>OX352482.1:10444895-11644895 GCA_947093115.1 Brenthis daphne | reverse complement strand
CGTCCTACGTAAATGGCTAGTGTCAATGACCGAAAATCGATTAAATTTAATTTGTATATAAACATAACATTGAAATAATTTGATCTCTCGTTAGAATATCTCACTTTAGTAATTAACGAAGTTTGGTTACGTTTTCAAATTTACGGCGACGGTAATCACAGTGTCATTGGATAGCGATAAGCGTTCTTCCGATTGGTAGATGGGCCGTAACTGCTAGAAATTCGAAGTTTGGGGATTTACGGCGCTGGGACCGTTATAGATTTGACCCAATTTGCTCAAAGCCTGTTTGGGAATTGAATTTTTTTGCCTATTTTCACATCTATTTAGTTAAGTGATTCTTTATTATGTTCGCCTTGAAGTTTCGGTACTAAAATCGATTATAGGTTCGTAATTTAGGGTATTGTTTTCGTATCGATTTTTAAATTATTTAAAGTATGAATAATTCAAAAGAAAGATTTTTTTTGTAATTTTTATAACTCCGCTTTACGAATTAACTATAAATAGATTGACGATATTTAATATTTTTTTAGCTCATAGATTAGTAGTTTAGTTTAAAATACCATATAAGTAGTAAGCGATCATCATGTTGTCAAATGCAAGTGTTCAAATATTCGAAGTTAAAATACTGTAGTACCGTCTTGTAGCAAGTTACAGTTAAACCCGTCAACTCAAAAACCATTTCCTATCTGCCATACAAAAGTATGTATGACAGTCGGATGCGCCTCACCTATTTACATAGAGAGTGGACTGAGTATTTCTTTCTCAGCCGTCAGCTAAAATGGCGGAAAGGCGCGACAGAGACAAAGTTAATGTGCGGCCAGAAGTCTTCTGTATGAAAGTTTTCTTCTGAAATATGATTAATGAAAATATTTAATAATGAAGAATTTATAACCGTTTTATATTCCTATTATAATTTTTAATATATTATATTTTTTTTACATTCGTTTATAAATTCAGATTAGAATAAAAGGCAGGTTATTAACCGCACATTCGCATTCTCTCTTTCTAGACAGTGGTAAATTTTATGAGAGTATTTATAGCTTAGTCCATTCTATATGTCTATGGACTCACCCGAGTGTCACCTCGCATGATTGTTCTTTCTAGACGCCTTCGTTAGACGATTATATGGACTAGTAGAGTGGTAATAGTATGTCATTTTCAAATATCTTTATCCATATAACGATGGTATCAATAAATTAACTTGTCAGTTAATTTTTTAGAGCAGTTTTGATGGTTTTTATAATTAAATTCATAATATAAATATTTTACACGTGACAACAGGTATTTATAGCTCAAAATAATAGCGACTCTAATGGAAGATATATTTTAACTATGAAATCAAGATATCGTAGCTCAGAGAGTAATAGTGACTTGGAATAAATATATAATATGATATCTGACATATATAGGTTTTTTTAATCAGGTGAGTAATGGGGACTTGTAAAGGAGATCGATAACATATTTTACCTAGCTTTATAGATCAAAAAGTAAGGACTTAGAATACTTTACCTGGCAATCTCTCGTTGTGCGGCATGCAGCTTGCCGGCGAGTCGCGACGCGTCGGCCTCAGCGGCACGCGCCCGCGCCTCCCAGTCGCCGCGCGCGCGCCGCTCGCGCTCGGCATCGTTGCGCGCCGCACCCTCGCGCTGGAAAACATAGTCATATAAGTATAATCTATATATATAATAAAATTGTAACTAAGTCGAATTTGTACATTAAACATTTTTTGGAGAATCTTATTGAAATAGACATTATTATACTCATATTATATAGACGATACAAAGGCCGAATCTATACTTTTTAGAATTTTTGTCAGTCTGTTTGTCTGTGACCGCATCACAAAAAAATCCCTAGAGGGATTTTCATGAAATTTGGTATGATGATAACTGGTTATCCGGGTTTTACTGCGGGAAATATCTCATCTTTGAGAAATCTATACTAAGCATTTAAACGTAAGTAGGGACGAACACGAGCGGAGCGAGTGTGAGTCGCCTGTGAACATATTATGTACAACTAGCGTCTTACCAGCTAGTACTTAACGGTAGCTTTTGTGTTACTAGTTCTTACTTACTACTTAGGTCTTAACTCTTAGCCTATATTTCATCCTAATCCGTCCAGCAGTTTCAACGTGAAGGAGTAACAACCATACACACATATATAAAAATGTGATAGCATTTATATGTTCTGTATTATATTAAAAGTACCCAAAATAATAAGAAAAATTTAAATTTCCAAATACTTTTTATCCATTTTAAGCTTAAGAAAAAATTATACCAACATTTGTGCAAATATATTTATTTTAAATATTTGACTATGCGAAATAAAACTTCCTCAGTTGCATTCATAAGCTTAAAGTATATATTTTCGGCGGTATTGTCTATACCTATTTATAAAAGAATGTATATATATATATATATATATATATATATATATATATATATATATTCTTTTTCACATTTAAAAAGTTGAGTGCCTCTACCTCTTTAAAGTCGGTCAAAACTTGCAGAAATCTACATGGCGGTGATGTGTGTGTCATATACAGAAATTTCATCTTATGTACATACGTAAATATGTAGTTATAGTACATAGAATCCCATATTACCATCTAAAACGCCATGACAAGCTTATCCTAAAGAACATAGAGGGTTACCGATCTGCATCCGACGTTTTGAAACCGTATTTTATATCACAGACCCGATAAAAATCCAATTTCGTCGGCCACTTGTGACGTCACATGCGCCGTTGACACATCTCGTTTTGATGCGAAAATTTTGCCATCACTATCTTTTTTTCAATCAAATTGAGTAAATACTTGGTTTATGTATTTAATTTATTTTAAACTAGTTTTATCTCTAACTTTACGTGGTCAGCGAGATGGCGGTAAAGAGTAGCCTAAGTTCATCCCTATAATGCAGTCTATGCAATTGTCTTTATATTCATTTAGTAGTTTAAGTGTGAAAAAAAATTTCTTTTTTAATATTAAAACATAGATAATTGTTATTAGATACCAATATTTGTACTAAACAAAACGCAGTAATGTATATTGTCGTCAAGGTACATATTATTATTTTTTTTGTTCACAGCACCATCTAGTTCCATGGTAAGATACGAGGCTTGTGATAGTTGATACACTACACATATATAACTTTTATATATATATATATATATATATATATATATATAATTAAAACACCCATTACTGGAGACATTATTTATATACAACACACTTTACCCGTTTAAAGTATCATTTTGTTAATGTACCTATTAATGAGCTTTCCATTTGGTACGGTGCTCTCGCTGGCTACATGCAGTTTTGTTGGCTTAGGAAAGATTGTGTCTTATACACGTCTTAAGTTAGAAAAAAATAGCGTATTTTAGGATTTTCATAATTTTTCATACTTATCTTTTATTTGTAATATGGCGAAAGTAGATTGGCGAAGGACAGACTTAGTTCGGATCTTAGTCTATGTCCAATAACATTTTGAAACATACATTTGTTTGAGGACTGTTGCTCTTAGACTCTAAAGAGACGAAATAATTTTGAAATTATGTATTGATGAAGAATAGCTGTCAAATGTGTTTCGAGTATTAAAAGTATTTTTTTATATTAAAATTAGATTTCATATAGTATTTTTTATTGTATATCAATTTAGTAATATAAACAACTAAGGGAGTAATTTGGGCAAAGCATAAATTAAATAAACTTCAAAATAAATTAAAATAAAGAAATTTCTAATATTAAAAAAAACAGGTAGGTTGTTGCGTGTAATAGCTTGTACTTTATCCGCTTCCGCTTATAAATAACAAGAACACCTTATCCGAGTTTCTAGCTTAAAGTTTGATGAAGTTTTAATTGAAAATTAGTCTCGGCCGTATCTTGGCTTCAGTTCATTTGGTCTCAGTAGACCGGGGAATGAAATATATTTTGGTCGCCCAAGTTATTAAAAAGAAAGCTATTAAGTTAGACGGTGAGACGTTTTCTAGATTTTTGTTTTACATAATTTTATGTTCTAAAGAATGTATTATGAGATATAATAAGGTATCCATTATCGATTAACTGGTAGCAAATTTGATTTTTCCTCAAGGAAAATGCTGTTACAACAATCGATTACCTGAAAGTAAATTTTCCATTGTCTCTTTAGAACTAGAATTATATCGACATAGATTATAGATTAAGAGTCTATGTGAAATATTTATCCAAAAAATCCTACATAAATATTTTTTGTAAACAAAGATTGTAAAATATATATTAATAGACATAAAACGTTGAACATATGGGAAAAATATTAAAACACACTACCCAGTTATATTTTTAAAAGTTGATGAACTGACAGTAATAGCAGACGAATATGGATATGGATGCATCCGTTAAATCATTTTTGCGTTCCGTGGATATTTTGTAATGTTCAAAGTGTAACTTACTCGTGTGAAATGTACCCTTGTAATATATATGAAACGCGTAACTTAACTAAGTTGACTTAGTTAAAAGGAATAAAAATTTGTATTAATAAACTTTTTTTTGTTCTTTATGCAATTTAGTAAAATATATAATAAACAATACAAGTATCAAGAAGGCTTACACTAAGGACGACAGATGAATGCTAATATGTGACTGAAATGCTTGTACTTATGATTTTCTTATTGTCAAAATCGATATTTTGATACGGCTTCGTAAAGGTATAGCCAGTTTGGATGAACTAAGACGTAAAAGATTTTTGTCTAGATATTTTCGATATGTCACGCTAATAAATAATTAAAAAGGTTACTGACAGAAGACTGATTGACTGAAGGACTGACTTCAAAGGTAATGTTTAAATAATTATACCACCCATTTTTGTAGAAATTTATATGAAAACACGCTTGACGTATTTGCAATACATTACAATACATACAGACTAAAATATATGTATATACGGATCCGAGCACTGTCTCTTTTATGTACACAGAATAAATAATAAATATATTTATAATATTAAATTTTAATAATCGATTCATATAAACAGTAGCTAATAGAAATGTTTTTCTTAGGAGGAAACTAATGAAGCACTCAAATCATTCAATGCTTCACACCTGTCAAGCTGTCAGCCGTCAAGTTGACGTCGACTGGGGGCGTAACTAAATGTTACCAATGTTGTTTTAGAGAATAAATAATGTTACCACATGTCAATGATAAGTTATATTTAAGTAATAAGGATTTTTAGCATTTAATATTATAATAAGATATTAAAAATATCTGAAATTTTATAATCTGTATAATATAATAATTTTGAAAACTATCATTTATAATGACCACAATAAACAAGTTCTTACTCTCCTCGTGAACAGCTATATTCATTTTAACAATGCAAAACTGCTTATTTTCTATAACTATTTACTCATTTCAATTTTTTATCAAACAAACAAATTAAGGCTAGAATCTTCTAGAAAAAGGTTTACTTTTATAACTGTTACAAGACACAATATAAAACAATACTCATAAACAAATAGAACATTTCTTATTAGTCGCTAATTAATATTACTTTCCTAGATATTTTATCCTGCAAAGTATTCTCAGTTACAATGTAGTGTTTTTATTTATCCTACAAAAGATGAGTTCACGGAACTGTGTCACTGTGAACCATCAGTGTGCCGCTTTTTCTGTTGTTTGTTTCATTTTAACATTACCATTTAGATGTTTATAAAATATTTTCTATGCTTCACATTTTTATATCTAAGGCGATTGTTTATAGCTTATCTATTATGGGTGTATGTACGTACGTTGCAAATTTATATAAGTCTATGAAACCTTTTTTATTCTTTCATAAAAATAATATTGAAGTATCTTTCGGTGATTTTACATTCGCTATGTTTTCTCAAGTACGCAAGGCATTGGTAACCCAGTGGTAACGCGCTTACTTGGGAAATCGAGTTGGGTTCAAATCTCGGGTTCGCAAGTCTGATATTTTCATGTGCGAATAATTTCCAATATTACCACTTGGCTTACGGTGAATGAAAACATCGTGAGGAAACCTGCATGTCTGAGAGAACTTAGCAAGTTTTCGAAAGACATGTGTGGTCGGCCAACCCGCACTTATCCAGCGTGGTAGACTATGGCCCGATCCCACTCGTATTGAAGGGGCCCGTGCCCAGCAGTAGGACGTTAAAAAGGGCTGAATACAATGTTTTCTTAAGTACATAGAGTTATTTATATGATACCGGTATGTACTTATAAAATTTTTTGTCTGTCTATCTTTCTGTTTGTCCGGGGTTATCTTTGGAACGGTTTAACCGATTGTAATGGGACTTTCACAGAATGATAGATGAGTTTGTAGGGCTACATATAGGTTATGTTTTATTTCAGAAATATTTAGGGTTCTAATTATCTATCTCCTACTCACAATAACTATTTTTGTCTATTGAAAGCGGACCTAAGAACCGAAGCAAAGTGTGATAGCTTTTTCTTAATAAAGTCCGTTAAAAATTATATTATAGGTAGAAAATTAACTTTTCAGGCTTATTATATTATATTCTCATCAAAAGAATTCTATTTATATGTTATTATGTACTGTGTACATAACATAAAATTTTATATTCTTTAAGCTTTCACTTGTCCTACCTTCTTGTCTCAAACCAATGATACTTTGAAATCGTTACACTTTTTCATATCTCTTTATTTATTATTTTACTGAGGAACCATTCAGCTCTTAAACAAATCTGATGATTGATGGCATCATTCGAGTGAGATAAATTTACGTTTTAATAAACAAAAGCATTTATAAAGTCAAAAATTATGCTTAGCTCGTTTGAAGTGATTTATATCCGTTTATATTAAGGTTTATATCTTGGAAATTACAATGAGAGATGAATGAAATATAAATTATTTTATCCATTTATATGAATAAATAAAAATAAAAAAGAAAAAAGCCTTTTTAATTTTATATTACTTGTAACGAAGCCAATAGCTTTTTAAAATAACTTATCGTAACTGAAGGGTATTTATGAGAGTTTTTTTCAGCTAAAAATTATACTTAATATATATATATATATATTATTCTTATTAATATCTATATACATACCTAAATAAAAATAAATGTAGCTAACCGCAAAACTCGAAAACGACTGGACCGATTTTTTAAGATATTTTATTTTTTGGATTTCTCTTAGTCTGAATTAGGATAATAAGTATTAAAACATCAGAAAAATTAACGACAAAAAAAAATTAAATTTATATGGTTAACGCTGGCTAATGACTATTTATTATATATATTTTAAAAGTACCTAGCGACGAACCCGAGCGAAGCGAGGGTGAGCCGCTAGTTATTAAATATATTTTTGAAAAACACAACCCTAAAATTTTATAACTTTTCGATATTATATAAACCAGGTTCAGATATAATAGAATATATTTTGATTCGTAGTTTAAATTATTCATCGTTTAAATTATTCACGATAAGACCAGTACTCTATTTGGCCCTAAAAAAGTAAAACGACTAAAAGCATTTGCAAAGGCAATATTTATTTAGCGAATCTAGGAGCACATGTGACAAATCGTCAACAAGCAAAAAACGGTTCTTTAAACATCCTCCCAAATATCTACTGATGTCACAAAGAACTTCCCCTCTTAATTCTTATCCAAATATGTATTGACTTCCCTAACTCTTAGTTTGTTTAGGCGTTAGATATTAAATGTTCCCTTGAAGGGTACAAAGTACAAACAGTTCGCAAATCTTCTGTAAACTGCAAAATAGATGAAGTATGCGAAATTATGTTCATATACATATAATTTAATGTCATTTGCTTATAAATATTTTAATCTTTTTTTAATTTTTTGGGTTGATTCACCATACAAACCTTCGTCCTCATTTTCACTCCATTAAGGGATGATTTCCGGGATTAAAAATATCCTATGATCTTCCCAGGGTCTCAAACTATCTTCTCCCCAAATTTCATTTAAATCGGTCCAGTAGTTTTTGAGTTTATTCGTTACAAACATACAAAAATACAAACCTTTCCTCATTATAATAGTAGATGTAGTTATTGTTGGTAAAATTTCAAAAACTCAGCCTTATTTTCTTTTAAAACAAATCCTCGCTATATGTCAACATACATATATTATAAAGTGTAGTAGGTAATGTTAAACATGTTAAAAAAATATTGATAGAAATCTATACTAATAAATGGAGAGCCGATTTTTTTGTTCGGTTATACTGCGATAACTACTGAACCGATCGAAATAATACTCATACCATAAGATGCAGCGTGTTTTGGAGAAGGTTTTAGTATATGATATGTTGGTGATTAATGTACTATGTTGGCGGAGCCGCAGGAAAACGCTAGTAACTGATAATAGAATTCCTAAAATTTGATATTATTGTTTTTTTTAATATTAGCTTTAATTGCCATAAGCGGAAATCGAACATGCGGTATCATTTAATATAACCGCTGTAACTGTCTTCAAAGATCTATGCAAAATTCTCAGATTGTTGTGTGTATGAATATCAGTAGACCGTTACTTATAGAGATTTTTATCGCTTATCCATAGAACAGATAATGTGTAATCCACAGCTTTATTTTATCAAGAAAAGTATAATACTTTGTTTTTAATGTATGTATGTATTTTCAAGTGCATTTTTATGCAACTTCACATGATTGTTGAATATTTTTGATATATTTATCTGGCGTTTTAGAAGTCACACCCGTTGGTTTATTAAGGCTTTCATGGCTAATAATGTTTAAATTTACACAAAATTAAATGAAATGATTATTTAACAAACATCTGCTACGACAAGATAAGGTTTTGAAATATTTATTGATCGGACATTATATTCTCACTAAGTATATACTAAGTATAGTATTAGCTTTTCCCGCGTAGTTTATTTATGTTAGACAGTTTCGATTCTAAAAATTGTAGCGTGAAGTAAGATAGCCTATAGGCTATAAAGCTACCTCAAGATTGGACTATCAAATGTAAAAAAAAATCAAATCCGACTCACAGTTACGGAGATTAGTGCGTTCAAAAAAAACTAACTCTTTAGATTTATTACATTAGTAAATATATGTTGCTACATTGTTCAAAATAAAATATGACATCAAATGCTTTTGTAAGTTTCGAGAAGGTTGCAGACTGAGGTGCTCCCAATATAGATTTTCCTAGTACGAGCTTCTAAGCACTCTTGGATCTTTCATACATTTTAAGTTTAGTAGTTGTTTTAATGAGTATTTTTTATAAATCTAAACAATTGCCAAATTTTTACATATATTGTTTGATTAGAATAAATCATTTTATATCAACGTCTGTGATAAGAAACTTAGAGATGACTTGAGTATGAAATGTGACGTCATTTCAAATGTGCAAAGATGGCGGTGTTTGGACTTCTTTTTATTTTCCGGTTTAAAATTATTTGTTTATAAATAAATTGAAACATTTCCAGGTTTATTTATATTTTTTTAACGATGCTATAAAGATGTTAACAATTATTAAAATGTACATACATATATAACGCGTATAGCCATTATCGTGAGTAAATAAAAGAAAGATAAAGCGTCACGTTGCGGTTGCCAATTCCCTACACAAACGCTTTGATCTACAAAATGTACGTTTTTGATCATATTTATAGACACAAATGTTATTATTCAAGATTATTTTTTAGTTGCTTAATCGCTCAAACTCAAACGGCTGGACAGATTTTAATAAAACTATTTTTAGTTAATTACACAGCTATTATCCATACCTAAGTAGTGCGTAAAATATTTAATGCAACTAAAATTTGCGCAAAAAATGTTAGAAGACTCATTTCAAAAATCAAATTATAGCCCAATACATCATTCCCAATAAACGGGATGTGATGACGTCATTGATCAAACAATGACTTGCGATTGGCCAAAACACGGCACGTGACCGACACGCGCCGTCTTTAGCCAACAAATTAGACAGGGGACCCTTTATAATCTATAAAAAGAGAAATTTACATAATTCATACCTAAAATGCACATGCTAATGGTGTGTAATCAAGAGATTTGCAACTATTTCATGTTTGAGAAGGCAATATATGAAATTGCTTATGGCTACGAATTTATAATTTAACTCAAAGCTTTACGACTCTATTACATGTATTCAGCACTTTTTAACGTCCCACTGCTGGGCACGGGCCTCTCTTCGATATGAGGGGGATCAGGTCATAGCTCACCACGCTGGCCAAGTGCGGGTTGGCGGACTTCACATGTCTTTTGAAAACTTTCTAGGTTCTCTCAGACATGCAGGTTTCCTCACGATGTTTCCCTTCACCGTAAGGCAAATGGTAATCATGTTAGAAATGATTTGCACATGATAATATCAGAGGTGCGAGACCCGGGATTTGAACTCGCTTCACTCGGTTTCCCAAGCAAGCGCGTTACCACTGGGCTACCACTGCCTACTATTACATGATATTAAATTTTTTCTCCTTCTTTCTTTTTACTTACTATTATTGATTGGAAAAATAAACCAGAAACAATTCTGACGGAATTAATAAATGTGAATCGATCACTTCGTTAATTCTCATTTTAAGTGATAATTACGATTGTAGAGAATAGTTCTGTCGGATTTTAAAAAAAATGTTTAATAATCGAGCTTACTTTTATTGTAAGTGTGACAATTTGCATGGGTGTATGTTCATTGCTCATTTAAGCTGAAACTTCATTCAAATTCAGGGTTAATTTAATAGTGACCTACATGACCTGAAGTCACATAGGCTATATAGTACCTATAGGCTATATAAAATCACTAAGAACGCAACCTAGTAAAGCGGTTATAAGTCGCTAGAATTTAGATAAAATTCAGAAAAAAATATTAATAAATAGTAAATTAATCTAGATTTTTCTCGTAGATTCTAATTAAAACTACTATCTTCTATATCTCTCCCACCCTAACAAAAAATGACTCATCCACAATCGTCCATCCCCTATCGATCAAAACTTGCGTTACAAATCCCGAATCCCCCTTAGGATTATTTCATAAACAATTTAATAAACATCGAAACTAGCATTATCCTGTATTGTAAATAACTTGTTTGTTGTAATTTAATGAAATTGTAACATTTTTGCCAAAAAAAACTGTAATACTGCTTCTTTTTCTTCTTCTTTGTTTATCTACTGACTCTTAGACAATTGAGTTCTACAAACGATGTTTGTAATAGAAGTCTAAAATATACATAAGATTTAATTGTATGACCACGTGACATAACTACCTATGGATATGTTATTTATAAAATAATTTTAAGACCAATCGTTAAAATAACAGTTCCTTGGTTTCCTTTAGACACAAACATATAATTATATATTTGGATTTGAAGCTTTAAAAAACGAGAATTCTACTTATAGCTTGTGTTATTGCTTTAATTTTTTCTATTTCAGTTAACTGTTCAAGATTTACAATTCTTAAGATTAAAAAATGTATTTTTTTAATGGTGAAACCATTATATGGCGGTTTACCATGAAATTAGGTAGAATACATATTTATGTTTAGCAAATTAATCTCTTCATCTACAGAATGTATGAATGATGTGTGTGGTAAATAAGCTGTTATCTTCTAAGGGATTACGCTTTTTCTAAGCAGAAAAGACGGAAATTAACATTCATTTCGTGACTGACAAATGTTGCTTTTTAATATTTATTTAGGAATAGCATATTGTATATCCTCTGTATTCCTCTACTTTATTAACCGACTTCCAAAAAGGAGGAGGTTCTCAATTCGTCCGAATCTTTTTTTATGTATGTTCATCCATTACTGACAACTGAACCGATTTGGATTTTTTTTGTTTCAAAGGGTATCCTTCCCAGGTGGTCCCATATAAATTTTATCGAAATCGGTCTAGCGGTTTAAAAAAAAATTAACAATAAATATTTTATTTAAATAAATTGCTTAATCGAATGTTTTGTTTAATTATGTTATTAAAAAACTTTCTTCTTACAAATTACCTGCTTATTACGTCTACACTAAAAATGAAAAAAAAAAACAATAATAAACCGACTTCCAGGCACTAAAATGTAAAAACTAACTAAACGGAGGTTTTCATTTAGAATAGATACCTAATCAGATATTTTCGAAGTCGGTGCCTAAATATTCTTACTAGCTATTATCTACATTATAAATCCTATTTAAAGATTTAGAAACAACTGCTTGTACGAGTGTGCCTTTTTAATTCCGTTCTGCAAAAACCTATTTCCATGCCGTTCTTCTCTAATAATTACAATTATTGTGCAATCGAATAGAATATGTTCAGTATATACAGTTCAGTCATCCGAAATATTGGGTTTCGTAATGATCACATATTGTAGACAGCATACACAGTGTAAAGCGAAATGTACAATCAATGGATATGTTTAGGCAACCGGGTAATTTGGAGCAGATATTGTAGTGCTACTAATATGATTAGTAACTAGCTTTTGGCACTGGCTGCTCGTGTATACAGCATTGATATTGTAAATGCCGCTTTGAAGTGCACATTTTTTTTTAATTACCAATTGATTTTATAATTTAATTTATTTTTTATATCAAATTATGTAACATTATTCTATTTATTTGACAACACGTTTGGCTCAGTTTATAGTGACCCTTTTTCTGTCCTAGCGGTTGCGGGTTCGAATACCGCTGGGGGCAATCATTTGTGTGATGAACAGGAATGTTCGTACTCCAGTCATGGGTTTACTATATTTATATTATATGTATATGTATATAAAGTTATATATGTGTAGTGTATTAACTATCTGGTATTCATTACACAAGCTGAAGCTTACCATGGAACTAGATGGTGGTGTGTGTTAATGTCTCAATATATTGATTATTTATTTAAACAGAAAAAAAAATGAAAATCGATAAACAAATAGAGAAGATATCTCGTATCATACGAACAATAAAAACATACGACAGTCGGATTCGAGTACTTCCTCTTCTTTTAAAATATAGCACAAATGAATTTTTAAACTATCGTTTAACATACCCATAATAGGTATGTTTTATACAAAAATATACAAACGCAAATCTCAGAAGTATTTTCAAAAATAACAATAATTATTTAAATTATAAGACCAATATCGTACATGAATGTAAGATATTTCTCTAAATTCATGGTCTTTTAACTTTTAGTTCTTCGGCATGTATAAAAATAGTTTACTATGTCTAATTAATTTAAAAAAAAAACATTTTTAAAAATAAGTTTTTACATCATATAAATTGTGTAATGTAAATAAATGGCTTTGGTTTAAAATTTATTTTTTTATTTTTCAGGTACTTATTCGTATTCTTTTCAACAAACCCTTTCATTTGATGTCCATATCATGGAGATGCATAAAAAAATATAGTCCGCTGTCGTTGGAGTCCGCCATGTTGGATTTAGAATGACATCACTTATCTTACCGTAACATACGTTGTCATCTAAACTAACCGTGTATACAAAATTTCAGCTCAATCGTTCGAGGATAATTGCTTTAAAATTCAGTTGCAAGATTTGACCCAAACAAACATACATACAAACATTACAAGTTAAATAAAAACTTGTAAAAATACTCGCACGTCCATCCACTGTATGAAATATGTCAAACTAATCTTTCTCATTTACCATAATTTTACGGTAAGGTTAGCTTTATGTTACCATTAAATGGTAATAAATTTAGAAAATTCTTTAAAAAGATAATTATAGCGTTTTAGATTCATTCAAATTAATATTTAGTATTCATTCCATGATTTTAATCTGAATAGCAATTCAAAATATTTCGATCCAAATTGTATGAGTAGGAAACGGCTAGCTCCGAAATATAATCTACAAGGCATTATTTATCGCCAACCAACCGTCTATTGATCTGAACGGATGATAGGTTATTGATATAATAAAGGCAGACTAATTTTGGTAGGATATTCTATTTATATTACAACTTTATGTATGTAATTTTTGCATCTGTTATAACTAACAGTAATATTAAATGCGGAAGTTTGTGTGTGTTTATTTGTTATTTCAAAAGGGTGTAACAACGTATGAAAATTCATTTTTCAGTCATATCTTGACTCTATACTTTTCATAAATGTATCTAAAACATGAGTGGAGCCATGTGAAAAAACTAGTCATAAAATGTAAGAATGTCTTTTGTCAATATAAATTTGTCAATATAAAGAATGTCTTTCTTCTAATACTTTACTGGATGCTTCTGAATTAAGATCAGATCTATGGACCCATGGACGACCCATGAGGCATACATCAACATCAACAGCTCGTTATTATCTCTTGAACATCACATTATAGGAATTCGAGCTAGTTAAATTAACTCAAAAATCAAATATTACGGTTCAAACTTATAGCTAAACTCAAACACACTTGTGAAATATTTGAGTAAATAAATATGTATTAAAATCGGGCACTTTTACTTTATTTTAATGAAAAATAAAATAATATCTTTAGTCGATTTTAATTTGTATGGCATAAATAATATAAGAATCGGAAAAAATTTTTTACAATATAATTCATTAATTTACCAAATGTATCGTCAAATCCTTAAGTAGAATACCATCGGTTTAAAGTGGGAAGGACAGGAAAAACACTATTTACTAAGATCCCGCTCTGAGGGTTATAATCCCAAGGGAGAGTGTACTGTCAGCAAAAAAATTGCGGCCGTAAATAATGGTTCGCTTTACGAGCACATTTATTATGCCCGGATATATTGACATGGAATCGTGCGCATCGTTTCTTAATAATTTATATGAAGAAAAAAAAATATATTTGTGCGTTATATCTTATATGACGATAAATTTTTAAGAATGAAGGTTAATGGATGATCGAAAGCGTACTTTTCGCTATTCATACAGATATTATAAATGTGGAAGTAAATTTTTCTATTTAAAACCTTTTCACGCTAAACTTAACCGCTGAACACATTTCGATAGTATTTGCCACAAAAATTGCGTTATGGAGACAGACGTAGTGTACATTTTATTCCCAACCTGCTTACCCTGCAAGCGGAGCCACGGAACAATACTAGCAAATTATAATTTAATACATACAGAAAAATCAATGCTAAAAAAAGAAACTGCTAAAATTAGCTTTAATACTAATATTTTGTATATTATCGTACCTAGTCAAGTAGATGTAGAATAAGTTAGAAGCGACAAGGTAATTGTTATAATTAAATTTCATAATTATTTTACACAATATTCGGTCACAATCATTGGTTTCACTAACAGCTTTTGTTACATTCTTCTTTTTAACCGACTTCCAAAAACGAGGAGGTTCTCAATTCGTCGGAATCTTTTTTTTAATGTATGTTCACCGATTACTCGAAGACGCCTGAACCGATTTTGAATTTTTTTTGAGATATGAATATCTAATAGATAAATATATATATTTTACGTATCAAAATATATTAGATTTCATATACTTCGGCTGGCACCGACTTCGACAATATCTGATTAGGTATCTATTCTAAATGAAAACCCCCGTTTAGTTATTTTTTACATTTTAGTGCCTGGAAGTCAGTTTTTATTTTTTTTTAGTTTTTATACACACTATTGTAGTAAGGGTGGGTATTACTTTAGTACGTGACAGTGATTCTTAATGTTTGTTCTCGTATGCGAAATAGCGTTTGCATAATGCAGTTACCATGTTCCCTCTGAGGATTTCAAATATTATGATCTATTACAACTAAATTTTAGTTCTAGACTAGATTGTTTAAGTATGCTAAGTTCGGTCGATAGTCTGGGCGGTATTTACTCCTTCGAATATTTACATATTATAATCAGGTCAATAAGATAGTGGTTGCAGGTTCAATTTCTATTTAGTGTACATTAATTTTAATTCTAACCCATATATAAATAGCCTTTTTCACTTCTGTTTGTCATTGGTTCTTTTTTTATTTATTAGCTATCGACGAGCTTTAGAGTTATGAATAAAAAAAATTTGGAAACAGTTTTGTTTATATAGATAGGTAAATCTTATTCATATATGCTTTTCTCAAAGGAGAAAACCAATCCCCATAGAAACAATAATTATTATTAATTATGTTAAAATTTTGATTACTAGACGAACAATAGTAATAGAAAATTTTCATACAGACATACACAGTTGTCTGTAATTGTGAAAATTATTTACACTATATTTGAATGTAGGAGCTTTTTTCTAGCTTTTTTACCACTTCTAATTTCTGACAAAAAGAATCTGATTAGACTAAAACTAAGTAGCCTATACCATTTAGGGATGATGTAGCTTTATTTGTTACTTTTTAAAATTATTTTAGTAATTCTATGAACAAACAACAAACACAGTTGGCGATATCATAATAATACAAGATAATACTTGGCTACAACCACGTGTGGAAGCCAGTTCAATATATGTAATTCTATAAAAGGGTATTTTACAATGAGAATTGAATCAATAAGATTTAAACTAGTAATATCATATCAGGAATTTAATCGCATAAGTCAATTTGCTGAGGGCTAGTAGGAACTTATAATAAAAAAAAATAAAGGATGATGTTGTAAATTTAAAATAATATGTCCGTTTGTACGTTTCTAGTTAAAGTGCCAATCTGATTTGAGAAAAATCAGATAAATATATCTTGGACCTTGAAATAAATTTGATAATTAAAGTTTCTTTAAAGCAATAAAAACTATTCAAAAGTATATATCTACATAATTTAATTAGAGAGACAGAGAGAGAGAGAGAGAGAGTGTAAAAAAAAAAACAAAAGTAACCTACCCTGGACAGAAACAGATCGAATCACAATTAAGACGAAAAAATGAATAAAAAATAGTTACGTACTTCCCTCACGCTTATTATGTCGAACCTACGATTTCCAGTAAAACAAGTAATGTCGACCAAATAACACAAGAAAACAGCGCAAAAATAGATAAGACTACTTATTTTTTTATTAAATTTAATTATTCTGCTGACTGTACAAAATACAAAGTTTGGCTTAAACAAGGGATTCCAGTCGCAACGGAACGTACGGTCCGCTGAGTGTTTTTAACGAGACCACTGATCAGTAGAGACAATGCGCTTAACGAACTACTCACTTAGAAAAAAACTTTGCGAAGTGCTTTTATTCCTACTGTGCACTACTTAAATAAATAACTTCGCACGTAATCTTTGTAAGGGCACGTAAGCAAAGCTCAGGACACCGTTTAAGGTTACTAAGTGAATGTAAATCCAAAAAGCTCAGTTTAAAATGTAATATATAAAATTCTCGTGTCACAGTGTTTGTAACCAAAGTCCTCCAAAAAGGTTTGACCGATTCTTATAAAATTTTGTGTGTATATTCAGTAGGTCTGAGAATAGGATGTAAATTATTTTTTATACCCCTGAGTGATAAGGATGGTCCACCCCAAAAAAAATTATCGTTGGACAATTTTTTTTATGATTCGGCATAAAAAATAAATACAAACCTAAATTTTCAGATTTCAGTCGCTAGTGTCTATACGAAATCATATTATTATTTAAAGGCTCTAACGGCTAGGAGCATGAAGTTAAAGAAAGATAAGTTGAAGGATGTTAGAGACAATAGAGTGCCAAGCATAACGATCTGTATGTGTACAGACTCTATCACTTCTTGCAAAATCATGAGGTATGCTCATTAATTCTTTTTATCTATCACTTTAAAAGTATATTAACTATATAACTCATGGTGATGAGTATTTAAAATAATTTATTAAAAACTCGCCACCCAATCCCCTGTCTCCCTATTTATGCTACGAACTACGTATGAGTAAGGATTGCTTGAGGCGTTGTGCTCGAGGTTACCAATAAACAAACTGACATTTGCATTAATTATAATATTAGTACGATTATTTTTATTTACAAGCAAACTATCTATTTATATCATTTTATAGACATACATCTTTTTTCGTTATTTCATATCTTATAAGGTTTTAAAACTCATGCGACTTCCATAGCTTTGTGCAATAAACTTGTTTAAAACCTTAACATTTATATATAATAATCCTTTTCTCTGTTGGTCAATCGAATTTCTTTTTTGTTTAGTATCTATTGACAAGCTTTAGTGCTACACCAAACTGTTAAAACACTACACATATATAACTTTAAATATATATTATTAATATAAATACCCATAACTGAAGTACAAATATTCGTGCTCATCACACAAATCCTCCCCCAGCGGGACTCGAACCCACGACCGCTGGCACAGCAAGTAGGATTACTATTAACTGAACCAAACGAACAATACAATATGCTATAGGGGTTATTAAAACCAGTGTTTTAATAATACGTATAGAAATACTAAATCTACACATTTTCGGTCAGCATTCCCATCAAGTCTTTATTTTACGGATGACGTTATATATGATAATAAATCAGTAGGGTCTGCAACACAGACAATAAAACTGTCACCGATATATTCGCTTAATGTTCTGATGAGTGATATATTATATACTTTGAATATGTTAAAAATCAAAACAAGATTACCAAGCAAAAAGTTTCGAAAGAAAAGCTAAATCAATTTTTAATCTCACTAACATCAATTATATTATTTAGAAGGGTTTTAGTTAGAACCCACGTCCTTAAAACCGGTCCTTAAAAATTTTCGCAAAATGTTCATGAATTATATTTTTATATAGCCTACCTTTTTTTAATATATATATAATCCTTCTTTGTAATGGTGAAAATCGTATGAAAATCATCACAGTAGTTTCTGAGATTAGCCCGAAATAACACAAAGTGCGGCGTGCGACTTTTATTTATAATATAATACGTAATGATAACGTTCAACGATTCAATCAAACGTGACTCGAGTAAGAATGCTCTGGTGACTTCAAAATTTCCAATTTTAGGTCCATAATGTATAATGTGTGGAGTGTGTGATATAATGTGTATAAAATCAAGTGTTAGCTAAATTACAAAAAATCTAGAATTCTTTAATAATTCTTCTTCTTTGAAAGAGCTAGTCTCTGAATCAACCAGTACCATTTGAAAAAAAAATCGTTTTGATAGCTCACAGGAAAGTTATAAGCTATCTAATATCACTCTAAAATCCTAGAAGAAAGAAAAATAAATGCGTGCTACATTACACATAATAAAACTATGCGGGCGGATCCATGGGCAAATGCTAGTATAATCATAAGAATTTCAAATAATAAAAAGTAACATGATATGAAATGATAAAGTAAATCCCACGTGTTTATTATATGACCGCTATAGTTGTTTGAATTAATGATTTTCCACGAAACGAGACTGAGGTTTTTATTGAAATAAAAACTGAGTAACAAACAATACGTGTAATAAAATATAATAAAATTTGTAATATTAAATAATTTACGCGCAAATGTTAACAGCTGTGTATTGATTACCACTGCCATGAAAAATATAGCGAAGATATAAGCGTTGAGCGTTTACATTGAATAATAAATTATTCATAATATGTTTCAATAAAATATATTAATTTTTGTTTTATTTAATATATACATTACTATTATAAATGCAAAATTTCTGTCTGTCTGTTTGTTTATTTACTGCTAAGCCGATTTTGATGAACTAGTATGGGGAATGATTTGAGCTTCCTATGTTAGTACTTCAAAATTATTTAAAAAAATTTGAAATTTATTTGGCACCCTTAAGATCTTAGTTTGAAAACTAACTATTCATTGAAAATAAATTAGGATAATAGATTCACGATTGCCCAACTCTATTTATATTGTATACATAAAAAGCCAGACGAATTAAGTATCTCTCCTATTTAAACTTAGTAAAAAGTGAGTAAAATTCATTTTAAATAAAACTATCTTTTCGGATTTTTTCGCGGATTTATTTCGATTTTCGGTTCCCGATATATCGAATGCTTTACAGCAATCATGGTCACCAGTATCTCTACCGTAAACTAAAAATCAAAATAGATCTGCGAAAAAATCCGAAAAGGTAGTTTGATATAAAATGTCAAATATTCGCGTAAATCTAAGAGAAATCCATTAAAAAAAATAGCTGTAGCAATTTAATAAACTTAAAGCAGTGTTTAAGGATACTCGTATTGTACCACACGTTAAAGTTACCCCACAAAAACATCGTAAGGGTGGATTTGCAGAATTAAATAAAAAACGCATCGAGTCGACGCCGGACACAGCACTAGCGTCAGTTCTGTTTTGCAATTTCTAATGTATGATATTGTTAGCAGTCACTTTAGGGACGAAAAGATACACAATAATGTCAATCTTTATTTATTTTATCGAATAAAATGGTGACATGTGTGTAGTTGGAATACGTGGATTATTGATAATTTCTGATACTAGGGGTCTGTTAAGGTTTGGTGCAGCTGCTTTTTTTCTTTGTTTTTTCTTAAAAATATATAACTTTGCAACACCTTTTTGTTTATTGTTTTTTTGAATTTATGAATATTATTCTTTCTTAGGGATCCTAGGTCCATTGCAGTCACGATAAGCGCTATGTTAACAGCCTCGGTGGTATAGGGGCTAGCATGTGCGGCTGCATATCCGGAGGTCCTGAGTTCGAGTCCTGGGTCGGGCCAAGTTTAGTTATTGAATCTTTCTGTTTAGTAAGTCTTAGTAACAGCTCGGAGTTGGGTAGTTGGCGATGTTTCATCCCCGTGCCTCGGAGAACACGTAAAACCGTCGGTTGACTCTCACCGGTCGTGTCTCGTGTCGTCCCACCGGAGTATGAGAGTGTCAGGAATAGAGAGTGCACTTGTCTATGCACTTACACTATACTTGTGCACTATAATATCTCCTGCGCAGGTGGTTAGTCACATTGAGATTGGCCTCCGTGGTCGAAATCGGTCGGCACGACATTATTATTAAGCATTATGTATACCTAGAAAAAACTCTGCTTGAATGATGGTGCTTAATGGTATACGGGTGATATTAAGTATTTTTTTTACCAAAACCTATCAAGATTATATTTTACATTCTTTTTGTTGTATCAAACTGTGCTCAGCACATTTTATGCAGGAACTAAAATTATGCATGGCGCTCACGTGGTCTTTCTAAAAGGCCTTTGCCCAAAATAACCCCCAACTTTCATAAATATTAGACATTTTTAAACAATAAGGGTTACTACAATATCTATTAATATATTTTATATTTCATTATTTTTAAATTATGCGTTGTTACTAACATATTTATTTTTAGCTTTTACTTAGATCTAATAGATGGGATAAAATTATCTCCAACTAGGACTAAAAATATAAAAGGTATAATAACTAGCAAATTATCTTTAAAAAAAAAGTCATTTTGCGGCGGAATTTCACACAAAAAACACACATCCACAATAAGAATCTCTTCATTTAAGACTTCATTTTATGAAGTCGGTTAAAAAGCTCATAATGCACGCAAAAGTTAAATAACCGTTCAGTGACTTATAAGCTAACTACTTGCATTGTACTACAGTGCTAGTAATAAATCTAACAGATAAATCAATATTTGAAACTGGCTAAAAGCACCCTTCTGTTTGTACAAATGCAATTCATTCGACTTATACATGATGCATGGAATGGACTTACTCATTAATGTTTTTACATATAATAAAATTGTAACTAAGCCGAATCTGTACATTTAATATTTTTTGGAAAATCTTATTGAAATAGACATTTTTATCGATACAGAGGCCGAATCTATAGTTTTTAGAATTTTTGTCTGTCTGTCTGTCTATTACCGCATCACAGAAAAACCACTGGAGGGATTTTGATGAAATTTGGTATGGTAATAGCTGGTTATCCGGATCAACATGTAGGATACTTTTTACCGCGGGAAAATATCTCATTTCTGAGAAAAAATACAAAAACTGTACTGTAAGATTATACTAATATGTAAAACTTAAGAATTTGGTTTTTGGTTATATGAACGCGGGCGTAGCCGCGGGCAATGCTAGTTAATAATATAAGTAGACATTGCTTTTTTGTTCGTTTGAACGCACTAATATGTGGAAGTACGAGTCATATAATACAATTTTAGTTTTTGCAATTCATAGACAATAATTGCTGAGATACAAGCAAAATTTAATTATTATATAATACTTTTATTAAGCATTGAGTTTTTGCTCCCGATATTTCTAGCAAGTTTGGTTACCAGGAGACTAATAACAAAATGTTTATGATGTCAAAAAAAGTAATAGTTATTACAGATAACACGAAAGTATATAATAATTTGGGAGATAAGGAAAAAAGTACTGGAGTATCTTATAATATTTAAAAAAACCTGTTTACAGTAAAACACTTGAAACGGCCGAAACAAAACTGTAAAATAGAACCGCGATCATAGCATCAATTTAAAAAAACGTGTGTGTGTGTGTACTTATGTACGCACGTAAGAAATTATACTTCTTTGGCGTAAAAGAACAAAAATAGCTAAAGATTTCACCCCGTATGTCACAACTCTCTGTTTGTAAAAGGAATGCAGCTAACTTTATCATGTCGCGTTCAGATAACTTCATCATGTCGCTTTTTGGCTGTCGGTGTGCACGCGCATTGAAAAAAATATTACTCTCATAATTTTTTCCAAACGTGCCAAAAGAAGTATAACTTCTAAAAAAAGTTAGTCTCGCTTAGTTTCTTTCGCCACTTCTTCTCAGGGCTGGTAGTAGAGTCATAACATATAGTAAAAAACTGTAATGATAATGCTATATAAAATGTTTTAAATTTGAATTGAATTTAATACAATGTCGCTAATAAAATTAGTCCAACAATGTTATACAACTGTATGGGATTGCAATTAAGCATGGCACAACTAATCTGAGAGTGACAGTCGTAACGTTTATGGGAAATGAAATACTTTGATCTTGCTGTCTGTACACTGTGTCCTATTACAATTAGGCGCGGCGCGGCATTGAGAGAATGTGAATAGGGATGGTATCTGACAGGATTAAATATTGAAATCCCTCTGAAAAACAATATTGGGAATTGCACTTCATACACATTCATACTCTTATGACAATTATATTTTTTTTATATTTTATTATATTTTATTTGCTATTAAAAAATATATTACTAAAGCCTAATTCATGATTCTTTTGTTAATAAATAGATTATTTCTGAGGTGGTGACTCGAGGGATGTTACATATATAATAAAAATCCATCAGTAAGGGTGGAATAAATGTTTTTAACGTCGACGTATCTTTTTAGTTAGTCGTTAGATTAAAAAACTACTTTTTTAAACATAAATTTCCATATAAAACTCTAAGTTTAACATAATATTAATGTGAAGTTGATGCATCTATAAATAAAAAAAAAGAAATAATTTAAACTTATTATGAAGCTAAATAGAAGCAAACAGAGTCAAAAGACATGACTTACAAATCGATTCCTAGGGATGTGTACGTTATCGAGTAATCGAATATATTATAGGGGCGGATATTGAATTTTCCCGCTCATCCCGGATGTCGTGGCTTACATCTGATTGGTCGTCGCTATGGCGCCGGCCTTTTTAACTTGTTTATCACATTGTGAGCAAATAAACTATTTTTCTGCAGTTAGGGAGTTATTTTTGTGATATTCTATCTTTGTTTAACTGATGAAGATGTATGTATAATGATACCAGCGGCTTAACTTTTTTTTGTACCCTGGCTTAAAGATAGTTTTTATTTAAAATGTCAAATATTCGCGTAAATCTGAAAGAAAGTATCACCCTGGCTATCTAATAGTAGCCTATATTACTCCACACTGATCATAGTCTATCTGTGAAATGTACAAAGTTTCATCCGAATTCGTTCATCCGTTTCTAAGTGAAGGAGTGACAAACGTACATATTCATCTCAGACTGAGGAATAATAATATAAATTTTCCCTTATTCTTTGAAGAAAGTAAACAACTTATATGGGAAAATAAAAATTATTAGCAAAAAAAGAGATTCACGCTACTATTTTTAACTTTAAATTTTTATTTGGTGGACTATATAATTTTTTAGTCTGAGTTTCGCAACTATAATATTTACCTACATATCAGTGATGTATTAGACTTTGTTCGTATTACAAAGAAAATTGTTTGAGAACTTGTGCTTAGAGCTACGCTAGAATTGTTTTAAAACTTTAAGTTTTCACTTCAACTGTAACAGAAACTTGGAATGAGCGTGAGAAGATGGGAATTTAATGACTTATCTATTTTATGAATAATATTCAAACTTTCTGTGCGTGGCAAATACATCAATAACGTATAGCATAGGTACTTGGTATGTGTTAATAAATGTATAAGGCTATTTAAATTCTGAATTTTCCTTGGTTTCAACTAAAATTTTGTTCTAAAAAATTCTAAATATACTCGTAGCATAAAATATATTATTAACTAGCATTGCCCGCGGCTCCGCTCGCGTTCAGATGATCAAAAACCAAATTCTTAGATTTTACATATTAGTATAATCTTACAGTGCAGTTTTTGTATTTTTTTTCTCACAAATGAGATATTTTCCCGCGGTAAAAAGTATCATATATGTTGACCCGGATAATCAACTATGACCATACCAAATTTCATCAAAATCCGTCCAGTAATTTTTCTGTGATGCGGTAACAGACAGACAGACAAAAATTCTAAAAACTTTAGATTCGGTCTCTGTATCGATAATAATGTCTATTTCAATAAGATTTTCCAAGAAATATTTAATGTACAGATTTGACTCAGTTACAATTTTATTATATGTATAGAAAACAAACAATTACTTTTTAAATAAGAGCCTTAGAGTATGAAGTTTTTCTTGAAATTTAAATAAGAATAATTACTAATTACCATTGTGGTAATAATAAAAAAAATCTTTAAAATCGATTAAAAATTAGTTCATAAATCACATAATATACACTCACAAAACATACCTACAGCTAAATTAAGTACATATTTTTTCTTTCTTTTTTCTCTTTCCGTGAAAGAGTCTAGTTTTAATGTAATAGAGAAGTATAACTTGCGACCCTTGCTTACTTTTCTAAGCTACATATGGCACAATTAAGCAACAATACTGACGTAACTTAGCAGTACGAATAAAATTGGCACAAATATAATTTAAATGTTGGCATAACTGCTATTATAATTCTTCTAATGCTCGAAAGCTTTTGGTAATTGTCATTGTGGGTCATAAAGTGTAATGTTTGTCATATGTTTAAGTATCTTTTAAGACCAGATTAGTTGAAATCCTTTGATAGCTGATGAAGATATTATTATTCTAAGGTTTTATTTGATTTTATTACTTAATATATATTGTTTATATATTAAAGACAAGTTTATGTCCGCGAATTCGCTCGCGTGGTAAGTGGAGTGGGGATCAAGAGTAGCCTATTGCTATCCTCAGGATGAAATCTATGTCCTAGCCAAATTTTATCGAAATCTGTTCAGCAGTTTAAGCGTAGATAGGCAACAGACAGAGTTACTTTTATATTTATAATATTAATATGGATAGAACTCGTGTGGTTTGTGGATTAAGAATCACTTAGGAATAATGTGGCGGTAACTTTAAAACGGTTTTATCAAAAAAAAACCTTAATAATAGTAACAACAATTATCAACATATTTATACATATAATGTAGGTAATTAATTATTATTATCATACATTTATTATCTATACTAATATTATTAAGAGGTAAAGTTTGTGAGATTGTGAGTTTGTGACGTTGTAGGGGGTAATCTCTGGATCTACTGAATCGATTTAGATAAAATTTAGTAAAAAGATAGCTTGAGACCCTGGGAAGAACATAGGATACTTTTTATCCCGGAAATCATTCCTTAAAAGCGTGAAAATTGGGGTGAAAGTTTGTATTAGCAACTAAGCTAGGGACGAACCCGAGCGAAGCTAGGGTGAGTCGCTAGTTATCAAATAAATTTTAAAGTTTTATGTTTTGTAATAAATTTAAAAATTAAGTAATTTTTAGCACATTATTTTTCTTCTGTCAATTAAAGTGAGTTATCGTGTAGCAAAAAAAGATAAAACCAAATTTTATCCATTTCTACATTTTGAACTCGAATATAATTTCCATGTTATTTAATGATTACTAATTATTGCTATTTAAAATTACAATCTGAAAATATAATCTGACGACACGTTTGGCTCAGTCTGTAGTGACCCTACTTTCTGTGCCAGCGGTCGCGGGTTCGAGTCCCGCTGGGGGCATTTATCATATCATTTATCAAAACAACAACGATATCGTTAGCGACATTTAACAACATATCAAGATAAAACATAATTTGACCAAAAATATTGTCACAGTCTCAAATATATCACCGAATAAGCACAAGCAGGGTGCAAGCAAAAAATATATTTCTCGACAAATAACATTGATTTATAAGCTTTTTCGTGGCACAAATAACGTTCTTTTTAATGGCGTATGTATCAGCGTTGCGGAAATTCCTGCAATAAAGAGTAGGTTTTATATCTTGCTATGGATTTTTGAAACGTTAACGATTATGTTTATATTACGTATATATTTACATAATATATGAATCAAATAAATTGAACTACTTATTTTTTAAGCAAACGTGTAGAAATCGCAATATATGTATAATTAAAATAATTTTGGCTAAGAATGCTCAAACATTATAGAAAAAAAAACTCAGGCAAGACAGTTTTTCAGATATAATTTTGAGGCCATCAAAACTTAATAAATAAGCCAAATAAACATAGAAAGCCATACAATAATAGTTAAATTTAGAAAAATATACTAACATGGTTGACACCGGAGACCCTGGTCTTGTTCAATTTAGATAAGTTGGTGCCCATCCGTAGCCATTAATGCCAGTCCTTTTCAACAACTTGTATTTGAACCGAACGAAGTACACATATAGTCTGAATGAGTTTCACAAATCTTAGAATTATTGGTGGATTTGGCACACCTAACGGCACATTCGCTTGGACTGTTTCATTCACTATCACAGTAGTTCTTAGGTATATTGAACACAGATTGAAGTCTTAAAAGTCACTTGCCTGTACACTATAGAGCTGAAAAGAAAGTAGATGTTATACGGTAAAGATAATATCAATATCCATATGAATATATTTAATAAAAAAGAAACGAATAAAAAAAACACAGACAATTTAGAAATAAAAATTATCGATATAAAATAATAAATAAAACTTTCGTAAAAGCTAACTTGTTGGTGAACGGAAGCATATTGTGTAATGGTGTGATTCAGAACAGCAGATTTGTTTATTTTGGTTTACGAAGCGTCCCAAAAAGGGCAAAGCAGGCGATCTTCCTTTCATTCAGGTCTGCACCGCCTACGTGCGTGTGGGAGAACTGGTAAATGAATCAATGCATCGTATCAATGAACGCTGTTTGACTTGCTAATCAACTTGTTCATTCTACATCCTATTTACCTTTAACGTGCTATTTTAACATACTAGCTACTAATAATACTTAAAATCTCGCAAAAGATGCAGATTTGAGATTTTGGATGCTATCGTTTAACTTTGTAATAACTACTAAACATGAATTACAATCTAATTAACATAACTATCTACATAATCTATGGGGGAGTGTGTAAAACCAGTGAGTCATCGTTGCAGTGTTTAACATTTGCTGTTTGGCGTTTGAATGTGATTTGTTTTAGTAAAATAAGGCTATTCTATGAACGCTACAATCGAGGTAGAGCTCCATGAAATATTGTTGAGCTTTTGAAGGACAATCTACTGCCATTGGGGGCAAGTAACTAAAAAGTTTTAATAATTTTTGTAAAACCACGCTATAGAGGCCAACTTGAAAATTCCGTTTGCCACGTAAGTTAAATATTCAAGAAGAAATTGCACGTTTTGTAAATTTTATTTATGATGCGGTGCAATGGATCGATAGATAGTTTAAAATGCGTCAAACGAAGGGTTGTAGCCCCCCGCAAACGTGGATACACAGATTGGGAAGTAGATTAGGCAGCTCTAGTACGTTACAGATTTAAAAAGTTTTTTTAATACACGCCATTTTCATATACTTTCAGAGTAAAATTAACAGAACGAAATGTTAAATAAATCATTATTTATGTCACTATTCATTGTACACATATGTTTTATTTATGAACTAATGTTTAAATATAAAAAAGTTTTAACTTAAAATATCCACTAATGCAGTCAGTATTGAAATGAAACTCATTTCAATTATAGCCCCATCAGCCCAGCGGCTATATTCAATCTGTTCAACGTATTTAATTATCCTACTAAGTACACCATTTTTACTAATTCTATATAATATACTAACTAACATGTATCGACGCTAGATAATTTATCAAAAAAACCCACTATATTACGAACTAAAAATAACAAAATAATATTAAAAAAAAACTAATAATATAATAAAAATCACCTGGAAAAACTGATACAAAATAATTTTTACTCCTTATCAGTCCTCGTTCTCGAAAACACGTGATTAATTCAAAACGCACTCAATTACAAAGTTCTTAGGTCGAATTAGTAATTTAGTTCTTTGATTATATAGATCATATCAAATTTCACTATATTATAAGGATTTTTTTCATTAATTTTACGATTGTTTATAAGCGTTCCACACACGACCCTGCGCTGTCCCGACACACCACGACACGTCCTCTCCGCTCGACCGCCGACCTCGCACTGCCCGCACTCACCCTTATTTTCGGCGCTTAGAGGGCGCAACTTATTTGGCCTCTTTGTTGTATCCCTATGAGGGATAAATTATTACGGTTTTGCGATAACATAATAGAACGGTGCACTAAATAATCGAAAGGATAATGCTTTTTACTGACCGTTAAAATATTGAATTTTCCATAAATAGCTATTTGTGGCATATGTAAGATATATGTATTTAATTTAATTGATTTATCGTATTGGGTGAAAGTAAAAGTTTTAATCTCTTACAATTTTAATTAATACGTTTCCTACTTAAAGAGAAATGTGTAAGTAAAATGTGCCGGCAGTCTAGATAGTCTATGAAAGTTTTAGGGAGGCATTGAAAGACTAGGTCTTTGATAATAGAGCCACTGTGATATTTGATTGCGCAACCCTAAAATTAATATTATTACATATCTTTTATCTGTTTAATCTATCATTAAATGTCTCTACTATTAATTATATAAGAATGTAATAAAAAAAACCTAAGGAAATTGGACTTGTGATCTCCCTCCAATTATACCAATATTGTACCTATTATACCAATATTGTACCAATCGATTATTATTACAAAACGTCATTATTACGTTACAAATCTTCATGAATGAACTTAATTATTTCAAAGCAGCTGTGGACAAAATGCAGTGGACGAAAATAGATCTAACATAAATACAACTACGACGTGCCGAAAACCTATCAATAATTTATCCTGTACTATAATATCCCTTAAAATAGATAGCATAAGGCTCATTTTCCCTTATAACCATTTAATAAAGAATTCAAGACTTTAATGAACAGTATACACCGAGCGTGGGACCACCGCGTAGTGCTTACACTTACGAAGATTTGTAACATTTGTTAAAACATGTATGCTATTATCGATGTAATTACAACTGACATAATGATTAAAATAGCGTAATCTATTTTCAACATATTGTGTGTGTGTTTTTTTAATATTATCGTTATTATGTACTTATATGGTAATTATTTCTTAAAACAGCATATTCAAGCACGTGTACTTCATTTGTCATTTCGCACTTAAAGTAGTACAGATAAATGTGTGTATGACTTTTGGTGTTTTGAGGCAGTGGTAGCCCAGTGATAACGCGCTCGCTTGGGAAACTGAGAGAAGCGGGTTCAAATTCCGGGTCTCGCATCTCTGATATTTTCATGTGCGAATCATTTCCAACATGATTACGACTTGTCTTAACGGTGACGGAAAACATCGTGAGGAAACCTGCATGTCTGAGAGAACCTAGCAAGTTTTCAGAAGACATGTGAAGTCCGCCAACTCGCACTTGGCCAGCGTGGTGGGCTATGGTTTGATCCCCCTCGTATTGAAGGGAAACCCGTACCCAGCAGTGGGACGTTAAAAAGGGCTGAATACATACATACATGACTTTTCGTTTGCTTATTTATAACAACTTGTTAAAACTTGTATGCAAATCTCAGAACAGTTTAAAGTTTAACTTGATTTTTTTCTTAGTTTGCTTTTTAACTAGTTTTTAGTATGAAACGTACCTGCCTATATAACATTAAAAAAAAAGCTTTTTCGCTTGGTTTGGAAATAATTTATTAACTCTCAATATTCAAGTTAGTTAAATTTACAAAAAAATCATAAATTAAGCTCATCCTATTCTATAAGCTTTTAGCTAAAAAGTGCTAACTAAACCAAAATTCAATTAAAAGTAAAAGGATCTTGTTTTAATATACTATTTTACGTGTTAGCTGTTTATGTTAGTATAATTTACTAAAAGATTAGTTTATCTTCATTTTATAAGAAGTAACTTTTGGTTGTAGCTCCGTTCTTGTAGTTTATATAATTATTGTATATTGTAGATATGTATAATTGCTTTTAAGCTCTCTAGCCTGTAATCATACCTAACAATATATATATATATATATATATATATATATATATATATATATATATATATATATATATATATATATATATATATATAACATATATATAATTCAAATTATTCAAATTAGCCCAGCGGGTGATCCAGTAAAGTGTCGTACCGTTCGGTTTGAATGTTTTTTTTGAAGTGTAATGCTAGTACCTAGGCTATAAAATGCAACAAAAAATCCAATAAACATTAGCGCGTTCAAACAAACAAAAAAAATCTCTTCTTTATATATTAGTACAGACACATAACCTTTTAAGCCAATTTCAGATTTATTCCCTAAGCACTGATTACAAGCCCTCGGCTGATTTAGCCCGGACGTTAGATAAGACTATCACCCGCAAGGTTTATGATTAACGAAAACACTCTTCTGTGGGAAAGATTTACGAGTAATGTTATTTACTTTAAAATATCGATTAGGGGCTGATTGAAAAATTGTTAGATAGGTAATACTTTCTAAGATTTACGCGAATATTTGAAATTTTAAATAAAACTATCTTTTTGGATTTTTTCGGGGATTTATTTAGATTTTTGGTTCCCGACGTTTAGAATGCTCGTAAGCTACTTTGGTGTCATTTTTAATTTTTTTTGAATTCATTTTGTTTTTTTTTTGTGTGTAGGCTGTCTGTTATAACTAAGTAAGTATATAATGCCTTTGAGACGTCTAAAACCTTAAGTCTCTCCCGTGACCATGATTGCTGTAAAGACTACCTAAAATAAAACATTGGAACGATAGATAAATTCGCTAGTATTAATATAAGATAATATAAATACAACAGACACCTAAGGGCACATCCGAGCGAAACGACGGTATCTCCAATAAATAAATAAATAAAAAATATAGAAATTTACAAAAAATTACAAGAATTAGATATTATCCTCTTTAACCACAAAGCGTCTCGACCATTTACAAAATCATTGTTTTTTCGTCAGTAAGGCAGGCAGTTTGATGGATCGACGGGTTTACTGTTCGCCGTAATGAGCCCGGTAATCGGGCCGGGTTTTATCTTGCATGCTTGACGGATGCTGGGTGTAGCTAAATTGACTCCGTGTACGCCCTTTGAGGTTGATGGCCTAAGGGATCATACTCTTGAGATAAAATAAATGATGATACAAAGAAACAAGTTAATATGACAACAATTTGAATAGTATGTAGTTTTTTTTTTGCAAAATCTCATAATTTGCTTAATATATTCGAAATTCGTAGTTATATCGCATTTCTGTATAGCTATGTTTATTTTTACAAATACAATAACTAAAAATTTTAACGACACTCTAAATAACTTCAAAAAAAATATATATTTGTATTACTGAACTAATATAATAATATAATTTTATAAGTAATTTTATAAGTATAGCTGTTTCGAATTATAAATACTAATAATTATTTTTATTGTACATATTATTCTAATTTTAACATTAATTTATATTTTGATTATTTAATTATAGTAGTTAATATGTGTAATTCTTTAATTTAATTTCATCTATTATAAATATTTATTAGAAATTGTATTTAACATTTTATATATTATTGTTTTAAAGCCGGAAACGTAATTAATGCTGTGTATGCCTATAATTAATGCTTGTACTAGAATAAGTAATCTTATAATATAATAATTTAGAATGTAGGTACAATGTATTGTTGGCATATCTTTCAAATAAATAAATAAATAAATACAAAAATTAAAAAATATTTAACGAACCAGAGAGAAATGTCTTAGGCTACCTTTAATACTGGTACCGTATTGGCCCACTTGTATAGTTTGTTTATTTATAACGAGTTTTGGCTCGGATATGGTTTTTTGATAAGCGGGACGAAAATCAAACCGAGATAATATGTAGCCTATGTACGATGCCAGGATGCAATCTATATCCTTGCCAAATTTTATCGAAATCTGTTCGGCGTTATAAGTGTGAAAAAGTAATAGAGTTACTTTATTATAATTGAGTATGATGATAGCTGGTTATCCGGGTCAATATATAGGATACTTTTTACCGCGGGAAAATATCTCATTTCTGAAAAAAAATACAAAAACTGCATTGTAAGAGTACACTAATATGTAAAACCTAAGAATTTGGTTTTTGGTCATTTGAACGCGAGCGGGCAATACTAGTTAACATATATTTAAAATTAGGCAACGCATGCTAAAGGTTTTAAAAATTATTAAATTTTGATATCAGATAACATTGTTATGAACATTGTTTATTTTACCCCGACTTATGTACGAAAATAACGCAAACATTTCGCTGTGACAGGTATCCTTTTGAAGTACCCGATTCACTGTCACTCATTTTACTCGACAACTATACGTGTGCTCTCGTTACGTATTTTACAGAATTTTTGTTTACTAAACGATATATATATATATATCGAATTAATACATTACATGTGTTTTAAAATGTTGCAATATATGTAATATTAAAGCTCTTAGCAGTCTTTTTAATTGTGCACGTATCATCTAATCGGCTGAGTAACTGAGTCGATTTCAATACAACTTTTACTGTATATATTATATAAGTTGTCTGCTTACAGTTTAAAGTTAAAAATTAACTTTTAATGTATGTATACATATTATGTAAGTATACTACATAGTAGTATAGTACTCGTATAAGTTATGCTTTAAAATATATGGGTATTCTAGCTACTCAACCTCACTTCGCTCGGGTTCGTCTCTAGTGAAGGACAAATACAAATCTATCCCACCGGAACCGTCCATTTTTTCGTGATAAAAAGTAACTTATGTACTATTCCAGACTATAATCCTTCTCTGTGTAAAATTTCAGCCAACAAACATCCATCCATCCAAACTTTAGCAGTTATATAGGAAGATTAGCGACTCACCCTCGCTTCGCTCGGGTTCGTCCCTAAGTGTGTTTTAAATTTTTTGAGCGGAACCCAAATTCTTTTTCTAAAATAAAAGTAGCCTATGTTACTCCCTATAGCATTCGCTATCTTCCAGTGAAAATCAGTTCAGCCGTTACAAAGATTATCCGAAACAAGCAGACAGACAGACAATAATTAAAAAAAAAGTATTTTTCTTATATGTACCGTATATAATTTCATATGCATTTAGTAAAACGCTGTTATTTTGACATTACAAACAGACCCTTCAATTTTATTTATCTGTATATATAATCTACTATATTTAATCAGGAATAATATAATTTCACAGGCCACCTACAAAATCTTAAGAACTATATTTCAAAGTTATTTAAATTTTACATATTACGGTAATGTCAGCTTGAATATTAAGTATCTAATTTTTAACTATAAATATAAAATCTGTCTATGTTTGAATCATCGAACTGCTTGTCACGTCCACCTCTGTTACCAGACTTTCTCACTAATAGCTGTTCTTCAGCAAAATACGATTTATTTACTGAATACTTTATTGTTTATTTGTAAAACTTCTAAATCGATGTGGAATGAAATAATTACTTTCTGTTAAATAATCGATAACTAGCGAGTTAAACTCGCCACGCTCCTGTGGATCAATAGGTACGTTTTAAATGTAGTACCTGGGCTACCAAGCTTCGCTCGGAGTTTTTGGTCAAAAGTACAATTTTATCTAAAAAAAAAACTAAAAACTTGAATAAATACAAAAAAAAATTATACCTTTACATCTGACCGCGATTCGAACAATACGAAGTGGAATAATGCGAAAGAAAATCGCATGAAAATTCGAAAAAACGCGTTTCTTTTCGTAATCTAGATCGATTTATCGTTCAAAAATAGTACATATATATACAAGAATTGCTCGTTTTAAGATATAAGATATATGTATATAAATATAGTTATTGTAAGCGTACCTTAGGAGATAGACATATGCTGTTACGGATTTTAGTAGGCTGTTTTAAGATCTGTACATATATTATACAATTTTCTAGTAGATTGTTTTGATGTATCTCCTAAGGTTTAGCTATGCGTTAGCCATATATATTTCTAAGGACGAGTAGATAGAATTTAGTTTATTATATGTATAGATTAAGCATTTTTATATTTTATTATGGTTTTTTGTTCCTGACGCTTCGAATGTTTTACAGCAAACATGGTCATGTGAGAAACAAAATTTTTTGACGTCTCGAAAGACATTACAGACGGTGTCTACAATATAACAATAAAATGTTAAATATTCGCGTAAATCACAGAAAATATTATAAAGAAGAAAATATTCAAAGTATCTGAGACTTACAATAATACTGGCTATTGCCAGTATATTTTAAGAACATAATTTACAATAATAAAAAATAAGAAAATTTAGAATTTCTAAAGCCCTACGATCAACTAATATGGAAGTCTAGACCGGCGCAGACAAGGGGGCCGTATCGAAAACATTTCTATTATATATCTCCATTATGCGAGTAGACGGGCAACGTCCGCTTTCATGATGTACAGACGACGTTTAAATATTAATATATATTTAGATTTTGACCATCTATCTATATATAAATATATATATATATATATATATATATATATATATATATATATATATATATATATATATATATATATATATATATATAGATGGTCAAAATTCGACCATACTTATTATTGATTTTTTTATTGATAACACTAAAGCTCTTCAATCTATACATATAATAAAATTGTAACTAAGCCGAATCTGTACATTAAATACTTTTTGGAAAATCTTATTGAAATAGACATTATTATCGATACAGAGGTCGAATCTATAGTTTTTAGAATTTTTGTCTGTCTGTTACCGCATCACAGAAAAACCACTCGAGGGATTTTGATGAAATTTGGTATGGTGATAGCTGGTTATCCAGGCCAATATATAGGATACTTTTTACCGCCGGAAAATATCTCATTTTTGAGAAAAAATACAAAAACTGCAATGTAAGAGTATACTAATATATGTATGTATATTAGTTTTTGGTCATCTGAACGCGGGCGGAGCCGTGGGCAATGCTAGTTTATTATACAACTATACACGTCACGATGGTCTTTGCAAGATACGATAGTTCGGATATTAGTAAAGTAATATATGAGCTGTGGTTCGAATAACCTTCATTTTTCAATCATAACTTTTGACTAACTTAAAAAAAGAAAGAATCGATTCGTTTGTATTTTTAATATTCTCATTATGATATTCTTTAAACTATTTCCTATTTTTAGACATAGAGATAGATGAACAAACATACGTAGCATTAACACCTTCAAGTAAATTTCTAAGAAATTAATTAAATTTCTAAGAAATCTATTGTTTACTGTTACGCCGGCGTGTCCGCGGTCGTGGAGGGATTTTTGTACCTATAGCAATATATATAAAATATTTAATAAATTATTATGTCAAAACATCTAATAACAGGTGTTTATATGAAACGAGATAGTCCAATATTTTTATACAAGCTCACTGCTGTAGACGATTTATATCAGTACAGATAGCTTCTAGTATAATGGACGTACATTTTTCATGATGTCCAGTTTCATATTTATATGTTGACTCGTACCGACTACCCGCTAGTTTCCTCATACCACCTTATGTACTGACCGATGGGGTTTCCAATCGGCAATATAAACAGAAGCTTTAATATTTTCCATTTTTCTTGTAAGAACGATGGATTTCCATACACATCTTCATCTTTTATTTCTTATATTATCTTTAAACAAAAACAAACTTATCCCACAAAAACATTACACTTTTTCGGAATAAAAGTGTTCCTATGTGCTATTCCTGACTATAATCTATTTCTGTGCCAAATTTCATCCAGATTTGTTCAGCCGTTCTGGTGTAATTGAGTAACTAACATGCATCCAAACATCTAAACCTCCACATTTATAATATTAGTAAGAACATCTTTAGAGGATTTACATCTTCAGGGGATTAATCTTCTAATAATCTATCCATAGTGTTCACTTTATTTCTATAAGGAACTCTATTTGCAGAATTTCTTGTTTCTAATCCTAGCGGTTTAGTCAGTTAGTCAGTGCTTGTAATGGACCTTAAAAATATCATTATTTATTTTATAAAAAGAATATAAAAATATTGATCAACAGGTTAAGTTTTTGTAGATTTATTTGGTTTATTATTATGAATTCAATACTCATGTCCGTTTAAAATAATATGAGCATCTGTACTATGCTCGTGTACTATACCAGAAATGGGATAATCATCTTTACATATTATATATCCTCGTCCAAGAATCAAACTCACAATATCTGTCGCTATATTATATGCACAAAAATTTAGAAAATATTAGCGACTTACTTCTTGGATGAACATATAATGAATTTTAACTTAGATAAAGAAATAAACAACTATTTTTAAGTAGAAGCAAACAAAAACCAAGCGTTTTCTAGCAACCCCAAGATATAAAAACATCATAAAATTTCCATTACAGCCCACCCGGGCACGAAAAGGCCGCTTGGCTACGAGTCAAAGGTTAAAAATGTCGTCATAAATTGTAAAAAAGTGTAAAAAATTGCGTAAACAATAGCTGATATTGATGGGTGTTGTTTATATGAAATATTCCTTGTAAGGTGCTGTCACAGAGCATTTTCAGTAAAGTTCTTACTTTTTGGTTTAAAAATATATATAGACATGCCCAAAATATATATAGATCGCATATACATTAGAATAGATATAGCATTCAATATATCTAGATTTCAGCAGAACAACGATTGGAAAGAAAACTTGGTTCCACGAAACTTACTAAACTATCGCAGACAAAGCTACAAGTACGTGTCGTAAGGTCGATACAAATATTTAAAAAAAACGTGAATGTGTACTTACAACAGAACACAAATAGCTAAAAATTTCATCCCGTATGTCACAACTCTCTGATTGTAAAAGGAATAATAAATTAATAAACTAAATAAGGCATATTAGGCATATTACAGTCATACATATATTTATAGAATATCATCTAAGTAAACAATATAATATTATATATCATTCGTTAGATAATAACAAAGGTTACCATGGCAACAAACAGTTATCAGCTAACTTCATCATGTCGTTTTTTGGCTGTCGGTGTGCGCGCGCATTATAAAAACCTTACTCTAATAAGGTTTTCCAAACGTCTCAAAAGAAGTAAAACTTCAAATAAACGTAACGGCTAGACATTTTAACATTTATTTACATGTACAATGCGTCCTTTTATGTGTAAAACCCGTTGTTTTTGGCAAGACAGTGTATCGATAAACTTGTACCAGGCGAATGCTTTTTTTCTTTATTCATAGAATTTATATCCCATCATAACTTTAACTGTAACATTATGAATACTAAACAGGTTAGACATAATACTTTCTTACGAGTTTCTCTATATACGTGTAATTGACATTTGAAATAAAATTATTTTTTTTCGCCGATTTATTTTGGTTTCAAGTTCCTGACTTTTTAAATGCTTTTGCAGATACAGAGGCCGAATCTATAGTTTTTAGAATTTTTGTCTGTTTGTCTGTTACCGCATCACAGGAAAACCACTGAATAGATTTTGATGAAATTTGGTATGATAATAGCTGATTGTCTGAGTCAACATATAGGATACTTTTTACCGCGGGAAAATATCTCATTTCTGAAAAATCTATACGAAACCTTTAAACACAAGTAGGGACGAACCCGAGCAAAGCGAGGCTGAGTCTAGTTAAAAATAAATTTAGACATGAAAATGTCATATAACGGTCAGTAGCATAATGTATTACCATGAACGAATTAGAGACTAATTCGTTCTTGTGTATTACTTACAAAGTCAACTTTTTTTTTCACGGATTTATTTTGGTTTTAGGTTCCCGACTTTTTGAATGCTTTCCGGTTAGTGTATAAAAAAAAGTTGTGAGATGAAAAAGTTATACAACAGTCAGTAACATATTACTAATAAAACCGACCAAGAACTATATTTTTCTTCATGGATTTATTTTGGATTTGGATTTCTAACTTTTTTAATGCTTTTGCAGTTTATCTAAAACTAGCATTGCCCGCGGCTCCACCCGCGTTCAGATGACCAAAAACCAAATTCTTAGGTTTTACATATTAGTATACTCTTACAATGCAGTTTTTGTCTTTTTTCTCAGAAATGAGATATTTTCCCGCGGTAAAAAGTATCCTATATGTTGACCCAGATAACCAGCTATCATTATACCAAATTTCATCAAAATCTGTCCAGTGGTTTTCCCGTGATGCGGTAACAGACAGACCGACAGACAGACAGACAAAAATTCTAAAAACTTTAAATTCGGACTCTGTATCGATAATAATGTCTACTTCAATTAGATTTTCCAGAAAATATTTAATGTATAGATTCGACTTAATTACAATTTTATTATATATATATATACATACATATATATATATATATATATATATATATATATATATGAAAAAGTCGCCTACAACAGCCAGTAATAATATATAACTTACAAAAATCGATCATCACGTCAACAGGACATATTGTACCATTTAGTATTCATAATACTGGGAAATTGGGTGCAATGAAAAAGCAATTTCGCGGGGTCCCGATCAAATAAGAGCAAGTCTTGCACTCATAGTAAAACTCTGTTTAATGTTCTCGATGTGCCATTAAAGAGCTTCCATAAAATGGCACTTATTGTCCCATGAATATTTTACGGTGTTTTTTGCATTACTTTCGCGTTACATGTTGTGTTGGGAGATGAAGACTGATTTAATTCTCACATTGAATGGATAATATAAATATGTTGGGACATTAACACACAGCGCCATCTAGTTCCATGATAAGTTGCGAGGCTTGTGTTATGGATACCAGATAGTTGATACACTACACATATATAACTTTAAATACATACGTATTATAAATATAAACACCCATGACTGGAGTACAAATATTCGTCATCACACAAATGAATGCCCCCAGCGGGACTCGAACCCGCGACCGCTGGCACAGCAAGTAGAGTCACTACAAACTGAGCCAAACGTGTCGTCAAATAGAATAGTAGATAAAATGTGGCAAGTGAGACGCTCTTTTTTCTTACCGACTTCAAAATTAAGGAAATTCTCAATTGGTATAACGTGTATGTTTTAGTACATGTTCCACTTCTAAATGTAAAATAATTATTTTTAAACTAATTTAAAGTCTGTACGTAATTTGAAGATGGTGTATAATTTCATCATTACCCAATAATAATTTTTGTTAACATGATATCAATACATGACGCCGAAAAATTATAATTAGTCTAAAGAAATCCGTAACGATACTATTATTATTATAATCTCTTTTTGGCCTTTTAACTTAAATTATCGGTTTCATCAATATAGTAAAAGCCAAAATAATAGTGACTTTTAGGTAATTTGTGCATGCTACGAGTATAAGCAGCATTACAATAACACGTTGCTATTGGCAACTACGTACTGTTCATTTGACTGGTATTTCATTATTTCTACTGTAAAACTCACTTGACGAGGGCCAAATGACCCTAAAAACTGACCAAATAACCGCGCAGAAAATCATCGTAAAATCGACTTAAACCTATTGTAATAAGATATATAAAATATTTAAGAGTACATTTGCAAATTAGTTAGCAGAGTTCAAAATTAAATTCGCATTTGAACGTCCTTTAAATTTCATTTCTAGATACATAACGGTTTGTTCGACGGAAAGCTATGAATGAATGGAATTCTTGCATAGATTCAGGTATTTGCTTTAGATGTGACCGCAAGTTAACAGCCGTTTAATGTTTAACTGAGATTAATGGATGTTGATTACTGTTTGAGATATTTAGTTAGAAATTTCAGAATGCTAGCATGTTAGCTATTGACAACTGGAAAGATTTGTGAATGTACTAGTGAATGGGCTAAATAATTAATTAATAAAACTATCTTTTCGGATTTTTTAGCGGATTTATTTTGATTTTTGGTTCCCGACGTATCGAATGCTTTACAACAATTATGGTCACGGAGTGATTAGGGTTCTACTTCTAGACGAATCAATGGATATTATATAGTTGTTACAGATCGCACCTACCTACAAAATTATACAATAATTTTCAAAAATGGCACCAAAAGGTTAACAAAATTTGTTAATTTGGATTTAAATAAAACTTTTATTATAATTTTAATAAGTTTTATAGTTGAATATAATAAACTAGGCAGCTTATTATATGTATGTACGTTTACTTTCACGATATACGTATATCTAGATAAGTGAATCACTTATCTAGATATACGTATAGATAGAATGTCAAAAAGTGATAGAATGTCAAAAATTATAGATTACAAAACGGCGTTGAACTCCTCATCTTATACTTTTTGTGGACGATAATATGTTGTAGACAGATCACGACAGTTTGATTTCACAATAATATTTCTAAATACAATTTAGCCTAAATATAAACATTTGTCTTAGGAATTGTATACGTTATTTCCTCCTTAATGCAAATGCTATTTTTAATCTGCATACTATAGGCGAGTATCTAAAGTAAACTACATATAAAGTGAGTCAAGCTTTTCGAGTATAAATAATCTATACATATAATAAAATTGTAACTAAGTCGAATCTGTACATTAAATACTTTTTAGAAAATCTAATTGAAATAGATATTATTATCGATACAGAGGCTGAATCTATAGTTTTTAGAATTTTTGCCTGTCTGTCTATCTGTCTGTCTGTCTGTTACCGCATCACAAGAAAACCACTGGACAGATTTTGATGAAATTTGGTATGATGATAGCTGGTTATCCGGGTCAACATATAGGATACTTTTTACTGCGGAAAAATATCTCATTTCTGAGAAAAAATACAAAAACTGCAATGTAAGAGTATACTAATATGTAAAACCTAAGAATTTGATTTTTGGTCCTCTGAACGCGGGCGGAGCCGCGGGTAATGCTAGTGCTTCATAAAAATGTTTACATAAACTGAAGGAAGTATTTTATAATAGTAAATAGCTGTATCCATCTATAATATTCGTTTTGAAAAGATTTCAGCTTTCACACATGATGGACTGCAACGCAACAAATCAGTACATAACGCTGAAGGTAATCACCTGGAAAGTATTCCTATTCAGAGCCTGGAATTTTATACAAAAAGGGCCAGGGAGATGAGTCGTGTCCTCAATGACCAGAAGACCTATCCCAAAAATTGATAAAATGAGGTTTTGAGGATATGAATATAAAGCAGAAAATTGGAAGGAGGGGGTTCTTTTTACCCTGGCTTGGGGACAATAACGGCGTGTTCGTTCAACCATTATTTCCGCGTGATTTGACGTGTCATTGCCATACCTTCGTACGGCAGATAAAGTTGAAAATGAATCAAGTGTGTAAAATCAAGAGTGAGTTTGCCGTCTTAAGCTGTCTCATATCATTCATCAGAGATTATATTGACGATTCCTATTTTATTATTTTATACCATATTTATATCGAAATCACAATATTTGCCCTATACAGAGAGGCATGAAAAATCTTCTCTAATAACTTTTGGATTTTTTTTCTGTGCAGAGTTAAAAGGACGATGAAGCGAGTGCTACGTGTAACCATTTACCGAATATATAATATTTTATTAACTTTAGGTAAATAACAAATCATAGCAGTAAAAAATTATGTATAGGTACTTATGTATGTTTATGCCCGTCTCAAAAGTTAAGTGGAATGGCTCTGGCAGGTCGGAAGTGATACCGACGTTTCACTCATACATAATAAAGTTTAGGAAGAACTAATAATTGAGCACGGACTACTTTGATATTTGCATTTTCCAGCAAAATTTAGTTAGTTGACTTTTTATTCATTTTTGTATGATTTTTTACGTATGTATATGCTTAGTATTATTTTTATTCGAAAAAATACTTGAAATCTCTTTATACAAGACTAGCAGATTCCACACCTTCGCTCGCGTTATAAATACAAAAAAAACTCTAAAAAGGTGCGTTTCATACAAATTTTCAACCCATATTTTGCCCCCTTATGGGATGAATTTTGAAAAATGCTGAAACACGTATTTATTTAATTATATTGAATGCATTGCATTAATACAAAGTTTCAAGTAATTCTGATCATAAATCATTTTTTTTGGGTTGTATTATTTCATATTTTCCCATGGGAATGAGATAATCTCCCGCAGTAAAAATTAGCCTACGTCACTCTCTAGCCTTCCAACTATCTCCACACAAAAAATCACGCCAATCCGTCACTCCGTTTTGATGTGATAAAAAGACAAACAAACGCACAAACAAACACACTTTTAAATTTATAATATATATTGATTTATTTAAATACAATAAAATAATATATACTAATACTATACTACTCTTTCACGCCAGAACGGCTTAACGGATTTGGATGAAACTTGGCATAGAGATAGATTATAGTCTGGAATAACACATAAGCTACTTTTTATCCCGGAAAAATGTACGGTTCCCGTGGGACAGGTTTGTTTTTTTTTCTAGAAACAAACCCGAGCGAAGCGAGGGTGAGCCGCCTGTATTGTAACATTTTTTTAAATAACATAAAGAATATTCTATGAAACACAGTATTAATAAAAAAATCATAATAGAAAGGATCAGAGGCTGTATTATGTCACATTAAACTGTGCATTTAGATGCGATAATAATATAAATCTGGTTCTGAAGTGCTGAATCACGTTAATAAATTTCAGGTAACTGAATGACACCCCTCTGATGTGATCTCGACGCAATAGAAATATTGAGGGGTTCGCGAATTTAGGATAAGCCCATCCGCAGTCTTTTGAATCGATTATTGGACGTTTTATATGCAACATTTTATGACAATATGGTGAGAACACTTCGAAAATTTTGATTTATAAAAAAAATTGTAAAGGAACAACGATGAAACGTGCTAATTAATGTGAAGATAACGTATTCAAATCGCATTTTATATTTCAATTCATGATTACAAGAAAATTTTGATTTTTATCCATTTCTTAGCGTAGCAAAAATTACTATTAAAAATAAATGTAATAAAACATTTTAGTTAATATTGTAAAATTTTAATGCTTATAAATAAATACAATAGATACAACTATCAATAAATTAAAAAACTAACAAAATAATGAGACTTGTAATATAGTTTTAAATAACGAATTATTCAGATATATTTTAAATTAGTATAATTTGCTTCTGCCCTTACTTACTTACACAATATTACTAATCAGTTTATGTAATATATTAATTTTTCGACATACTAAACAAATTATATTGCTGTAAAATACTTAATAAATGCCTAAATTTTATCGTTTACAGTTATTTTTGTTGTAATTTCTATGATATCTTCTATGTTACTACTAGAATTTGTGATAAATTTATAGTCGTATTTAGTATTGATATCAGTGCATGTTTTTTTAAGCATAACAGCAAAATTAAGAAATACTATTTGCACACCCTTCTTTTCAACATCTTTAATTATTGACATTAGATTAGAAGCCACTGTTGAATCCATATTTTGGAGATTCGTTCCATCGACTATTAAAAGACTTTCATATTCAGCATCCATTGCTGAGTCTAATATTTTTCTTCTCACGTGATCTGCAGCACAATATGACAAATTTTGTGGCAAACATAATAAAATTACGTCTTTTTTTGCTGTATTCAGTGTATTTACTTCAATTTTAGGTCTGGCAGTTGAAAATAGTAAACTAACAGCATCAATTACGATACCTGCCATAATCCCATATTCAAGACCAAAAAACAAACAAACGCATATAGTAGCAAATAATATAAATAGTTCACGTTTACTGCTACTCCATAGTCTTTTTACTATTTGGTAATCAATCATGTAAAACATTGCTGTTATTATCAAAGCCGCTAACGAAGCTTTAGGAATATAATAGAAAGTAGAAGTTAATAAACTTAAAGCTAAAAGTATAAGTAGAGCTGTAAAAATACCTCCTGCTTGGGTTTGGACTCCTGAAGCATTATTTAAGGCAGTACGAGTGAAAGATCCTGTTGTGGGCATACTAAGGGCGAACGATCCAACTATATTACAAATTCCAAGAGCAATCATTTCTTGTGTAGCATCAATTGGGGCACCATCAGCAAAAGCTTTCGCAATTGCTACTAGCTCTAAAATAGCCACCAGTGGTATGGCTATTGCTTGGGGTCCTAGATTTTGTAACATATCAGTAAAGGTATGAGTTTCATTGCCAGCAAATGTACTAAAAGGAGGTGGTTGGAATTTCGGCAGACCACTACTGATTTCTCCGATAATTTTTAAAGGTTCTGTATCTGTGGTTATTTTTATTATATATGCTATAGCAATACCAATAATTACAACCACTGCATTACGAGCGAGTGATATAAACCACCTCATTTTCTTAACAAACCCATCCGTTCGACTGCATCCTTGTCCAAGACGTTTTAACAATACTAAAATTATAATAGTAGTGAATCCCAAAATAGCATCCCGTATTCTAAATGTACTAATATTTTTAGTAAAATTATATACAGATTCTGCAAAATAATTCCCTGATGATCCATTTAAGCCAAATAGTGAAATCAATTGTGCAGATGCTATTTGAAGAGCTGCAGCTGTTGTGAATCCACTAATTACAGGTATCGATATAAATTCCACTAGGAAACCAAGATTAAGTACACCCATTATTAATATAGTCCAGCCAGACAGAAAAGACACGAGAATAGCGTAGTCTGAAGAATAGCCAGAGACGTATTTTGCTGTCATCGCCGACATTATGGCTGTTGGTCCAATTGTTATATCCTTGCAGCTACCAATAAATAAATATACTATGCCTCCTAATAGCCCAGCGTACAGACCATATTCAGGGGATAGTCCAGCGACTATAGCATACGCTATTCCTTGAGGTATAGCCGTAAGTCCAACTGTAATACCCGCAATTATATCTTGAATCAATGTAGTAAAATTATATTTTGGTAGCCATTCTACGATTGGCAAACGTTTCTTCAATGTTTTTATGTTACACGTGTTCTTGGCAGACTTTTTCATTTTGGCACACATTATTCGACCCGTATCTTGAGTATTAACTGTCATAGTTTTGTTGTTGCCTTTTAGAACAATATATCGAAACTGATTAAAAATTTGAAAATTGTGTTTGAAGACTCTATCACGAGATAGATTACTCATGACTGTGACACTGACATTGTGATTTTATTGACGAGTGATAAAGAATTTATCTTTTTTTCTTTTTTCTTTTTCATATACATTCACGTGTCCAGAAGTATAGATATACACATAAATATCATGGTTTTAGAGTAAAAATAATCAACAATTGTACATAATGATAAAAGCTCTAGGTAGATAGATATAAATACCACTTTACACATTTAAACAAAAATAATAACACGAAACTGTCTATTACCATAAAAGGATAAACGCAAGAAATACGTGTTTGTGTTAATTACGTTAATTAACAAAAACGAATAAATAATATTTATGTAATAGAGAGTTATATAATAAATTACGAAGCAATATTAAAGAAGTTCAAGACAACACTACAACATCTCGAAAGTCTTCTAAATACTGAAAGTAAATATTAACCTAAATATAATATATTAATACTTAAATACTTTTTAATTATAATTCTAAAATCAGCTAATCTAGCCAACCTTAATTGTTATTTAATTGTTATCACTTATGATAAGTAATTTATTATTACTAGCGACTCAGCCTCGCTCCATACGGTACGTCTCTAGTTATGTTTTAACGTTTAATATAGATTTCTCAGAGATGAGCATGAGATACTTTCCTGCAGTAAAAAGTATCCTATATGTTGACCCGGATAACCAGCTGTCATCATATTAAATTCATCAAAATCTGTCCAGTGGTTTTCTCGTGATGCGTTCGCAGACAAACAGAGACAAAAATTCGAGAAACTAAAGATTTGGTCTCTGTATTGATATTAATGACTATTTCATTATTATGTAGTTCGAATAATCAGCTAGACGTAAGTTATTGTAAGACGATTTAATTTTCATAAAAAAAAAGCATATGAGTCAGTTATAATTAAAAGAAAGATATATTTATAGTATGCAATAAACGGATAATTAGAAAAAAAACTGATAGAAAAAATTAAACCATCAAGGAAATATTGATTTGAAAACAAAAACAAACCAATATCTTTTTGTTATATTATTATCTATACTCTATACTATAATAAAACAGTAGAGGTCGAATACATAGCAAAAAAATGCTAACAACCGAGTCAGGGGGATGTTAGAAGACAAATAGAACCAATCCAGATTTTTTTCAAATTTTTTGTTTCTCTGTCTGTTTGTCTGTTTGTACGGGCTAATCTCCAAATTTATTGGACTGATTTAAATAAAATTTTCATGGTGGTACATTATATCCCCGGGCAACATCTTAGATACTTTTTATCCCGGAAAATTAAATAATTCCCGTGGGATAGTTAAAAAACTTTAATAACTTATACAACTTATGCACCTAATTTAGTAAAATTTAACATTCTGATACCTTATATTGCCGGTCAAAAAACAGGTTATTTTTCATCCCGGAAAAATGAATGGTTCCCGTGGGAACTAATAAATCTCTATTAGTGTTTTTCTAGAGGCGAACCCGAGCGAAGCGAGGATGAGCTGTTATTGTGCATATAAAAGTGTAACTGATCGCTGTCCGTAAATGAAAGATATTTGAGAAATACTATTATTACGGACCTTTAATAACCAATAGAACCCAAAACAATGATTTTTAGAGGTTTTGCCTGTTTGTCTGCGCATTTGTGCGCGCTATTCTCCGAAACGGCTTAACCGATTTGGGTGCAGTTTTCACTAATATATTGTGTGTAAGCTTTGCTTAATATTTGTTGTTATTTGTTTTATTTCAATGGGTTCATAAATAAAAAAGTTATGTCAATTTAAAGAATAAATGTAGTATAAATACCGTGAATACAGATTCCTAGTTTTAATAAGTCGAAACTATTTTCTGCACAAATTATATACATACTACTTCTAAATATCTTGGAATTTTGAATATGGCATTCATATTGCAAAAAAATCTAAACTTAAAATCAGCAAATTTCCCATTTTATTATGTCAAAGATAAGATAATATTATCAAACATTCATTATCAAATCACTTAAACCTATCCATAAATGTAGTAAACTCGAGTATCAACTTCTGTAAATCTTCCTCATTGTCAATCTAGTCAATATTTAATCCCAAGCTTTACACCAAGGTCCTTTTACAAAAATGTTTTTAATTCTGCACATATGTTGTAATACGTCGTGATAATATCGATGTTGGCTGTGTTTGTGTGATAGGGCAGTGGGTTCGACCCAGAGTGAAACAGATAAGGGTGATGGAGGAGCGCGTGGCTATGCATAAGGCCCAAGCATTAAAGTTAACATACTTATTGAAACGGTTGTTTACGCGAAAATCGACTTTGCTACCTTAACTGGAATGCAGCAATGAGATATCTAATTTGCTGGTACGATATGTTATGTTCAGTACAAAAGACTTTTCAGTAGATGGGGTTAAGCAAAAACTGTATACAGTTGGTAACGTGTTTGCAAAATAAATTAAAATGTTATCAATGACAAGACTAAATGTAATTATATTTATTAAAAATTAACTCTAGAAAATTCTTTTAAAAATAGTTATAAAGCGATAAGATTTTGTTCTTTTAACATAACACTATAGAATAGCTCTTGACACTTAATAGAAATCGAACCTGCAAACACTGTCTCTATATGCCTGTAATCCTACTATTGTGTCAGATTTTATATATGTATAAAAAAAATATTTAATCTATTTGATTGCCGTCATTTTACAACTTTAAATATTTAAAATATGCTCACACCCAATGAAATGTTAATTAATGAAGAGGGAGAAACCATAATCAATCATCATTAAAAATAATGCATTTGACTTTTTAAGGGGTTTCTTAGAGTTAATGGCCCAATGAAGTTATTAGAGAGGGTCAATAAATAAGAAAAATTGTAATCTCCATATTAAAATACAGCTATGTCTATTTATTTATTTATTTATTTATTTATTTATTTATTTATTTATTTATTTATTTATTTATTTATTTATTTATTTGGAAGACAAACAGTATTATGTTACATATTATAAACAAAATAAATAAAAAAATTACATACACCAATTAAGTCTTCACCGTTTACACATTCTTAAGGTAGGTATATGTTAGCTTATTAAAATTAAAAATTAAAGTATATAACAAAAAAAACGGGGAAATCACGAACAGACACTTCTGGTTAAAATTTTGAACTTATTTAAAGAAAGGGAAAATAAATCTATGTCATTAAATATTTCATTATGCAATCTGCAAGAACGGTATATAAAGCTATTACGTGCATAATTAGTTGTTATTCTAGGTAGATAAAATAATGACAAATTACGTGATTGCGGTCGAGGACATCTTAAACAAATGTTACTTAAAAGAAATGGTGAATGCACATGATTTCTGATAATTTTAAATAGAAAAAGTTCATCCTTTAGGCGTCGGCGATCCAATAGGGAGACTAAATTAGGAAATTCCTGATTATTGTTTTTTGATCTATATAATAAATGCTTATTAAATTTAATCTGGATGTTTTCAATTCTATTTATATATTTACTGTACTGTGGATTCCAAACGGAAGAAGCATATTCAAGTATAGAACGGACATAAGCATTATATAGAACAATTAAAGTAGAATTATTACGAAAATCTTTTCCTATTCTGAGTATAAAGCCTAGCATGCGATGTGCCTTACCAACAATGTGGTCTATATGGCTAGAAAAAGTAAGTTTATGATCAAGATATACACCCAAATCTCTCACCTCAGTAACACGTTTAATTGAATTATTATTCAAGTTGTAATCGTATTTGACAGTATTGGTTTTACGTGAAAAACTTATGACCTTACATTTTTTAATATTAAGAATAAGACCATTACTATTACAAAATTGGCACAACCTATCAAGATCACTTTGTAATAATTGACAATCGTCATTTTTATTGACAGTCCTTAAGATCTTCATGTCGTCAGCGTATAACAAAATTTCAGAATGTTTAAATATTAAATGAATTTTATTAATGAAGATATTAAAAAGCAGAGGCCCGAGATGCGAGCCTTGAGGAACGCCTGATGCGACTGGCACAAATGAGGAGCAAAATCCTTTTATAGTTACAGCTTGACTTCGCTCTCGTAAATAAGAGGCAAACCAACGCAGGAGATCGCCGTGTATACCGACCTCCGTGAGTCGACGGATAAGCAAAGAGTGAGGAATTTTGTCAAAAGCTTTGGAGTAGTCCGTATACACGACATCTACCTGGCCACCACAGTCCATGTCAGATGTTACACGATGAATAAATTCGTTCAAATTTGTTTCAGTAGATTTGTTTTTAATGAACCCATGCTGTTGTTCAATAAGACGTGAACTTAAAAAAGGGTAAATATAATCGAATATAATTTTTTCGAATAGTTTAGCTATCACACTCAATTTACATATAGGCCTGTAGTTAGAGACGTCGTGTTTACTTCCACATTTATAAATTGGCACTACAAAAGAACGCTTCCATGTGGTGGGCATAATTCCAGATTTAAGAGACTTATTAAATAGTAAAAAGAGAGGATGGGACAGACTCACACTACACATTCTCAAAAAGAAAGGAGGGATGAGATCAGGGCCAATACCCTTACTAGGATCCAACTGTTTCAAATATTTATGTACAATGCTGGGGGATAACTCAACAGAACCGATAGACAAGTCATCATGCATAGTTGGATCAACGTTATTGTTAAATTTAATATCACTGTCAAAAGCGTTAGGCTGGTATACTGACTGAAAGTGATTACTGAACAAAGCACAAATACTCTCACCATCTGATGCCGAGACATCGCCCAGGAACATTGTTGCCGGCAACTCGTTACAAGACTTTTTCGATTTAACGAAAGAGAAAACTAAACGTTAAATGACATAAATAATATTGTATAGGTACCTTTTAGGGACGCAGTTCTGTACCTTTTTCTCCTGTGTTTGTCAACCGATCTTCTTTCTTTTTAATGAGTGACTATTGATGAGCTTTAGTGCTATCAATATTTTTTTACAAGCATTTAGTTTTTTAATATATGATAAGTAAAGTTTATTTACATATGTTTTCCTTAAATTTTCAATACTTATTATGGTCGAATTTCGATCGCTAGGCGAATACTCACATATGTAAATACTAGCGACTCACCCTCGCTCCGCTTTAGGTTCGTCCCTAGACAAAAACTAATCTATTCCATGGGAACCATATATTTATTCGAGATAAAAGTAACCTATGTGCTATTTCAGACTATAAATAATCTTTGTGCCAAATTTCATCCAGATGCGTTCAGCCGTTATGACTCTATTGAGTAACAAACATCCATCCATCCTCACAAACTTTCACATCTATATATATATACATAATATAATAGAACTGTAGAAGTCGAATGTCTTTACATAGAAAAAAAATGCTAAAAACCGAGTCAGGGGATGTAAGGAGAGAAATAGAACAAATCCAGATTTTTTTTCAATTTTTTTGTTTCTCTGTCTCTTTGTCTGTATGTTTGCTTGTCTGTTCATACCGATTTAAATGAAATTTTGCACGGTGGTACCTTATATCCCCGGTCAGCATTTTTGATACTTTTCATACCGGAAAATTAAAGAGTTACCTAACCTAATTTAGTAAAATTTGGCATTCTGATACTTTATATTGTCAGCCAAACAACAGGTTATTTTTTACCCCGAAAAAATGAATGGTCCCCGTGGGATAGATCTATCTGTGCTTTTCCAGAGGCAATCCCGAGTGAAGCAAGGGTGAGCCGCTAAATTATAATATTAGTAGAAAGAATTTAAGAATAGGGCTATTTAGTACTGAGGCGGCGTGTTTGATCGACACTTATGCTGCTTTCTCGCATCTAGCAGATCGTGACTTGGTTCTTTAGTGAAAAAAGTATTATTTTAGTAAAAATTCTACCAAAAAATTACTTCGAAAAATAATATGTTATGCTTTATTAGGTTAAGATTAAACTAACACTTTTACTTAGATTTTTTTTGCATTTCAAATTTTCTAAAATTTAGTTGTTTGCATGAACGGTGCCTAGCTTACTACTATATAATTATTATAAATGTTCAAAGCATTATGTAAAGATGATCCTTCAAAAGGCATTGTATTTTCTGGCATTCAACCCTTTGATTGGAGGAGGGTGCCACTAAGACCAAGTTACGCGAACTATTATCTTATTTGATATATAGAGGAATTAGAATCTATTCAGAATAAAGCCGTGTCCTGAATCCATTGCAGCTCAAATGCTGAAAGTTTTAGGGTAAAATGGAGTGACAAATATGCGTGTAATAGACATTTAATATGCCTTCTCTGTTCTGAGTTGAAATGTTGACGCTAGTTTATAAAAAAAGTATACTTACTATTCTTGAAGTGCTGTTACATACCTGAAATAATTAAAGAATAATAATAAGTTTATTATGTAAATTAAATAATACGTCATTATTAAACTATAATCTATAAATAAATATATTTGACATTTCGCCTTTATTATTACGCCACCTTTTTTCAGCAAACGACGTCTCAATTCCACCATCCTCTCAAATCCAAGCCCACCATCCTTTGATGATCAAGTTTAAATCTTGAATAAAGGAAACATAAACAATCAATAGTCAAAATTAAGATATTTATGATTCAAAATAATTTCTAAATAAATATTCACATCTTTATTCGGATAATATCAAAGCTTCATTACTAAATTATTTTTTTCTTTTGTACTTGTTATCTGTATAATGTTAGCAAGCTCAAGTTAGTTAACAATACATATATATCACATCAATATGATTAATCATATTTCAACTCATTTGTCGATTACCCATATTATAATTAAAATAAACCACACTGTCGATACGAGCCCGTAGCTCATCTACGATTCATTAAGCCGTCTACGTCAGGCCCTAATTCCTTGCCCAATAATAACGGGGTATTAATACGGCGTTTGTCACGTAAACCGTGTGCGGTGGTCCGGAAACACCCCAGTCATCGGTAAAGGGTTTGTTTTCAATAGTGAACGATGTTGATATATTGTACAATGTACATTTAGTATTATTAATTATAACATTAGTATTTGTGTTATTCATTTATTTAATATTATAATCTCATGAATATTAAAGTTGTTTATGTTTTGTCCGTCTGTCACGCAACAATGGAGTAATGGAGAGATAGAGTGCTTATGTATATTAATATATTTTAAATAGTTTAGCGAAGTACGAGTAAGAGTTGTGTCGTTAGTTTTTTTATTGTTAAAAGGAATATATAATGTAGGTGACATCCTAAGCAAATTCTAGGATACAAAAAAGCATCAGGAAGTTATAAAAGTTGGTTAAATGTGTCAAAAGATTAAAAGTTCTTGTGGAAACTTTAGATTGCAAAGCATGTTTAAAAAATAGACATACATCCACTCAAAATTCAAGGCTTTGTTTTCCTAAACAATATTCAACAAAACAAACTCAAAAGAGTTTTCTGAGGAATTTCATATTACACCCATCCTTGGGTTTTATAGGACGGAATATAAACAATAAAGCATTACATTCAATTTGTCCTAAATAGCAATCAGAGATTTATAAGCTTACCTACAGTCGTAAAGTTGCGTCCCGAATTCTGGCATCTTTTATAATTGAAGAAAGAGATAAGTAAATATAGATATAAAGATAAAAATAAGAAAAAAACTGCTTACATCTAGACCAACATCACAAAACTGAATATTAAAAACAAATAAGTCTGAGTAAAAATAAGTTTAGGCATTACAGATACGATTTGCATGACTTAGCTTATGTCAGGCAAGTAACTGAAAGTAAGTCATAAATGCGAAAGTTTGTTGATCGGTTTGTTTGTTCTGCTTTTACGCAGCAATGTAGAGTCGCTCTCAGAGATATTTCATTGGTAGAGCCATGTTGATTCAATGAACAATCATTTTGCTCATATTGTAATGTTCTTAGTTTAATATTGATATTAATTTAACTGTACTTTTAACTAAAGCCGTATCATTACATATCGGATGCATTTCCAAAATAACCTAGTAGTAGCCTTGACTGCCAAAAATCCGCGTCTAGACGAGCAAACGACCTCCACTCGTGTATAAATCGTTAAAATTATACGAATACGGATTTTGCAACCAGTAAGTATGTGGATATTACAATTTATAGGCGCTCGGTAGAATTGAAAAATACTGCGTGTACTTGGTTTTGCGATTAAAGAGATAACCTATATAGGAATTGCTCGTTTATTTAGTTTACAGTAGTCTTGATATATATTTATTTTCTTTAATTAAATAATAGTGGACATTTGGTTAGATTTTTCTTATTTTTCATATACGATATATTTGTTTCTTATATATCTATAGAAGTTTATGTACAATTGAACTATTTACTAAGTGATTTTACGGTTACCTTTCAGGCATAAGGTACTTATGTATATTAATCATTATTACTTCATCACACTATTTATATTATTAATCATAAAAATTGTGAATGGCTGTGGATGTTTGCTACTTCTTTAAAATTGGCTACACAGATTTCAGTGAAATTCGGAATTCAGATAGATTATATCTTGGGTCGTTTTAATATATTTTTAAATGTGTCGCGCAGAGCCACAAGTAAAAACGAATTGTTATATACATATGTGTATATACGTAAAATATTATAAAAAAATATTGACTGACAAATAACTCAGCCTGGGGTTGACGTTGCTGAAAACAAATTTATTACTCGCTTCGGTTATTTTTATCTGCCAAAAGCAAACCAAGAGGTATGATTTAGAGGGCCGTGACGGCGCGTTTGATACAGGGTTGCCCAGCGTATTGTTTTACGTAGTGTGGTATATTTTGTACTGAGTAGATGCTTAATACCAATGATGTATTAAAGTGTTAGTTGTTGTAAAAGTAAATTTCAGCAAATAGCAAGTTTTTGTGCTATGCCACCTGGACATACTAGCTGTACTTTAATAAACAATTCTTATACTTACTTCTATCTATCTCTTCTATCTATATCTATATATATCTACATATAAATGGGCAAAAATTATATTATTTATAGATTAAAAATTTATAAATGTAAAAAACCAATACGCAAATTAATTGTCATTTAACGATTACACTAGCACGCGTGAAGCACTTAATCGAGTAATACGTCAAAATGCCTTACATAATTTTGGAAAAGAGCTGATTGATACTCTTACACTGCTAGACCGATATTAACCAAACATAGCTAAGAACCACCGCAAGGAAACTTTCAAATGAAAAAAACTGCATCTAAATCGGTCCATCCGTTTGAGACATACGATGTCACAGACAGACAGACACACACACACAGACAGACAGACATCGACGTCAAACTAATAACACCCCTTTTTTGCGACTGAGGTTAAAACAATGTCATGATTGTAATAAAATAATAATATTGTTAAAATTCACTACGTTTAGTCTTAATTAAAATTCAGGTATCAATTTTTTAAAAGACGTATAATTTTATCTCGTTGCATTTTCAAGCGGTACCTACTTTTCTCTGCATAAACTATTTTCAGGGAAAAAATATATCATCATTTGCTCTTAAGCGGCATAAAACAAAAATTAATTAATTAATATATATAAACTCGATCGGTTTTATTATTTTGTATGTTTTAACGAAATTGAATAATATCTACTTAATAAGAACTAAAATTAAATAAATGATATACAATATTTGTTGCTGTAAAGCTTTCGAAACGTCTGGAACCAAAAATCAAATGAAATCCGCGAAAAAATCCGATAAAACAGTATTATTTAAAATGAAATTGAATATTTGAAAAGGAATGGACTATCTAGTTCGACAATAAATACCTACTTAAAATGAGAATAAATCCTAACATACAGATGTATCTTTCATCATCTATTTTTTAATTACATATATCACCTCCAGGTAAATTTCTAAGAAATTAATTAAATTTCTAAGAAATCTATTGTTAACTGTAACGCCGGCGTGTCCGCGGTCGTGGAGGGAATATTTGTATCGTTAGTATTAAATTAGATACAACGGACGGACAGTAACAAGGATCTTCTATATGTATACCAGTTAGTTTATCGATCGGCAAACATTACAGCAAGTGTCAGCAGAACAATGTATAGCCGGGCGACGGGCATAGTATCGGACACATGTATCAATTGCTTGTAATAAACTAGAGAAATTATGGATGCGGCTTTTTTTCATTTAATAATAAGTAATTTATCAAGTATGTTTTAAAATCTTAATTATTACTTGAATACGTAATCTTAATGTCTAATTTTAATATAAGATAAATAAAAAGATTGCATCGGCCGGGAATCGAACCCGGGCCGCCCGCGTGGCAGGCGAGCATTCTACCACTGAACCACCGATGCTTATAAGTTCTGAGTTGAAATATGAAAATAGTTCATTTATAGTAGTACATATATACCTATTATATGTTTTTCCTGCTAATGAACTATGATTAATTTTGCCTTTATCTTGTTAAAACGTGTTTATCGGTAATTAAATAAACTATTTTTTATTTTAATGGGTAATCTCTAGAATATATAGTATACCTAATAAGCATGAAAAGTGTCTATATATTAATGCAGGATATAGACTAAGACCGAGTTCTGCTCAAATCTGTATAACCAAACTAATTCATCTAAGTTTCACAGCAATCAAATAGCTGGTATGACATACTGGTAATTCTCAAATGAACACACATAACTCGCTCGCCACCTATCATGAGTTGATGGAACTATATTAGATATTTTACCGGATGTGCGTACACAATATCACTAAAGAAGTTTCATGGCAATTGGTTGAACAAATTAAGTATACACATAGATAATCATCTTTTCCAATACAATTTCGGCCATGGCGGCGAATTTCACTGAGACTAGCTATATACGTAGGAGATATTATAGTGCGCAGACGCAATTGTATATACGAGTAAAAAGTGTACTTGTTTTCTTTGCCCTCTCAGACTCCGGTAGGACGACAAATCGACTCGACCAGTAAGAAATCAGGTGCAGAACTCACGCCCTAAAGTACTCTCCGAGGAACAGACGTGAATCAGCAACACCTTCTCAACTCTAGACTGGTAATGAGTATTTTCGACAGAAACACTCAATAAGAATACTTGGTCCAATCCGAGACTCGAGCCCAAGAACACCGGACCTGTAGCTATATTATATGCTAAGCATTAGGCCAACGAGGCAATAAATAATATGTAGATAACTAAAATATTAAGATTAAAATTTATGCGAACTTCACTATATCATCTGTACATTGACATAGAAAATTTGTTACATGACATATCTACAGCAGGCACCGGAAATTGTGTTTTGACATTATCTTAAGCTACGTGAATGATGGGAGCGGATATTAATATTTAAAACTATATAGTTACTACCCAACTTAGATTTAATTTCAAATAAAGTGAAATTGTTTGCAAATTACGTCAAAACCGAGTTTTAGATATATATATATATATATATATATATATATATATATATATATATACGAGTACATAATTAATAGAATGTTTCTATACAACCTCTTTCATTTCACAATCGTCAACTTACTTTTTAAAGGAGGATTTCAACATCAGTTTAGCCATTTTCTCTTAATAAACAAACACACAATAAGCAAAGGGCAAGCTCGTGTAACTTGTAAAACTAAATCTAAACTGATTTTCTTTAAAAAATGCAAGACAATGAAAATATTCAACAAATTCATTCTAACATTAGAACTTTTACTCTAACTTTATATGCATGAAAAACCTTACCACCGTACGATGGTAAAATTCTTTGCCTAAGACATGATAGAACATGTAGGTAAGCTATCATTGTTCTAAATAGACGTAATCAAGTATTAAATAAAAATTTAAACTAAAAATATTCTAAATCTTCAACATTCAATGCTTTACCCCATTAAATACTACGTAGTCGATTGTGTAAGTAAATGAGAGACTGTAAATAACTATTATACGTGTTTATCGATTAACTCTATGTAACAAGGGGTGAAGTGTCAACAGAACAATGCGGCGCCGGGTGCCATGCTTGTATACTAGCACCCGATGGATATTGTAGATGTAAGAAATGTGGAGGTGGTAATTTAAATATTTATTATAAACTAGTGGTTTACCCTCGCACCGCTCTGGGTCCCTGGGTGACATTTGTATTGCGTAGAAATATTTTTGTATTCCAGATGGTAATTTTATGCTTATGTATTGCTTATATATTATAAAGAAAAGGATATCCACGGAATGGGAAATAAATACAGTTTACAGTTTTTTGTGCATAGAGAATTAATTTAATTATTAATAATTATAATTAATGGCGTCTTACACTCGCTTCGTGAAAGGCAATCAGACATACAGACTAACAGACAAAAATTTTAACTATATTTGTAGGGTAGATATTCTGTAACAGTATTTTTTTAAAGAAAATTTCATGTAGGTACAGATTTAGTTTTTTTTACTATTTTATTAAATATATAAATTAGATTTTTTTATTTGTAGCAACTTAATTCTCACTTCTCTTGGTCCCACACAGTAGGTACAGTATGTTACACAAGGCCACAATCTATTTGTATGAATTTCGATATTTTTGACATCCTATATATTTTCTTTTTATTATTAAAAATATCCTTTTCATTTAAGAATGATCCAAACTTCATCATACAATTAAAGCATGACTGAAACATTTCCCTCTAATGCGTAAACGGCGTAACATTAACAAGCTAAATCAAAAGAGAAGAATGCTAATTTGCATGGTAAAACATGGTTTAAACGCTTACGTGGCAGTTTTAGAGACATAATACATATAGAGCGATTAAAATTAAATTTATTTTCAGTTACAAACAAAAATCATTAATCTACTTTACAGTATGCATACAACGCAAGAGATTTTGAATTTGATATCCATTGACCTAAATGTTCTAGTAATCTATACATATAATAAAATTGTAACGAAGCCGAATCTGTACATTAAATATTTTTTGGAAAATCTAATCGAAATAGACATTATTATCGAAACAGAGGCCGAATCTATAGTTTTTAGAATTTTTATCTGTCTGCCTGTCTGTCTGTTACCGCATCACGGAAAAACCACTGGAGGGATTTTGTTGAAATTTAGTATGATGGTAGCTGGTTATCCGGGTCAACATATAATATCTCATTTCTGAGAAAAAAATACAAAAACTGCAATGTAAGAGTATTGTAGAGAGTACTATGTAAAACCTAAGAATTTGGTTTTTGGTCATCTGAACGCGGGCGGAGACGCGGGCAATGCTAGTAATATAATATACATATGCGTTTTATACAAGCGGCATACCCTGGCTGTGCTCATGCTCATATAAACACACCTATATAATACATACAATGAGGCTACCTGAGGCACCTTACGACGCACCTGTCGTACGTTAATGGTACTATATCGAAAACTTTACTAAAGTTTCAGCGGAATTGCATGAATGGTACTACCTATATTAATGCAAACAGACAAACATACATTATTTTCATATATTTATAGATAAAATTGTATTTTATACTTCAGTAACAGTCTATTGTTAGTGATATAATTTGCCAAAAGATGGCGCTGTCTGTAAATATTATTATAAATACAGAGGACGTGGAAGTCATTAGTTTTAAATACAAACAAAAAAGAGATAATATTACAATAAAATAGTACACTAAATATAAACAAACGCTCACATAACATACGTTTGGTAAAGCCAATAGATGGTGTTTAGAGATTACAAAATATATTTCTAGTTCTACTATACATTTCTACCTGCGTGGCCTACCTGTACGGGTAATCGGCTTTATACGTCTCGTGCGATAAATCCTCTATTTGTGTGCCAAGTTACTCTGGGAAGCGTATCATGTACTATCAGTTTATTTTTCAACCCTTCAAAAAGGAGGAGGAGGAGGTTCTCAATTCGACTGTTTTTTTTTAATGTTTGTTACCTCAGAACTTCGTCATTTATTAACCGATTTGGACAATTTTTGTTTTGTTTGAAAGAGTATACTTCCAGATTGGTTCCATTTAAGTTTCAAAAAAAAAATACCACCCCCTAAGGATGGAAAAATAGCTAATAATGAATTTAACCTACTTCTAATTGTCATATCGGCTTGAAACTTTGCAAGTGTTTCTATTTCCGTTGACAGTACTGTGGTTCGGTATTGTTGACCTGATCTGATGGTAAGGCCAGAAGGTGGATAGGTGGAACTCTTCAACGACTAATAGTAGATACTTTGAGTTTGGGCTTATTTTGTTAGGTTTGACAAGCCTAACACTTTAGAATTCTTACTTTGCTACTACTGTCTACACTAAAAAGGGAAAAATAAAAACTTTTTAACAAAAAACTAAAAACCGACTTCAAAAAAAAGCACTAAAAAGTAAAAAATAACTGATTGGTAGTTTTAATTTACTATACATACCTATTAAATAAAACTATCTTTTCGGATTATTTCGCGGAATTATTTTGATTCCCGACGTTTCGAATGCTTTACAGCATCCATGGTCACGGGAGAGACTGAGGTGTTACATGTCTTGAATGTATAGTTGTTACAGACAGCCTACCCACAATTAACAAAATGAAAATGAAACAAGAGTATACTAATATGTAAAACCTAAGAATTTGGTTTTTGGTCATCTGAACGCGGGCGAAGCTGCGGGCAATGCTAGTAATTAAATAAGGTATATTAGGCACATTACAATCATATATTTATAGAATATCATATACGGAAAGAATATAATATTATATATTTGTCAGACATTAGAAACTGTTACCATGGCTTTTGTTTTGAAAGATCAGTGGAAAAAAAAATCCATTCAAACCAAAAATTTATTTTTAATTATTTTAAAAATCAGTGAGCCAAAAATCTTTTTTTCTTCAAAAATTTTGTTTTTTTATAAGCTATAAATTTAACCCCCAAGCTAAGAAAAAAAAGTTATTTTCGCTCCACCCGAATCTATATCTCAGCATATCAGAACACAAATAAACACATTTCTTCCATATAATGTTACACATAAATAAAATTTGCTAAATTTAAAATAACATAAAACAGGGAGATAAAGTATTATCGTACATTTTCATAATAAAATGAAATTAATAACAGTTGTTATTTGTCAAAACACCCTCCTGCCCTTGAACTAATTCTCGTTTATCCAGAATACAGACGTGGCGCCAGTTTGTCTTTATTTTCCATCAGAATTAATGGCTGAACTTTCTCTTAAGCTTATTTATTACTAAATTATGTTAAATAAAGTATTGTTTAGTTTAAAGAGAGTACTAATTTCTTCAATGCTTATAATAAAATTCTGAATCAAATGTGTAGATTAAATATTTTTTGGAAAATCTTATTGAAACAGTCATTATTATCAAAACAAAGGCAGAATCTATAGTTTTTAGAATTTTTGTCTGAAAACGCATCACTAGAAAACCTCTGGACAGATTTTGATGAAATTTAGTATGATGATAGTTGGTTATCCGGGTCAACATATAGGATACTTTTTACTGCGGAAAAATATCTCATTTCTGAGAAAAAATACAAAAACTGCAATGTAAGAGTATACTAATATGTAAAACCTAAGAATTTGATTTTTGGTCCTCTGAACGCGGGCGGAGCCGCGGGCAATGCTAGTGCTTCATAAAAATGTTTACATAAACTGAAGGAAGGATCAACATATAGGATACTTTTTACTGCGCAAAAATATCTCTGAGAAATCTATACTAACCGTTAAAACGTTCCTAGGGACGAACCCGAGCGGAGCGTGGGTGATAAGCTAGTTTCTCATATAAAGCTTAGGTATACACACAATTTTAACACTCATAAAAATAATGCACTACATCGCACTACTATTACAAATACGAATATTTATATGTGTGTATGTACGTTTGTTACTCTATTTTGCTATTGATCTGTATGTTTCTAAAACTGAAACAACTGCACAAATTTGGATGAAATTTTTTACGCACCTGAAATAATAGATAAGCTACTGCTAGTGATAGCTAGAAAGAGACGCTGAGCGCTAGTTATTCGATCGAGGCTCAAAACCATGATCTTATTATATAAAATCAGTATTTTTTTTAAATCAATTAAGTAAATGTAAGAATTGAAAATTTGAAGCTTAAGCAAGCTATGCCATTTACGCATTTTCATCTAGGGTCATGTTTTAGTGTATTAAAAAAAAATTAAAATTCCTATACATTGTTTAAGTTAAAAATTAAAAATAACATCTCGAATTTTGAAACAAATCATTTAAACGATTAATTACCTACTATTTGTATAGAAACCTTCGTCAAAATAAGTTTTGGTTCTCATTAAGTTTTAACTGTTGATTGACAGGGGTTTGAAAGCTGTTTAAAATTTAATTAAAATGTATTTTATACACAAAACAAATGAGTATTTTAAAATATGATATCCATTTTGAAATACTAAATTTAAATGCTTTGAGGAATCTGTTTTTGAACTTCGAGAGGAAGTCTGAATCGATTTTTGTTAGTAATTAATTAGAAAATTTACACATTTACTTTTATTATGTATAAATACTGTACGCTCTGGTACACCACACTAGTGTGTTAGTATATTTTTATAATATTAAGGCAGTGGTGAAACAATGGTAACGCGCTCGTTTTGGGAAACCGAGTGACGCGGGTTCAAATCCGGGGTCTCGCACTTCTGATATTTCTAACGTGATGTCTTACGATGAAGGAAAACATTGTAAGGAAACCTGCGTATCTATGAGAACCTAGCAAGTTTTCTAAAGCCATGTGAAGTCCGCCAACCCACACTTGGCCAGCTTCGTGGACTATGGCCTACATCGCACTACTATTATTGTTACCTCCTTGTATTGAAGGGAGGCCCGTGCCCAGCACTGGAACGTTAAAAAGAGCTGAATAAATAAAAGTAAGTAAAAAATATTACTATATTCATATACAAAAGAATTTATTCCAAAATGTTGAAAACAGTAGATTAATTCACATTTAATAAGTAAAAGTTTCAACGAATTTTCCTGAAAATAATGGAAATTGTGCGTAAAAGCTGATGGGATAAACCAGTGGTTCCCAATATATTTTTACATAGTGTGGCTTTATTATTTTAAGTGGCGTAAGATAGCTCTATGAAATTGGAGGCACCGGTTAAAGAAGAGGGCGTACTCAAGTCGTCTGTATGTTATAGATAGTTTAAGCGATATCTTAACGGTTTAACCTATATAAAATCGATGTTCATTATCTTTTTGTAATGAATACCTCAAAAGTTGTTCTATATATTATTTTTTTGCCAAAATCACAAAAAAATTTTGGAAGTTCTTTTCCGTTAAGAGTAATAAAATTGTTTACAAGAAATAACTAATGTCTAATGGCAAAATTGAAGTATATCATTTACTAAAAATATACATATGTAGTAGGTATATAGCGGACCGCTGTTGCAAGGGACCCTGGTGACCGGAACAATGGAAGTGCAAAATGCCATAAAACGCAAGGTAAACCTATTATCGACCATGCACCGGAAATGCAGTCGCCATTTTCAACACCGGTTGCACTGTCAATCGTGCATTTTTCAGTGATTTATTTTAAATATTTTTAAAGCTATATGTGGATATATGTATGAAATACTTAAATTCCAACTAATATTGTGCTTTTTTTATTTATTAATTTGTTGGATCAATTTTTTGTACATAACAACTTGGGGATAAATCGAATTCCTGTTTTACATAGAGGGAATTTCTAGGCCGAGAATGACATGGATTGTTTTAAATGATACATGTAGTAAGTTTCGTAGGCTCCATACATTGATTAATTAAGAAAATGTACCGATTTTTTTAATATATTATTATGTGAAACAGATTTAATTAGGATGTAGAGTTCAATGTGAAAAGATATTTTAAAAACTAGTTAAAATACTGTAAATATGCATTTACTAGTGTCTCTCTGTTGAACGTAGAAAAGGGAGAAATAATTTTAAATCGACGAAATTTATTTTAATTTGAGCTTATTAAAAATGAAAATCAGAAAATTTATAGTAATTTTTAGAAATTACAAATTTTTGCATATTTTTTATTAATGTTCTATGACAAATGCTGTTTGAAATGATTTAAAGACTAAGCAGATTTATGAGCTAGTTCTCATTAAAATCTTTCCAGGGGGTGCATAAAGTATTGCGACGTCACACTGACGCCACTGTCCAAACTGTAGCGAAATATTTCTGTACATAGATAAAAATTAAAAATATTTGATCTGTGTCTTGCTTTTCTCAGTAGAGTTTTAATAGCTAACTGATTTATCAGGCTAAATCTCTATTAGGCTAATAGATGGCATATTATACTTATAATGATAAAATTATCCTCAAAAATATTTACATATCAATTTGGATTTTTTAATTTCCACCCTTGAAATTTGTGAATATAAGCAATATTTTTGGGTTTTGAAATGAAAAAAAGCAGTCTGTCGCAGTCGTAGGCTACTAATTCATACAAATATATCTTCAATTCACATGTTATATATTATCAAAGCTACAATTTAATAGATATGGTACTTTAAACATATATAATATTATTGTATAACAAGTTTTAACAATAATGCGACAATTTTAACGTATGACTGAAAAGTATTGAAAATATGCACTCATTGGAATGACCGCGGCTATTGAAATCGGTGCAATAATTAAATTAATTAAATCTGATCCCGTGGTATTCGACATATTATTATATATATTTACTGGGTGTGTCCACAGTTTTATGTGACTATAATAAGATTTTTGATTAAATATCCATTTCAAAGAATTACTATGATAAGTAAATATCTAATTCTTTAGAAAAAAACAAATGAAAGGATTTTCGTTTGGGTAATAATAAAAATTACAGCAATTTTTAGAACAATCCCAAGATTTTCTAAGCCGAGTTATATACTAGTTAATTTTTTTAACAATATTGCCTTTTATGATGTAGGAAGGCCTTTAAGGAATTATTGATTTACAAGCTTTCAAGACTGACAAGAGAGGACGATAGAGCAAAATCGGCAAAACTGGACAAATTGCCGGAATTCAATACGTATGTAAATGTAACGCGTTGCTACTCGCATTTGTTGTTCAGCTCGAATGGTAAGTCATTTAATAATAGACTAAGTTGTCAAAGGGTTAGCGTGTTGCTGATTTAGTATTGCCAATTGTGGTATAAAATATCTATAAAGATAAATAAAGTTGAAATCTGTCTGTCTGTTTGTAATGTCAATTTACAAAAAAAAAACAGTTTTTTACTACATAGGAAAGTATATACGGTACCTACTTATATGAAAAAGAAAAATTAAATGTTTTGTCTGCCTGTCTCTTTGTTACAGCTTATCTCCGAAACGGCTAGACCAATTTTGACGGGACTTTTACTGGCAGATAGCTGACATTATGAGGAGTAACTTAGGCTACTTTTATTTTAGAAATTGAACAAGGGTTCCGCGCAAAAAGGATTAAAACCCATAAAATTGAGAACAAATTCCGCGTGCGTAGGGATGCAACCGAGAGAAGCAAAGGTAAGTCACTAGCATAGAATAAAGTAAAAAGACGCCAATTTTGTACTTTGTTCCAAATCCAAAACATTGCTTTGAGAATAGGTTTTATTTACTAAGGTCCGCCAACCCGCACTTTTCTTGATTTGAAGCGTCTTATTGAAAAGATACTCGTACCCAGTAATGGGACAGTCAATATTAGACCTAAAGTATATACCATTAAGGAAAATGATGTTTGGAAGAATTAGACTTAACCATAAAGCTTGTTTTTTTCAATATACGCATGAAACCTATTTATATTCTCATCAGCAACATAAAAAAAATATCTTTTATAAATAAATATATTGGGACATTAACACACAGCACCAACTAGTTCCATGGTAAGCTACGAGGTCTGTGTTGTGGATACCAGATAGTTGATACACTACACATATATAACTTTAATTAGGTGCATACATATTATAAAATAATATAAACACCCAACTGGAGTACAAACATTCGTGCTCATCACACAAATGCCTCCAGTGGGACTTGAACCCGCGACCGCTGGCACAGCAAGTAGGGTTTTACACTAGTTAAATCCTTTAGAGGATGAATTTTCATTCGTCAATAACATGTGTAGGCTAATCAAACTTAGTGCTTTAAGACCTCGTGGTTTACGCACAATTGTTTGTCGATGAATTTAAGTTTTTTTAAGTAGATATTATACTATAGTATAGTATAGTAACTATACACAAATTTATGGTGAAGTGGCAAGATTTGTGGGTGTTGAAGCGTAAATATCGCCACTCCCCAGATTAAAGAGCGCGGCGCCGATCAGGCGGAAGCTTATTGACAGTCTTTGAGTTATGTAATAACGTTAGTTGGGTGATGTGGATCGTCCCGCAATACAAAACTTTTAGCGAAAGCATGTCGCTACTATGTATATTTGTATTTATGTATATTTGGATATAATATGAGGTATGTGCATAAAAATATATTTTTTTATCTTATTATGTATTTTTTTAAAGAAATAAATTCTATCAGAAAGGAAAAGTTTTTTTAAGAACTACTAAAAGAAACTTAGTGGAAATATTTTATATATGTGTAGAGTATCAAATATCTGGTATCCATAACTTACCATGGAACTAGATGGTGTTGTGTGTTAATGTCCTGACATATTTATTTATTTATGTTATATAGTTCCTTCGTAATCTTCCTTTTACGGGTTCCGTATCCGTACGAAGGTAAAGTTAGGGCCTTCTGATTTCGTCATATCCGTCGGTTCTGTATGTCACAGCCTTATACAGCTATTAAGCTTAGGAAGATAGGTGTATGATGTAAATTAAAAACATATTCTGGTTTTTTAAATTGAATATTCTTTAACTTCTGCTTTTAATGAAACAAATCACGTGAGTAAAAACAATATGGACAAGTAAATGGTTCAGAATGGTCAACTTAGTTTATTATTCATTTACTTTTTATAAATAATATCGATTATAAATATCGAATTTCTCGATGTGTGTATCTTTCAGTAATAAATATCGATTTTTTCGATATATATCCTTTGATTATAAATATCAGATTTCTATATTATAGCAAGAAAAAAATAAAAAGTCATGTGTGGCGACCATTCAATAGCAATCTCTTCCACTTCGTTACTTCTATGGACAAAGTACGAAACATCAATTATGTAATCTTTGACCTGCTTCCTTTTACTTTTGGTTAGCTTTATATAGTAACTTATGTGTCGACAGTTTAATATAGATGTATGTTATCTATACATATAATAAAATTGTAACTAAGCCGAATCTGTACATTAAATATTTTTTGGAAAATCTTATTGAAATAAACATTATTATCGATACAGAGACCGAACCTATAGTTTTCTTTGAATTTTTGTCTGTCTGTTTGTTACCGCATCACAGAAAAACTACTGGAGGGATTTTGATGAAATTTGATATGGTCATAGCTGGTTATCCGGGTCAACATATAGGATACTTTTTACCGCGGAGAAATATCTCATTTCTGAGTAAAAATACAAAAACTGGTTAGAATAAAACCACGATGATTCTATATAATATATTCTAGCAAGGAAACTTACTAAATAAGGCAAAAACTATTAAAAATAGCTTATCTTGAAAAATATATAAGAATAGCGCTATTTAATTTGGTTTTTCGTCATATGAACGCGGGCGGAGCCGCGGTCAACGCTAGTTGAATTATATACAGAAATCGTATGGACTCTATTAAAAAATGCTATATAAAATATGTTAATTTTAATATAATGAAGCAAGCTGTAATTGAACTGGCAGGTCTGCATTTAATATGTACCCCACATTACTTATGTACGATTATAGATGGGTAGAATTTTTCGACACTCGTCATCGTTTTCCACAGAGCGGAAGTGCGCAGAGAAAATTTAAATTTTCAAAGTTGTATTATACAATAGTAATAATTAAAATATATTTTAAAAGATTTAGTTGATATTTGATCATTTTTAACCAACTTTACGGTACTGTAATTTATTAGTTTCATATAATATCTATTTACTTTAGAAATCTAAAAACAACTAAAAGCCAAAATATGTGCTCTACAAAAATATGTTATTATTTGAATATATATTATGAAAAAAATATAATGAAAACATTTAACAAGGGATTTTGATTACTAAAATAATACTACTTTATTCCTCATTTTTGTTCAGTTACCAATGTAATGAAAAAATAAATATTTGTTATTATAAGTGTAATCTTTGATATTTTTGATTCCTTTTGTTATTTCTAATCAATTTTTACTTGATTATGGTAACACTGACGCGAAAAAACCCTTCTTCTAGTCTATGCTACGTACATGAAAGCCCACACCGCTTTACGAATGTACGTTATACCTACGTCGTAGGCGTTAATATGCTACAACGATCTTCAAACTGAGAGCCGCATAATAAAATATATAAATACGATTACGAGATGTTCTTATAAATTCGTATACTTAAAAAATTTTATATGCTTCTTTTTTGATGTTGGTCAAATGATGAGGTAAATTTTTTTAGTTTATTTAAAGATAAACGGAGTTAATTACTAATCTAATTCTAAAAATTGTTACGAGTTTGCCCCAGTATATTAGTGGTAGTATATAGTGTGGGAACTTAGTACACTTTTATTATATAATGATTTACCAGAGAGCATGTGACGTATAATTAGGATCAGAAGAAAGTTAGGCCCATTCGTAGTCTGTCGTGTCTATGAGTGTTTGACCTTTGCGAAATTGATGACTTTTTGTATTGAATTCAGCCCTTTTCTAATGTCCTACTGCTGGGCACGGATCTCCCTTCAATTCGAGGGGGATCAGACCATCGCGATGGCTAAGTGCGGGTTGGCGGACTTCACATGTCTTTCGAAAACTTGCTACATTCTTTCAGACATGCAGGTTTCCTCGCGAAGTATTCCGTAAGATAAATGGTAATTATGTTGAAAATTATTTATTGAAAAACACGTTTATAATAAGTACCTGGGCGACCGAGCATCGGTCGGAGTTTTTGGCCAAATTTTATTTTTTATAATAAAAAAAAAGTTAAAACTTGGATAAATCCAAAAAAAAAACAAAAGTAAAAACTTTGTATCAGAAGGACAGACCTTGGCCGCTTGTCACGATGCTTAATGCGCGTGCAAAATTACCGACCATATTTTGTGTGAAATAATGCGAAAGAAAACCGCATAAAAACTCAAAAACACGCGTTATCCCAGACATAAGACTAATCTAGATCGATTTTTCGCTCCCGAATACTCCTCATACCAAAATTCAGCGAAATCGTTAGAGCCGTTTCCAAGATCACCGGTATAAATAAATATAAACAAGAATTGCTCGTTTAAAAGTCTTAAATATATTTTTAATCGATTGTTTTCACTATAAATATTTTCAAAATAAAATTGTATTGTACGCTTTTACTGCTCCAAAGTCTATAAGCTTGAGAACACCTGTAACCATGTTACCTTACCATACCGTGGTTGTTAATAAACAACGAGGCCGTCAAACAAGGGGTAAACATTCATTCCCTTGATCAAATAATTAAATCCGAAATTATATGAAAAACTGTCCGACTCATGTGATTAAATGTAAATTAAATGTTTAATTGAGTTGGGGCGTTGAGAGTTTTCAATATTTTGATATGATAATATAATATATTTTTGTAGTAGACATACATACATAGTGGTTTTCTATCACGTTTTTAATTACATTAAATTTACCAAGTTTTGAGAGTACGTTGTGTTAAGCGTTTTTAAATACATATACTAGAGATCGCCAAATGGCCGAAATTCAACCAAAAAATTATTGAAAATTTGAACAAATATATATACATATAATAATTTATCTACATAATATATAAAAGTAAAAATCGATCCAGTTGTTTTGGAGATTAGAGGGAACAAACAAACATATACAGACAGACAGACAATTGTGTTTTTCCTGTAAGTAGCGTATACAATCCCATATACATTTAGTAAAAATCTATTATTTTGAGATCACAAACCAACACTTCAATTTTATTTATCTCTATAGATATACGAAAAAAAAATCAGTCTAGCCAATAGCTAACAATTTTTCCTTTAAACTTTATTTTCTCCAATACGAGATATTTTAAAAGTACCTGTGATTGTTAAATATATGAATGTAAAGCATTCAATCTCTACAATTACCATAGAATAGATAAAAGTTCTCTCAAAGACGGTTCTGAGGCTAAAATATGACAAGATTCAAAATCTGACTTTACAAGTTTGTTATTTGAATATAAAATGCGAAGAACACGCCTCAGACATTTGTCTTCAACTTCATTCTCAGTTGAACACTACATTGTTTATCCAAAAGAATATTCCAGAATATTATTTGTATTCAAGATTTATATATTTGGCTAATTCCTTCTGGTGGCGTAGTTTTTTCTTTATTTGAGAGATAAATAGAAAGAGAACGCTATGTCTGTGTTTCTATGAAAATAAATTTTTGATAATACTTCTTAGATTAACACGAATATTCGAGGTTTTAAATAAACTTAGCTGTTCGGATTTTTTCTGGATTTTATTTTGATTTTTAACGTTTCGAATGCTTTAGAGCAAATATGGTGCAGCTGAAGTAATTTTGATAATGATTGATGACACAACCTTTTTAAATATGGATTTTAGAAATAGTTTTTTACTTCCGGTCTAAAGCTACGGTGTGTTTCAATAGATTTGGATGAAATTTAGTATAAAGACTGGACTTAAAGTAAAACATACATACATACATAATATTATGTAAGCTACTGCCAAGCACCTAAGGACGCATCCGAGCAAAGAGATGGTAATTCGCGAGTACCTATTTCATATATACACTGCGGAAACCGAATTATTTTCATGTATTGATTATTATATAATACATCTTTTGTTCATAAAACTATTAAGCATGATAAAATCAACAATACCATTTTGAGATTTCTAACTTATTTCTTATAGAGTTATTAGTCATGCAATATCCATTTAATAATGACATCATCTAAGCCATGTACTCGTATGTTTCATGGCTGTTTTTCAAAGGGCTCAAACACTATGATTCAGGGGCCCTTAAGAGATATTGTTCCCTTGATCTACAACCCTCCCTCTTCTGATTCACGATTATGGATATAATTTTATGGAGAAATAAGTAATTTAGCTAATGTATTATTATTATTATAGTTGTATGTGATAGCTAGCTAGATATCTTCTTTTACATGTATAATAAAATATAAATTATAGTATAACTTAAACAATCGGCTTTGTTCTGTCTAAAGTTAGATAAAGCTTGTGATCTTTAAAATGAATAAATCAAAAAGTCAAAAAAGGTCTAGCAATTTTTTATTCATAATAAATATTATATAGATATTATTAAATAAAAATCAATTTTGTTAGAATTTTTTAAGCAACTATCCTCTATATATGTATACATACATATGTATGTATGCTGCCTTTCCTGACTGAATATCTAAAGTTGAATTAAAAGCATTTTTAAACACTAAATCTTTAACGACTTCAAAAGACTTCCATTACTCACTTCGGATACTTTTTTTTATTTTTTTTTATTTATAACACTTTATTGCACACGAAAATAGTACATTAACAAAAAAAATACAATTAAAGTGCAAAGACACTAAAAATGATCTTCATTTTTGATTTTTCTGATAATTATCTATATATTATTTTCTGATAAAGATATATTTTTTACGATTCTTTTTTTGAAGAAACTAATACTTCATGGACTGGAGAGTAATTAATTTAAAGAGAGTTTGTTGCTGATGTACCTCTTTAGAGAATAACTAAAGAGAGTACAATATTTTGCTTAAAATTAATTTAAAAAAAATCTTATATCTCATTTACCAAAATTAATTTGAATAGCAGCACGTAATTCAATAAAATATACATAGAGATATACTCGTACATACATACAACTAACTTTCTAAAGTATTAAACTATTCGAAACAGTACTTAAGGAGTATCAAGTTAGTTGGACAGTTGTCCGTCTAATCCGACACTCGACAACTCTGAGCTTCAGTTTCTATTGAATTTAGTTGTTTATTAGCATTTGTACGACTGTTTTGTGGGGATTAAATGGTAATACCATATTAATCAGACTTCTATTATAAATGCGTAAGTTTGTATGTGCATTACTACTTAACTCTAAACGTCTGGACGTTTTCGGGTGTACACATAGTTTATAGGTATAATATTATGAATACCGAAGAAACCAAAAAAACATTATGGACGAAGCTAGACTTAGTCGCTAAAGGAAAAAACATGTATTTATTATTTTATTAGATGTGGTAGCTTGTTGGTTATGTATTCGTTCAGAAAGCCAAATGGATTCAAACTTTTTTTCTAACTCCGAAATTTTCATGTTAGAAAATGAATCGATTTTCGGCGTGATTATCACTGGCTAAGAAAATATAATTTTAACTCAAAAATCTGTATATTATGGGCACAATGGTGGTCAATGGTGGCCATGGCCTAGTTCACCCTATCTGCGTCAAAACTATATATAAATATAGCTAGTATAAACTAAAACAATACAATATAAATCTAGATTGGTAAATGAAATTAAGATAGTGCATCGCAAAATTTGATTTGTTGGGGTTCAAGCTTTAAACATCGAGTCCAGTATCAACTACAGTCGCTAAAGTAAATTGGAAAGCCATTCATCTAATCTGACACCGGACAATTCTGAACTTAATTTAGTATAATGTATCTGTACTGAATTCTAATATGGTAAAGTAGTAGCAGAAATCTATACTAATCTTAACATATAATAAAATTTTAACTAAGCCGAATCTGTACATTAGCTATTTTTTGGAAAATATTATTGAAATAAACATTATTATCAATACTGAAGCATAATCTATAGTTTTAAGAATGTTTGTCTGTCTTTCTTTCTGTCTGTCTGTTACCGCATCACAGACAAACCACTGGAGGGATTTTGATGAAATTTGGTGTGGTGATAGCTGGTTATCCAGGTCAACATATAGGATACTTTTCCGCGGGAAAATATTCTTCATTCATTTCTGAGAAAAAATACAAAAACTGTAATGTAAAATACTAATATGTAAAACCCAAGAATTTGGTCTTTGGTCATCTGAACGCAGGCGAAGCCGCAGGCAATGATGGCAATATGATATAAAAACGAAGAGTTTCTTTTTACCTATGAGTTACTACGAGTATCTCTACGTACATATGTATGTATGTATGTATGTATGTATGTATGTAGATGTACCTAAAAAACTAAAACAAAACTGAACATAAGCTATTACTGTGTCTAAAATAACGTCGATCTTATTACTTTTCCCATTTTTTATTTGAAAAAGGGAGAAAGCAGAAAATTACAACCGACATTTTCGCATGAGTCATAATTAGTAAAATACAGTGTAAAATTCTTCGTACTAAATAAATCACAACGTCGTTTATAATTTTTTTAGTTCCTCGAAAAATGAATAAAAATCAGCTTTTTGTGTGTATTAGGCAATAAAATATTCATCAATTTTTTTTAATACTTATGTTAGATATGCCTCAAGGGTGATATCATATAAATAAAAAAAAATACTACCATTAGGGTTGTAATATTATTACTCCTAAGTGATAAGAATAGCTAGATATAATCTGCACTACTATTATAAAGAGGATAGATCTGTATTTTTATATGTTTGTAGCGAATAAACTTAAGAACTACTGGACCGATTTAGATGAAATTTGGAAAAAAGATAGTTTGAGACCCTGAAAAGGATACAGGATATTTATTCCGGAAATCATCCCTTAAGGGGGTGAAAATGGCGATGAAAGTTTGTACGGGGAATCAACTCAGAGACGAACACGAGCGAAGCGAGCGTTAGTCGCTAGTATTGTTTAATAAGTATAGTACCTAAAGTATACCTAAGTAAAATTTGCTTATTACGTCGTAATCTACTTAAAGAAACTTCCAGTCCAACTATATTTACTGATTATATTCAACAAGTACTTTTAATAAATAAAAGTTACGATGTTTAAACTTCGTTAGCCTCATAAAAGTTCTTTCAGTACATAAAAATGCGAGAAAGAAAATGAAACATTATAAAAATTATATAAAAGCAAGTACGCTCAATGTGACTCAAAGGAGAAACTCATTTGCAATCTAATCTGCGAACTTGTAGTTTACTTGGAAAATCTATATGGTACAGTTTTTTTTCGCCAGAACATTTTATATTCTTGTATTAAAATATATATTTTAATTATCAGAATTATTATTATACGTTTAATTTTGGAGATAAACAATGAAATTAAATGAAACTTTGCTCAAATAGACTCATTACAAACAGAAAACAATATTTTAAAGTACTTCAATCAAAATGGCACCACCATTTTTCAATTTTTTTATTTAAAATGTCAAATATTCGCGTAAATCTAAGAAAGTATTATGTCAACAGTTGCTCTTTTAAATATTGATACATTTCTAAGTACATTATTATATGGTCATAATATAATACCTACTTTCGTATGAATATCCTTTAGTATACCTTTCTTTACTAATATTTTAAATGAGAAAGTTTCTTGGTTTTTTCATGCCATAATAGTGAGACTAGATTCTTTATATAGAGATAGCCTATCGATCTTTTTTTCTGAATTTTATATAATAGGATCCCAGAAATATTAAAAAACAGCTTTTACATCAATTCTTATAAATATATATCTTCAATAACGTAGAACTCCCATACAAACTCTTACTCTATTTAACTCCTTTAGAAAAAAAAAACAGAAATCCTTCTAAAAATACTCTTTTTCTTTACATACAGAACTCTTTTTTATATAATAATTCAGTGAAAAAATTAGAAATTATTAAATAGATACATATATAGGTATGTAGGTACATAATGTGTATCCAATTGCTAGATGAACCATTAGTTTCTATGTTCTTCATTTTAAGTAAAGTAAATGTAATCGATTGATAGGTTTTTATACGTACTTGTTTCATTATTATTAAGCTACAGAAAATGTTTTTATAAGATTCAAAGCTGAGATTTCTAAAGAGGTACTTTCATAGAGACCTTTTAGAAAGTTTTCAATTATAAGAGCTTTCAAACTTACCTTTACAGAATATTTAGTTACGAATATTATAATTATTACACGTGTAAAATACAATTACTCCCAAATCACACGCTATGGTAGAGCATATTCATAATTACAATGTCTGAAATTCTATTTGAAATGTACGTGAACACAGATTAAAGCTTAAATGGTTTTAAGCTATAAGCATATTATATTTACAATATTATGAATATTAAAATTAGTAAGATGAGTTTTAAACTTACATAAGATGACGGAAACGGCTGCCATATGTGCTTACTACACGGATTGGATTTTAACACGTAAAAGTAACACAAAATGTACAATTACTTTGAAAATCCTGTTAATTTATCAAATTCAAAGTCTGGGAAAAATCACAAGTTAAAATTGTAGTGACAGTCGTAATATTTTGTTTTTTTTTTAAATACCTTTTTAAAAATGTATAATATTCCTTTAGCCTCCATTTGCACTATATATTATATACTTTTTTTATATTATTTTTAACCTACATTAATTTTTTTCTTTTCAATATAGTTCCCTATGTATTTTAAAAATACCACTATCCAAACCAATATTATAAATGTGAAAGTTTGTTGGGATGGATGGAAGTTTATTACTCTTTCATGCCAGAAAGGCTGAACGAATCTGGATGAAATTTGGCGCAGAGATAGATTATAGTTTGGAATAGCACATAGAAAAAAGTACGGTCTAGGGACGAATGCGAAGCAAAGCGGGGGTGAATGGCTAGTATAAAATATTTCCATTCTTTATATTGCTTTAGTTTATATATAATGGATCTGACGAATGAAAAATCAGCTTTGCTTATAGCAATATTCTTTTCATTGTACCATACACATTACACCAGTCACTAACTGCACATTCGGTTACACAAATGTTCTTTCGCATCCTAACGGTCGTGTAATTAGCATTGAAATATGTCACCGTGGCGTTTTAAACGCTTTGTTAAGCTCTGTTTAAGTTAAGTGAAGGGTTGATTTTCCTATATATTATAGTAATCTTATAAAATTGCTTCCTAAAGACATAATTTGATAGATCTTTGTTTTTTATTAAATACTAGCATTGTCCGCGGCTCCGCCCGCGTTCAGATGACCAAAAACCATTTTTTTAGGTTTTACATATTAGTATACTCTCACTTGCAGTTTTTGTATTTTTTCTCAGAAATGATACATTTTTCCGCGGTATAATGACCCAGATAACCAGCTATCACCGTACCAAATTTTATCAAAATTCCTTCAGTGGTTTTTCTATAATGCGGTAACAGGCAGACAGACAGACAGACAGACAAAAATTCTAAAAACTATAGATTCGGCCTCTGTATCGATAATAATGTTTATTTTAATAAGATTTTCCAAAAAATATTTAATGTACAGATTCCGCTAAGTTACAATTTTATTATTTGTATAGATAAAAGACAATATATAAGATACAAACCTAGCAAATTATATTATTGCAATTTTTTTTTTTAATATTGTTTGGGAATATTTTGTATAATAATAATTTCTACTGTACGCTCTATCTTAAGTGTTATGATTATAGAAGAACAAAATTAAAATCTTATAAAACCTTGAAAATACTTTATAGTAGTTTTGAATAAAGGCCTTTCAATTTACCCTTAGCTTACTAAATCCTCTACAATTATTTACATCATAAGACAGATAACAAATAAAAAAAGCTAGACAAAGTAAACAATAAAAATATATTTTTCCTTTAATTTTAAATTTTCAAAATAGTTACTTTTGTGGTAAAAAAATCATAATTTATGCATATTTTATGTAAACGGACTTCAACCCTTGCTTGTCATTTCGGACGTGGGTCATTTGTTGCGCATTATTCGCACCTGTGCCTCGACCGCCGGAGGTAGACGATACAAATTAATTTAGGGATTATGCCACCTAGCCACTGACCGGTACAGCTCGATTGAATGAAAGAGAAAGAATAGAAAAAAAAACATTTAACATTTATAATTTTTTTAATTAAATTTTTAGTTCATATATGAAAATGTATGATCTTACCCTTGTTCCAATGAGTGAGTTTCTTATATATTTATCATATATTTTTTAATATCTTTTTTTTATTTTGAGTTGTAATAAAAAAAAATTGTTTTTTTATATCATCGTTTAGAGAGAAAAATACAAAAAGAACTGACGAAGTGAATGAGTGAGTAATGAAAAATGTTAATATAATAAAATGGCCACAGAGTATAGAGAGAGTAAAAACATATATAGATTAAACTAATAAAGCCCAGCACAAATTATTATAGAAGGTTTAAATTTTATTCCAACACTTACTTTTTTTGTAGACTTAAGTTACAATTAGTCATAACGAAAATTATAATATTAAAAATGAAATAAGTGAAATCATTGTTGCTAAAATATAGAAAACTCTAGAATATAATATAGAAGATTTAACCTTTTTTTCAAAAACTTTGTAATTATCAAAATAGTACAAATTTAATAGCTCTACATTTGTCTATTACCATCTTAACTCCCTATCACCCTCTCGCTTGAACGGTCAGTGACCGGTCCTCAAACCCCATTTTACCTGTTTATGATAAATTCGTTTACCTATAGTGATTCGATTTGTCAGCCTGTCATGGTTTAAGCACTGTTATTATCAAAATAAGCTTTCTATCTAGTATTATGAAGCAATAATTCATAATTGTAATACTCTATATATAATTAACTTTAGTAAGCATACTCTATGTAATAATATTACAATTTATGTGATCTATTAGTTAAAATCGATATTTATTTTATTTTAGGTACGTATAAAGGAAATTGTGGTCTTTTAACCTAATAACAAAAAAAAGTTTATGTGCTATATAAATATTTTTTTATTTTAATTATTATTATGTAGTTAAAACTTTTATGTTATGTAACTTGTATGCTTAGAAAGAATCTCCGAGCATGTTAACGTATGTGAATAAAATTTACATCCATTAGTATTTCGTAAATTAAATAATATTAGTTGAATTGTAATAAATCAATATACTTATATAATAATATTAATATAATTAATTATTAAAAATTTACTAAACTTTTCATTTCCCAAAAATCCAAAAATCCATCGTAAGCTTTATTTTTGTCACAATCTCTTTATCATTATTTTCATATAATTTCACATTTTGTTACCCTCCACAACTTAAAGTTATCAATCTGCGTAGTTAATTAATACAAACATAATTAGCAATGTACAGACACCAAACTCACCACCCACAGTTAAAAGTTACGCTACCAATGTGCCAGATGGTTGTCATTTATTCATAATTTTTCCCATTAAACGGATTAATTAGACTACGGAAGTTTGCGTAAACGTTCAATGTTTAAACATGCACACAGGATACCCCTTCATTAGGGGTTTGTTGGGGATCTGAATAAAAGATACACAGGTGTGACCCCTGCTTAACTTAGTTAACGATGATATGACAAAGACATCAAAATTGTATGAATATTATATTATGAAATTTGTACTGAAACCAAATCTATCTATACATATAATAAAATTGTAACTAAGCCGAATCTGTACATTAGATATTTTTTGGAAAATCTTATTGAAATAGACATTATTAACGATACAGAGGCCGAATCTATAGTTTTTAGAATTTTTGTCTGTCTGTCTATTACCGCATCACAAAAAAACCACTGGAGGGATTTTGATGAAATTTGGTATAATGATAGCTGGTTATCCGGGTCAACATATAGGATACTTTTTACTGCGGGAAAATATTTCATTTATGAGAAAAAATACAAAAACTGCAATGTAAGAGTATACTAATATGTAAAACCTAAGAATTTGATTTTTCAAAATATCAGAGTCAGAAAATATCAGAGGTGCGAGACCCGGGATTAGAACACGCTTCACGCGGTTACCCAAGCGAGCGCGTTACCACTGGGCTACCACTGCCTCTGCTTTAACTAAAGAAACTTAAATATACGAGAAGTCAAAGATAAAATCAAGGGCCCCAAATATAATAGATTGGACAAATGAAGCAAGTTAACATTGTACAAAAGGTCATACATTTTCATATTTGCCATTTTACTCCTACCGCAAACTATACATCAGCATGGTCAAATTAACTCGACCGCTAGCCGTTGGGATATCGCGTGCGAAATTAAATCCCAGATTTGGTCTGAATGACAAAATACATGTGACTGACCGCACTTAGCCCCCAAATCCCGCCAAACACCTGCTGTTTGATATATTGTCATTACAGTACTAATAAAAGTTACTTTTAAGGGAAATTGTGCGTATCCACATTATGAGTAAATGAGTTTTTAGAATAAACTCAGTACTTTTGGTTGTAAAGTTTTGCTATTTTTATTAATTTAGAAGCACCTTATATTGTAAATTATAATATGTGAAAGTATGAAAACATTTTCACCTCCAGGTAAATTTCTAAGAAATTAATTGAAATCCTAAGAAATCTATTGTTAACTGACACGCCGGCGTATCCGCGGTTGTGGAGGGATTAATGGTTTGAAATTTGAATGACATGAGATACAAGTCCAAAGAATATATTATTATTTATCAAACGTAACTTTTTTAAATTATACATTACTATCTATTGAAGATTTGTTTTATTTGTTTGTTTATATATGTATATTGTTAATGATGTTACAAAAACCTACAGCATTATAAAATGTCCTTCTGCTTTTTACTGAAATGGCTACATGGATTTCAATGAGAATTATAAATTGTAATTTTAATAATAGATACTACTAAACTTCTTCGTTCCGATATAATTTTAATTATGTATAATTCAGACTCACTTATTTATAAAATCGCAGCAGTAATGTAAAATTATTTTAGGCCCAAAAACATAAATATCAATGGATCGTGAAACGTAGAAATGAAAGCACAATTCGGTGATTCTCAAATCCCATCTTGGTCACGCTCATTTACCTCGTAATTACGCCCAGCAAACACTGTACTGGTAGTACATAAGGTACTTCTATGAACAACAACATGGTAACTGACAATAACCAAGAAAACATCAGGCCATCATTATTTTAATATTAATATTTGAGATTTTAAATATAAAATTTTTCGGATTCTTTTTTGATTTCGGTTCTAATTTACTTTTTATTCCCAAAGTTTTGACTTCAATATGTTCACGTAAAAGCTATACCATCAATGAGCTTATCCAAATGGTTGGAACCTTTTTTTTTGTTATTCTAAATACATATATAAATGTTAAACCCAACGCCATGGCAATTTTTTTTGAGAAAATTCAGCTTTTAAGTATCTTTACATAATAAATATTTAACAAACTTTCTTGTACAATATTTTAAAAAAATACAATACGTATACAAAATCGCTCGTAATTTCTAAGAATTTCGTGTATTACCACGTTATATTATACAGTAGCGAGCCCTCACCCCGTTGTACTAAGCAAACTTTCTAATGTTTTGATTTGAAATGACGGGACAGTAATATTTCTAACCCCTTTCGGTAGGTACAAACTTACACGACTCAAGATAAACAAAACTTGAATTTAAAGTTAAATGGTAAAGTTATTTGACATCGTTAGAGGAAGCGATGAAAATTTTTAATTAGTTGTGTTAATTAAAATGTATGTATTTTGTATATGTACATAGGTACATATATAGGATTCAAATATTATATATAATTAAAACTATAATAATTATATATTAGTTAAAAAGTCGTTTTTATGGTAAACAAATTATTGTTTTATGATCAGTCAACGGAAAGGAGTATAATCGAAATAATATAGACGCTTCTTTTAATAAATATTTAATGTATTTTTATGTTCAACCAATCTCTTAAGTAAGGCAAATATAATTTTTTATAAGGCATATAAGGCTTTATGTTAAGAAAGCGAGATGGTATATTTACAGTCATTTCTAAAGAGGTGGCCAAATCGATTCCACACAATTCCACAAATTTCCACAATATTTTGTATGAACATATTTTTTTATCTTCCTGAGAAAGCAAGTATAGCGCGTTTACATTCAATTTAATTAAAAGAAGAACAAGTAAATATATTGTAAACTAGCATTTCCCGCGGATCCGCCCGCGTTCAAATGACCAAAAACCAAATTCTTAGGTTTTACATATTAGTATACTCTTACATTTTTTTTACACCCCTTCCTCCCGCCTTAGTGGGACGCCGCAGGATCGCTTGCGCATAATTACTACGGCGCCCCGGCGGTAGGTCTGCCTAAATACTAGGCAGACCACCAAACCAATGCACTCTACTCTTACATTGCAGTTTTTGTATTTTTTCTCAGAAATGATATATTTTCCCGCGGTAAAAAGCATCCTATATGTTGACCCGTATAACCAGCTATCACCATACCAAATTTCATCAAAATCCCTCCAGTAGTTTTTCTGTGATGCGGTAACAGACAAAAATTCTAAAAACTATAGATTCGGCCTCTGTATCGATGATAATGTTTATTACAATAAAATTTTCCAAAAAATATTTAATGTACAGATTCGGCTTAGTTACAACTTTATTATATGTATAGATGATACAATATACAAAAAATACACATCATCTCGACATATAGAATACCGAGGTGTGTACTGTAGTCACAATGTTTTGTTTACTGTACAAAGAAAAATGCATGCAGTTATAAAAACGGAATAACAAAAACGCAATTTTTATGCTAAATACTTTATGAACGTTGTTCTATATTTGTTTTTCTCAAATCGCGTTGAACTTAAATAGTATAATTAAACGAGTGTTAAATATGCATGCAGAACAAACTGCGGGCGACGCCTGACTTCTGTACTCGGATGCAAATTATAGCGAATTAAAACACACTGAATTTGTATGGCTTATTTGTTTATTTTTCTTGATTTTGTACTTGAAGTGCTTTGGGACTCCTGTGAGTAGAATTTATGGATATTTCTCAGTCTTTCTAGATGTCCTAATGTGGTTAAATTGAATACACGTTGTAAGGCAGCACTGTGCAAGCATTGTCTTGGAAAAAAGCGTAGAAATGAAAAACGTATATAGAAATGAGCGAAATGATATTATTAAGATTACATGATTCTTGTAATCTATATGATAAAATAATAACATGTAGATTGTGAATATTACAATAATAAATTGGGATGTTTCGTGCTGAAGTAGAAGTTTGAACATAATTTAGTTTTAAACTTTCTGCAATCTCTTTGAAATCCAAATTTAAAATTCTGATTTTTTAAAATAATAGAAGAAGTCGTTATCTTAAATACTTACTCCATTACATAATACAGTAAGTATTTAAAGAAATGTTTTTTAATTTTTATGAGCATCACCAATATCTGGAAGCAATATACGTATAATGTGTAGAAGTCCTTCAAAGGATTTCATATAGGTACCTAATTTAATTTGTGGTTGACAACATAGCTGATTTTCATTTTATTTTAATAATTTAAGTAGATTCAAAAGTTTTTGGACCTCAAATTATTATAATACTAGCATTTCCCGCGGCTCCGCCCGCGTTCAGATGACCAAAAACCAAATTCTTAGATTTTACATATTAGTATACTCTTACATTGTAGTTGTTGTATTTTTTCTCAGAAAGGAGATATTTTTCCGAGGTAAAAAGTATTCTATATGTTGACCCGGATAACCAGCTACCATCATACCAAATTTCATCAAAATCCCTCCAGTGCGTTTTCCGTGATGCGGTAACAGACAGACAGACAGAGAGACAAAAATTCTAAAAACTATAAATTCGGCCTCTGTATCGATAATGTTTATTTCAATAAGATTTTCCAAAAAATATTTAATGTACAGATTCGGCTTAGTTACAATTTTATATGTAATGATTTAAAAAAAAAACATGCCAGATAAAGAAGTATATTCATAGATATTTTTATTTTATACCATAGTAAATACTTGCCCTGTGTCCTTTACTCAGCTTTGCCCTATAATAAGACCAGTGACGTATGCCCTTTCCAGGACTTAAGCAACCAATAATCGCTTTGAAAAATGTCTGACATTACTAACACGATGATATTGAGGAAACATGGTAAATTGAGGCTTTCATATTGTCTTTGTTTCATATTGCATTAGAGTTAGTCCATATTAATAACGGGATTATATATATTATTTGGTATATTTTAGTACTTTGTCATGGTGTTTTATATGTGGTGGTGATATTATGGATCCTTAGATAAATATTTTTGATTATATTATTAATTATAAATATAATATATTGAACTTTCTTAGATTTACGTGAATATTTATTAATTGAAATTTTAAATAAAATTATTTTTCCAATTGTTTCGCGGATTTGTTTAGATTTTTGGTATGAATTTATTTTAATATCTGTAGTGAATGTCGGTAACAAGTATATAACGCCTTTAAGACGTCTAAAACCTTAGTCACACCCATGACCATGATTGCTATAAAGCATTCGAAACGTTGGGAACGGAACCAAAAATCAAAATAAATCTGCGAAATAATTCGAAAAGATAGTTTTATTTAAAATAAAACGTATTAATTATTCATCTCAATAAAATCATTTTTGAAGTCAGACCACCATCACATTTAATTACTTAACGTCCACTCAACATCTGCAATGGATTTCGAACAGACAAAGGACAATATTGGAAAGAAAAAAATATTGATTTTTTTTACTTTGCAAAATAGTTTATGCAACTCAACAATGTTGGACGTAATCATATGAAAGCAAACGAAAAAACTTGTTATTATTTCAATTATCATACATCCTTTGTCTGGACCATCTGTTCGAAATTGCAGAGAAATTCATTTAATAGTGGTTATTTGTGCAATTCGATGTCAATACAAATTGTTTTATTGCAGACCTTATACAAGGCAGTGGACCTCCCAAATACGTAATGGTATGTTTGAGAAAGCATTAAAATACACAATATATGTATTCTAAGTAATGGGTTTTTGTTAAAAAAAAAAGAACTTTCAAGGAAATGACAATATGTATATCCGGTTTTATATGGGCAAAAATACTTGCATTGGAAACTAGAGATTTCCTAATTCTAAGCAAAATGTAGGCTTTGAGAATTTATGTACAATATTCTAACATATTAAATACCTATGTTAGGACGTAAACACACAGCACCATCTAGTTCTATGGTAAGCTACGAGGCTTGTGTTATGGATACTAGATAGTTGATACACTACCTATATATAACTTTAAGTACATATTATATATTACAAATATAAACACCCATGACTAGAGTACAAACATTCGTGCTCATCACACAAATGAATACCTTCAGCGGGACACGAACCCGCGGCCGCTGGCACAGCAAGTAGAGTCACTACAATCTGAGCCAAACGTGTCGTCGTTATTTAAATTAAGAAAAACACACTGTAAGTAATTACAAAATTCTATATTTACTAAAGCCAGTCTAAAAAGAAGTACCTACATGGGTGAATACCACCCAAAAACTGTGATTTTTAAATAAGTTTCCTAGAAAGGTTAGCAGCAGGTGCGTCCAACACATAACAATTTATAGCCTATCTGTAAGAGCTTTGATGTCACAGAAATAGCTGCACTCCTAGTTTATAGTTTGCGGTTGGCGTGATAAAACAATGGCTTAAGATTTTTCAAATATACAATGATTATGTCATATCTATTCATATAATAAAATTCTAACTGAGTGGAATCTGTACAATATATATTTTTCTAATAATGAAAATCTAATTGAAATAGACATTATTATCGATACAGAGTCCGAATCTATAGTTTTTAGAATTTTTGTCTGTCTGTCTGCCTGTCTGTCTGTGACCGCATCATGGAAAAACCACTGAAGGGATTTTGATGAATTTAGGTATGATGATAGCTGGATATTCGGGTCAACCTATAGGATACTTTTTACTGCGGGAAAATATCTCATCTCTGAGAAATCTATACTAACCGTTAAAAGGTAAGTACTAAGTAGTGACGAACCCGAGCGGAATGAGGGTGAATCGCTAGTTCTAAATAAATAATTAACTAAAACGTGTCAGATTCACGCACGGAAGATATATCAATAAAATATATTTTTATAATAAATATATCGACTGGTGCTTGGCCATTTCTTTTGTTTTTAACATTTAAATTATACTAAGTAGGATGTTCCTAGGTAGGTATCTGTCATACTGTCTTATTATAATAAGTGTCGATTTTAATATATATTATCAAGATTATTAAAAAAATATATAAAATTTAATTGCCAGCAGCAACGTGTGTCCTTCAGTCGACTTAATTACTAACAAGCAGTTTGCAGTAACAGCAGTGTATATGTTAAATTACGACGCCGTATAAGGATAATATTTGTGTTAATTTTACATGGTTGTCATGCCTTATTGATATTTGACATGAATAAAAACTTTTTAACACAAAAATAAAAACCGACTTTAAACAAAAGCACTAAAAAGTAAAAAATAACTGATTGGTAGTTTTCATTTACTATACATACTTGATCAAATATTTTCGAAGTCGGTGCAAGTCGATACAAAGCAAAGTGCTTTATATGGGCTGGCACCGATTTCGAAAATATTTGATTAGGTATGTATTTAATAGGTAGGCTTTATTTACTTAGCCAAAGCACACCTACTTCGAAAATATTTGATTAGGTATATATAGTAAATGAAAACTACCAATCAGTTATTTTTTACTTTTTAGTGCTTTTGTTTGAAGTCGGTTTTTATTTTTTTGTTACAAAGTTTTTATTTTTCCCTTTTTAGTGTAGACAGTAGTACAGCAAAGTAAGAATTCTAACGTGTTAAGCTTGTCAAATCAAACAAAATAAGCCCAAACTCAAAGAATCTACTATTAGCCGTGGAAGAGTTCCACCTATCCACCTTCTGGCCTTACTATCAGATCAGGTCAACAATACCGAACCACTGTACTATCAACGGAAATAGAAACACTTGCAAAGTTTCAAGTCAATATGACAATTAGAAGTAGGTTAAATTCATCATTAGCTATTTTTCCACCCTTAGGGGTGGTATTTTTTTTGCAATTTAAATGGGACCAATCTGGAAGTATACACTTTCAAACAACACAAAAATTGGCCAAATTGGTTAATAAATGACGGAGTTCTGAGGTAACAAACATAAAAAAATACAGTCGAATTGAGAACCTCCTTCTTTTTGAAGTCGGTTGGAAAAAGGAATAAGAAAGAGTAAGTGATACTTCCGCCAATTGTGATAGTAGTAAATTAAAATGCATCCTTTGTATTTATGTCGGTCAAAAATAAATCCATTCTAATATTATAGATGTGAAATTAAATGTGTATGTTACCTTTACGCTTAAACTGTTAAACATATTTTGATAAAATTTGGCCATATCATAGGTTCATTTCCTGGAACCGAACATAGGATACCATTGATCCCTGCCTCGCGTATCACGCCACTATACCACGGGAAAAAGTATAATACAATAAAAGTCGCCTAAGAACACACCCGAGCGAAACGGCGATAAGTCACTAGTATCATATAAAAAAGGAAACAATAAAAGGCATCTACAATAAAAAAAACAAATGTATCCCACGGGAATCGTACATATTTCCGGGATTCCAGACTATAATCTATCTCTGTGCCAAACATCCAGATCTGTTCAGCCGTTCTGGCGAGATTAAGTAACAAACATCCAAACATTTAAACTTCCACATTTATAAAATTAGTAAGATAATCCAAAATACGGACAAGAATAGAGTACGGGAAAGATTTTATTACGTTGTCGTAGAATCAGCATTTCAACCAGTCTACAAGAAGCCTACAAGAAGGGTCAAATGGGACATATTAAGATCTTGTCAGTTAGGGGCGGGTCATCTCGCAGCCTAATTGAATCTTCCAAGTTTGATTAGAAAAGGATATTATGATTATTGCTTTACTTGATTAGTCTAGTCCGCTACCGTAATAGCAGATGATTTGGGTAAACTTTAATTGTTACTGATAAACCGCGAGGGTTTAAAATTAAAAATTCTATCCTATTAATATTATAAACGCAAAAGATTGTAAGGATAGATGGATATATAGATGCATATATAGATGGATGTTTGTTACCCTTTCATGCAAAAACTACTGAATAGATTTTGATGAAACTTTCAATAATGTAGCTTAGGTGTACTTCAGAGTAACATATAGGCTACATTTTTTAAAGATTTAGTTATACATATATAATTGAACTACGCGTGCGTCGATATTAATTTTATTAACTTAATGTGAATGAGTAATTAACTATAAAAATATTTATTGTGAGACACATTTTAGACTTATACCAGTTTAGTCAAAAACGTTATCAATAGTAATATCACTGAAAGGTACTGAATAGAGAGCTAATAAAAGAGACCTCACTGTTAAAATAAGTTAATCACAAATTATTTAAATGCAAACAGAGTTTCATCTATTATTGTTTATTTTGTATCTGTAAAACTTTTTTAATTTTTCTACTGCTTTAGTCTGTGCCACAATACACACATTTATTTTTGATGTTGTTGTACTATGTATCTATGTAATATAAAACTAAATAGATCACTAGTTATTATTGAAAGTCATAAATAATTAAGAAAATAACACTAACAAAACTATTTCTTATTATATCTAAGCGTATAAATAAAGGATATACAGATTCAAGGCGCAAAACAATGTTATAATAAACAAAAGAAAATATTATTTCCTAGCTTTTTCCCGCGGTTCCTTACTCGTAGTTCAATTATATATTACTATATCTTTAAAGTATAGCCTATGTGTTTCTCAGATGTACCTTTAAGCTTTTTTATTATAAAGTTCCATCAAAATCCGTTCAGTCGTTTTTGCGTGAAAGAGTAAAAAGCATCCATCCATCCTCCTAAACTTTCGCGTTTGTAGTATTAGTAGGCTATTATTCATTAGAGCTTTCAATCGTATGCCACAAAATAATGCAAAACATCTAATTAACTAACACAGGTGTAACATTGTGGCGTTCTAAATGAATCAGTCACCTGAAAATATTTACGTGACAGAGAAGGACATCATTTACGAAAATTTAATTTGTTTCAAAGAAAATTCACCTTATGAGTATGCATTATAAGTTAATTTTGTCGAATTATACTTAGAAACTGTCTCATAATACTTTCAAAGGAAAATAGTCTCTATAATAAATGGGATAAAATTTCATTTCTAAAAGTAATTGTTAAATAGTTAAGCCAGTACACAACTAATTGTTATATAAAGAGAGCGAAAAACATCCGGCTCGAAGGACCATCTAATCACATTGGTCACACGCATTCCTGCGCGCGCGCCGCCTTTGACGCATACCACGCGGGCAATTAGGATCAGAATTGATTCATTTACTTCGGATATTCTTACCTGCAGTATCAAAGAGAACGTAATGTAATACATTTGTTCATTACGTCTTTCCTTGTTGATTAAAACGAGAGTGTGTACCGTATATAATTATTTAGACGTACATATATTTATGACTCTGTATATTTAAATCAAGTTAATATTATACATTCATACTAATATTATAAATGTGAAAGTGTGTTTGTTTGTCTTTCTTTCACGTCGAATCGGAGTGACGGATTGGCGTGATTTTTTGTGTGGAGATAGTTGGAGGGCTGGAGAGTGACATAGGCTACTTTTTATCGCGGGAGATTATCTAATTCCAACGGGAAAATACGTCATAATACAACTTCAAAATATATTTATGATCATAATTACTTGAAACTTGGTATTAATGCTCTTCAATACAATTAAATAAGTGTTTCAGCATGTTTCGAAATTCATCCCATAAGGGGGTAAAGGAGGGGATGAAAATTTGTATAAAACCTACCTGTTAAGAGTTTTTTTTTGTAGCAATAATGTTACACAAATTATGTTCTTACATTTTTCGTTAGTTTCTAAAAAGATGTGAATATTATGAAATGCTTTGACTTTCCTTCTAAAGAATAATTCTATGGGTTTCGCAAGCATAATATATTCATTACTGTTTTAATAAGATTTTTTAAATTTTACTTTATCAAGATTAAATGATTAGATGATGATTAGATTAGATTAAAAGATTATTTTATGATAAAAGAACACAGGTATCTTAGTCACCAGTCTGTACTTTTCTTTTTAATAAACGAAGTCTAGACGAGTGTCCTAGAGATTGGAATTTAAATTAGTTCATGAAGAGGTTAGCGACATGTGCGAAGCCACATTAATAATATAATTTTCATATTTCTTAAAAAATATTAAATCTAATAATTATTATTACATTATAAGAATATTTTTTTAAAAAAACACCTTAACATAATTTAATCAACTTAATGTATTAACTATTAATGCATTAATCCACGGTTGACATTTGATGGCTTAACCCTTAGTGACATAAATACTTTTTTGTTTCATATCCGCTTCTACTTTCTAAAACTACCATACTTTCGTATCTATAATATCTTGGATAGACAGGAAAAGTCACGAATAAGAGTTAGTTTTTAAAACGCCATCGAGATTTCAAACGTATCGTAAAGGTTATGGCCTTTGGTAACTGGCACTGCCTTCTGAATATTGGATAGGAAATTGTTTCACTGATCGACTTCTATATGAGTTTTCAATGTATGTTTCAACTTTGATTTGGTCATATAGCTCTTCATCGACTTTTCAGTTGTTAATTTTTAACTCTATATTATTTATTAAATTATATTAAAATTTCTTGTCCCGATTGATAAAAACCCACGCTAAAAGACTGGAAGTGAAGTGGTAAAATGTAATAATTCTGATGAAGACTTTTTTCTATTTATAATATTCTAAAGAGTAGAAAATCAACGGCAAACTGTGTGAATAATAATAAATTTTAAATTATGAAAATTATGAATATTTAGAATTTCAATAATAAATATAAAAAAATGCAAAAAAGAAAATTGTAAATAACATTACATCATACGTAGTTAAAAACAATCCAATAATACTAGTTTTATAACTTTTCAAATATACTAATAATTTTCATTAACTATTATGTAATTTCGCTAATTATATATTCCTTAGACACATATAAGCAAACCTATTTTTATTTTATCTCTTGTAAAACTTGTCCACATAAATGGAGGAAAAGGCTGTATTTTAAACTAAACAATTAAATTAAATCTTGAAGGTATACGATATCGAATGCAGTATAGATACTTCAATAACTTATAAGTGAAGTTATAAATGAATAACTAGCAAATATGCATCTAAGTTTCATACCAAATTCCCACCAAACATTAAGATAAGTACGCAAAGGTAAATAATCTTGAAGCTAATCTCCAAACTTTGAAACGTGAATACGTGGAAAATGGCCAAAATTTAAGCTTTGATCGTACATCGTGGGGTGAAACTTACACAATCTTACGTCATGTACAAATTATATAAATAATAATAAATTTCTTTTTAGACACTCCATATACACGAGTATATCTACACTAGGTACTATAATTATAAAGAAGAGAGATTTGTATTTTCGTATGTTTGTAACAATTAAAAAACTACTGGACCGATTTCAATGAAATTTGGTAAGAAGATAGATTGAGACCCTACGAAGGTCATAGAATATTTTTCGTTCTGGAAATCATCCCTTAAGGGGGTGAAAAATGGGGATGAAAGTTTGTATGGGGAATCAACCTAGGGACTAATCCGAGTCAAGCGAGGGCGAGTCGCTAGTGTATTATATTTGCATGAATATCCGTCAAATATCATTAAGATTAGCTATAAGCTTCAATTAAAAAATGATTAAATATATGTTTTTAGCGCTGAGAGAACGATCTTTTAAACCCTTATAGGATTGAAAGGGTATTTTAAAAAACAGGTGAAGCCGAAGGAGGTAGCTAGTATAATATAAATGTACCAAATTAATTTAACACGTACTACTACTATATAAATAGGTACGCCTGTGTCGGACATTGGGGCGTCAGAAGCAGTAACTCAAACAGTCTGCGGCTGGTCAGACTTGTTTGCCGAGAAGTTTACATCTTAGATACATATAGCGTTTACACTATTCCCTTGAAGTGTCCACTTATAGATGTTTCGGGTGTTTCATATAACATTTGAAAAAAATCGTCCTTTTGTTAATTTGATTTATTTGACTGTAGTAATAACATTTTTGAAATGGAAAATATTTAGAAGTTTAAATTAAATTGGGAAATTAAATGTTAGTGAGTCAAATTACTATTTTATAATATACAACGAAGATGCTATTAGTACAAAGTTTACAAGCTTTTATTTAACTTGCAATAATATTTTCTTAGATTTACGCGAATACTTGACATTTTTAAATAAAACTATCTTTTCGGATTTTTTCGCGAATTTATTTTGATTTTTGGTTCCCGACGTTTCGAATGCTTTACAGCAATCATGGTCACTGGAGAGACTGAGGTGTTAGATGTCTCTAAGGTATTATATAGTTGTTACAGACAGCCTACCCACAATTAACGAAATGAATTCCAAAAATTGAAAAATGGCACTAAAGTACCTTACAATATTTTAACTTTTAACTTTAAACATTTTTATATAATTTTAATTAGCTTTATAATTGAATATAGAATAGTATTTATTTAATTTGAGCTGTTATTATTATAATTATTACAATTTTAAAAATATTAATTATTAATCTACATTTTTAGTGTTGCCATTATTATATTTATAACCATAAAGAAAAAATCATAATATATTAATTATTTAAGCCACAATTGATCTATGTGTAATTTGAAAAAGTTAAGATTAATTAAAAATAATAATTTAAATTTAAATTTGCTATTATTTAAAGAACAAATTATTAAGCAACACATTACTACATACATTTACAAATGAAAAAGTGAAAAATATTAATCAGAAATGCTATCATTTTGATCTACACAGTAAGAACTTACTACATCTACCTGTCTGTTATGTTTAGATTTATTATTAGATTTCATTATATTAATAACAGGATCCCATGACGATGGTAGTACCCGTCGGGAACCAAACGTCGGGAACCAAAAATCAAAATAATTTGCGAAAAAATCCGAAAATATAGTTTTATTTAAAATGTCAACTTGGGTAATCTCTGGATCTACTGAATCGATTTAGATGAAATTTAGTAAGATGATATTTTGAGACTCTGGGAAGGACATAGGACACTTTTTATTCTAAAAATCATCCCTTAAAGGGGTGAAAATGGGGATGAAAGTTTGTATTGAGAAGCAAGCTAGGGACGAGCCCGAGCGAAGCGAGGGTGAGTCGCTAGTATGGATATCAAATGAAGGGTTTGCTGAAAAAAATACGAATAAAAGCCAAAAAAATAAAAATAAACTTTAAATTAAATCAAACTCATTTATTACACACTTGATTTGATTTAAAGCTTGCTTTTACATAATGTTCTTTTTTATATTAACTTATTAAGTACTCAATTAGAAATAAAATCTGAAAACAAACTAACATCTGTAACATTACGTGACTTAACCTTATGATATGTCCATACTATAAGTATACTCGTAGTTTGGTAGTTGTGGAATATATCCATATGAAAATAATGTTCGTTATTTTATATTTGCCATACGTAAGAATCGAATACATAACCCGTACTCAGTGTCAAGCAATTTGCTAAACGAGAAGATAAATGAGAAAATGTAGACTATTTCAATGAACAAACGACGTACAAGAAGGAGTCTTGTAATGGAAATCTACATTGGATAGAGAAGTGCCAAAAGTAAAGCAGCGTTGGTCAAACTTGTTCCTCGAGACATTTGCTCCTTGAGGGCATGTTTACTGTTTCCAGACAGACGAATGTATGAAATCTAGCGCGAATATTACGAATATAATACCACTGAATAAATGTCTTAGACGAAAAGTTTGTTTTCAACTGCAACATCTAAGGTAAATGACTTAAGTTATTTGATTGTGTAAATTATAAAATCATTTTCTTACGTACGACTCGTTTGGCTCAATTTTCAATGACCTTACTTGTTGTTTCAGCGATCGCGGGTTCGAATCGCTTGGGGGTAGCCTGTGTATAACTATCTGGTATCCATAACACAACCGTCGTAGCTTATCATGCAACTAGATGGTGATGTGTGTTAATGTCCCAACATATTTATTTATTCATTATTTATAAAATTAATAAACAGTGCAAATTGACATTAAAAGACTACATAAGTTTTTTTTAATATATGAATAGAAGAGTGTAAGGATAATTTCAATATGTAATAGTAATTGGGTAATTTTATATTTAAATTTATTATTGATACTCAATCAAGGGAACATTTAACAAGCGGATGGCAAGAGAAAGCTCAAATCAATATAGCACCAACGTCTCATCTCCGGAAGAGAAGACATGTGTTTGCTGACAAGAATTTTATGATTTTTAGAGCTTATATTTTATGAAGATAAATTTTATTTTTTTATAAAAGCGAGATGTGTATCTATGAAATTTTTGTAATAATTATAAACAATCCCAAATAATTTCATGGACATGGTATTCTCAAAATTCAATAGGGGCATTATTAGGTGTGTTTTTAAAAAGAAACAATTAATAAGGGAAAATGCATAATAAGTTCAGTGTCTATCTGTTTATTTTTTTTATAATAACAGGTTAACTGACAATAGGAATAAGCTTGGGAAATATGTTGAAAAAAATATATTTATATTATACACAACCCAAACTTTCGGGTCGAGAAACATGAAATTTTGCACAAGGGCTCCACATACTGTAAAATTATTTTAGAACAAAGTGTTTTAAAAAAATCATTTAGACATATCAGTTGCAAGAGATATAGGTATACGTATGTAAGCTTGCCGGGTACGTGGCAAGAAGATTATAAAAGACTAGCGGACCCGACAGACGTTGTCCTGTCTACACGTCTTTAATTTGAAAATTTCAAACTTTTTTTAATAATTTTTTTGATGAAAATTATTATTCAAATTGTGAATCTAAACCATTCCCAGATCCCCTTGAACACACACAAAAAATTTCATCAAAATCGGTCCAGTCGTTTGAGAGAAGTTCAGTGACATACACACTCACAGAAGAATTATATATATAAAGATTATATAGATAGTGCGAAACGGAGGACAAAAACTAGTAAAGAATATAACCAGCATATTGCTATTCACTTCTTATCATTATCAAATAAAAGCTAGTTGTATATAATGTCAACTGTCTTTAACAAAACTTCATTTCATTCATTCATCGTACGAGCATCGAACCCATAATCCACCATAATAGACCTCTAAAGAAAATCCACTACACAATAAATCCTTTCGAAATGAATATTGTCATATAAACAGACTCCATTTAAGTCTAACAGAAATTAAAAACCGAATCGAGCTAATATTCGGCAGACGTGCAAAACAATGAGAGTTTCCAATCAATTTTGCGCTGACAATCGAAGTCCCGCCGGGTTTAATCAGACGAGAGCGAAAAATTCACATGTTGCTTTATGATTTTTGCTGTTTCGATTATGTGGTCTAGTGCTTCATTCAAAGTCATTCGATATTTTTAACAATAACGTATTTGTAAAATAAGCGTATTTTTATATATAAAACATTGTTTGAGATCGTAAAGGATTTAAGTATGAATTAATAAAAAATCTTTTGGGATATAATTTTCTTTCGCAGTAATTCCACTTTTATCGATTATGAACCTTATGAAATGGGAAAAAATATGATTAAAATAAAAATGCACCCTATGGGAATCAAACTCACGTCTTTCATAGCAGTAAAGCTTCTATGGTACTACGAAGATATATTAAAATTTTATTAGAGCAATTTAAATACAATAATAGCGCACACATTGCTATGTACAAAGCTGTGAAAATCCATACAAATAGTCCGACAAAAACAAAACGAGCGCACCGCGATATGTTACAAATAACTTTTTAATTGAACAATCGGTATTTGATCTGAGAGCACGTATTCTATAGTACAAGCGATTGCTAACGACTTTCCTCACATAGAATAAAAATATTTTTAACTGGATTTTATTGAAAAACGGCATACGTAAATCAAATCAAAATATACTTTATTAACCGACTTCCAAAAAGGAGGAGGTTCTCAATTCGTCGGAAGCTTTTTTTTATGTATGTTCACCGATTACTCGAAGACGCATAAATTGATTTGAAATTTTATTTTAAAGGTCATACTTCCTAGGTGGTCCCATATAAATTTTATCGAAATCGGTCGAGCGGTTTTTTTAAAAATCAGCAATAAATATTTTTCTTAAATAAATTGTTTAATCGAATACATTATTTAAAAACTTTCTTCCAACAAATTACCTGCTTATTACGTCTACACTAAAAATGGAAAAATAAAAACTAAAAAAACCAACTTCCAGGCACTAAAATGTAAAAAATAACTAAACTTTTCATTTAGAATAGATACCTAATCAGATATTTTCGAAGTCGAGAAGAAAAGAATAAATATATATCAAAAAATATACGTCTACAATATTTTTTGTAACTGATATTTTGACTTTCGCTTTGACAATAATAACGAGGTCCACTTTATTCAAACCATGGGCTTTATCTAGTCCTTTAGTAACTTCAGTTCGATGTAGTGTGTTCAAAATATATATACCCTAATATATAAAATATTTGCCTAATCACAATAATTAAAATGTCTTCGTGTCATGTCTATATGTTTTATTCTTTGCCACAATTCTCAAGCCATATCGCCGTGAGGAGCAGGTATTAATTAATAGACGCCAAATATTGACAAGTGTCGAACGTTTATTACGAAATTGTTACTAGAGAGAAATTGAACGATAATTCTAGCGAGACAGAGTTATCTTCTATTATTATCAGTATTAAAAAGTTCAAAAGATATTTAAAACGTTTTGGTATTCAAAATTCAAGTCAAATCAAGTTCATTAAAAGATAATGCACTACAATTACAAAGTTAGTTGCATTATGCAATGTTTATACGTCTTACTTTGTAACTGTGCCATATACATATATATTTCTTCTTAATATTTCTATAAATAAAATGTAAAATACATTATGGTTATAGAGAACTAGCGGCTCACCCTCGCTTTGGTCCTACAGGATCCTACGGGAACGGTACATTTTTCCTGGATAAAAAGTAGTATGGGTTATTCCAGACTATAATCTATCTCTGTGCCAAATTTCATCCAGATCTGTTCAGCCGTTCTGGCGTGAAAGAGTAACAAACATTCATACTCACAAACTTTTACATTTAGAATATTAGTGTAGATAGTAAAGGCACTAAGTCACTGAAACTATAAAAAAACGAGTCCTTCTATATCCTTCTACATACATATGTATATAAATATACATATAAGTTTAGTACATAATCTATTTTGAAATTGACAAAAACTTTCGATTTACCTCTTTTGTTTAGGGCAGCATGTTTTCACGTTTCTACTGTATTTTGCCAAATCTGAATACTATAAAGGATAGATTAAAAAAAAACAACTCTTGAACAAGTACAATAGAGTAGGAATGCACATAAAAATGTGATGATGTTCTCCTAGCCGATTCCAGCCACGGCGGCCAATCTCATTGAGACTAGCCAACTGCGCAGGAGATATTATATAGTGCACAAGTGTACGCGCAGACATAACGTGCACTCTCTATTCCTGTCACTCTCATACTCCGGTGGGACGACACGAGACATGACCAGTGAGAGTTAAGGCGCAGGACCGACGGCTTTACATGCTCTCCGAGGCACGGGGGTGAAACACCGCCATCTTCCAACTTTGGGCTGTTACTGAGACTTACTATACAGAAAGAATCAAAAACTAAACTTCGCCCGACCCGGGACTCGAACCCAGGACCTCCGAGTGTGCAGCCGTACATGCTAGCCACTACACCACTGAGGCATAAAAATGTATATCTGAAATAAATCATAATTATTTCAATTTCAAAGGTACCTAAGAAAGAAGGATTATAGACGCCCCAGCAAACAAAGAATCAATCAAGCTATACTTAATATCTCAGTGAACCTTAGAATGGAGTTTAAATAATGGATCTGTTTAGAATGGATTAAAACGTTGCGGGAAGAAAATTGGTTTGTGGATGAATAAGGATTATTTTTACCGACTTGCAAAAGTAGATATGCGATATTTTTGAAATACCGTCAAATGATCTTAGATACGAGTACAACATAGCTAAGTCTAGGAGTCGCAGATTCGATTTCAATTTGAGGTAAATATTAATAATGATTTTAAGCACTAAACAATACTTTACATAGGTACGTAAGAGTGGCTAAAGTATTATTTATGTAGGTTTAAATCTTAAGTACAGAAATCAAAGAATCCCCAGTGATTTTCTTTTAATAAAACTTAAAATTGATGAAAAATAGCATAGTTTACTTATAATCATATTTCCTACTAGTAATTTACCCTCACTTCGCTCGAGTTCGTCCCTATGTTAATTCCCCATACAAACTTTCATCCCCATTTCCACGCTCTTAAAGAATGATTTTCAGAATAAAAAATATCCTATGTCCTTTCCAGAGTCTCAAACTATCTTCTTACCAAATTTCATCAAAATCCGTCCATGAGTTTATTCTTTACAAACATACACATCTTCCCTCTTTATAATAGTAGTGTAGATAAAAATTAAAGACAGCGAGAGAAAACTTGGGATAATAAATGCATACCGCACTTCTATTATAAATATAAAAGTTTGAATGTATGTGTGCTTGTTACTCCTTCACGCTGAAACGGGTATACGGATAGGATAGACTTTAACCAGATTATATACAGATAGCTCCAAAAGTTGGCGCTACAAAAGGCACCATATGGCCGCATCCGGGCTAAGCGAGGGTATGTTGCTAGTCGGATATATTATATTTTCATCAATTTTCACCCCTTTAAGAGATGATCTCCGGGATAAAAAGTATGGAGGATCCTATGCCCTTTCCAGGGTCTCAAACTATCTTCTTACCAAATTTCATCTAAATCAGTTCAGTAGATCCAGGGATTACCCCCTACAACGTCACAAACTCACAAACTGTAACTCTTTATAATATTAAAGTATAGATAATAGATTAATATAATCGTATGTAATTTTTAATTATCTACCTTTATAAGTTTATTTTGTAGTTTGGTGACAGCCATACGCTCGCGTTGGGTTCTTCGTTTTTCCTCTTCCAACTGATCTTCTAATTGCTTTATACGTTTTTCTAGTAGTTCCTGTAACAAATTATAATTTTTTTTTAGGTACTTGTTAATTTTAAGGCAGATTGTGCAATGGTTTACCAGACAACGTGATTTTTTTATACATTTATTTATTTTTAGCAATCATATAAATATAGCTTAATCCTAATAATATTATAAATGCGTAATTCTGAAAAGATGTATGGATGTCTGGTTGAATAGATGTATGGATGTTTGTTACTCTTTCACGCAAAAACTACTGAATGGATTTTAATGAAGCTTTACAATAATATAGCTCATACATCAGAATAACACATAGGCTACTTTTTATCGCAGAAAAATGTACGATTCACGTGGGATAGATTTATTTTTGTGTTTCTAGACTACACTAGATAGATTATAATTTATAAAATAATTTATAATGAAACATTTTTTTTATAAGAAATTTTATAATTTCCTTTTCGTCGCATATGCATTACTTACACCTATTATAGTATAAAATAGTACACATTACTCTCCCAAGTCCTAACACAGTCTTGTCTAAATTAAATATTGCTAGGAAATTGTTTGATCAGAGTGAACCGGACATGACGTCGTTTATTCAGTGTCGTTAACCGGAAACAGTTCACCCCTCGCCCCCACTTTCAATCCTATTCGCTTTATAAATGCACACCTTGTGTTTGCTACTTAATAAAATAAGTTAGATTTTTCTAACCATCGTAACTTTTACAGTTAATTTAAAAACACAAAGAAATATGCACAAACTATTTACCGTCTTACGTATAAAAAAAGCTACACATATTATATTATAGACGTATTGTTAAAAGTATTAATATTTAATAAAAAATTTAAAACTCAGTTATAATTATAATATTAATATTACTCCATTTATAAACATTTTCAGTAAGAAATACTTAGTAAAACTATAACCTGAAACATAGGTTTTTAACCTAGTCCAGGTAGCTTCGAAATTAATTATCTAATTTATCTGTTTATCATTTACCTAATTTAAACTAAGTTATTTTATGATTTAAGGATTTATTCATAACTAGCGGCTCACCCTCGTTCCGCTTGGGCTCGTCCCTTAGTACATTTTAATGGATAGTATTATAGATTTCTCAGAGATAAGATATTTTCCCGCAGTAAAGAGTGCAATATATCATATATGTTGATCCAGATAACCAGCTTTTATTATACCAAATTTCATAAAAATCTATGCAGTGGTTTTCTCGTGATTCGTTCCCGGACAGACAGACAAAAATTCTAAAAACTATATACGAGTATTTGGCCTCTGTATTCATAAAAATGACTATTGCAATAAGAATTTCCAAAAAATATTTGATGTACAGATTCGATTTAGTTAGTATTTTATTATATGTATAAATTATGTATGTTTCCGTATCTTGTATATATTATGAAACTTCGTAAAAAGTATGCGAAAAAATTATTACAATTATTAAAAGAAACTCGCTTGTAAATAGTTTCTATTTACATATATGTTTAGCACATAACACCTGTTTCTACATAATAAGCACATTCAATATAATAATATCGTTTAAAAGCTATGAGTTCAGCTATTTCTGAGGCGCCAGGATACACGAGTTATAAATAATCTGTATGGGGGGTGTAATCTCTTGGAAATATCGCCAAATTAATGGGCATAGTTATCGAGTATTGATATGAAAGATATATTCTCACTTTCAAGATATATTCTCACTTTCCTGTGTCATATTTTATCGCGTATTAAGAGTTTCTTTGTTTCAATAATTTATAATATTATAGCATTTAAAAATTTCTAAAATTTTATTTGCCACAAGATTATTTGATTTATAAGAGAAAATCTTATTACAAGAAAATTTTATGCAAATTTTCTTCTTTTTCTTCTTCACGTCTTTAAGTCCATCAGCTTAGGTTATGCATTGTCAGTTAGTAAAAGAGTCTTATAAAGGAAATACAATGTCAAAGACTAGAAAAACAAAGAGTTTTAGAAAATTCAACATACTCGTACCTACGCTTTTTTACAATATGGCAATGTTAGTACACAGGAAGCGTGATTGATACAATATTGATAAAAATGAAGAGAAAATTTCCAAATCAATAACTTTCCAATTTGTAATATTAGTAAAAATTGGATGGCTCTTGTAAATAAATATATGAATGTGACATATAAATGTTAATTTGATAATTAAAAAAGTGTTTTATTCTATATTAGGTATTAAATGCGCAATTCTTGTATATAATATATTTAGATAAGGTTTTGTTTTTAAGTCTACCTGTATAAAAATACGCTATTTTTTATTAAAAAAAAATCTACGAAACCGCTCTTTAATGAAATTTTTCATTAACTATTTTTATTTTTATGCTTAAGTGCTAACAGGCTAATGCTAGCTACAGGTATAGGTGTATAGCTTACTCTCTGTAGAAAGCAATCTGAATCACAAGAACCGTACATCCCATACTGTCCCCATCATTTTTCATCCAGTCGATAAATTCATTGCCCGCCCACTCGAATGTCAAGTAGAAAAAAACATTGAAACAATTTATTCTACTTCAAAATATACGTCCAATGAAAATTAAACAGATTTTTTTTATTTTTGAACGTCTTCAAGAACCAATAGACTTTTTTTGTATGTATGTTTTCGATATTTAGTTATTTTAATTCAAAGTAAATGTTATCTGTACAGATAAAAAAAACCGAGCACTAGACTTTTAGTTTTAAAGTAATATACCTACTACAATAATGGCTGTCATTTAAAACATAGGTGAGACGTTCTACTCGTATAACTGTTTATTCGGTTCATATTAGTACCCAGACCCATGAAACATAAATACCTACACTATTAAAACTTTATTATACTATTTCAAGACAATATGACGACAGGTTTAGCTCAGTTTGTAGTGATCCTACTTGCTGTGCCAGCGATCGCGGGCTCGAGTCCTGCTGGGAGCATTCATTTGTGTGATAATCACGAATGTTTGTACTCCAGTCATGGGTGTTTATATTTATAATATGAATGTATTTAAAACTTATATATGTGTAGTGTATCAACTATCTGGTATCCATAACACAAGCCTCGTAGGAACTAGATGGTGCTGTGTGCTAATGTCCCTACTTATTTATTATTATTTATTTATTAAAAAATATTATCTAGGTTGATTAAATACCAAAAACATAATAAAACATTGAAGCAATGCCGAGATATACTATTAGTTACCAATAAATAATACTGTACCTACTTTACTCCTCTGCCTTCAGAAATATAAGTCCATTGTATTTTGTCCTATTGTCAGCATTTCTCTCCATTTGTCTACGTGACGAAGGGTCTATTTGATCCCGACACGGCTGGATGTATCAATTAGAATACGATAAATTGATTGTTTCATTTCTTTTATTAACAACACGCTTAACGCATTCAGAGTCCGACTATAATTAATTAAACTTTGTATGTAGTTTCTCCTTAGATTTATTAGCGCCCAAATCAACCAATGGACCTAAGAGGCTGGTTTGAATTATAATAAGATAAGAGACTAGCGATTCACCCTCGCTCCAATCGTTACGTTTTAACGTTTAGCTTAGAGTTGAGATATTTTCTCGCAGTAAAAAATATCCTATATGTGGACCCGGATAACCAGTTATCATCATACCCATCACAATCTGTCCAGTGGTTTTTTCCTGATGCGGTCACGGACAGAGAGACAGGCAGACAATAATTCTAAAAACTATAGATTCTAGATAAAGAAAATAGATAATTTTAATATATTAGGTATGTGTATAGATTTTTTGAAATTCAACCTGTAATATGTAACTAAAAGGCTCAACGAATGTGAGTGAAAATAGAAGTTGATAGAGTATTTTATCGACGTATATACCTAGGAGTACTATAAAGTGAAGTCGCCGGCAAAAAGTAGTACCTATAATTTTATATTAGACTTATGATATTTGTTTGTTTTACATAAGAAGACACTAACTTGGTATATAATAATATAAAATATCCTTATATCGGTGTAAATACTACTTACTTCAATAGATACCCTTGGAAGGACTTAAGAGATCGAATCATTTAGAAGAGCATATTACACGTGTACAGAATTAAGCCTCTCATCCCTCGTCACCTGACGGTTAATTTCTGAGAGAACGATATATCGACCATTGTAGTCTTATAATAGGGAGTAAATCGAATGTAATAATCATTTGTATATAGTGGATTTAATCATAAATAGTTTAGAGATCCTTATTTATATTAGGAATGTCTGTATGTCTATATATTTGGTTCTATCCCATGATTAACTTTATTTATACTGATTATCTCACACTTGAAACATGCAACAAAACAATTCAATATTATTTAATTACTTTTTTATTAATATATTTTATTTAAGATATATAAATAGCAGATTTTACTTAGTAAATACAAAAAAAATACAAATAAAATATTAAAGCACATCTATACTAATATTATAAAGAGGAAGGATGTGTTTGTTTGTTTTACCGAATAGGTTCCGAAATTACTGAATCAATTTAGATGAGGTAAGAAGGTGGTTTGAGGCACTGGGAAGGACATAGGATAGTTTTTATCCCGGAAACCATGCCAAGGGGGTCAAAATGGGGATGAAAGTTTGTATGGGGAATCAACATAAGAACGAACCCGAGCGAAGCGAAGCGAAGGTGAGTAGCTAGTTAATTATAAACAGGTAATTCTTTATTATGACCAAATAAATATTGTCCGTATGAAAATCGAACCTACGACTTTTACCTATTATAACTTTTATTACAATTGCAAAATACTACGCAAAAGAATTAAACGAAATAAATGCAAACAACGATTAAATTACCCGTGTAAAATCTATACTAATATTATAAAGAGACTTGTTTGTATGTTTGAACGCACTAATCGCAGGAACTACTAATTCTGGAATTTCTTTTACATGAGATAGCCCGTTTATTGAGGAAAGCTATAGGCTATATATCATCATGCTACTACCTAAGGGAGAGGAACAATAATCATAAATGTCAACAAATCGGGAAGACTTCCTTACATTATTGTAAAACTGATGTTTATACCCGCAGTTTGAACGCGGACGAAGCCGCGGGTACTGCAAGTGAGAGTATATAACTAGTATGAAAATTAATAGCTGTCCCACATCACCGCCCCATGAATGGTTGACAAGGCTTGACGTGTGCTCGTTCGCTCGGACAATACCAAAATTAAACCCCACAAATTAAAGACCCCGTGAAACCTTACCTAAGTAAATGTATAAGTGACGAGCGAACATGTCACAATTTATGTCAAAAATTATAGTCGATACATATAAAAAAGTCTTAGTCGAATCTGTACATAAAAAAAAATGTGGAAGATCTTATTGAAATAGTCATTATTATCGATACAGAGGCAAATCGGCAAAATGGCGAATTTATAGTTTTTAGAATTTTTGTCTGTTTGGGAACGCATCACGAGAAAACCAATGGAAAGACTGCGATGAAATTTAGTATGATGATAGCCGGTTACCCGGGTCAACCTATAGGATACTTTTTACTGACGGAGCGAGGGTGAGTCGCTAGTTTTTAAAGAAACTTGATGTTTCTTCAAATGCCTTTGTAACTTTTTTATTCCGCTCTCCTTACTTGTTTGAATTATAATTAGAACTATTAAGAACATTCTAAAAATATTATCATTTTATCCTTTAACTTGTGTTTGCCATGACGAAGCTATAATTTTATATACCAACTCTATACGTGACATTTTTCAAGTATGCATGCATCACAGTAATTACTTATTTTAAGCAACAAATACATTAAAGTAGAATTTTATTTTACAGCACGTGCGAATATTCTTAATATTTTACTTGTTTTACTTTTGCACCTCAAACTGCTGAAAATACGTCAAATAAATGCCTCTTTAAAAACAGACCATCCCAATCTTTAATTACATTGTAAAATTGGTATATATGTATTATGTTTTTTGATACTAGAAGCATATATTTGATTCCGCTACAGCTTGTGCCTTAATAATAAAATTTGAAGTCACCCTCTTTTATCCATCATTAGCGGACGGAGGCTAATCTAGCGGAGAGCACTTCATCAGATCGGTACAGTAATTAACGCGATATTACAACTTGTGTTTTCATGTTGATACCTGCTACATAGATATATGTATTCAGCCCTTTTTTTATGTCCCTCTGCTGGGTACGGGCCTTCCTTCAATATGAGGGGGATCAGTCTATAATTCAACAGGCTGGCCAAGTGCGAGCGGACTTCTTCAAGATTGGTGATTCGAACAAATTGGGCAAGTGGTAATCATGTTGAAAATGATTCACACATGAAAATATCTGAGGTGCAAGACCCGGGATTTGAATCCACTTGACATATACATATATTCGCGAATCTAAAAACGATTTTCATGATTATTAATTTAATGAATAGGTTATACTTACCATATGAATGGTAATACCCATATTAATTTCAATAAAAGATCTACTCGTTAGGGGAATAATAACATTTAATTTCATTTTAAAATCACTATACTTTTTATTTAAAAAGTAATCGTAAAATAATAAAAAAATTAACAGTCCACCTATTGTGTATTTTGTCTTTGACCTTGCCTCAAAGCAAAAACCTTGCGAGCAAACTCGCTCGAACTCTTTAACAAATAAAAGTAACTTCAATTGATATGTAGATTGTTTGTCACAAGTTCCACGCGTCAGCTACAGCTATTTAGCAAAGTTGCAAAAATCGTATTGTACTTTTCACAATTCATTTAAAACTTTAAAACATGTTACTATTTGAATTTCACAAAGAATTCTATGTGATACATTCTAAAATGTATTTTGCTCTAGTAGTATTGTCAGCCCTTTTTGACGTTCCACTGCTGGGCAAGCGCCTTCATTCAAAACGAGGAGGATCAGGCCGTAGTCCACCACGCTGGCCAAGTGCGGGTTGGCGGACTTCACCTGTCTTTCGAAACCTTGTTAGGTGAGGTGAGCATATCACTTGAGACCAGGGTGATCGATTGGGCTTTTGTTTAAATTGTTGCATTTAGGAAAAAAATAGTAAAGTAGCTTGGAAAATTGGAGATTTCGAGAAAAAGTCAAAACGTTTTTTTCTACAGGATTTTTGTGTGAACTCGAAGATGATAAACGAATTTATTGGGATCAGACCACTTTTTTAGCTCAGGTAATAAGTACGCAAAATTACACAATAATATTTTTTCGCGGCTCCACTTCTTCTGAATTTACATGGATACATATTAATAATCGCTTTTTTATTGTAAATTTTCTTTAAAAATATTACATGCAATTTGACTAATGCGCCTTAAAACATAATTTTATACCGAGACTTTTATTTCCAACACAAAATTTCTCCTGACAAAACTTTTTTCCATTATTTCTTTCTAAGCAGTCCCTTGACCCTTCCATTTGGCTATTGGGCGTGTCAGGGTCTGATTGATGGATCCAAACCCTTTCATGACTGTTTAGGGCATACTATTGTTGCAAATAACAAAATAAGGAATTGAAAATAATGATGTATGCTTCTGACATTAATTTACTGTTGTTTCAGAAAACATTATTATTAAAAGAAAAAATAGACATATTATCGTCATATCTACATAGGCTAAAAGCCATGTTTATCGCCGTAACTTAAAAAATTTAATTTAAACTATACTACTTTTTTTATTTTTTGGCGATACGTTTGGCTCAGTTAGTAGTGACCTCACTTGCTGTGCCAGCGGTCGCGGGTTCGAGTCTCGCTGGGGGGCATTCATTTGGGTGCTGAGTACGAATGTTTGTACTCCAGTCATGGGTGTATATATTTATAATATGTATGTATTTAAAGTTACATATATATATATATATATATATATATATATATATATATATATATGTATTGTAGCAATTATCTGGTAACCATAACACAAGCCTCGTTGCTAACCATGGAACTATATGGTGTTGTGTTTTAATGTCCCAACATATTTATTTTTCATTGCAATTTTACCTTTTTTGACTAAAGTTTAATAAACCCTGCCTTATATTGATATTTTTTTCATTTGTACGTCTCCTTTATAAAGAAATGACTTTTAAAAATTAAAGGTATAAGTGTTCATCATAGCTTATAGCAACATCAAACACACATTTTTGTTTCTTATCGTTGTGTTGTAGTCATTTTCGTTTCGCAGCAAAACAAAGGAAGTACGTGTCTACATTACTATCGTTTACCGCGAGATGGAGATACATTTGTTAAGACCCACCTGCACAGGAAAATACAACATAGATTATAATAGAAATGGTTTCAAGTAAGTTATGGTTTGTACTTTGATTTTCAATTTTATAAAACTTCTTTTCAACTTTAACTAAGCCGAATCTGTGCATTAAATATTTTTTAGAAAATCTTATTGAAATAAACACATTATTATCGATACAGAGGCCGCATCTATAGTTTTTAGAATTTTTGTCTGTCTGTCTATCTGTCTGTCTGTTACCGCATCACAGAAAAACCACTGGAGGGATTTTGATCAAATTCGGTATGGTGATACCTGGTTATCCTAGTCAACATATAGGATACTTTTAACCGTGGGAAAATGTCTCATTTCTGAGAAAAAATACAAAAACTGCAATAGAAGTGTATATTAATATGTATAACCTAAAAATTTGGTTTTTAGTCATCTGATCGCGGGCGGAGCCGCGGGCAATGCTAGTAGTATTATAACTTAAGAAGTAGTAGATTGGGGCGATGTTTTTATGGAATTAAATTTTCTGGTCATATTTTATATATAGTTATGATAAAGGTAATAAAAATATTATTAGCCGTAATAATTTAAGTCCAAGTCAGAATGTATGCAGTGCATACTGCATACAGCAGTATGCGGTGTTACTAAGTATCTGTGTTTGGACTTCGTCGCAGTCAGTAAAATAGTATAGATGTATTTAATATTTAGCATTTTTGCACTTACTTTGTGTTCTAACTTAGGCATTTTAATTGCTTTCCTATACAATAAATAAGCTAAGGCAACTTTTCAAGACCTATTGGTACAGTCCTTCTTGATCCTAAAAGATTTACAAGATTATGTTACATTGTTATTTAAACAACAGTAATCTATAATAACATTATAAAGAGGTAAAGTTTGTGAGTTTGTGAGGTCGTAAGGGGTAATCTCAATTTACTGGACCGATTTATATGAAACTTGGTAAGAAGATAGTTTGAGACCCTGGGAATAACAAAGGATAGATTTTGATCCCGGAAACCATCATTTAAGGGGGTGAAAATGGGGATGAAAGTTTGTATTGGGAAGCAAGCTAAGGACGAATCCGAGTGATGCGAGGGTGAGTCGTTAGCTTGCGTTGTTATTTTAATATGTAGTAAACTAATGCTATCTAAATATGATTACACCATTTCTATTTATTTTCTTATCTATGATTTCAAGGGTAAGATAAATGATGCTCATACACCGTCTCTGGTACTTTACATTCGATAATAGCTTTTATTTCAAAGATAATAGAAGCTCACGCCGAGATTCTGGATAGAATAGTGTACATGAAAATTTGTGTAGTAGTGTCGTAATATAAAATGCCAGTTTGCAGTTTTGTTCATTTTATTTTGGTGAAATGTATAGTTAAAGGTATTTGTTGTAGCGTAGATATAAAAATGGTAGAGACTGATGTACTATTTTGAAATCATTGATTTAACTTATGTCCTTTTAATTTCACAAAAATGTATCAAATTGCTCTATTATTTACAATTACCTAAGGACAAATTTTTTGCTTTTTTACCGTTTTTCAACAAAATTGCTAAAGAAATTTCATTATAGATTCTTGACATCTGACTGTTTGATATTTGTAGTAAGAATTTCACGTTATGAAAACTTTTATATATGAATATTATACGCATGTCTGAGAGAACTTAGTAAGTTTTCGAAAGACATGTGTAGTCCGCCAACCCGCACTTGGCCAGCGTGGTGGACTATGGCCTGATCCTACTCGTATTGAAGGGAGGCCCGTGCCCAGCAGTGGGACGTTAAAATGGGCTGAATACATATAATATGAATATTATAAGTAAATTCTAATATCGTTTTCTTATACAAAATAATTAGTTCGGTTATACTAAAGAAGATCTAAAACTCAGACATAGCAACACTTTAAGCCCGATCACGTTAGTGTTTTAAACAGCTAAAGTGACTTTAATGCCTCTCATTTAAAGATACTTTGGACGTGTAGTGCCAAATTCAATTTTATTGTCATAATAGTAAAGTTCTTTATTTAAATGGTTAAAATATAAGTAGAATATGATGAAAACAAATGATAGGAGTTGCAAATATGGAAAATATTTAATACTAGCGGCTTACCCTTGCTTCGCTCGGGTTCGTCTGTGGAAATACAAAAACAAATCTATCCCACGGGAACCGTACATTTTTCCGGGATAAAAAGTAACCTATGTGTTATTCTGATATATGAGCTATATTATTGTAAGGTTTCATTAAAATCCATGTAGTAGTTTTTGCGTGAAAGAGTAACAAACATCTATACATCGTTACAAACTTTCGCATTTATTATATTAGTAGGATTGACTGATACTGTACAGACAGAATGTTTTTTGAAAACATTTTCAAAATGAATATGTTATATTTTTAACTACATTCAAAAAAGGAGGTAGCACTTTTCCGGATATAGATATGTTTTGTGTTTATGATATATCTGTATTGTGTACAGATTTTTATGTTTGTTTTCCAATGAAACAGTACCTTATGGGTGCTAAATTAATATCTAAAAAGTCTACCCTGTTGAGTGGTTTATGTACTTTCAAAGTGATTTTAAATATATATGTACCTTTCTCCTATAAACGATTTCACATTTCATATTTTCTTTTGTTGTCATTTGTAAGTATATAGGTATAGCGATCAAACTTAATTATAGACATGCAAGTCTATATATATTATAAAATTCTAACTAAGCCCAATCTGTACATTAAATATTTTTTGGAAAATCTTATTGAAATATCATATTTTAGACATTATTATCGATACAGTGACCGAATCTATAGTTTTTAGAGTTTTTGTATGTCTGTCTGTATATCTGTCTGCCTGTGACCGCACTGGAGGGATTTTAATGTGGTATGATGATAGCTGGTTATCCGATACTATAGGATACTTTTTACTGAGGGAAAATATCTAATCTCTGAGAAATATATACTAAACGTTAAAACATAACTAAGGACGAACCCGAGCTGAGCGAAGGTGAGTGGCTAGTGTACGTATAACAAGATAACAATTATCCCTCCTTGGAGGTCATTAAAAACGAACTCTTACCTTCGCATAGTACACGCGTCTGTCATCTTTAATAAAATTAAACTGTCTGTTAAACATTTTACACAAAACACTACACTACATAATATTAACTTTTATATTATATCATTTGAACACTAAATAAATCGTTCCACTGAGGTGTAAGACCTGCTGACAAAGTTATCGTCACTCGACTATGTATTACATATCACTATCGATGCATTAAGTTATTATACTTTTAAATATGACACTTATATGTACATATTATTGTTATAAATTCTACAAATTACGGCAAAAACTAGGCTATTCTGATTTTCAAGACTATTTTAGAAGCACTCGATATCTCTATATATCGCATCACTCACATTTATACTACTTCAATAAAAAAATCATTTTATTCAAGATATAATAGGATGATATTTTTTACTAGAACAGTAGTAAAATTATCAAGAAACTCGATACTGTTGAGTTGCGTTCGCGGCGTGTCTGCGTATACTGGATGTCTTTCAATTATTAATTAAAGAGCAGTATGTAACAGAGTTAAAAGATTTAACCTAAATATTTTGACCTTATTGACTAATATTAATATGAGAAATGATGTGAAACTGTCTGTGTGTTTATTTTTTATTAATATTTTTTATAAGCTTTTATAGGGTCATACATATTATCTGTCTACCATGTACATAAATAATATATTATTTGGCGAATTTTGACATTTTAAATAACCTCTCGATTCTAATTTTGCCGCGGCTTTATTTTATGTTTTTTTTTGCGTCGACAACATCCGAAAAGATAATTTAAAACACAAAATCTCTAAACTTCGCCACATTAAAAAAATATTATTGAAACTACCCTTTAAGGGTGTAAAAAGGGCTTTGTTGTAAAACAAATTAAATATATAAATAAATAAAATAAATAAATAAACAAAAACTTTTCCCTCTATAATTTGCCATTATTTGTTCAGGCGAACGAAGTCACGGATAAAGCTAGTGTTTATGATAATTGAGATATTACATCACATACAAACAATCAGAACAATAAGATCTATGTATTACTACTCTGTGATCTTTGAATTTACATAATATGGTTGAAGCAGTCAAGCAATGAAAGAACCATTGTTGTTGTCCAATTGACAACGATTTATTCATACCACATTATAAATGATAACAATTCATAATACGTATATTGTTTATATTGGTTTTATATATACCTAAATGTTTCGCTATTAGAAATTTTAGTTAAATGAAAACCGGATGTTGGGGAGTTACAGATATCTTAGCTCTGAATGTGGATGACCATTTGCTTTACACTTAAATTGTTTTTAAAAATAAATAAAAATTTACTAATTGTACAGATTGCTGTCTTTATATCATATCTCTACTATTGACACTGTGTATAAAATGAAAGACGAACTATCGCTGACTGGTTTATTAGTACTGAAGTGGGCGTTAGCTTGTTTTATATCTATGTATGTACATGACAGACACTTCCTTATAATCTTATTTTTCTAAGTAGAGTACTTTATTTTGTTTTCGTCATGAAAGTTTTTAAGAGAAGAAGTTTTTAAAAGTTTTTTTGTTTTTATTTCAAAAAAAGAAGAATGTTCACTTAATTTAGGTTTACGTAGTACAAGATTATAGTTTACAATTTAAACAGTGATACTAAGCAAAATCTGAATTCTAAGCAAAAATTTAAGAATGGCACAGATCGCTGTCTCTATTTATGTCTCTACTATTGACACTTCCTTGTAGTCTTATATTTCTAAGTAGAGCGATTTATTTTGTTTTTGTCATGAAAATGCGTGGAATGGAGAAAAAATGACATATAATGATGTAATAAAATGATTGAAACCCAGAATTTATAAAATCAGCTGTTGAGTTTCCACCGACTCTTCTCAGCAAAAGTGTATTCCGAGAGTTGTAGCTTACTCACAGACTGACTACACTGACGCTCAAAATAAGGACTCTGAGGTAATCTATAGAGATAAATAAAATTGAAGTGTCTGTTTGAGTTCGTGTACGAAAATGTATGTCCGTAAAAATATACACGAATTTCCCAAGAAGACATGCATAACATTAATACTAGGAGCAAACACAAACTTGTAATGCCTGTGACTCGTCTACACAGAGACAGTAATTCTTTTTATGGACAATGTATACGCTTGTACAGCAGGATCCCAGAAAATGTTCAAAAGGCTTCTATCGCCAAATTCAAAAAAATTGTTAAAGAACGTTTGTGTGCTAAAGGCTATTATACAATAAATGATTTTATAGAAGATGGCACACCTTGGGAATGAAATGATCGCCTCCAGGCTACTTCAAATTGATAGAAATATTGTAAATTATAATTTAACTTTATAAAAAAAAGATAATGAAATAATATTAGTCCCGCTGAGTTTCTTTCGCCAGTTCTTCTCAGGTCTGAGGCTTCTTCTTTCCGAACTGGTAGTAGACTCATGACGTTCAGTAAAAAATTGTAATAAGTAAAATTATTACAATTTTTTTAAAAATTGTAATAAAAATTGTAATTATTAAGTAAATTTTGAATTTTGTAATGTCAAAATAACAGCGTTTTACTAAATGCATATAAAATTATATACGGTACTTATAAGAAAGACACATTTTTTTTATTTTTTGTCTGTCTGCCTGTTTGTTCCGCATAATCTCTGAAACGGCTACTTTTATTTTAGAAAAATAATTAAGTGTTCCGCTCAAAAAAATTAAAACGTACTAACGTAATAATAAATAAGTAAATAATTGTTGGGACATTACCACACAACACTATTTAGTTCCATGGTAACCTACGAGACTTTTGTTCTGGATACCAGATAGTTGATACACTACACATATATAACTAAATATGTATTTAATAAGATGCTTATAAAATTCTAATCAAAAATGTTAAATATCAAAGTTACTATAAATACTGAAGTCACAATATTTAAAACCACACTACACATTCATACCATATGGTTAAATCTAAGCGATCCCAAAACAATTAGCCTTAGACCAAGTTGATTTTGATGGTGATATACGCTTGCACCTGCGAGCCCCATTCTGTCATCAATATGCTGGCAGGCTACCAACGGAACATTTTTAATTCGTATAGTATGCAAAGTGTAATAACGGACACGTGTGGCGTCACTATGAAATATGTTGAGCTTTTTGAAGCAAGCCTTTCACTATCGATATTGTTAAATAGAAAATTTGTACCAATATGTTAGAAGGAGAATTTTATATAACGGTTTATTTGTATGTACGTCTGTCGCGGAACCGTAATACTTTTTCTATACTAAGATAAAAGTATTAAGTTATTCCGTATAACATCAGCTATCTGTCAGTCAAAATCTCGTCAAAATCGGTCCAGCCGTTTTAGAGATTAATCGGAACGAACAGACAGAAAAAAAGACAGACAAAAAATAATTTTTTTTTACTAATAAATGAGTACCATATAGGTAGGTATACATACATTCATATGCATTTAGTAAAAAGCTGTTATTTTGACATTACAAACAGACACTTCAATTTTATTTATTTGTTTTATTTAGATGTATGGATAAAGGTTTTTTTACTTATAATTAAAATCTTCCTCGTGAACAAAGTCGCGGGTATAGCTTGTAAATTATATATATGTACCTAAAACCAAAATGTTTAGAGAAATTTGACTTTTTGCATATTTCTTTTGGCTTCAAACCCCCAATATGAGTAATGGAAGAATAAATTTCACAAATGGATCTCTTTGAACTGTAATCCGTTTGTCTAACAACACTGCTTGTAACTGTTTTTAATCTCCCTATATGGCGGGAGGCTAATTTGTGAAACCCTTTTTACTTAGCTTTGTCGAATGCGATAGTTACTTTGCAAGTTTCAATTTTACATATTAATTTTCGTTTTTCAATCTGATCAATTGGACACAGTTATGCAAAAAATGCTTATAACTCTGTTGGTAGTTTTACGCACACGGCTGTTTTTTTGCATAACTGGGTCCAATTAAGAAAGAACGTTTCATTAAGGTGGGTAGCAAAGTATCTTTTCGGATTTTTGCGAATTCATTTTGATTCTAGAATCAGTCCGTCTCCTCTCCTGTGACCATGATTTCTGTACAACATTCGAAAGGTCTAAAAACAAAAATATTGAAAAGATAGTTTTATGTAAATATTTCATATTATATTTGAAATTATATATTTAAACACACATATATAATGTATTAATTATAATTAATATATCATTATGTACAAAAAATATTGATACACGTAAAAAGTGGAAGTACCCGCGTTTTTTAATTTCTTTATTCGTAGAAATAAGTAGTAAATAAGTTTATGATATGTAGATTTTAGATGATAAAGGCTACTGATATTTAACCCCAATAACACGTAATTTTTGAAAGATTGCAAAAAAAGCTAAAAGTAAAAAACTAAAAGTCTGGAACTCAACTGACACAAGTATATAATGTATAAAAGCAAATGAAGCTCTAATTTTCCGACAGTACAATTGAATACGTAATACGAAATGGCGAATATTCCAAATAGGAAGGATTCGTGGTAAAATGCATTTACTTTACATCGCAGACAGTACCGTCGCCGTAATGGTGTCTGATTACGACTAACTGTTTTCCATTGTCCAATATTTAGGGTAAATTATCTATATATACGAGAATGTAGAAAATCTATACGTATAATATAATTGTAACTAAGCCGAATCTGTACATTAAATATTGTTTGGAAAATCTTATTGAAATAGACATTATTATCGATACAGAGGCCGAATCTATAGTTTTTACAAGTTTTGTCTGTCTGTCTGACTGTCTGTCTGTTACCGCATCACGGAAAACCACTAGAGGGATTTTGATGAAATTTAGTATAATGATAGCTGGTGATCCGTGTCATATAGGATACTTTATACTGCGGGAAAATATCTCATCTCTGAGAAATCTATACTAAACGTTAAAAGATATATTTATAATATGTATGTATTTAAAGTTATCAACTATCTGGTAACTATAACAGAAGTCTCATAGCTTACCATGGAACTAGATGGTGTGCTGTGTGTTAATGTCCCAACACATTTATTTATTATCTATGAAACGTTATCAGTTACGAACCCGAGCGGAGCCAGGGTGAGTCGCTAGTTTATTAATATGTTTATACAAAGACGAAACAATTACTGAAAAATACTTTCTTAGATTTAAGCGAATATTTTATATTTTAAATGAAACTATCTGTTTGTATTTTTTCGCGGATTTATTCTGATTTTAGGTTCCCGAACCTAAAAATATAAATTCGTTTCGAATGCACTACACTTTACAGCAATCGTAGTAATGAGGAGACTAAGGTTTTAGCCGTCTCAGAGGTTTATTATATAGTTGTCACAGACAGTACCTACTCACAAAATTACACAATGAAATACAAGAATGACATTAAAGCACCTTAGAATATTTGTTAATTTTAATTCTAAAAAGCATTCTAATCGTCGGGAACTGTAAATCCTCGTAAAATCGCGAATCAGATAGTTTTATTTAAAATATTCAATTTCTATTTGCCAGTTTTCATTTGCATTCGCAACATTTTACAATGACTAGAAAATATTCAATAAAAATATTTTATTTTATAATATTAATAAGGATTTTCCACTCACAAGATTCGAACCTACTGCCTTTGTGCTAATACGTAGGTTCTAGTAAGATATGAAATCTATTAGTATATTTTTTAAGCTGAATAGTTTTTCTTTTACACACAACCCTATTTTTTGTGGATTTTAAAACGTATTTTTCAATTTGTTATATACCTAATTAACCTACACAGCCGTATCCGCGAGATAAAGCTAATATTTTAAACTCATCAAAACATTGTCCCTCAAAGCTATTATTCGACGAATCGATATTTTAATTTATCTGTCCGTAGCATCAGCTTAGGCCATCTATTAAATGACAGTTATCTTCATGATTGATTGCTTTTGCATGCAAAAACTCGACCAATTCTGTCACAACGTCACCCTATGTACCGAATCTTTATATATGTATGTTTGACCATTGATAGGATTAGTCCCGAAGGGTTAAAACTGATCAACCCCTATCCCGATTTTTGGCAACGATTCGAAACGGAAACCGCTAGACGATGTATCTAACTATTCTATTAAAAAGTCGTTAAGTCACTCCAAATTGTATTCCATTGAAAATTTGTTTATTTTTAACACGTTTTGATGAATTAGTTAAAAGATTTAAGGTTTATCACAATTTAACTTCGTAATAATATTAACAGATAAAAATGACAGTAATTGCAGAAGTTAAATTTTCGCAAATAATAATTATCTCCACCAGCATAATTACAACAAAGAATACTTATATAAATACAAAAGTTTCACTTATACTAGCATTGCATGCGGCTCCGCTTGCGTAATTAAGTAACTAAATTAACTTATATTTATATTTCAGCGGAAAAACAAAGCTTTCATATAAACTTACGATAGCTTTCGGACTCTCTTAATTTATTCCTGTCACACTTAGCTGTTTTCTCCTACAACTAAACTACCCGCCTGTCAAAATTCACTGTTATATACATATACCAGCGACTCGCCCTCGCTCTGCTGGGGTTCGTCCTTAGTTAGGTTTTGACGTTTAGTATAGATTTTTCGGAGATGAGATATTTTCTCGCAGCAAAAAGTATCCCATTAAAGTTAAAGTTTCCCATTAAAGTATATATGTTGACCCGGATAACTAGCTCTCATCATACTAAATTTCATGAAAGTTTATCCAGTGGTTTTCTCGTGAGGCGTTCCCAGATAGACAGACAAAAATTCTGAAAACTATAGTTTCGACCTTTGTATCAATAATATTGACTTCTTCAATAATTTTTTCCAAGCTAACCTAACCTCCCAGGTATACAATAAAATATTTTTAGATGATGGTTTTATGTAAAACTTGCGACATCTCAAAGCTTAAAGTTTAAGGAACGCATAAAAGATAAATGTCCAAAGAAAATTTCTTTTTTGCCCCAAGAACCTTCACTGAGATACGAGTAAGAATAAGAATAGCCCACAAAAGTTTCACCAAAATCGGATCAATGGTTTAAGAACGCATAGATGACAAACATACGAAAATTCAATTTTAAATATATAGACGATAGAAGATAACTTTGCTTAAATTAAAATATCTTCTACGAAAATGAACTGAAATCACTTATAATTTTGTAGACTACATAAAACATTCATTACAACGTCTAGTCTTAACTACACCTAAATCAGAAGTCTGCAGAACTAATTAGCTTTGATTGGTCAAGCGTGAACCGTAGCTTTGGAAACTAAAATAGCGTCTACAAGAAAATTATAGAGAAGTTCTATAGGAAAAGAAAACTTTGTAATTTTTCAATGAAATGAAAGACACAGTAGAGCAATATTTAATTTATTGAACAAAGTTTGTTCAATTTTGGGATCTATATCTAATAAAATAATATTCTATACTAATATATGATACATCTTATTTTATTATATTAAACGAGCAATTTTTGTATATATGTATATTTTTTTTTTTCGTGTACCTCGAAAACGGCTCGAATGATTTGGGTCAAATTCTGCATTTAGATAAGGTTTTGCTTTTTAACTTTACCTAAATATATAGCGTCTTTCTGATCTTTTCAAAAAAAAGACATAATTTTATATCTTTACCAAAAAAACGGCGAGCGAATCGAAGCGAATAAATTAATATACTATAAACTGAAGGAAGAGCGATAAAAAATATAAAAATAGCATACATAATTTGTGTATAATTCGTATGCTTTATGTTAAAGTCCACATTACTACTAGCTACTTATATAAATAGTTTGTTACTTATTGATTAACTAGCGACTCACCCTCGCTTCGCTCGAGTTCGTCCCAAGGTACGTTTTAATTATTATACTCCCTATAACATCAGCTATCTTAAAGTGAACATCCCGTGAAAATCAGTCAAGCCGTTTCAGAGATTATCCGAAACAAATAGACCGACAGACAGACAAAACTTAAAAAAAATGTGTTTTTCTTTTAAGTATCGTATATAATTTCATACGCATTCAGTAAAACGCTGTTATTTTGTCATTACAAATAGACACTTCAATTTTATTTATCTGTATAGAGTATTCGATATATCTGTATTCGAGTTTTATCTAATGTTTACCTTATATAGTATTTTTTTTATAATGTCAGCTTATTACACATATTTAACTAAGACTGAAATAAAACCATCCAATATAATCTTATAGACGCACTAAGACAATTTCCCATCCATAAAATTCAAACTTCTACATTTTCTTGAAGTTGGATTACTATAACAATAGTATTCTTTATAGTACCACAGTGGACGATTGCCAAGCTCCGCAGAGGCATTCCGTTCGTAACTTTTAACAAATTCAACTTTACAGTAGAACCAAGCATTTCCGCAACTATGTCAGCCATTTATATTGTTTTAGGATGATTTTCGAAGCAATTAATTTTTCTGTTTTAGAAACTATACACCATACCAGTTCCTGTTTTATGTGAAGGAATACTGACATTTATATAGTATTTTAAATATCTTAAATACATTAGTGATTATGACGACACGTTTGGCTCAGTTGGTAGTGACCTTACTTGCTGTGCCAGTGGTCGCAGGTTCGAGTCCCGCTGGGGGCATTCGTTTGTGTGATGAGCACGAATGTTTGTACTCCAGTCATGGGTGTTTATATTTATAATATGTATGTATTTAAAGTTATATATGTGTAGTGTATCAACTATCTGGTATCCATAACACAAGCCTCGTGGCTTACCATGGAACTAGATGGCGCTATGTGTTAATGTCCCAACATTTATTATTATTATTAGTCAACTCTTTTTAATACAATATAGACCTGAAATTTGTTTATTTGTATGTGGGATGTAATCTCAAAAAAAATCTCATATATAAAGCTACTGAATAATTGAAAACAATGTGAAAATTAAACATTTGATATCTATTAAATTCAAACATCACTTTGAACATAAAATTTTCAAAACAATATAAAATAACAATTTATACTCGCGATTAAGTATGTATGGACTCCGGAAGTCCATGTACAAAGTCCATTGAGTTGTGCAGGAAGAAATGACAAAATCACTCACAAACCTTCGTATAATTATAGTGGGTAATTTTTTACCCCTTTTAATTTTATAATATATAGATGTAGTATATACGCAATATTCTTTTTCAGAATATATGAAAAAAAAAATTATCTACACAAAGACGTATCGTACCATATCCTACAAACGATAGTTATTTGAAGAGCCCCATATGTTATGGGCCTGCGTTTGATGCAGTAATGTAGCGTGAAGATTGGGGTCCTTCCTATAGACTGGTAATGGCAGTGTTCTGACGATTGTTGTTAATTTATCTATGTTGTTCAACAGGATATGTTTCATCATCGCTAATATGCTTTTTGTCGTTTTTAACTTCTCTCGAGCTAATGCGCTTTTTATCAATTTTACAATAGTTCATAATACTGTGTTGTGTAAGTGCTTCATTTCAAATTCTCGCGTTTCATCTATACTAATATTATAAATATGAAAGTTTGTGTGTATGGATGTTTGTTACTCTTGCACGCCAGAACGGCTGAACGAATCTGGATGAAATTTGGCACAAAAATTATAATCTGGAATAACACATAGGCTTTTATATTATATATATGTACCAGTGACTTGCCCTGTCCCTAGGTAGGTTTTAAAAAGATATGAATATTGTTAGTGTACTTTAGGAGAAAATCTCATGCTATTGTATTTAGTACCTATAATTATCTAGTACATTGTTTTGATGTAGGTATCTCTTAAGGTTTAGCCAAATCTCGATAGAACCAGTTATTGTGTTTTTCCGTGGAAATGAAAGATTTTCCTGTAATAAAAAATATCCTAAATGTTCACCCGAATTATTTATTACTCGAGTGAGATTAATTAACTGATTTTAACTAAATTTTGTTAGTAATAAAAAAGTACCTTTAAATATAGCCTAGAAGGATAACAAAGAAAATAGTATAGAATTAAAGATATTTGTCCTTATAAAATTAATACATGGATCTGTTTTTATGATACTAAACGAGATATTTTCCACGTTTTTCGCTGATTTTTATGAGCTTTCGATACTTCGGCACGTTTAAAAGCACCATGGTCATGCGTTTACTCGATATATGAGTTGCAACATTACTGAAATATCGGGAACCCATAAAACTAAGTAAAAATATGGTAAATATACCATGAATTTTTAAAACTAGGAGGTAATCGATTCGGGCGTATAATTTCTTATGTCTATTACACGACATCTCTACCAATTGTATACCGATTTTTTTTCTAAATAATATGTTTTATAGGCCAAGCGTAACCCTATAATTCCGTTAGTGCAATTATTACTTTGGTCATATTTAAGTCAGTATATCCTATTTAAAAAAGTTTTCAATTTATTCCTAATATTTACCGCCAGCTAAGAAAAGATTAAACTAAACGTGGTTTTCAACAAAAAAAAATACAAAATCGATGTGTCTATTGTAAAAAAGGCAATTTTAAAGAGACGTTTTGACAGTCTACTCGAAGGAACAAAGACTTAGACCAATTAAAAGAAACTAGGCACCCCAAGTTTTCACGATACATTGCGTCGAACCCAGGAACATAAAGTATGAACCACTTTAGCTAATGTTGAATAGGGCGGAGATAGACAACGAATGGGGAACTTTCATTGCCATCATATGGGTATATTCGTACATTCGTATAAAGCCCCTAACGCACTCCATATGAAGATTCTTCTCATAGAGTAGGAACATACTAAATTTGAATGATTTCTCTTCAAATAATAGTTGAGAATAAAATTTTGGATATTTATTTCATTTAAATGCTTTCGATTTACATTAAATTAACTTATATGTTAGCAATATAGTACAATATTTTCTGAGTTTTACGTGAGCATTTGACATCCGTATTAATATTATAAATGTGAAAGTTTGTGAGTATGGATGTTTGTTACTCTTTCACGCCAGAATGGCTGAACGGATCTGGATAAAATTTGACACAGAAATAGATTATAGTCTGGAATAGCACATAAGCTACTTTTTATCCTCGAAAAATGTACGGTTCCCGTGGGATAGGTTGGCGTTTGATTTCCTATATAATATAAATAAAAATATACCTATTTTAAATTATAAAAAAATGATTAAAATTACAAATATTGTAAGGTACTTTGATGTGTGGGAAGTGACGTCTGTAACAATGTATATTTGTATCTATATATCGTCTACAACATTAGTCTCTCCCGTGACCATGATTGCTGTAAAGCATTAGAAACGCCAGGAACCAAAAATCAAAATAAATCAGCGAAAATACCCGAAAAGACAGATTTTATTTTTATTATAAAAATATATATATATATATTAAATAAAGTAAAATTTTTGAATACCTATTACACATATAAATAAAATTACAAATTATTAATTTTTGAAAAATTTTCTGCGGGGCTATAGATTATTTTTGCTTGATGACTTCTGCATGTTAAATACTACATATATCTATGTTTTTAGTGTTGTTGTTAGCAAAATATTTTTAAAGAAGTTTGTACTGTCGCATAAGCATATATTAATACTTTTATCGACATACTAACATGCTTTGAAAATATTTTTTCATAAATTACAGTTGAGATAGTAAAATAAATAAATGGGATTATTTAAAAATATAAAAATTAAATATTTTTTATTCATCACTTACAAAACACTTTAATATATTTAAAATTAAACAAAATTTTCTCGTAAGAAATTGTTACAATCATAGGTTTTTTTTCAGCGTCACTGACAAATATAAGAACTTTTCTCACTATCATCATGCAAACCCATTAGCACAATAAACATGAAAAATAAAAACGCCCAAATTGTATAACAGTTATCTTCTAAACTTGATACAAAATAACCAATTATTTCCATTATAGAGTCTAAAGAAGTGGTCTCTTGCACTATAATATCCTTAGCACGAATTCAATTATTCTATCTTCACAAAAGCAAATATCCTTTTGTTTATATGTTTATTACATACAGATATTCGCAAATTTTTTTTATAAATATGATATATGTATATGATATTAAAATATAATTATTTAATTTTAACACTTTGATAATTGAAATCACGAGATACAAATTAAATGCACTAGCGTCTAATGACTTCGTATGAAAGATTAGCTGTTTGCTGTCATCTTACAGATAACATAGATTAGTGATGAGGGACTAGATAAAATGAAAATGACACATTAAGATTCAAATTTCTTAAGCGTTAAGCCTCTTTGGATAAGGAGATCATAAAAATTTTTTTAATTTTTTTATAATTTTTGGTTTATATTTTAAAACTAGCGTTTAAAATATAAAAAAAAAATTATTAAACAGCTATAAAAGTAAAAAAACCGACTGTATAAAGAGCTAACTTAAAAGATTGGAACAAGTTGACAAAGGAGTATCTTACTAATATTATAAATGTGAAAATTTAGATGTTAGGATGTATGGATGGATGTTTGTTACTCAATCACGCCAGAACGGCTGAACGGGTCAGGATGAAATTTAGCACAGAGATAGATTAATCCCTCTACGACCGCGGGCACGCCGGCGTTACAGTTAACAATAGATTTTAGAAATTTAATTAATTTCTTAGAAATTTACCTGGAGATGTTATAACACAGAATAGCACATAGGCTACTTTTTATCTGTAGATTAGATTGGTTTTTCTTTTTCTATTTTTCTAGAGGCGAACCCGAGCGAAGCAAGACTCGCAGCAAGCATAAAACACGAATATTTTATGAATGAAATTATCCCTCATCTACTTTTCATATTAGTGTAAGAAAGTATTTTAATGGATTTTAAAAGAAAAAATATTCTATTCGAGTTTTAATGAATAGAATGGGATAAAAATTATGTATTACCATAGTAATTTCAACGTATGTTCACAATATTGTCTTAAAAAATGTGTAAATAAAAATATGTACACCAGTAAATTAATTAATATCACAGAAGTCAAATAGTGTTTTGTCTATTTGCCTAAGCATTGCTGAATAGATTAGGTATAGGTACAAGTTTGAAATCAAAATAATGGAAGTTATTCTGTTCGCAGAATAGATATTTAATTTGAATATTTTGGTCATTTTTAAAGTCTACTAATTATAAATAATAAATAAAATATACTAATAATCTGCTTTAAAGCTTTGTAACTTAAAAAAAATACATGAAAATCAAAATTCAGTATGTATTTATTGCAAGCATTAAGCTCAAGCAGAGGTTAGAGACCTATACTTTAAATCTACGTATTCTAGTAATATCCCTCCGAACCTCCCCTTTATCGTCAATATTAATATCAAAATTATGTTCGTTACATGTTCCAGACTCCAAATGGTCATATTGGAAAGCGATTTTCATAGGTATATTACCTTAAAAATCCTATTAACATACGTCTTTATAAACCACATAGAGCTTCGAATTTCGACTCTACATCTATACTATAATATTTACTAGAGTTTGTTTGTTTGAAAGCGCTAATCTTAGGAACCACTAATCCGATTTGAAAAATTCTTTCTGCATTAAGATTGCCCGTTTATTGAAGAAGGTTATTGGCTATTTCGAGTCGACATATACTAATTACTAATATTATAAAGAAGCAGAGTCTGTTTATTTGTTTGTTTGTTTTACGCGCTAATCTCAGGAACTCCTAATCCGATTAGAAAAATTCTTTTTGCCTTAGATAGGTATCTCACATATTGAGGAATGCTATAGGCTATATATCATCAGGGTATACACTATCCAAGGGGGCGGAGCAGTAATATAATATATACTTAGTCTATTTATTCCATACTAACAGTTAAAACGTAGCTAGGGACGTACCCGAGCGAAGCGGGGGTCAGCTGGTGTGAAATAAAGAAATGTAGAGATTTTGATAAACCACAATCTATCCTTGATTAGCAGAAGATTACGGTTTCGATATTTTTAACTATATTTTATTATTTATTTTTGTAAAATTGTTTTTATTATTAAAAAAATAGTTATCTCTGTTAGAAAATTATCTCTTTGCCTGGTCAAATTAATTTTAAAGCCATTAATTCACTTTGTGTCCTATCTCCTTTGCATTTGGTCCAGACGCCTTTAGAGCCCCGATTTGCATTCATTTAAATGAGACCATTTCAAATGTTGAACTAGTGGGTACGTTATTTTATAGAAGTTTATGTTGATTTCATATTTCAACAAAAAATTTATTAGAGTTCTTGCTGTCTCTATGCCTTGAGAATTTAGTTATATTTTATTTACTCCACTCTCTGTTAGTTTAAAGACAGCAGTCATTGTGTGGTTTTTAATGTTATTCTTTTTTTAATAAACTTTTGTCAAAAATTTGTTGATAGAAGTACATGGATAGTAATTTGAAGAATTCTCGAGGAGAGGGAGGGGAGAGGAGGGGAGTCTTCCTTCAAAAATAGCCATTCTTATTTGTTGAGCCGAATTTAGTGTGTGAAAAGAAACACATACATAAATACGAGTACACTCAATTTAAAACGTGTGTTTGTGCGTATGTGTGAATGTTTATTATACATTTACGCTGAAACGGCTGGGCAGATTTCAATGGAATTCAGTACACAGACAGTCCTGAACAGCAAATAGTTTACTGTTGGTGATAAAATTTGACAAAAGGTGGCGCTGACTGTATATAATATGTAAATACAAAGCTTATTATTGCCACCCTTATTTACTATATATCTACTATTATATTTTATGAAGTAAGATATTTATACTGTTCAATGTCCTCAAGAGGGTAAAATAATTGCTTTTATACACCTTAATGCGTGTTTAGTCGCTTTCGAATTGTTTTTGAAGGCTGTGTCTTAAGGATTACTTTAGAGGGATTTATTTACTGATAGAAATGTCATTTTGGATTTAAGGCTTTATTTGAAGAAGGAAAAGAAAACCTATATTGTTGTAATCCTAATATTCTTATTGCTAAGTACGTTTAGGTTGTATGTTTTGACACGATGTATGTCCATCAAAGATGATTATATGGTTAATCTAATAAAGTTTTTGTTTAAATATCTTTTATTTTATCTTTGACGACGCGTGTGGCTCGGTTTGTAGTGACCCTACTTGCTGTGCCAGCGGTCGCGGGTTCGAGTCCCGCTGGGGGCATTCATTTATGTGATGAGCACGAATGTTTGTACTCCAGTCATGGGTGTTTATATTTATAATATGTAAGTATTTAAAGTTATATATGTATTTGTAGTGTATCAACTATCTGGTATCTATAACACAGGCCTCGTAGCTTACCATGGAACTAGATGGTGATGTGTGTAAATGTCCCAACATAAAAAAAAATTGCTACGAAAATGCAGATTAAGCAGTAATTAATATGAACACGTATTTCCATTCTATATATGGGCTTGTAAAAGCGCTTTCATTATTACAAAATATAAAAATAAAATTTAACTTAAAAGTTTTTTTTTAAAAAGTAAAATGATTGTTCACATTTTTAATTCTAAATCCAATATTAAGGTGTTCGTTTGGAAACTTTAGTTTTATTGTGACCTAGTGCCAGAAGTGACGTGCGAAGAATGGGGAGAGACACGTACAGGATTGATTGATTCGATTTGAAACCTGATGTAAAAAAAAAAATTAAATTATGTAATGCTATAAATTCAAAATCTTCATAAGTTTTAATATATTGTGGTGAATCACACTAATGCGCTGTGAATGAGTGACTGGGCTTGTATGTCATTTCTTTCAACTATTTACGTACAATATAGTAACATATTTGAGAGACAGCTTTTTCTACATACCACGCAAGCGAAGCTGTAAGCAAAAACTAATGAAATAAAACTTTCAAAATTTGCAAATAAATCAAATAATACTAAAATTGCTTACTAATTCAATTCTAAATTTTAACTTCACAAAGTTCATTTCCTTCTAACATTATTGGTAATTCTAAATCTTTTTGCAAATGTCACATTATACAGAAAAAGGTCCGTTTGCGATAGAAATTGACAAAGTTTGAAATGTTCTGACGAGGGCCGAAACGTCTCAGACAGGACGTGTTTTATTGAAATTGATGCGACCCTTCAGTTTTGATGAAAAAGTTATTGTATTCCTCTTCATGTAAAATAATCGATTCGTATAAAAGTTTATGATTGCAAGGTTTAGGTACTACTTTTTTGAAATGACGTAAGTTTGATTTTGAAAAAATATGTAGAGCAATAGAGTCGATTAAAATATTTGGATACTTTACAAATAATATAATAATGGAAACTGATTGATACCATTTCTATGTTTATAATTTATCTTATATTTAAAATAAAAATGTATACTATAAATATTTTAAATTAAAAAAAAAAACAAAATAACAATACAGTAAAAATCGTAATAGTTTAGAAAACTACACGAAAAATATTGTTTAAACCTAAAAACTCTTTTAACATAGTATAATATTTTACTTTTTTTTTTTAAATAATGAAAAAAATAAAACAGCGCCACCTACCTTATCACCGTCGAACTTCTCAGGCTCATCGCTACACGCTCTAACTTCCCTTTTGCCAGAGCCTCTACGAACTAGTAACGGTGTGCCGGGAGGCGATACAAGCGCCATACTATTCCTAGCACTCCCTGTGGGCGATTTTATGAACTCAATTTTTCCTCCCTCCACGCAGATATTGGGAGTTAGAGGATATATAGGCGACATGGCCACGTTAGAATTAGCTAAGTGGTTGTACATCTGGTTATCATCTAGAGGGAGAGATTTCGGCTTGCTCCTTTTGTGGTAGGAGTCATATGGTTGAGTTGGTTGGTCGGGATGCACTTGTCGTTTCCCGGGGGGTCGGTCGGGTGGCTCAGGTGAAACACTGCCATCTGTACCCGGACTTTCGTTTCTTTCATTTGATATTCTGTAACAAAAATAATGTTGTTGAAAAATTTTGTAAAAAAAATTTTTATGTCGATATTAGCATTTTTTAATTTTGTATATTAAAATTAATTTCAATACTTTTTTCATATAGTTTTTTTTTTGTAATAAAAACCAACTTCATCATTTAAATGGCCTCATTTAGTTGTCGTATTTTTTATAATTTTTTAATATAAAAATAATTATTCAGATTTTTTTATATTAAAAAGCTACGTCAATATTAACATTTTTTTAAAGTACTGTAGAATAAGTAAGGCAAGATCTGGTAAGAAAGTATTAAGAAAATTTAAATAAATATTTAAAACCTATCTAAGTATCGTAGTAGCGTACAAAAAACTATTTAGTATTTAATTTTTCTTAGCGCTCCTTAAAACAATTAAATACGCAATCAATACTCAAACTAAAACAAGTAGCAACGCTAAGACACAAACCTGAACTAGAGTTTCAACATTACACCACTAGATGTCACTTTTTAAAAACTAAATAAACATCATTTATTAATCAAAATCCCATAACTATTTAACAATATAACAAATATAAATCCATTAAATAACAAAACCAATCAAAACAAAAATCCAAAATCCACAAAACACGTTCAAAATCGACAAAGAAATAACAATCCTGAATCGCGCTATCGAAATATTCTAGCTCCCCAGCTATATATACGAATCGAGTAACATTTATAAGTGGAAGTGTATTCTTTAGTGTGATGCCACTACTGTCCTTAGATCACTACTAGTTAGAAGGTCTACAGCACGTGACGTCACGCGCTCGTTGTCAGGCGACGCTTCTTGTAACGTGCGCTGCGGACGATCGCCCGCGCGGCTGCGACGGCTTAGTGGCGCACTTTCCTTGGGCGGCCTTGAACCTTACGCGGTTTTAGTTAACTCGTTAGCTTAGCTCCGGTTAAATCTTGAGCACTTCCATGCGATGGCGGCGAGAACACACTCGATTGCCAGCTTTTTGAAGTGCTTTTAACGGAAACGAGCTTAAAAGCTCGCCTATTATTGTTTTTAAGTTTTTTTTATGACATATATTTATTGATGGTTGTGGGGCTGATCTCCACTAATGTCAAATATTAGTGTTAACATTTGTCAAAGTCAGTACTAGTAAGTCTGTACAATTAATATAACTTAACTCAATTTGGTAGTTTAGCTCTATTTTTTTTGTATATTTTTTATTTAGTCTATTTTTTATTTTTTTATTGTTTCTCGATCGATAGCTTTGATTCAAAAATATCCTGTGCTTTTACGATGTGGCGGTAAGAACGAATGTTAGAAATATTAGAAGAGTATGGGGATGTTAGAAAGAATGGTTTAGAGTCAATTCAATTCATTTGTCGTGATGTTAAATTTAACTCGTTAACACACGTTTTAGTGAAAAAAAAATTAATGTTTCATTTTAGCTCATTATTTCAGCTTACTAGTAAAAGCTTTATATTATTGTTTATTCTACTAATTTTTATTAAATTTTTAATTTATATTTCAAATGCGGTAGCCGGTAGTTAGTAGGGTGAAGGGTCACCGGCTGAGTGTTTACATATTGTGTCACATAAATTGCGGAAATCTATGTACCTACAATGTATATCCTAAAACGCAATAGGGTCATCCCAGACTTTTTGACGACGTACCTAACACATGAACACAGGCACAAAACACGTGCATAGATAAATTTAATGCTTTTGTTTTGTGTTTATGTTTGTATGTCACTTTATATCTAGCTATATTTATAAACATTTATACAACTTAGGTATAAATGTAACCATGGATTATCCTGTCAAGTGCGGCTGCTATAAGGATTACGTACACTCTAAGATAGGAGCCTTCTGTATTATATTACATGTTATCTTTACATTAGATAAACATTTTAATACGTTTCTGACAATTTGCTAAGCTAATTGCCTGCTTTTGTGTCAAGTAGTTTCGTTGCTGGTCAAGGAAAACAAACAGATGAAATATATGACTTCTTTATCTATACATACCTATAATAAAATTGTAACTAAGTCGAATCTGTACATTCAATATTTTTTGGAAAATCTTATTGAAATAGACATTATTATCGTTACAGAGTCCGATTCTATAGTTTTTAGAATTTTTGTCTGACTGTTACCGCATTACAGAAAAACCACTGGAGGGATTTTGATGAAATTTGGTATGGTGATAGCTGGTTATGCGGGTCAACATATAGGATACTTTTTACTGCAGGGTGTGTCATTTCTGAGAAAAAATACAAAAACTGCTATGTAAGAGTATATTAATATGTAAAACCTAGGAATTTGGTTTTTGGTCATGTGGACGCGGGCGGAGCCGCGGGCAATGCTAGTCTATAATATAATTAATACTTGCACTTTCTATTTTTAGCTAGCGTGCTAGTGTAACACTAATATATGGAAGAATGAAATTATAATATCTACACAAAATTTTGGAGGCAGTGGTAGTCCAGTGTGGACACACCTCTGATTCTTTCATGTGCAAATCATTTCCAAGATGATTAACACTTGAGTTAAGGTGAAGGAAAACATCGTAAGGATACCTATATGTCTGAGAGAACTTAGCAAGTTTACAAAAGACATGTGAAGACCACCAACCCGCGCTTGGCCAGCGTGGTGGACTATCGCCAGATCCCATTTGTTATAAAGGGAGGCCAAATGCCCAGAGGACGTAAATCTGTGAAAGCAAAGGACATTTTTTCTAAAACGCTTTATTTAAATAAATTTGCACTATCCCTTAGAATAGACTCTAGTTTTTCTTGACTGATTCCTAAAATCGGGGAGTTTGGATTGTTGGTTTTGAACCAGCTTTCATTAAGTATTTTGGTTTAATAAAAAAGTTTTTTTTGTTAACTAATATAAATTTTAAAATAAAAAAAATATCAAATGGGTGGAATACGTAATTTTAAAGGTATTTTAAAGAAATATATTTTTTAAGTTAAAAACTACTTTTATTAATGTAGATATGCAGCTGAGAGAAGCCGCAGGTTAAAATTATTACTAATTTCATAATTATCGAAAAGGAGCTTTATCATTAAGTTTAATATAATGTACTTATATATCTATTATAGTACCCAACAAACTTCTGAGCATTTGAACTTGTTATTTAACGTAAAAGCTTCAAAATTCAATTAATTTGCAATAACAATATTTTGATGTCCATTAAATTTTTCAATTACACTAACTAATTTGTAAATTTAGACACTATATACTATAAGATAAAGGCTATATTACTGTAATAAAATGAGACTTAATAAAGCAATCGAGCGTTCATATGAACACAAACTGACATGTTGTAATGTTGTAATAAATGGCTTATAATCTGAGTGGCGTGAATGCGCTCGTGATTATTACTAAGAGTAAGAGTAGTCGTATATCATTGATTTTTATACCCATTTAACAATATTTTTAAAATTACACTATCTAGTTAGGAGATGGTCGCAGGTTCGGTCCCAGATTAGACCGAATGTTTGCTTTCACTTATGTATTCTGAATAAATTAGTCAAAAATTATGTAGACTATTGTTTGCTAGAATTAAGCACGTAAGAGTAGATCCTATATTACCTATATAGTATTTAGATATAATTTCCACCGTTTGTAAGTGTTTTTATTCATGCGAAGTTTTCTTGTTATAATATCTCATTTTTTCCACTTTCAACACTATTTTAACCTTCCATATTCGCTAACTAATAAGACGTCTATTGTCTAGAATATGTCGCTAATTAGTAATAAGACCACTTTTTTTTTATTCCATATATACTAAATATTATTTTGTTACTTAGAGAAAATGTAGGCAGTGTGCAGTCATTTTTATTATATTATTAAATACTAATCATGTTTACGGTGTTGATTTAAATGTTTGTATTTATTATTGTTTGATTTGAATCATATTATAACTAGAAAATTTAAAATAAGAATGAACGTCTGGTGTAGTGGTAAAACCGATGGTTACGTGTGTTAGTGCTCGAAATAAATATGCCCATGCCCAGCGGTGGGACGTTAAAAAGGGCTAACTACAGAATACCTATATGGTACACGTTATACATAACTTACATGTAACATGCAAATACTGTGGAAGAAAATAAATATAAATAATAATACACATATTTAGTTTTAATAATAACAAACTTCATCTACCTATACATACCTATAATAAAATTCTAACTGAGGCGAATCTGTTCAAAAATATTTTTTTGGAAATTCTTATAGAAATAGTCATTATTATCGATACAGAGGCCGAATGTATAGCTTTTAGAATTTTTGTCTATCTGTCTGTGACGATTTTAATGAAATTTTATATGATTATAACTGATTAGCCAGGTAAACATATAGGATAATTGTTACTGCGGGAAAATATCTCATTTCTGAGAAATCTATACTAAACGTTAATACGTAACTAGGTAGTAAGTACGAATCCGAGCAGAGTGAGGGTGAGTCGTTAGTTTATCAATATAAAAAAACAAAGCATATCTTTATTTTTCTACCATATTTCAACACTTTAAAGTTGAGCTTTCACTTAGAAAAGCTCTCTAATACCCTTAAAGCTTAACACTTAAATATTCCATCTTCTTTTAAGTAAAATATTTTTACATTACGTGAAAGAGTTCATCAAGAATCGTTTGTTTGTAGCTAAAATCTATTTAGTTCATATCTAAATACGTCCCTGGGAACGGGAAGGAAGCATGCGTTATACATACAAAATGTCGTAAATCACTCAAAACACGTGCCAATATGTACTTAACTACTAACTATTAAGTTCTATTTTGGTATGACATTGTACTTCTAATTTAATTCAATCTAATTCGAACTTAATACTGTACGTGTTATGAGCTATTTTCGTATGAATTGATGTATCGTTAGAATGTGGACGCATAGTCAATATTTTCGTCAAGTCTCGTCTCTTTATTTCTTTTTGACGTGTTCAGTGTAACTACTAAGGAAATGAATTTGGCCAAATTGTTATAAGTGTCAATTATTTTTTGGCATTAAATTATTTTTTTGGCATAATATTTTACAGTAGATCGGTACAATCTACTCTACATGAAACAATAGTAAATATTGACAAGAAATTAACACCTTTGAATTTACAAGATAACCAAAGACCCAGAAAAATGAGAATCAAGTATCTAATCAATTTAAAATAAATGAATGGTCTCGGAAATCTCTGCACGGAAGACATCGCCATGACTTGTGCCAATATAATGTTGACAAGGCTGCATCAAACGCATGGTTGAGTCGTGGCGAGCTTTTCCCGGAAACCGAGGGATTTATGATATCCATACAGGATCAAACAATAGAGACTCGGAATTACCAAAAACATATAATGAAAACCCTAATGCAAAACACAGACTGACGTAGAAAAGGTAACAGCTCTCCTGAAACAATACAACATATTACTGGTGCATGCCGAACAATAGTACAGACTGATTATAAGCACAGGCATGACCAGGTTGCTAATATCATCTATCAGCAAATAGCCCAAATGCTTAAAATTACAACGAACAAAACTGTACCATATTACAAATATATACCAGAACTAGAGAATTACAGATTATAGAAAACTCAAATTATCGTCTCTATTTTGACCGTGCATATATATTAACTGACAAGACAATCCACTATAATAGACCGGATATAACTCTTCATGATAAACGCAGTCAATCGGCTTTTATCATAGACATAGCTATACCAAATACCCACAATCTACAGAACGCGATAGCTGAAAGTTAACCAAATACATTGAGTTAAAAGACGAAATAAGAAGAATGTGGCATCTTAAAACCGTTACCATAGTTCCAATCGTACTCTCAACTACTGGTGTAATTCCAAAACAATTATTTCAATCTCTTAAAATACTGAACCTTCCTTTATATACATATTTTAATCTACAAAAAGCCGTTATATTAAACACATGCAGAATTGTTCGTAAATTTCTACAAACGGATAATGATATAGGCAGTATTATCCCCACATCGTTTGACATTATACAACGACAACGACACAGTATTACTTTAGATAGTTAATTACCATACAACAAAAACTATCCCACTAACACTTGGCTATGGCCCGTGTTATCTGAGAATACCGGCAAAGCCAAGGTTTTTAAACGTAAATGATATAATAATAATAATAAACTCTTTATTGTACACCAAGAATAAAAGAAAAATAAATAAACATGTGCATAAGCCATAAAGTATGGGAATTCCCGAAAACTCTGTGTCATCCTGATTACTAATGAATTGTGATATAATATAATAGTTATTATTATTTTTTCAACAGAAACTAAAACAATGAGTTCAATAATTTTGCATGTTTAATTTTTTACATTAGTCTTACCATATTCATCGCGTAAAAACGATGATTTAATGCAATTCATTTTACTTTAAAGATGATTTTTGAACATTTCAATATCTTTTCTATTTCTATTTTTAAATGATCACCATACTGAGAACAATTTTGTTATTTGCAAGTGTCGAAATAATACTTGGTTTGTTTGTGAAGAAATTGAGCCGATACTGATGGCTATGAAAATAATTTGGGCGTAGAGAAGGATGGGATATTTTTAAATGATATGAATATAAAATTAAATAGAATGAAAAATTGGATGGCTATACTATATAGTAAAAAGAAAAATATAAACTATCCTTTAAATACCATAAACTATTTATTTCACTGACCGCTAGTAGAATGAACAAGTGTTTATATTATAAATTACGAACGGCGCTTAAACTAACAAATGCCAAATTAGGCTTGGTCTTTATAAAATACTAGTTTTGCCCGCAGCTCCACTCGCGTAACTTATTTTTGTATAAATAGGTTTTAAAATATTTTTATATTAAATATTTTGCAGATAAGAGCTTTTTTTTTATGGGACTAAGGGGGCAAACGGGCAGGAGGCTCACTTGATGGAAAGTGATCACCGCCGCCCATGGACATCTGCAACACCGCAGGGCTTGCAGATGCGTTGCCGGCCTTTAAGAAAGGAATACGCTCTCTTCTTGAAGGTGGCCAGGTCGTAACGGTTCGGAAAGACCGCCGGCGATAGCTGGTTCCACAGAGTGGTTGTGCGGGGCAGAAAATGCCTTAAAAATCGCACTGTTGTGGAACGCTGGACATCGAGGTGGTGTGGATGGAATTTACTATTTTGGCGCGATGTCCCATGGTGAAATTCAGCAGCCGGGATCAGTCCGAACAATTCCTCGGAACACTCCCCGTGATAGATGCGGTAGAAGATGCAGAGTGATCCAACATCTCTACGCAGAGCTAAAGGATCAAGCCGATCGGAGAGAGCTTGATCGTCGATAACTCGAATCGCCCTACGTTGAATGCGGTCAAATGGAAGTAGCTGGTACTGGGGAGCTCCCGCCCAAAGATGAGAACAGTACTCCATGTGGGGCCGAATTTGCGCCTTATAAAGAATAAGACGCTGACGCGACGTGAAGTACTGTCTCGCCTTGCTGAGCACACCAAGCTTCTTTGAAGCCAGTTTGGCCTTACCTTCCAATTGACCACGGAACTGGACGTTGCTCGAGATGTCGACGCCAAGTATTCCGATACTGGCTGTGGGAGACAGAGGAGTGTCCTCAAATTGAGGAGCTACGATAAATGGCGACTTTTTAGCGGTTAACGCGCAAACTTGTGTCTTTTTGGGGTTGAATTGGACTAAGTTTAGTCGACCCCAATCCGAGACTTTGGTTAACAGAGATTCGACTTCAGACACAAGTTTGTTCCGGCTCTCGTCGACGTATTCCCGAGAAATATTAGCGCGGCCAGTGTACAGCGCATCCACAGTGCTATGGTCTGCATAGCAATGAATGTTGCTGATTTGCAACATGTCATTGATATGCAGAAGGAACAGAGTAGGAGACAGTACACAGCCTTGTGGAACACCAGCATTGACATATTTAGGATCAGAGCAAGCACCGTCGACAACGACCTTAATGCTCCGATCTGCCAAAAAGCTGGTGATCCAGTTACAAAATTTCTCGGGGAGCCCATAGGAAGGTAGCTACGAAAGAAGCGCTTTGTGCCATACCCGATCAAAGGCCTTCGCTATGTCCAGACTGGCTGCAAGCGCCTCCCCCTTGGTCTCAACTGCTTCTGCCCATCTATGTGTCAGGTAAATTAGAAGATCACCGGCTCAGCGACCTCGACGGAAGCCGTACTGGCGGTCGCTAATCAGCCGGTGCTCTTCTAGGTACCGCAGGAGCTGGCAGTTGATAATGGACTCCATTATCTTAGAGAACAAGGAGGTAATGGCTATAGGCCTGTAATTGGACGGATCCGAGCGGTTGCCCTTTTTTGGGATCGGGTGCACTAAAGCGGCCTTCCAGGATTTCGGGACTACGCCTGATGAATAGGAGTACCAGAAAAGACGCGTTAAGACCGGTGCCAACTCCGGAGCACATGTCTTCAACACGATCGGAGGGATGCCATCGGGCCCACTCGACTTATGAATGTCCAAGGAAAGAAGTGCTTTGCGAACTGCACTTTGCCGGAACTGAACTTCCGGCATCGTAGTATCACACTGCGGGATTATCGGTGGTGAGTTTCCTTGGTCATTCAGAGTCGAATTGGACGCGAAGAGAGTGCCCAGTAGTTCGGCTTTCTCCTTCGCGGTATGAGCCAGCGAGTCATTCTCCGTGTGCAGAGGTGGAAAAGAAGGCTTACAGAACTTCCCTAAAACAGCTTTGGAGAGAGACCAAAACGCACGTGTTCCCGAAGGGAGACGCCCCAATCTCTCACCAATTCTGCCGATGTGCTTCGACTTCGCATTAGCAATACTATTTTTGAAGGACCTGAAGGCAAAGTTATACTCCTTTTTAAAGGCGCTGGTATTTACATCACTAGACGCCGACGCGACAGCCCAGGCTTGGTAGCATTCCAGCTTTCGGCGAGATGCCGTCTTGCAGGAGTGACCAAACCAAGGCTGGGATTTGCCTCCGATGGGCACTGCAGAGAACGGAATAAATAATTCCATACCCTGAAGTACCAAACAGCTTTCAAATAAACTCACAAAACAAACAAACCCAAATTCAGAAACATCAAAACTAAATTATATATTTAAACATTATAGTAGTTAGTATATGTATTTTAAACAAATTAAAATAAAATTTGTAATTAAAAATCAAAATAAAATTAATTTTTTAGATAAGTCTTAACTTTACGTGGTGTCCCGGTGCCCATGGGTGACAGATAAAGCAGTCAGCAGAAACATCAAAGAGCCAAATCGAGAGTCGAAAATTCGGCACTCGTTGAAATACCTCACTGTTCTATTGCGTTTTAAAAACACACATCTTGATTACAGAAAGCGAAGCATAATAATCTATACATATAATAAAATTCTAACGGAGTCGAATCCGTACGTAAATATTTTTTTTGGAAAATCTTACTGAAATATTCATTATTCTGGACTTCGGCCTCTGTATAGATATACATATACAGAAGCCAAATTTATAGTTTTTTGAATTTTTCTTTGTCTGTCTGTCTGGGAACGCATCACAAGAAAACCACTGAACAGATTTTGATGAAATTTGATATGATGATAGCTGGTTATCCAGGTCAACATATAGGATACTTTTTACTGCGGGAAAATATCTCATCTCTGAGTTTATACTAAACGTTAAAACCTAACTAGGGACGAACACGAGCGGAGCAAGGCTGACTCGCTAGTAAGAAATAAAACGCTAGACTACTTACTACCTTCAATTTGTATTTTATGAAATTTAATAATAGCCTATGGTATTTAAAGATACAGCTTTCCATTAGTAAAAGAATTAGCTTTCTAATCTTAGAAACCTAGATTCTAGGAAACTTTGATTATAGCGGTCGCTATGAAAAAGTTTTAAAGTAGTTATAACTATGAAAATAGGAAGAAAGCAGGAACGCTTAGGCTTTTAAGTTGGAAACTTCAAAGGGTATCTGGTTATTAAAACCCATCTCTATCCCACACCATAATACTCCATTACTCCATACTTAGTGAAGCATGCCTTCGCGACATCGCTCCTTCATACAAGTACGAGTATATAGTAACTTGGTGGGGTTTTCATTAAATATTTTAGGCTCATCAGATGAGATGATAGATTCTTGATTAAGGCGTGCTACATACATAAGTTCATATAATATTTTTGGAGATAGCTCTTCGTAGAGAAAATTTAAAGGATTATCTATACTAATATTATAAAAAGCAGAGTTTGTTTGTTTGAACCTAGTCTCAGGAACTACTAATCCTTGATCCTAATTGTTGAGGAAGGCTATATAATATATATAGTAGCATGAGCCAACCCAAGGGAACGGAGCAGTAATCATAAATGTCAACAGATCGGACAGACTTCCATACATTATTGTAAAACTATATATATATATATATATACAAGGATATGCGGGAGTAAATCACTAGTAAGAATAATATAATTAGCAAGAAGACCCAACTAATGAAGTAGTTCCCACGAGAAAATACTTCTTCCGATTCAATTCCACTTGAGTGAAGATGATAGCAAAAACTAGTAGATACCTATTTATTAAAGATATATTTATATACCTATATAACAAATAAGTAAACCTATACATAACTATGAGACCACTATATTAAATATTGATTTTGTTATATATCTCACTAGCGACTCACCCTCGCTTCGCTCGGGTTCGTCCCTAGGTACGTTTTAAATTAAAATGGATATAGTATGTTATCCTTACGAGATAAACATATGCCATTACGGACTTTTCTGTAGACCTATATAAGATACACAATTGCTACATACATTATTTTGTTATATCTCAAAGGGTTTAGACAGCGTTTTCATTGAAAGCTCCCAGACGTCTTATTACTTTTCCGACACCTCCAACAAATATCGTTATATTTTAGCCAATGTATACATAAACTTAACAAATTACATATTTAAATCTTACTCGAAAACCACTCTATCCATTGGTGAAAACAGCATGAAAATCTGTGTAATAGTTTTTGAGTTTATCGCAAACAGACAGATAGACAGACAGACGCGGCGGAGGACTTTGTTCTATAATATATAGTGATGATTTGATTTTTAAAGCTTTTAGTATAGCATCAAAGAATCTATTACTAACACATGAGTGTAAGTACATATACTTTTTATTTAACATTGGCAAATGCATTTAGGCATGCCACCTGTATACATACAGCATACTTACCGGCAAACCCAACGGAACCTCCCCTGTCTTAATGGGGCGTTGTAGGATCGCTTACGCACTTAACCACGACGCCCCGCGGAAGGTCCACAGATCGCAGACCACAACCATAGAGTTGCTCCAACAGTCCACTCTGCTATCAGAGAAGTACCAGACGCAACTCGCACGGTACACAGCCCACCAAGGTGGCCGGTATTTCAGAGAGAGAACTTATAGAAGAAAAGTAATAGTTTTATTAAAATAAGATCAGTAAGTTTGATTGTACATTTTAATTTAACTACCGTTAATATTTTTAACGTAAACTAAGATCTAAGCAGTTTGTCATTGTTCTGCCATTCTTTTTCTTCGTGACACTCTTGACAGTGCGGTCGTGGTCATCATATAGCGACTTCTGTAGGGGCAAATGTGATGCGTCTCACGATTGTATGTTGTACACCAACTATATACCTACTTACACTTACATTTTTGATCGCCCTTTAACACCTCCAGGTAAATTTCTAAGAAATTAATTAAAATTCTAAGAAATCTATTGTGAACTGACACGCCGGCGTGTCTGCAGTCATGGAGGGATTAATCAAAATTTCTAATTGTTTTTACTGTACACTATCTAATTAAAGCACATTGATGATGCATTAAAAACCAACGTTTAAACGAACTAATTTACCAAAGTTTAAATGCAATCGTAGTAGGTATTGATGCATACGTTATAGATTGAAAGACAAACACACATAGAGAGATAATCTAATTCGATGTTTTATGAGATAAGATACTATGTTTATCTTCAACAACAAACATACGATCACGCTTAAAATTTTAATCTAAAAGTTCGTCAAAGCTAACTTTTATCATGTTAATGTGTAGTTGAAAACTCTATGTCAGCGCTCTCGACTAAAGAGGTGCTCGCTTTCCGCTGAGCGAGCTATACACTAGATATATTGCATGCCTTTTGCCATATTAATTAGTATGCGGAACACTGTAAATGGTATATTTTCATTTATAAATAAATAATCTATTTTTTATTGTTCCCCTAATGTGAACTTTAGATTATGGTGTTATAAGTTTGACGTCGATGTCTGTCTGTCTGTGTGTTTGTGTGTCTGTCTGTGGCATGATGTAAGGCATTTTGGCGTATGATTACTCGATTAAGTGCTTCACGCGTGCCAGTGTAATCGTTAAATGACAATTAATTTGCGTAGGGGGTTTTTTAAATTTTTAATTATATAATCAATTTTGTTTCTTGCTTCTATTACAATGAAAATCATTCACAATCATAAAATTAAAAAAAAATGCCAGTGGCGTTGCTGTTTTAATTTTATGATTAAAATTTATGATGTGATGATGATGATGTTCTCCTGACCGATTCCGGCCACGGCGGTCAATCTCATTGAGACTAGCCAACTGCGCAGGAGATATTATAGTGCACAAGTGTACGCGCAGACACAAGTGCACTCTCTATTCCTGTCACTCTCATACTCTGGTGGGACGACCACTCGACACGACCAGTGAGAGTTAAGGCGCAGGACCGACGGCTTTACGTGCTCTCCGAGGCACGGGGGTGAAACACCTCCAACTTCCCAACTCCGGGCTGTTACTGAGGCTTAATATACAGAAACACTCAATAACTAAACTTGGCCCGACCCGGGACTCGAACCCAGGACCTCCGGGTGTGCAGCCGTACATGCTAGCCCCTACACCACCGAGGCATTTATATTAAATTTATATTAAACTAGCGACTCACCCTCGCTTTGCTCGGGTTCGTCTCTAGGTTCATTCCCCATATAAAATTTCATCCCCATTTTCACCCGCTTAAGGGATGATTTCCGGAATAAAAAGTATCGTATGTCCTTCCCAGGGTCTCAAACTATCTTCTTACCAAATGTTATCTAAATCGGTTCAGTAGATCTAGAGATTACCCCCTACAACGTCACAAACTCACAAACTTTACCTCTTTATAATATTAGTATAGATAATATGTATACTATCACAAATTCTGTGTAATAACTTGTAAAGCTTACATTACATATTCTATCCTTTTAAGATTAAAAGCTACGGTCTGAAGTGGCATTTATAAGCAATGCATGTTAATTAACGCGAGTCGGAATACTTAAGTCATGTTTGAACTTAAGCGACTAAATGTGATGTCTTCAAATTAAGTGACTTCTACAAAATTATCTATAATATCTATGCATATAATAAAATTGTAACGAAGCCGAATCTGTACATTAAATATTTTTTCGAAAATCTTATTGAAATAGTCATTATTATCGATACAAAGTCCGAATATATTATAGTTTTTAGAATTTTTGTATGTCCGTCTGTCTGGGAACGAATCAGGAGAAAACCACAGGGTGGATTTTGATGAAATTTGGTATGATGATAGCTTATTATTCGAGTCAACATATAAAATACTTTTTACTGCAGAAAAATATCTCATCTCTGAGAAATCTATAGTACTAACCTTTAAAATGTCCTGACGAGGGTGAGTCGTTAATTTGTTTATATGCGAGTAAATTAACTCTGATACGTACCGTTCCTGAGGTGAGAAAAGAGGTAAAGAAGGTTCTATTTAGTTAACGATTATATTATTAACTAGCATTACCCGTGGCTTCACCCGCGTTCAGATGACCAGAAACCAATTTTTTAGGTTTTACATATTAGTATTCTCTTACATTGCCGTTTTTGTATTTTTTCTCAGAAATTAGATTTTTCCCGCGATAAAAAGTATCCTATATGTGTTGACCCGGATAACCAACTACCATCATACCAAATTTTATCAAAATCCCTCCTGTGGTTTTCCCGTGATGCGGTAACAGACAGACAGACAGACAGACAAGAATCCTAAAAACTATAGATTCGGTCTCTGTATCGGTAATAATGTTTTTTTCAATAAGATTTTCCATAAAATATTTAATGTACAGATTCGACTAAATTAGAATTTTATTATATGTATAGACTAGCAACTTATTACGACGACGACATTAAACGGATTTTGTTAACAATTTCATGGACTTTATTTTTTTTAAGCGGAACCCTAATTTTTTTCTAAAATAATAGTAACCTTAATTACTCCTTATAACATCAGCTGTCTGCCAGTGTAAGTCTCGTCAAAATCGGTCGAGCAGTTTCGAAGATTAGCCGGAACAAAATTATTTATTTGTATAGATTTTTTATGTTTATTTTAAATCGTGAATTGTGTATAAATAAAGTGTTCTTATAAGCTTTTTATTAACTTTCAATATTCGTACATAAATAAGTAAGTTATCCGTTACAAAATTTGCAAATCATTTTTAACCACTTTCCGGCTGACATGTTGTTACTTTGTAGTGCTCTATTTTATAATAAAAGTTTGTTTTTAAAAATCTTTTTTTTTACTTTAAATTTATTAATAAAAAGGTTATATCTAAAGCGTGGTCCAATAAAAAAATTAAAAACATTCCTCCTTTAGGGTAGAATTTTATTTTTTAATGTTTACGTTTATGAACTCTACTTTTAACATAATTGAAGCTTAATGAGTATAAAAAAATCAATAATTTATACTTCCACAAAACACCGCGCCCTAATTTATTACCGTTTTGCGTGATGTGATTCTTAATTGACATTTTTTACAATCTTTCAATAATATAGATGCAAAAATAAATGATATTTTAACATAATCGTTATATAATTAATAAAAAAAACAAATTTTGGTATTTTCAAAGTTATTTTTTCTAATACGATTATATCAATATTTTTTAGACTTAAGCGAATATTTGACATTTTATATAAAACTATCTTTTCAGATTTTTTCGCGGAGACTTAAGTCTCTCTCATGACCAAAATTGCTGTAAAGCATTCGAAATATTGATAGCTAAAAGTCAAAATAAATCTGCGAAAAAACCGGAAAGATAGTTTTATTTAAAACTAGCTAACTAGACAAACAAAAACAAATCTATCCCACGGGAACTGTACATTTTTCCGGGATAAAAAGGAGCCTATGTGTTATTCTGATATATGAGCTATATTATTGTAAAGTTTCATTAAAATCCATTCAGTAGTTTTTGCGTGACAACAACGTGTGTAACAAATAATGATTAAGTCAATTATTGATAAAATATTACATTAATAGCACTAAACTTTAAATTTAAACTGCCTCGGTGGTGTAGTGGCTATCATGTACGGCTGCACACTCGGAGGTCCTGGGTTCGAGTCCCGGGTCGGGCCAAGTTTAGTTTATGAGTCTTTCTGTATAGTAAGTTTCAGTAACAGCCCGGAGTTGGAAAGTTGTCGGTGTTTCACCCCCGTGCCTCGGAGAGCACGTACAGCCGTCGGTCCTGCGCCGACACTCTCACCGGTCGTGTCGAGTAGTCGTCCCACCGGAGTGTGAGAGTGATAGGAATAGAGAGTGCACTGGTGTCTGCGCGTACACTTGTGCACTATAATATCTCCTGCGCAGTTGGCTAATCTTAATGAGATTGGCCGCCGTAACCGGAATCGGCTAGGAGAACACCAATAGCACTAAATAAAATAAGCCCATATTTAAAGGAAATCTAATATAAAGTACTTTTACTACTATGCTGACACATGAAAGAAAGATAAGTAGGTAAATAAAAACTAAATAATATGGCAGCGTACAAAATACTATAAAATTTACATTTATCAGTGTCCAGATCACATTCAATGAGAAACTTAAACATATACCGTATATAATTAAATGATTGACTAAAAAGTCTATTCGTGTTTACTTGATGACTCAGTTACCTTCATTCTTTTTGTTAGGCTCGAAGATGCTAAGATTATCAATATAAATAATATTAGAAGTGGTATCACTTACATTATACTTATTTAAGCATCCCTTCCCACTTAAGACTTCACAGATTCTTAATGTATTTTATTTTTATTTATATCATCAACACATATAACAATAATACACAATTGTACAAAGCAGGTCTAAATCTTTTATCATATTTATAGGTAATGCATGACGTGATGCATAAACACTTATTTATACGTTTAAAAAATTATATTAAAAATTAATAGCACTATATATTACAAAAAAAAAACAAATATATAAAGTAAATAAGTTGGCAATATAAAAAAAAACTTATATTTATTGAAAACCTATGCAACTTTACTGTCTCATTCTGTTTACGAGTTATTATAACAACCTGAGTTTTATATGTAAATAAATATAATAGTAAATTTTATATGTAATTTAAAATAATAAAATTGGCTTTTTCGTATATAATAATAAATAAAACAGTAAGATCGTTATAAACATAATAAATGGATATAAAAACATAACACGTTGCCTTTTGTCACTTCCAGTGCCAGTTCTATGATAAATAAGATAAGATTTTTACTAGTATAGTGGCGCCGAGATAGGTAATTATTGTGATAACATCTTACTTTTTTGTTTACCACATTCTTTCCAAGGTAATATAGAGAGGATTCGACTGGAATACTTATTCAATTATAGGATTCGAAGAACTTACATTTTTTTACTTATTTTATCTTGGTACTTTTACTACTTTTTGTGGTAGTGGTAGCCCAGTGGCAATGGGCTCGCTTGGGAAACCGAGTGATGCGGGTTCAAATCCCAGGTGTCGCACCTTTGATATTTTCATGTGCGAATCATTTCCAACGTGATTACCACTAGTCTTACGGTGAAGGAAAACATCGTGAGGAGACCTGCATGTCTGAGAGAACCTATCAAGTTTTCGAAAGACATATGTAGTCTGCCAACCCGCATTTGGGCAGTGTGATGGACTATAGTCTGATCCCCTCGTATTGGGAGGTCCGTGCCCAGCTGTGGGACGTTAAAAAGGGTCGAATACATTGTTACTTTACCCCAGTACAAAGTCAAAGCAAAGAAACTAGTCTGTAAAATATGTATTTATAAGTAGTTAGTACTTATACTGAATTCGAGTGTTTTTTGTGATTTTCTTATTTTTTATTCTTTTTTTTTTTGTTTATTAGCTATTGCCGAGCTTAGTGTTATAAATAAAAAAAAATGTAAGCGGTTAGTTTTATTACAGGTAAATAAAGATTATATTCTTATAGTATATAATTAATTATTTAAACTTGTTCTACAATACCTACACGACGATTAACGACACGTTTGGCTCAGTTTGTAGTGACCCTACTTGCTGCGCCAGCGGTGTGATGAGCACGAATGTTTGTACTCCAGTCATGGGTGTTTATATTTATAATACATATTATGTATTTTAAGTAATATATGTGTAATGTTATCAACTAACTGGTATCCATAACACAAGCCTTGTAGCTTACCACGGAACTAGATGGTGCTGTGTGTTAATTCCCAACATATTTATTTACAAGCGACTCACCCTCGCGTGCTCGAGTTCGACCCTAGATACGTTTTAACGGTTAGTATAAATTTCTCAGATTAGATATTTTCCCACAGTAAAAAGTATCCTATATGTTGACTCAGATAATCAGCTATCATCATACCAAATTTCATTAAAATCTGTCCAGTGGTTTTCTCGTGATGCGTTCCCAGACAGACAGACAGACAGACAGACAGACAGACAGACAGACAGACAGACAGACAGACAGACAGACAAAAATGCTAAAAACTATAGATTCGGCCTCTGCATCGATAATAATGACTATTTCAATAAGATTTTCAAAAAAATATTTAATGTACAGATTCGACTCAGAATTTTATTATATGTTTAGATTATTTATTACAACAATTTATTTCGCAAAACTTCCGCTGGACTCTTTATTGCTGACTTTTAATATAAAATGCGGTGTTGCAACACACGGTTCTCAGTAACGTGATCGCATTGTTGACATTATTGTGTGCAATATTAGATAAGAAACAACTTAGACACAGTCTGAAGAACGGTCCCAGACAATTGCTAAGCCATTAGTTTATAATCTGAGTCTTAATAACATTAGATAATAAGTAAACTTAGATGTGGGTGGTAATTTTTGAAACATCAATATTATTTACTAGACTCACGCTCGCTTCACTTCAGATTTGTCCCTTGACAAAAATAAATTTATCCCACGGGAACCGTACCTTTTTCCGGGATAAAAAGTAACCTATGTGCTATTCCAGACTATAGTCTAAAAAATAAATTTTATACAGATCCGTTCAGCCGTCATGACGTGAAAGGGCAACAAGCATCTATCCATCCATACATCTATCCTCACAATCTTTCACATTGTTTCACAGTATGCATAACCATGTTTTAATCTAGGTCATAGTCTATCTGTATACTAAATTACAAGATACACACAAATTTTTGCATTTATGATAGATAATTGTGTGAAAATGATATTTTGATTTTTTAAACTTCTCTTTTTTTTAATAATAGTGCTAGTATAGTATATAATGCCTGCTTGATTGATACCGGCTCTCCCTCTATCTGACAGGGATTTTTTTTTACTTTTAATGTATTGTGCAACTCCAGAAACAAAAAAAAAGTACCAAATCATACTGTTTATAAAACATTTAACATAAAAAATCCGAATTTAAAGAAAATAACAATCTCATCAAAGTAAGTATCAAAGTAGCGAAAATGTAAATATGTCAACTAAAATTCGCGTCGTCGTTCACAAAAAATAATTAAACTGTCAAAATTAAGATACCACAAGTTGTGTGCCTGAGTTTAACAATAAATAATGGTGGGTTTGCAATTCATATCAACAATTTCGAATTTAAAGGTTCGTTAAAGAGACAAATTGTATGCCAGAACAGATAGCCAAAATTAAAATACGGTTATATACTCGTACCGTCGTTAAAATATTGTTATCTGCAATTTGAATAAAAATGATAATTCAATCTTTATTATGTTTTTTACTGAGTTCAAAAACGAAGCCAACTACGTGGAATAGTAACTGGGTACAAAATAAATATTTTATTTAATATTTTGTTCAATTTCTCTTTTATATTTTTTAAGAAGTGGCGACCCGCGATAACTTGAACAGTGTTCTTCAGTATATTTTGCAATATATGTATATTTGCAATAGGATTTTTTAATATACTAGGATTATTAATTAGTATGCCGCCTTCCGACCTCAATACTAACATAAAATAACATTTGTTAAAAAAACGTAATTTAACATATTTTAAGTATCTTGAATATCTTTTTAAAAACTATAACAATTAAAACGAATTCAGATGTGAAATTCAACAAGAAGCGTGACGAGTACTACTCTAACTTAAAAATTCGATGCCTGGTTAAAATCTTTAATAGGTTACAACAACGATAATATGGGTCTTAAAGAAGATATTATTATACAATCGTTGCTTTGCTTTGTATGGGCTAGCACCGATTTCGAAAATATTTCACACCGACTTCGAAAATATTTGATTAGGTATATATAGTAAATGAAAACTATCAATCAGTTATTTTTTACTTTTTAGTGCTTTTGTTTTGAAGTCGGTTTTTATTTTTTTTTTGTTAAAAAGTTTTTATTTTTCCTTTTTTAGCGTAGACAGTAGTAGCAAAGTAAGGATGCTAACGTGTTAGGCTTGTCAAATCAAACAAAATAAGCCCAAACTCAAAGTATCTACTATTAGCCGTTGAAGAGTTCCACCTATCCACCTTCTGGCCTTGCCATCAGATCAGGTCAACAACACCGAACCACTGTACTATCAACGGAAATAGAAATACTTGCAAAGTTTCAAGTCAATGTGACAATTAGAAGTAGGTTAAATTCATCATTAGTTGTTTTTCCACCCTTAGGGGTGGTATTTTTTTTTTGAAATTTAAATGGGACCAATCTGGAAGTATACCCTTTCAAACAAAATAAAAATTGTCCAAATCGGTTAATAAATGACGGAGTTCTGAGGTAACAAACATAAAAAAAAACATACAGTCGAATTGAGAACCTCCTCCTTTTTGAAGTCGGTTGAAAAAGAAGAGAGAAGTTTCTAATAAAACATATGTTTATGTTTGAAATTATACATTTTGTCTAGAATCGTTTTTATCATTTAACGGCAAATGTGAATTTATTTACTTTTACTGTAATAAATATAAACTGTAATCTATCTTAAATAAAACTATCATTTCGGATTATTTCGCGGATTTATTTTGATTTTTGGTTCCCGACGCGGACGTTTGGAATGCTTTACAGCAATCATGGTCACGGGAGAGACTAAGTTTATAGACTTCTCAAACACATACTGGTTACAGACAGTGCCTACACACTATTTTACAAAAATGATTTCAAAAATTCAAAAAATGGCAATAAAGTACCTTACAATATTTGTTGATTTTTATTTCTTAACATTTTAATATATTTTTTTAACTTTTTTTCTATTTTATTTGTTTTTTTTTTAGATTCGCGTAAATCTAAGAAAGTATTATGTTATCTATCTTTATTAAAGACTTACGTAAACATGACTAAAACGAAACAAGCCTTTGCTTTTATTTAAATACCTATTTAACGAGTCAGGTATCAAATACCATGAAGGAAAAAAAATTGTGATTCTGCACATTTCGTCGCATCTATCCGGTTTAATCTATTCATACACCTGCTCTTTTATGCATCTGAGTTAGAACACAGTTGTACCTGGTTTTATACGCGATAAACGTTTAAGCTTAATAACATAATGAAGTCAAGAATTATAATACTATTGGCGTACTTATAATACTATTATCCTGTTGCTAGAAATAGAAAAGATAGACGTGCTTTGCCTGTTATTACAACCAGTATCAATTTAGACGTCTCGAGATCCTGCTTATGCGTAACTTGCAGATATGTATATTATGTAGGTATTTTCAGATCAATTATTTATTACCCTTTTACTACTAAACTAACTAATAAAATCTTGGAAGCCGACTTTAACATCTAATTATTGTATCGATGGTGTATCTGGATGTTATTGTAGTCGGCTATTTTTAACAGTGGGATCACTGCTTTTTCCTTTCAATGTGAGGGATATCAGGCCATAGTCCACCATGCTGGCCAAGTGCAAGTTGGTGGACTTCACATGTCTTTTGAAAATTTGCTTCTATCAGAAATGCAGGTTTCCTCACAATGTTTTCCTTCACGGTAAAACAAATGGTAATCATATTGGAAATGATTCGCACATGAAAATATTAAAGGAGCGGATTCCCAAGTAAGGGCGTTACCACTGGCTTACCACTGCCTCTGAATCTGAATGACAACACAATTATAATTTGATTCCATCGAGTAGATCTAATAATGGTGTACATATATTATCCCATAAATAATATTACAATTGGCGAAATGAATTTTTTATACATTTTAAAACTATAATTATTAGGACTTCCTACCTGGAATAGTTAGTTTCAAATCCCATTACAAAGCTTTCGCCAGCTATCCATATTATGTCCGTCCATCGGCTCTTTAATAGATGGTTCACTCTCTATTCAACTAAATGACAACTAAACTTAAATTCACGAGTGTATATATCATATGTATAAATAAATGTTACAAACACAAATAAATATAAGCAAACTAACAACTCTAAATACAAAACTAAGAATTGATCGACGATGTTGCAACCGTAAATGTACAATATTATGACCAAGGGCTTCTTGAAAAGCAACTCTTGACACTCGCCTATACAAAATAGATTTTTAATAAATTACAATTTTCTTTAAGTGTACTTTAAAATATAAATACAAGCAAGTAATCAGCATTCAGCGGTGAACAAACGTCAATCATTATACCACAATAGGTCTTTCTGGCACAACCGACACTCGAGTATCTTGCGCAATACCACAGTGGTACAGTTATGAAAATAGACGCAGACCGGTGAAATAAACAGTTGCATCATTTGATTGGCATATCATTATAAAGGCAATTACTTATGTGTTGATCACAAATTGCAATCGTTTAGAGTAATAAATTGAAGTGGTAGAATATGCCAATAAAACTACATCTCTTGAACCCTGAGAGATATTTGACGTCGAGACTTCATGCCATCATTCTGGTAGTTATGTTTGCATTCATTCATTTTCAGTTTGCATTCATTTGTATGTTTGTATACAAACGTTCCACTACTCGGCACGTGCCTCCCTTCAATACGAAGGGGATCAGTCCAAAATACACAATGCTGGCCAAAAGCTGGTTGGCAGACTTCACATGTCTTTCTAAAAGTTGCTAGATTCTCACAAACATGCAGTTCCCTCACGATGTTTTCCTTTACCGTTAAACAGTGGTAATCATGTTAGAAATGATTCGCACATGAAATTCCTGCGAGAATTGAACCCGTTTCACTCTGTTTCCCAAGCGATCGTGTTACCTCTCGGATACCTGTGTACCTCGGATAGCTGTGTTTAGGTTGCAAATATAGAAATAACTGAGTACTGTACCGCAAAATGGTCACCATCTTTAAACATACCATTGACGAGGCTGCTTGACTAACAAAGACCAGACACTGTATCTTTATAGAATTATTAAATACCAAATCAAGTTATCTAATCACCAAACTTAAGTTTTACAACCTATAAACAATTATGTTAAACAAATGTTGATAAAACTTTAATACGTATTTTATTATTATTAGAATTATTGAACAACAAATAAAGGGTCCCAACTTGTTACAAAGTTATGGTCTTAGCTTATTTTAACTTGCAGGAAGACTATTAGTAATTCATGGAGTTAAAGCGGCGGTTAGCCATATCCTGTTTGGTACGCTCTGCTCACTCCGAAATTAGGAAGGTTGTGGGAAGTCTATAAACTATCAGGTGTCCTGAGTGCTGTATTAGTATTATGAAGATATTAATAATTAGCAATAATTCAATTCAATTCAATCTAATTCAATTGTTTACATTGGCGAAGTAAATTGTGCCCAAATGGCATTTCTAGGAGCCACTGAACAAAAAAATTGATTTGAATCGTTCGACAGTTGTAAATGCTGTGAAAAATAAAATTCTACATTCTACATGTTTAATGTCATCTCTTGTTTAAAAATTTACATCTACTCACTGATTTTCTGACTGACACATAACCTAAATCGTTGGTCTAAAAGTATAAAACTTTACACTATATGCTCAATATGTCGAATGTGTGAGATAAATAATGATTTTACGCATACAAAATCGGCTTTTTTTCTGTTCGCGAATTATTTGAAAATTACAGCTTTGACTGGCTTTTGTTTGGCTGAAGTTTGAAGCAAAACTTTTCATTTTTATCGGTCGAGTAAATCAAAAGAGCTTGAGCTTTATGCATGTTCACATAAAAAACGGTGTTATATCAATAGTGGCCTTTAATATGATCAAAGTAGGCCAACTAGGAAACAAAAGCTAATAAATATAAAGTATAAAAGTTATGGAAATTATACTCGTAGTATATAAGCAATATCTGAATCTAGTTAACCGCATCGAATTTACACACGAATTTCGATTAAGTGAAAGCGAGAAGCAAAATATAAATAAAAATAGTTATTTATATTTTGCTTCTCACTACAAGCAAAATCGGGTAAAAACTATTGTATTCGGACTAACTTTCATGCATTATGTCTCCATCAGTACAATGAAACAACAAAAACCCGTTGAATAGCTTTATCCGCATCAATCTGGAGGGAATGACCGAGTGGTAAACAAACGCACACGACAGACGCTTCGTAGTTCCCACGGTGTAACGAGATGGCATATTTAAAAAAGATACTCGTAGTACTTTAATAAAAGATTCAAAATAATCGATTTTATAATCTCGATGACTTTTACTATGATAAATCAGTAATATCATTAACCTTTAAAGTTTACTTGAGTATTTCACATTATACTTTTAATTTGTGGTTTGGAAGAAGACAATAAAACAGAAACATTTAACTGATGATCACCGCGCAATAAGATTTTTACCAGCACTATGTTCACAGAAATAGTAGGTTCGATTCTTGCACGGTACATCTATAAACTTTAACTATAAGTAAAATGAAAATACTGATATAAAATAAAAACTTTTTAACAAAAAAATAAAAACCGACTTCAAACAAAAGCACTAAAAAGTAAAAAATAACTGATTGGTAGTTTTCATTTACTATACATACCTAATCAAATATTTTCGAAGTCGGTGTGCTTTGCTTTGTATGGGCTGGCACCGATTTCGAAAATGTTTGATTAGGTATGTATTTAATAAGTAGGCTTTAATTACTTAGCCAAAGCACACCGACTTCGAAAATATTTGATTAGGTATGTATAGTAAATGAAAACTACCAATCAGTTATTTTTTACTTTTTAGTGCTTTTGTTTGAAGTCGGTTTTTATTTTTTTGTTAAAAAGTTTTTATTTTTCCCTTTTTAGTGTAGACAGTAGTAGCAAAGTAAGAATTCTAACGTATTAGGCTTGTCAAATCAAACAAAACAAGCCCAAACTCAAAGTATCTACTATTAGCCGTTGAAGAGTTCCACCTATCCACCTTCTGGCCTTACCATCAGATCAGGTCAACAACACCGAACCACTGTACTATCAACGGAAATAGAAATACTTGCAAAGTTTCAAGTCAATATGACAATTAGAAGTAGGTTAAATTCATGATTAGTTGTTTTTCCACCCTTAGGGGTGGTATTTTTTTTTGAAATTTAAATGGGACCAATCTGGAAGTATACCCTTTCAAACAAAACAAAAATTTTCCAAATCGGTTAATAAATGACGGAGTTCTGAGGTAACAAACATAAAAAAAAAAAAAAAAAAACATACAGTCGAATTGAGAACCTCCTCCTTTTTGAAGTCGGTTGATAACTATATTTATACATCTGATATTTTATGGAACAACAAAAGCAGTTATAGAAGTCCTTATTTGCGGATAGAATTTTTCCATGAATTAATATAGGCTACATTGTATCCCGAAAAAAAGTTTCTCGAGGATAAAAAAAAAAGAATTGCTTAACCAATTTTAATCTAATATTTACTAGCGGTAACATACAGTTAGAAGTTGTAGATTATTTTTTGGTAAAAACACGCGAGCAGAGCAGCGGGTGAAAGCTAATTAACAATACACTATTCATTAGAAATTTACATAAGTATATTTAGGAAACACAGACAAACAAAATCATGTGATCAGTTTGTTTGTGGCTAATTAAATACAGGTTAATACATAATACCGACATTTAGCAACCACATTTAACCGTTATCTTATTTTCAACCGACTTCAAAAAGGAGGAGGTTCTCAATTCGACTGTATGTTTTTTTTTTATGTTTGTTACCTCAGAACTCCGTCATTTATTAACCGATTTGAACAATTTTTGTGTTGTTTGAAAGTGTATACTTCTAGATTGGTCCCATTTAAATTTCAAAAAAAAAAATACCACCCCTAAGGGTGGAAAAATAGCTAATGATGAATTTAACCTACTTCTAATTGTCATATTGAATTGAAACTTTGCAAGTGTTTCTATTTCCGTTGATAGTACAGTGGTTCGGTATTGTTGACCTGATCTGATGGTAAGGCCAGAAGGTGGATAGGTGGAACTCTTCAACGGCTAATAGTAGATACTTTGAGTTTGGGCTTGTTTTGTTTGATTTGACAAGCCTAATACGTTTGAATTCTTACTTTGCTACTACTGTCTACACTAAAAAGGGAAAAATAAAAACTTTTTAACAAAAAAATAAAAACCGACTTCAAACAAAAGCACTAAAACGTAAAAAATAACTGATTGGTAGTTTTCCTTTACTATACATACCTAATCAAATATATTCGAAGTCGGTGTGCTTTGGCTAAGTAATTAAAGCCTACCTATTAAATACATACCTAATCAAATATTTTCGAAATCAATGCCAGCCCATACAAAGCAAAGCACACCGACTTCGAAAATATTTGATTAGGTATGTATAGTAAATGAAAACTACCAATCAGTTATTTTTTACTTTTTAGTGCTTTTGTTTGAAGTCGGTTTTTATTTTTTTGTTAAAAAGTTTTATCATCATCAATATATATTATAATTGATTCACGCAACATTACTTTAAATTTCGATTTTAATGAACTAGTAGTGTTCGTCTCGAGATCGAAATTGGACGAAAATTTGAGGAAAATTCATATACATGAATAGAATTTACGTATCTATATAAAAAATACAGTCGAATTGAGAACCTCCTCCTTTTTGAAGTCGGTTGAAAATAGCGACTCACCTTCGGGCTCGGGTTCGTCACTAGGTTGATTCCCCATACAAACCTTCATCCCCATTTTCGCCGCCTATAGGGAAGATTTCCAGGATAAAAAGTATCCTATGTCCTTCCCAGGGTCTCAAACTATCTTCTTACCAAATTTCATCTGAATCGGTTCAGTAGATTCAAAGATTTTACCTCTTTACAACATCAGTATAGATAGCGGTTTCCATTTTTTTTATTGATAACACTAAAGCTTGTTAATAGCTACTGAACAAAAGAAGAAGAAAATGGTTTAACAAACAGAGGAGAAAAAAGCACGGAACTGATTTGTATTTGGCTATTTTTATATAGATATGTTTGTCTGTAAGTATGGGAAAGTGTGTGATAATGAAAAAAAAACTAGTGATTACAATGTTCCAGGAATAAAGCCTATGCTAAATCCTGCCCCGGACTATAATTACAGTGGAGAATCAACGAACTTCTGCGATAGCGTATTATATTTATGAGTTATTTCCTTTCCATTCAAAAATTAAGATTTGTTATTTAAAATATGTTAAATATTTTCATACTGAAAATATGTAATCATAAATTTTAGAACACGTCGCTACATAGGTATAACAAAATGAAAATGTAGTATGCTTTCAGTCTGTAGTATCCCTTTATGTCGGCCCACTTCTGAGCACGGGCCTCCCTTCAATACGAGGGGGATCAGACCATAGTCCACCACACTGGCCAAGTGCGGGTTGACGGACTTTACATGTCTTTCGAAAACTTGTTAGTTTCTTTCGGAGATACAGATTTCCTCCTTACGATGTTTTCCTTCCCGTCAAAATGGAAATAAAATGCTATAACATTTCATTAAATAATCACGAATATTATATTGTATACCCTATTAAATCTATTTATGTTAATTTTATGCATGTGATCAATTTCATTTAGGATATTTTATATGAAATTTCTAATGTAGCAATGGAGTAACAGATCGACACGGTGTTTTGCGAAGAGATATTTTCAGGGCTTTAGATGTGGAATATCAGAACAAATAAACAAATTTATTGAGAAGACTTAGTCACTATTGCAATATGACAGGCATTATTGATTGCTTCTTATTATAGTAATTTTCAAAAAAAACATGATATTTTTGTTACAAAATATGCGAATATGATGTTATCATGGAATTTATAAGCACAAACTTTAAATAAAGTGTTATAATAAAAAATGCGGAACAGGACTCGATTGCAGTCGGCGAGTCCCTGACCTACACGAGCGCGCGGTAAATGGCCGCATGTCAACGAAACCAAAGAATGTTAAATCAGACGTGTCAAGACATAATATTATACGAAATACTACATATTATTTAATGAACAGGAATGAGCTTCTAACAACTCTAACAACATAAATTATATTATTGATTTAACTGGTCTAACTAATAATATTTATAATAATAATTTAAAAATAGGTATATATTTTGAGATGGAGTTAAAAGATTTTTTTATTTAAATTTAGAGATGGTAATGTATTTTAAATTTGTATATCTGTTTCTTCAAACATAACTCAAAAACTCCGTAAAAGACTAAATTGGTGTTCATTTGTATAGCTTAATAACAAAGTTCAAAATAGAACATAACAGTTTGTAATTGTCAAACTGCTATGTTCTATTTTCTTAGGAAATTATGTTCTAAAACATCGTGAATGCAACCATTCATTTATTAACAAAAATCTGACTGTAAACTAAAACATTCTTAATTTTACGTTCGAATATTTGACATTTGTAATAAAACTATTTTTTCGGATTTTGGGATCATGGTCACTGGAGAGACATTATTAATTGCTGTAAAGTAAAGCATTCAAAACGTTGGAAACCACAAGAAACAAAAAAACCGCGCAAAAAATCTGAGAAGGTAGTTTTACTTAAAATCTCACCACAAACTTTTAGATTTCAAGCTTAGACGAACTTATAAAGAAAGTTACATCCCCTATGTAATTATTTTAGGGGATGAATTTTCGAAAATATTTCCTTAGTATTTTCCTTTGATACAATACAATTACAAAGTGCGTTGTCGGTCAATAAGTTAGCTTAATTAAGTATTTAAATGTTATTTTCTGACAAAAATCCTATATTACTTATGTGATTGGACTAATATTACAAACGCGAAAGCTTGTGAGGATCGAGGATGGATGGATATTTGTTACTCTTTCATGCAAAATCTATTGAGCGGATTTTGATGAAACTTTACGATAATATAGCTTATACATCAGAATAACATATAGGCTATTATTTATAAAAATACAATAATTAACTAGGCGGGTGGAGCCACAGAAAAACGCTAGTTCGACCACAAAATTAACTCCAGTCTATGTATAAGATGAGGGCTTAAGTTTAGGTGTTTCTGAACTATAGTATGACTTAAGCCGCGTTGACACGCTCAAAGTCCCTTTTAACAAAGTAGCTTTGACAAAAAGCTCTGAAATGAAGCTTTCTATGATAAACACGGCTCCAAGTTCACTTTGATTGAGCGCTTTGATTGCTCGTTTACATGATCAAAATTGCATCAAAGTGGTCATCAAAACTACTTTGTTAAAGTATACTTCGATAGTGTCAACGCGGCTTTAAGCAGAACTGGAAATATCATATTTTTTATAATGTTTCAAAATCTACATTACTTTAATCTTTGGTAAATTTTTGATTTATATATTTCGAAGATTTCTTTCTTCCGCTTTGTGGTTGATAATTTCGAATTGATCCTTGAAGCGTGGTAGTTTGAAGTGTACTTTAACAGCATACATAATTTTAATGACAAGGTAAACCACATTATTTTATTCTGATATAAATTTAAAAATTATAAATTAATTAATTTAAATAATGTTATATACTGGTTATGTATATCTCTTGGCTATTTACATTGCAGAGTAATAAAAATACACCTAGATTTTTTTCTCCTTTTAGATTTTTTTTTAAATTCAAACTTAACAAACCCATATCCAAATTCTGAAGGATATAAAGGCTTCCCATGGGTACTCTATTATCATAATATCATCATCATCATCATCGTGTCATCATCATCATCATCAAATCGATACAACAACTTAAATTTAAAATCAAATTCTTTTACTAGTTAATGTTACTTACATAAATTAAAACCTAACTCAAACATGTAAAAAATATTTTTAATAGATAAGATTATGTTTATAAATACCACTATATTTACTTAACCTTATATTATTGGACAGAAAAAAGTAAACAGTACTGTTGCTGCTGCGATTTCTTATTCCAGTACTTGGAAGGGTGATCATTTGATGACTAACTGAGCTTTCCATATTTTAAATCTATTTTTTTTTCAATAACCATGACATCCATAAAGAAGCTTTTCGACATTCAGCACTAGAGTACTACATTTTAAAAATCGAGCTACGTCTAACTAAAGCAGCCATTAAGAGCAAATCTATACATATAATAAAATTCTAACTAAGTCGAATCTGTACATTAAATATTTTTTGGAAAATCTTATTGAAATAGACATTATTATCGATACAGAGTCCGAATCTATAGTTTTTAGAATTTTTGTCTGTCTGTCTGTGAGTCTGTTACCGCATCACAGAAAAACCACTGGAGGGATTTTGATGAAATTTGGTATGGTGGTAGCTGGTTATCCGGGTCAACATATAGGATACTTTTTACTGCGCGAAAATATCTCATTTCTGAGAAAAAATACAAAAACTGCAATGAAAGAGTATACTATGTAAAACCTAAGAATTTGGTTTTTAGTCATCTGATCGTGGGCGGAGCCGCGGGCAATGCTAGTATAGAATAAGAAATTGTTATTCTATGTCAAAACCAACAGTCACGCAGTCTGTGCGCATTCGCACCAATGTTTTGATTTTGTATGGCGAGTATTTGTGTTATAACAAAATTAGTTTCCCCAGTACAGTAAACACTCGTGTAACGAGGCGACTGCTCGCTGAATTACATTACAAAGTTTATTTAGAAATAGGTTTAATGCACTTTCAGTTTAATTTTGTTAATATAGCCTATATACGTGCATCAAATAATAAATTCAACCAATTTGGTTATTTTTATAAAGTTTAGTTAAAATTAACATCGTTGTTAGTTCAGATTATCGTAATAAGTATATAAAAAAATATCAGTTGGTCAAGTTCAGTGACAGCAGTCTTCACGTGTCTCCGCCAATGTAGTATTTCGATAGCAAAACGCCTTTTTCTTTGATATACTATGAATTATAAACATAATATACTAATAATATTATATTTCTATTCGGACAAAAGTTTTAAAATTGTGTTAATTTTTCTCTTACGATGTCTTCCTGATGGATTTCAGACCGATGACTTAAAGATAGATACGTATCTTCTAATTTACTTGGCAATTTTTTCCTAACTTAAAATACTCCAATACAATAGATGCTTCGCACTGTACCTGGAAAGATATAAAAGTTAATATTAATATCTAGTTCATATCAGGAATTACAAAAATATAACAAATATTTGAGAATAATATTTTAAAATAAAACCTTCATAATATTGCATTAACATAGAAATTCTAGTTATTTTTGGTAAAATCATATAACGCGATAGGCAAAGAACTATTGTTACGAATTATAGAACGACTAACAACTTTTAAGTATTTTAATTGGGATAAGTCAATTCATTCACTAAAAACAAAAAATAAAAAAATATACCTATTATAAAAAAAAAAAATTTTTTTTTAATTTAATACGTACGTTTCATCCTTGCTGCGAGATGTACATATTATATATGTCTCCGACTGCATAATACTATATTCCTCGCACAACTCGTTTTCATCTTTTTAGTTAACTTTTATGCAGTCGGTTTTTTTTTTAATTTTTTTTTAATCATTACGTTGTATATATCTCGCATGTCTGAGAAAACCTAGCAAGTTTTCGAAAGACATGTAAGGTCCGCCAACCCGCACTTAGCCAGCGTGGTGGACTATGGCCGGATCCCGCTCATATTGAAGGGAGGCCCGTGCCCAGCAGTGGGACGTTAATAAGAGCTAAATACAATTATCATAAAGACTCGCACTCGCAAATAATATTTTACAATTACTTATGTATCCTAAACATACATACGCTCCCGTTCCCTGACTCAAGCAATTGTTCTAAGAATCTTATAAATAACTTTGAGTACCGCTGATTGACTCGAAATACTCACTGGCAGTGTTGCCAACACTAGAAATTTAATCCCCCTAAGAGTAATATAAAAAACCCCTAAAACCCCCTAACTGACTATTTGAAAAATGTAGGTTTTAATCTAAAATAAAATTATATTTATTTATTTATTTTCAAGTACCAATTAACTTTTTACTAGTACAATTTACGCAAAAAGTACTGAACCGATTTTACCTAACTAAACTTTGTGTAGTCATTCATTTTTTTTAAATTCAAATACAGAATAATTTGGACTATTTTTAGAACATATAGAAAGTTCCCCATTCTCAAACATTTAAGACACTATAATCGTTTTATCACATTAAAAATAAATTGTTTTGATATAAATATCTGATCTGTACTCGTTTCCGATGGATGGTTTCACTTTAAACATGTTCGAATCACGTTTCTTCTGAAATGCCATTCAAGATAAAATCATGGGACCCATAAAATATTTTTATGCGATCTCAATTTTATAAGGCCTTGTTACTCGGTTATTCAAGGAAATGATTAAACTGTCAATATGTTATATGAATACAAACAAGTGGTTAAAGATCGTGGTAAAGTGTGATATGATTTATGTTTTCGCATATATTTTGCTATATAACAATGTTTTATGCAGTCTTTTTTTTAATAAGTGAGATGGCATTGGGTTTTGTTATAAAATGGCTAAAAACCTGTCATCAGTGAGGATGATGATGACTTTTAGGTCCAAAAATGAATTCTAAGTGCTTGACTATTTTACGTTTGTTTACATCTGTACGGTGCAATAGGGAATATGCGTGATTTTTTTTTTTCATTTTTTTATACAATAGCTACCATCGTTGTATAATTGTAAAAAAACAGCCAGCTCCAAAAAACTAAAATTTAATATAAAAAAGTTTAAAAAATATTATTAAGATACGGATACCGCCATTTCGCGCGCTTGGCGTGACGTCACAGTATCATACACAGAAAAATGAGTATTTACTATTTAGTTTGTAGCAAATAAAATCGCTAATCGCTTTGTTATGATAATACTTTGACGTCATATTCGATTATTCTCGATAGATTTCTCAGAAATGAGATATTTTCCCGCAGTAAAAATATAACCAGCTATCATCAGTAAGACAGACAGACAAAAATTATAAAAACTAAAGATTTGGCCTCTTTATCGGTAATAATGACTATTTTAATAAGATTGTGAAATTTGGTATGGTGATAGCTGGTTATTCGGGTCAACATATAGGAATCTTTTTACCCCGGGAAAATGTCTTATTTCTGAGAAAAAATACAAAAACTGCAATGTAAGAGTATACTAATATGTAAAACCTAAAAATATGGTTTTTGGACATTTGAACGCGGGCGGCGCCGCGGGCAATGTTAGTTATAAATATACCTTACATTATTTACAAACTAAATTAAACATTATTTACTATAAAAATAATATTTTGTAGCATAAAAATAAAGCTCTCATTCTTGTATTATTATTTTATTTCAAGTCCATGTTTCGTTAAGCTTTTTGAGTTAAAGCTCAACAGCAAGTATATTTTACACCTCACTTAAAGAACCGCTACGATTATTGCATGCAATAAATATTGATATATTGTAATGCAAAAGGGACTTATCATGTTTGTGGAGATAATAAAAATTTTATTCTTACTAATATTTTAATTGGTAAAATAAATCTGACTGTTACCTACATATCCTGATAAAAGGCACAGAAGTTGATTGCCTTCTAAAAAAAGAATTTTTTGTAGTTTATTTGTTGAGTTTTAAATTTATATAATAATCTGGTTTTAGATCTCATCATAATCGACTCCATAACTTTTTTGAGAATTAACCCATACACTATCCTGTATAGTGTACAAAGGCTAAATCTTAAACTAAATAACTTTTAAGCATCAAGCAATTTGTTCACAACATAATAATGTTAAAATAAAAGAACTAAACCGTCATAATGCTTGTAAAAATTCTGAGCATTTTTGTTTATACTTCCACGTAAAAATGAAGCGTAATAGAGATGTAGGTACAAGTTGAACTCGTCAGTCGAGTGTCATCATTAAAAAGGGCACGTTCTCGAGATAAAGTATAACAGGACAGTGACAGGCTGACATGATAATATTACGAGTGTATGTATGTATGTATACTCCTACATATATAATAAGCGTAATATTACGAAACAGTGGTGTGGTTTTCTTCTTGGTTTTGAATAAGCTGTTATTTTGTGTATATGGAACTTGTTGTTCTAATGAAATACAGAGCATGTTTAATTATAGGTAATAACATTAACGTAACTTACATACTTACGTATTTTTAGTGTATTTATATGATTTTACAAAAGGATTTTTAAATAGTAATTAATATTATTCCTTTTCCCTATTATCTTAACTAGTGTTCGCTTCGTTGTCGCAATTCGGAGTAAGACATATCTATATTAATATTATAAAGAGGCAAAGTTTGTTTGTTTGAACGTGCTAATCTCAGAAACTACTTATCCGACTTAAATTTTTCATTTGCATTAAATAGCCCGTTTATTGAGGAATTAAATATAGTATAATATAGTCTATCTATTCCATACTAACCGTAAAGTCGTACCTAGGGATGAACCCAAACAAAGCAAGAGTAAATCGCTTGTATATATATATGAATAGAATTTACCAATAAAATAAACTATCTGTTAACTAACTGTAACCAAAATTTTTGTATTAATAACACTAAAACTCTTCAATACAAAGAAAAAAGAAAAACCAATGGACAACAGAGGAGAAAAGTGCTGTGTTTAAAAACTGTTTTGTCTTTGCCTATTTATATATTAGATTCACAGATGTCATAATATTTTAAATCATATTTTTCTCGTAGGCTATAACGGTGTTAGTTTAATATTATTCTAATAAATCGTGTAATATTTTATAGACATTCGGCGGAATGCACTTATAAGGTTAAAAAGTAGTCTGTCTCTTTCTGTACTATATGATTCATGCGAGACAACGTTCATGGATGAACTGTCATCGAAGAGTAAAAAGTAAATAAACGTCTTTTCACATACCCTACGCCTTCCATTAGTAAAAAGGTGTTAACCAAAAATGCAGTTTATATGGGATTGTATTAAATTTTTATCATTTTTTAGCTATAATAAACTATAAATAAAGCTATATTTCAAAAAGTTAGGTAATAGATACCTAATCAGATATTTTCGAAGTCGGTGCCAGCCAATACAAATCGAAGCACACCGACTTCAAAAGTATCTGATTAGATCTATTCTAAATGAAAACCCCTGTTTAGATATTTTTTACTTTTCAATGCCTGAAAGTCGGTTTTTAATTTTATTTTTTAAATTTTACCGCAAATTTTATTTATATTTATGTGGAACCTTGAAATAAAAAGTGGAACATTTAATAAGTGACTAGTTAATACGTATTTTCCTTCGAGTTCATTGTCGTGTCCTTGTGTATTTTTAGTGTGTATATTTCTGTACGCCATTCGTTTTTGCGTTAACGATTACGTTATTGTAAAACAAAGTACTCAAATATTCAATTCGAGTCCATGGTAAATTTAGTAATCTATTAATAGATTACAATTATATTTTTTATATTTTTTTAAACCCTGCTATTATACGCAAATAGAAAATTGATAATTGGTCCCTTTTTGTAGCTTGTTTTCGAAGTATATAATCATTTGTATTCATCACTTCTTACGTCCCACTGCTGGGCACGGGCCTCCGTTCAATACGAGGGGGATCAGGCCATAGTCCACCACGCTGGCCAAGTACGGGTTGGCGGGCTTCACATGTCTTTCGAAAACTTGCTAGGTTCTCTCAGACATGCAGGTTTCCTCACGATGTTATCCCTTCACCGTAAGACAAGTGGTAATCATGTTAGAGAATGATTCGCACTTCGCGCTCGGGATTTGAACCCGTTTCACTCGGTTTCCCAAGCAAGCGCGTTACCACTGGGCTACGACTGCCTTATAATCATTTATTTTTAAATATTTATAAAAACACAGACAGGATTCTATAAAAAATCTGAATATATTACAATATTAAATACTTCTACACTATCCAGACTCCGAGTATCTTATAGACATGATCATTATCATTATTTTTTACTTTTATCAAATAATTCTAAAATTTAACATTAATTTTAAATGTTAAGTGTCATTATCATTTCCTACTGATAAGAACTAAGAAGAATTAGCATAAAATTAAGCTTACAACTATAAAATATATGAAACCCTTAATGGTGTGCTATCATCGCGAGCTTTAAGCTGAGATATTGCAAATGAGCAGGCTTTACTGATAGTCGTAAAACACGCAGTACACTTGTGTTTCGTGCCGACCTATGATTAAAACTATTTTTAAACCTCCTGTGTGGTACCGGACTAAAGACAGTGCAGTTACACACAAACAAAAATAGTTCAAAGATTAAGTCAGTGGTAACCCAGTGGTCCCTCCCAACGTGCGTTCACCTTGTCGTGGTGGGGGGGCTCAGTAGTGCCCGGCAATACAGCCAGGCCCGAAGCCAAGAAACGCACAGGGAGGTGACCCTCTTCGGTGGGCGGTATCCTGCGACGCCCCATTAAGACGGGGGAAGGTTTTGTTGGGTTTTAGTGGGTAGTACTGGCTTTGCGGGTGAGTCCCACACCTCGTGCGTAAATGCATTTCCCAACGTTAAAAAAAAAAAGTGGTAACCCAGTGGTAGCGCGCTCGCTTGGAAAACCTAGTGAAACGGGTTCAAATCATGGGTCTCGCATCGATATTTTTATTTTCAAATCATTTCTAACAACTTCGTTATATTGAAGGAAAACATCCGAGGAAACCCGCCTATCTGAGACAAGCTAGCAAGTTTTCGAAACCCGCACTTGGCCAACGTGGTGGATGTTCTGATCCCTGATGACCCTCGTATTAATGGAAGGACCGTGCGCAGCAGTGGGACGTTGTCGTCGTAAACTAAATTCATAAATTGACTCTGCAAAATATTTCATCAAAATAAGAACGAACCGTCGTGCCAAAAAACAAAGTTTAGGAGTTATAATATCAAGTAAGAAAACGTAGTTTACGTACTACTTGTATATTTCAGCAAACATTTGGTCTTCTAGTTTAAATATTTACGATATTCTATAAGATAGCACGCCTTGGGAATGACGTGATCACCTCTTGGCTACTGCTATGTCGTAGAATTATTGTCATTTAGAATTTTACTTACAAAAACGATAAATTGTTTTAGTCCTGAGTTGCTTTCGCCAGTTGTTCTTAAGATTGAGAATTATTCTTTTCGAAGTGGTAGCAGATTCAAGAGTTCAGTAAAAAAAAATGTAATAATTTAATGCTGAATAAAATATTTTGAATTTGAATAATGAGGAATTGAACCTATGACCAACACTACAAAGTGAAGGAGGCATCGCTTTTCCCTTTAACAAGGTAAGAAATAATATAATAATTAAGTATAGGTACACTTATAGGTACTTAAACGCTTGTTAAAAGAGCCATGTGATAGACAATTTATTTCGCTACACACCTGTCGACGAAGTCATAAGAACTTCTAAAGACTTTTTTATTTAGGGTTGTCATGTCATAAAAAGGAAATAAAGCGGACGGCTATTCTCTCTAGACAAAATAATCGATTATCTTAAGAGAATATATTCGATTTTTCTTCAATTGTTTTTTCTCGAGTAACACACGTTTGAAAAAAAGTATTTAGTCAAACAGCAAAATTTATTTCTAGTCCAAACTAGGCTTCTTTAATAATAAACATTAGAGTTCCACTATTTTAATTAATAGGCAATAGCACGTAAAAACATACCTATACTTTCTATTATAAAATAATAAAATAAAATTATATAATAAATAATTATTTATAACACACTATTTTCTTGATATATTGCCTCCAAATATCTCGAAAATGACACTCTAGGGCGTCATTATTTCTCAGACTTAATATTTTTTTAAATATTACCAATTCGATGGTTATTATATTACGACGTGAACGTTAAGTTGTAAGAAAGTATGCCTGATAGATAAATGATTATACATTGATATACAAAAACTCAAAATGCACAATTAGCGTCTCAAAAGTGTCCTCAAAAAAGTGTATAATTCGAAATTAAATTGCGCTTTTTTTAATTTCTTAGGTTTATCGCGTTTCAGATGACAAAACGCACGCTGTTTTGTTTAAAAAAAGTATTTTATGTGATGTGCGTAAGTTCGAATTTGTGTGTTAGACAATTAAAACTTTCAATTTTTGAATTTTATTCTTTGGTTAGACTTAACGTCACATGTTGACGACACTTTTTTAGAGATATTTGTTAGGAAATGTGTATCTATGTTTTTATTTATGACGACAAGTTTAGCTCAGTTGGTAGTGACCCTACTTGATGTGCCAGCGGTCGCGGGTTCGAGTCCCGCTGGGGGCATTCATTTGTGTGATGAGCACGAATGTTTGTACTCCAGTCATGGGTGTTTACATGGGTGTGTACATATTTATAATATGTATGTATTTAAAGTTATATATGTGTAGTGTATCAGCTATCTGGTATCCACAACACAAGCTTACCATGGAACTAGATGGCGCTGTGTGTTAATGCCCCAACATTTATTATTATTATTTATCAATGTGATTATCACGATCTGTTATATCTTGTACGCTCTACATAGGTACTGACTCCACTGTGTTAAGGCAGTATATTTATTACTAACTAACGACTCACCCTCGCTTTACTTGGATTCGTCCCTAGATTGATTCCTCACACAAACTTTCATCCCCATTTTAATCTCTTTAAGAGATAATTTCCGGTATAAAAAATATCCTATGTCCTTGCCAGGGTGTCAAACTATTTTTTTACCAAATTTCATCTAAATCGGTCTAGTACTTTTTGAGTTTATTCGTTACAAATATACAAAAATACAAATCTTTCCTCTTTATAATAGTATTGTAGATGACAGTTCCTAATTAGGCACTTCTTTCAACAATTAAAATAATATTACTCGTATTATAATCAACAAACTCCTAAAAATCGATGTATTTGCAACCCAAATTAATATTCTATGAATATTTTCAACGACAATATCATAGTTTAGATCGATACGCTTCTACAAAACACCTGTTATAGAGAAAAAGTAAAGTAGTCTTTCAAAGCGCAACTGACTCCACTGTAACATGTTTACATAACAAAAAAGGGATCAGTTGAAAAACAGCAATTACCGTATCTATAATTTCGAAAGAGTCCGTTTATAAAAACGCTCCGTTTGGCGTGCGTCGGCACGAGCCTGTAACATCTGCTGCTTTATATCTACTAGCAAGAAAATAGTTCGTGTGTTCGCACTTTGTTATTATATTCGTTTTTGGTTAATATTTTACAGATTTTTATTCATTTATTTAGAAAAGCAAATTTATATATATTTAGAAGGCAATAAATTAATTTCAGATATGTATGTCTTTTCAAGTGTACATAACATTCGCTGTAATTACATAATCGAAGTATATACATATAATTAATAAATATAATTATATTGAATAAAAATGATTCTTAACTAGTCTACAACTGTTAGCTATACTAATTAATTTGAATAATGTAAAAAAAGTCCAATAATATATGTCAAATTAAAAATTGATTAAATATTAACTAAACAGTAAGTACATGCCAAATTAATCAAGTAATTAGTAAATCAAAGGAGTAAATTAAAAATTTTATATTTTACAACTAGCATTGCCCGCGGCTCCGCCCGCGTTCTGATGACCAAAAACCAATATCTTAGGTTTTACATACTATTATTATACCCTTACAATGCAGTTTTTGTATTTTTTCTCAGAAATGAAATATTTTCCCGCGGTAAAAAGTATATGTTTATGTTGCTATGCTATGCTATAAGCTATATGTTGACCCGGATAACCAGCTATCATCATACCAAATTTCATCAAAATCTGTCCAGTGGTTTTCTCGTGATGCGGTAACAGACAGACAGACAGACAGACACAAAAAATCTAAAAACTATAGATTCGGACTCTGTATCGATAATAATGTCTATTTCAATTAGATTTCCCAAAAAATATTTAATGTACAGATTCGACTTGGTTAGAAATTTATTATATGTATAGATTAAATATTTTATAATTATTAGTTGGTTCAACTCCAATGACAATAACTATTCATGATAATTATGACCTGATTCTCCTTTTAGGATTGGCTCCAGATAAAAAAACTTCTCGACGGCTAACAGTACAGATAAATTAATGATTAACAGTCATTTATTACCTCCTTCTCAACTATTTGTAAATAAATTCAAATTTAAAATATTTTATTCAGCATTATAATATTGCAATTTTTTACTGAACGTCTGATTCCACCAGAACCAGTTCGGAAAGAAAAAAGCTCTGTACTGTATCAGCCCTGAGAAGAACTGGCGAAAGAAACTCATTGGGACTAAAATATTTTTTTATCTTTTTTAATAAGTAAAATTACAAATTACCATATTCTTACACTGAATAAACCTATTAATAGTTTTTACATGTATTTATATATAAATATATACTTAGAAAAAAATATATATTATATACAATATACATATATTATTATATATCTACATATTTTAATATACATTTTATTGCAAACCAAAAAAAATATGTAAATAAAAAACTTACTTAATTTTAAATATCTTTACTGTAGGAATCCTTATATCGCGAACAAAGTCATCTGACATAAATAGTTGAAGCGGTATGTGCAATTACAAGATGGGCGGACGTGCCTCTCACCTGCTTTCAATAGGTTTTTGCTCCAAAATATTTTATTCAATAAAACTCGCATAAAATATGAATAAAATGCAACAATGTAATGCAATTTTGTGTCAATCGATGAAAGTTTTTTTGAGAAAAAGCTGTAATTTATGTTATATATTCATTTTTATCTTTTATTTAATATTTTTCATGTATTTTTAGTAGTGGGTCACTATAGTAGTGACACATCACGGTGTTACTCATTTTTTAAACGCATATACTCGTACCTACTTGTAATACAAAAATGACTGTGGAGTGTGCTGTGTATTCATCTATACATATAATTTTATTATAATAAGTCGAAAATCTAAGTCGAATCTGCACATTAAATATTTTTTGGAAAATCTTATTGATTATTATCTAAACAGAGGCCAAATCTATAGTTTTTAGAATTTTTGTCTGTCTGTCTGTTACCGCATCACGGAAAAACCACTGGAGGGGTTTCGATGAAATTTGGTATGGTAATAGCTGGTTATCCGGGTCAACATATAGAATACTTTTTACCGCGGGAAAATATCTCATTTATGAGAAAAAAATACAAAAACTGTAATGTAAGAGTTTACTAATATGTAAAACCTAAGTATTTGGTTTTTGGTCATCTGAACGCGGGCAATGCTAGTTTCATATAAAGATGTAGATAAGTATTAAATCTTAATCGAACTTTTGTGAATCTTGACATGTAATACTATTATTCAATCGTTCGGGTCAGAATCTCTCTACCTCTAATCATAGTTACTAATTAAAGAATTATGATACACTTGCGACTCACCGTCGCTCCGCTCGGCTTCGTCCCGAGGGGATTCTTATAATTGACGTAACTTTTTTTATTTATGAACCGATCGAAATAAAACAAATACTAAATGTTAAGTGAAGTTTACCACAATATAATAGTGAAAACCGCATACAAATCGGTTTCTAAGATTAACGCGCACAAACACACTGACAAACAGACAAACCGACAAATAGACAAAAAATCTAAAAAATCATTGTTTTGGGTTCTATTGCGCAAATAAAGGCCCCCAATGATAGTCTTTTTCAAATATGTTCCATGTACAGACAGCGATCAAATATAGTTTTATTATATGTATATATTATTACATTTAGTTTATTTTGAAGTAGCATACAGTCTATGCTTCTTATTAGGAAGAAATGAATCCTACTAGCAAAGAGACTTGGTGGGTAAAACTCCAAAACACCAATAATATTATGTAAATGCTAAATATTATACAATCTAATTCAAAACAAGAGAAAAGCATAAGTACTATAAATCGCAAAAACAATTAAGTCAGTGTACAGTTCTTGCGGCTCTTTGATGTGGAATGTCTCGAGTTTCGGACGGACAGACGGACAGGCCGCACCTGTCCGACTTCCTGCTATGTTTTTTCTTCTGAGGCATTTCCTGGATCCTCTTCACAATGTACGAGGAATTTAGTAATATAATGATTGATTTCTGCACCTTGTATGTAGTATGATTTTCATTTGTTACAAAAAAAACCTTTGCTTCTACAATGAATTATAACATATTTTTGTTTCTATTAATATATAAAGTGAATTAAAATACTTGTTTAACTAACAGCTAGTTAAGTTAAAACACTGTATTGTGTCATACGTAAAATAACCAGAAAAGGGCCAAAATGTGGCCATCGGCTATTATAAGTTTTTCTCATAATTAATTATCTTAAGCAGGTTACGACAACACTTAAATGATGCACTGTTCCACAACATTTAATGGGAAAATTTTTATGACATTTTTGAGAATTGAGAGCACAATAACTTTGGATCGCCACTCATATTTTAATTTCTTAATCCTTCCTAGATTTACGCGAATATTTGACATTTTAAATAAAAATATCTTTTCGGATAATTTCGCGGATTTATTTTGATTTTTGGTTCTCGACGTTTCGAATGCTTTACAGCAATCATGGTGACGGGAGAGACTGAGGTGTTACATGTCTCGAAGGTATAGTTGTTACAGACAGCCTACCCACAACAATGATTGCTGTAAAGAATTCGAAACGTCAGGAACCAAAAATGTAAATAAATCCGCAAAATAATCCGAAAAGATAGTTTTATATAAATTTTTAATTTCTTTTAAAAAATATATCAAAGTTGTGACTCATACAGCAAAGCTACTACAAACATTCGAATAAGTAGAAGTATGCCAAAGGCCTTTGCTTCGCTCTAACCCTCACCCACGACATGCGTCCTTCACTAATGTTTACTCTACAAACCACCTGTTACATTAACGGTATAAAAATAACATTATTTAACTAATAAAAAGCTATATATCTGTAGGTAAGTAATTTTTTTTTAATTTGTAAATTTTTTAATCTATCTATATAAATAAAAATGAATCACCGAAATGTATGTACGCGCATAACTTCCGATCGACTGCACCAAATTGGATAATTCTTTTTTTTTGTGTTTGTTAATATATATATTTTTTACTAAACTAAGATTTTTTTTAAGTCTCATGATATTAAAAATGAGTGAGTGAAATAGTTTTCATCCCGGAAATCATCCTTCAAGGGGTTGAGAAAGGGGATGACATTTTGTATGGGGAAGCAAGCCATGGATGAACCCGAGCGAAGCGAGGGTGAGTCGCTAGCAGTTCTATAATTATGTCCAACAATCTTAAATTTTAGGAGATTCGCTATATTTTCTACAATAAATAAAGAGTAAATTATATAAAGTCACATTATTTTTTATAATCTGTGATTTTTACAACAACAAGTTAAAGGTGACAACGACTTTCTTCATTCCATTCATACATTTTAAATCGTTTTAAACTGGGTTTTTGTATAAAACATGTATTCTCGTGGTGTTTATTCAGTTATTCAATGGGAAATATTTATGAAATTTCGATAATTTCCTTTGAAATGTTTTTTGCTGAATTTTCGATTGTGATTATTTAACGGTTCATGTGGTTTATAATATAATAATATTTAGTAATTTTAAATCTCAATGAATAAAATCTCACTCATTCTTTGTACAAAAACTTATTAGAAAATATATTAACATTCTCCCGTAATCAATTCTTACATTTTAATTTAAAATGACAAGGAATAAAACTACTACCCAACCTAACCTATACTTTTCAAACAAAATTAATGTTGCATCATTAGCTTAGCTCGCACTTAGGGCCGCAGAAAAAATCATAAGAGCGCCTCCTTATTGATGGCATGTCATTTCAAACATATTCTCTAGATACGACCTCCGTCTACATAGTATAGACTATAGACTAATATTATAAAGAGGTTTGTGAGTTTGTGACGTTGTAGGAGTAATCTCTGGATCTACTGAACCGATTTAAATGAAATTTGAAAGGAAAATAGTTTGAGACCCTGAAAAGGACATAGGATACTTTTTATCTCGGAAATCATCCTTTAAGGGGGTGAAAGTGGGGATGAAAGTTTGTATTCGGAAGCAAGGTAGGGACGATCCCGAGCGAAGCGAAGGTGAGTCGCTAGTATCTTATATTTTATATCTATACATATAATAAAATTCTAACTGAATCGAATCTGTATAAAATCATTAAATATATTTTGGAAAATCTTATTTAAATAGTCATTATTATCGATACAGAGGACGAATCTATAGTTTTTAGAACTTTTGAGGACCACAAAGCGACTATTTACAAACATCGAACACTTTTAAATATAAGTAAGCTATTCAAAAGCTTACAAAAATAACCACCGATACAATTATGAACATTATTTGGCAGCGGTCAAATGACTGTTGCCATCTTTGTAGGTACATATATAAGTGCTTTAAACAGTAAACAAACAAACTAAGAATGTTTTGGCTATGTATTTTTAAGCGTCTATAAGAATTAAAGTCACAAATTATCAGAAAGTTTAAATTTAAAAGTTTTAAAATAAATAAACTTCTAAATCACAAATTCGGTCAAATGTCTGCCCCCATCTTTCTAGATGTATTTCCGATCTACATACATCGTTTACTGGAAATAATTTTTCTACATTAGACAGTCAATCTTTTACTAACTACTACTAAACTTATAATTTATGTAATCAAATATAAAAAATTAATCCGGACAAGTACGAGTCGGACTCGCCCACCGAGGGCTCCGTACAAATTTGTAGGAAATCTGTTTAACTTTAATTTACAACTTTTTTTTATTTTTTTGCTTCATTTGTGTTGTAAGACCTTGTTTTTTGCCGTGATTCTAGGTCAACGGGAACTACCATATCGGTTTTCGACCCAAAACCAAAAGCAAGGTCTTACAGCATAAGTAAAGGGAAAAATCTGAAAAATAAAAAAAAGTTGAAAATTGAGGTAAATTTTGATACTTACAAGTTTTCGCGAAAATATAAATTTGCCCATATTTTTTTATCGTGTTGACTCAGGGCCTTGATTTTCGTACATGTAATAGGGGCCATAGACCTCAGTATTTGGTATAAATTTCAACTTTCTAAGTCCACCCGTTCCTGAGAAAATCAGTGGTGACATACCTACAGACAGATGAACAGACGTACAAGAGAGTGATCTTATAAGGGTTTCTTTGTTTACCTTTTGAGGTACGGAACCCTAAAAAAATTAAAAACTTTCTGTAGAGTCATAGAGCTTTATAACCTAATCCAAATTAATCATACCACTTCATATTTTTACTAAGCACCTTACTAACATCCTACACTCTACTTAAGCAATATTTCAGACGGACCGAGATATTCGATAATGATAGGCTTATAAAGAAATTCAATTAAATTATAATTTAAAAAACTCACCAGGTATCTTGGCGCCTAAGCAAATAAACCGTAGTCTCATTTTCATTTTATAAAAAACCACGACAAAACGCATTACCACCAACTTAATGAGATACAGGTTGTTACCGGCGGATTCTTGTTGTCATTATTGGTATAATCATTGTACATAGATAAATGGTCACCCATTGGTCAAAATTGGACCATGATTTTTTTTTATCGATAACACTAAACCTCGTTACTAAAAAAAAGTGTGTGTGTATTTATGTACGCACGTAAGAAGTTATACTTTTTTGATGTAACAGAACAAAAATAGCTAAAGATTTCATCCCGTATGTCACAACTCTCTGTTTGTAAAAGGAATGCAGCTAACTTCATCATGTCGCTTTTTGGCTGTCATTGTGCGCGCGCATCGTAAAAATTTTACTCTCGTATTTTTTTCCAAACGTGCCAAAAGAAGTATAACTTCAAAAAAAAATTTGGTTGACAAACAGAGGAGAAAGAGGTGAAAGGTTTTATCTTTGCTTATTTATCGACTAGTTATTATAACAAAATGAAACATAACAAGATTAACTATATTATTACCCTTAAATTGGTACTTTAAATCTGACAATGAATATATTATTGCCTGCATTCACTCCTTTGTAACGTCCCTCTGCTGTGCACGGAACCTTGTGCATAAATTAGTGCTCATTTAGTGCTAATTTAGTGCTAAAAGCTAAAATTTGATGCTCTTATATTTTGGCAGAAAATTTTGACTAGTTTCCCTGCTCATACTGTTATTATATTTGTATATAACTAAAAGCTAGCAGTTTTCTAATTTTCTGCCACAATATAAAAGCATCAAATTTTAGCTTTTGGCACCAAATTAGCACTAAATGAGCACTAATTTATGCACATAGTTTTATCGATTCTACTCACTTTGCCGTTCTAGCTTTACATACGTCGAATAAATTATATTTTTCAAAATAAAATATTTAAATATTCTACTATACTATATATACTAGGTGAAGTACTGGGCCCTTTGATGGTGTAAAAACAATTAAGAATGCAAGTCGAAAAGGGCCGCCACACACCGCGTGCATATTAAATAAGTATTCTAATATTCTATATAATGTCGGACATCGGTACAGCAACATGCATATTAACTTGACACGAGTACAGTTGTTTCTTTTGATGATTCATTATACATATTTATATTTACTAGTGTTCGCCTAATGGTCAGAATTCGACATAATCTTCATTGAAAAACAAAAAGAAATGTATCCCACGGGAACCGTAAATTTTTCCGGGATAAAAAGTAATCTATGTGCTTTTTATCCCGGACATATTCCAGACTATAACTTATCACTGTGCCATATTTCATCCAGATCCGTTCTGGCGTGATTGAGTAACAAACAAATACAAAGGAGTAACTGTTTTGTCTTTGTCTATTTACATATTATGTACATATATATATACAAATGGATATAGATTCTGAAGTCCTGTGTTCGAGTCCCGGATCGGGGTAAAAAAATAAATAGATTATTGATGTGCTTCGGAGAGCACGTAAACCTTCTAAATCGGTCTTATACCAGTCTCTCAGATCGCTTGCTGTGGATTGACGTATTGTCCGCCGTGACCCACATTGGTTCTATAGAACTTACATTTATAAAAAAATACTCTTTTTCCCAAGCCGAAATTCAACATCTTAGAAAGAAGTAAATACTTCCAGGAAGAGTTAAAATTCAGATTCTCCTTCAATATGAGAAGGATCCAGGCGATAGACTGAAGTGGACTAGTGCAGGTAGACGACTTTCGCATGCCTTTCAAAACTTGCTAGGTTGTCTCAGACATGCAGATTTCCTCACGATGTTTTCCTTCACCGTTAAGTATTCTTTAATTTTAACTTGTATCCATTAAAAATTATTGTTTAAATATAACAAATCTATTTTAAGTTTCATAACTGAATCGTCGCTTGTATCGAGTGTTATTTTAATTTTCATAGACTAAACAAATACGACTTCAAACAATAATTCCTTGTGATAATATTATGAGATACAAATTATATTATTGTTAGTAGGTACTGTGCAAAGATGAATTTAAGATCTAGTTAGTTACCTAATACTTATCATTGATTTTTATCCAATTCTTGATTTTGTTATTAAATAAAAAATACATTAATTGAAATAGATCTTTAGTTAAAAATATATTTAAAGCTCTAAGTACTCTATCATAAAAATAAACATGAACATATCTACATAGAGTCAAAGACTTACTTTACTTAAACCCTTCTTTATCACTTCTAATAATATAAAAATAATATTATGTGTTATATATATATATATATATATATATATATTACATAATACTAGAGATTCTAAGTCTTACTTCGCACGTACGACAGCTGATTTGTTTTCCAATTGTGTTGTGATTCGAATAAAACTTACACAAATTATGGAAAAAAATAATTGTATCTTCTTTCTGTAGTAATAAACTTATACAATTTTTTTTTAACAATTTTAATATACCTGATGCGATTGATAGCAAATCTAAACTGGCATCTGGATTTTACATAAATTGGTACAACATTTTGTATAGATATAAAATTAAAAAGTGGTTAAATCGACCACTAAGAATCGGTTACGTAGTTTTAAGGTAAAGCTTATAAAAGCGTAAAAATTTAAAAAAAAACTACACGTTTTGTCATACGAATACAAAAATAAATCTAAGCTTTCAAAGCTTCCATATCACAATAGTAAATAAAAAACTTAATGTGAAAGTTTGTATGTTCATATGTATATTTGTTACTGCTTGACGGTGAAATGACCGAATTTGGATTAAATGAAGTACTCAGATGAACTCTCTCTAGAGTAGCACAGATTATTGTTAGTAATAAAATTTTCCAAAAGGTGGCGCTACCTTTATATTATAACTAGCATTGCCCGCGGCTCCGTCCGCGTTCAGATGACCAAAAACCAAATTCTTAAGTTTTACAAATTAGTATACTCTTATATTGCAGTTTTTGTATTTTTTCTCAGAAATAAGACATTTTCCCGCGTTAAAAAGTATCCTATATATTGACCCGGATAACCAGCTATCACCATACCAAATTTTATCAAAATCCCTCCAGTGGTTTTTCTGTGATGCGGTAACAGACAGACAGACAGACAGACAGACAAAAATTCTAAAAACTATAGATTCGGCCTCTGTATCGACAATAATGTTTATTTCAACAAGATTTTCCAAAAAATATTTAATGTACAGATTCAGCTTGGTTACAATTTTAATAAGCAAGCACAAGGTACCTGTAAGCATACAAGCGAAGCGAGTGTACGTCACTAGTTGTATAAATTCAAATTCGGTGGACAAAATTATTCCCATAAATGAAACACTCCTTTTTTCTACCAGTCATTGAGTATTTCCTGCGGCCCAACTTCATATTTTATTCATATGACGTATCTTTGCTTTTTGAAAGCAACACGCGAAGATTTTTGTGAATGGCCCTCGTAAATGTGTTTAAATCGCGAATATATGATTTTATGACGCATAATAAAAGTGCAAATTTTTTGTGTAAAATGAATTTATACGGTGCAATAAAAACATGACCAATAATCATGATGCTTCATTGATTGGCCTCTTTTATTTAACACTAGTGGTTTCACCGCAGCTTCATACGTATTGGAAGTTTTTTTTATAGTTTTTATGTTAACGTTCTACTTCATAACACAAGAGAAACGATTTCTCGTGGAATATATTGTTTAAAATATATTACTTATTGCTTGCTTGTGTACTAGCTTTATAAAATAACAATAATCTATTCGAATATTATAAATATGAAAATTTGTTTTTTTGTTGTTGTATCGAATAAGATCTGAAACTACTGAACCGATTTAGATGAAATTTGGTAAGAAGATAATTTGAGACCTGGCGTCTTCTCCATTCCACGACAGTTGCTAACTAAACAGATATACACATATCAAACCGTTAGTAATTGAATCATTATATATTGTCTGTATAATAAATAATAATAATAAATGTTGGGACATTAACACACAGCGCCATCTAGTTCCATGGTATGCTTGTGGATACCAGATAGCTGATATACTACACATATATAACTTTAAATACATACATATTATAAATATAAACACCCATGACTGGAGTACAAACATCACACAAATGAATGCCCTCAGCGGGACTCGAACCCGCGACCGCTAGCACATCCAGTAGCGTCACTACCAACTGAGCCAAACGTGTCGTCCGTATAGATTTCATTATTATTATAAAAAAAATAATCTATGCCACGGGATCCGTACATTTATCTGATATATAAGCTATATTATTGTAAAGTTTTATCAAAATCCATTCAGTAGTTTTTGCTTGAAAATATAACAAACATCCATACATCCAGTCCCACCATACGTCCTCACAAACTTTCGCATTTATAATATTAGTAAGATTTTAATATTAAAATTGAAGTATTTTACATCATATAACAAACTTTATTGTCTTTATTTATTTAACAAATACAAAAAATCATTTATACAAAACTAAGACGCTCGTACTAAGTGAACTTGTATTACGAGCGTCTTGCCTTCCATGTATAGTTAATAATAGTAAAAAGAAATAACAAATTAATAATAATTGTACGAGTCCTATAGGTACCTACTGTTGTAGAAAAAACGTACCAATTGTAGTTAATTAAAAAACAATGAGTCGAGTATTTCCCAATAAAATAACAATGAATAAAGACCACCGCATATAAGATAAACTGCTTAACCACTTAATTGAACAGGTTAAGCTCCTTTCATACTGACGTATAGATAATAATTTCATATAAAAATGAATAATTAGCTTTTCAAATTTAACGATTTTTCTTCTGAATTATTGTATAAAATTGTGGGTAGACCATTTGTAATAACTATGGGTTTTGAGACGTCTTAAACCTTAGTTTCTCCCGTAACCATGTTTGTTGTAAAGCATTTGATATATCAGGAAGAAAAATTCAAAAAAATTACAACCGCGAAAAGGCCCGAAAAATTATTATATTTCAAATCCTACTATAGTTTGTCCATTTTATTAATAGTTTTTTAACAGCTCACGCTCATGAAGCTTCGTATTGTTTAAGTTAAAATTTCATACAAATAATATTGTACTTCATTCTTTTTCTATATAATATTATGAATGTGAAAGTTTGTGAGGATGTATGGATGGGTGTCTGTTACTCTTTCACGCCAGAACGGCTGAACGAATCTGGATGAAATTTGGCACAGAGATAGATTATAGTCTGGAATAGCACATAAGTTATATTTTATCCCGGAAAAATGTACGGCAAAAATTAGTTCCATGATATTTGTAAAAAAAAATGCAACTGGATCATTTCACAACTTGCATCTTGACATTCTCCCAATGTAAATTTTCATACGATAGTCTTCTCAGGCGTGAGATACATCCGTGTGAAAGGAGCTCTAAGAGTATTTTTATGCATGGAGCAAAAATGCCTTTGTTAAGCTGTCACATAAACTGCGGTACGGCAAGCGTTCATCATGGAAAGGTCATCACCCGTCCCAGACCGCACGGGATGCACGCTTGTTAGGGCCTTTATTTTTTAACTGACTGTTTTAACCGATTTTAAAAAGGAGGCATTTAATTTTCGTGTATGTTTGTTTATGTGTATTATAATATCTTCATTGATTGACCGATTTTAATGATTCTCTTTTATTAAATATCTTAATAATAGCTTATTTTTCAAGTAATGTTGCATTCTCAAGGGCTGAATTTTTAAAGTGATATTGAAATCGCTGTACTTTTAGTTAAAAAGTGTATTTAAGTGATTTCAGCTGTTAAAATATTATAATTTTTATCAGAAAAGGAGTCATTCGAAAAAAAAAAACTGTGACCGGTAATTTGTTCTAATTTATGCATAAACTCTATTGTTAACGTAGAACTTACTGTCGAACATTTTACTAAGAGACATGCAGATTTGTAATCAATCTCACTGCCCCTATGTTATTACTTCGTCTTGTAATTATATGAAGAAGTATATAATATAAGTTAATTATAATATAAGAAACTAGCATTGCTTGCGGCTTCGCCCGCGTTCAGATAACCAAAAACCAAATTCTTAGGCTATTCTAGGCTAGGCATATTGATATTAGTATACTCTAACATTAAAATTTTTGGATTTTTTCTCAGAAATGATTCGGCCTCTGGATATTGGATATCGATAATAATGTTTATTTCAATAAGATTTTCCAAAAAAATTTTAATGTACAGATTCAGCTTAGTTACAATTTTATTATATGTATAGATAAGAAATTTCATTTTTTTCTTATCTTTATTTAAAGGAGTTCGTCATAGGACAGAAAGCAAACATGTCATCCTTGTTAGAGATGAACTAAATAACAAAAACATGCTAAATTATGCACAGAACATAGAGAAAAATACGTATAGAAATAAAATCTAATTCAAAATCTTTACAAATTATTTAGGGATGGTAAAACACAATTTACTAAGCCAATAACACATATGAAGAAGACATTGTATATAAACGAATTTCGTCACATAAATTTGCTTCATTATATCTGTTTGTTTGTATATACGGTAATAATATCAATTGAATTACAAAACTGATTCAAAAAACATTTAATTCAATTCTTTTGTTAATGGCTTCAAAACGATTCTAAAAATTTTTAGAAGTAATAGAATAAGTTATATTATCATCGGGTTGACATGATTGATTTGACAGCTCTTTTATAAGAAATTACAAGTTTAAAGTTTCAAATAAGGTCTAAGGTCTACAAAAACTCTAACAAAGGGTGTATGAAATTCGAGCAAAAGGTCACGTTGACCAGCAGGAGGCATATCGGATGGCATTGGGAAGATAGCCCGAAATTACGTTCGTGATTTGTTTATTTTTATATGAAGACTCCATATAAAGTCGAAATAATGTATATATATTAACAACTTTTTAACTAAAAATATACAATCGATATATAGTAAAAAAAAATCGTAAAAGATTCCGAAAAGATAGTTTTTTTAAATGTCAAATATAAGCGTAAATCGAAGAAATTACGAGAATTTTATGCGTGGATTTTGTCTTTTAAATACGGCTGAACCTATTGATACAGTAACTGTACGACTACTATTAATTTTATTAGTCCGGCTATTGATTACTAACAAATTTAATATTTCATCCAACACCTATAATTTTCAAGTCGAAACTGTCACCAAATCTTAAACTTATATAAAAATTACTATGTTAATAGGAGTTCTGGATTTGAAATAAAAAATACCCAACGAATAAGCCAATATAAGAAATAATAAGACGGGAGCTAAGCTACACTTCACTTCCGCCTTCTCAATCTACGAGTACATACGTAATCTTAGTCGAGCCTGTCACATCGACAATTTAAACAAATAAATAATATTTTATCCAGATGCTCTAAATCTATACTTAATATTATAAAGAGGTAATGTTTGTGAATTGTGAGTTTGTGACGTTGTAATCTCTGTTGTTGTTGTAATCTCTGGATCTACTAAACCGATTTAGACGAAATTTGGTAACAAGATAGTTTGAGACCCTGGGAAGGACATAGGATACTTTTTTTCCCGGAAATCATCCCTTAAGGGGGTGAAAATGGGGAGGAATTTATATGGGGAATCAACCGGGAAAAATAGGGACGAACCCGAGCGAATCGAGGGTGAGTCGGTAGTTTAAAATAAAAAAAAACAAAATAAAGTAACAGGACAAATAATTATATATTAGTCGTACAGTAGCTAGATTAAGAATCCAGTATTATGTAAGTTAGACAAAGCTATAGAATATATTTTCATAATATTAACTACTTTTCTATTAATACCGACATCAAATACAGAAAAAAAAACTTGTCTGAATGGATGGACCAAAACGGCTGACAACATGACTTTCTACAAACGATATTTCTAATCGACAACTGAGCAACATTATGCTCAGATATTACGTAATTTCATACATTTTTAGTATTAGCGCTAACTATTGTAGAATACTCTTCTACTTGTATAACTAGCTGATTCACTTGATGTATAGCTTATAATATCTACGAGGAACGTAATATAATGGTCCGAGCTCCTCTTGTAAATAGCTAACATTTGTTAAATTTGGGATATACACTGGTCATAAATTTAGGAAATTGGTTACAGAGCTCTCTAAGAGCTGTAGACTCGATTTTGTGTGTAAAATGAAAACTATTATAAAATAATTTTTATACTTAGCGGTTATAAGAAAATAATATTTTGGCTAGTTTTTTAATATAAAAAATAATCTTAAAAAATTTAATAATTAACATTTTTAAGTAACATTGTAATGGAGTTCTAAATGTTCCTTATTTTAGATGAAAAACCCCTACTCTTAGAATCACTTATAGATATGTAGAATAGTCTATCAGCAAGTTACCTCGTATTTCCTACACACGCCTACACATACATTATGTATACCCTCCGAAAATCAGCTCGCTGTGTAAAAAATGATTCATTATATAAAGTTGATTCCTAGTGATAAATTTACAAACAAAATATATTTTTAGGCAATAATTGTGGGGTAAAATTAAAACCTAAAACAAATAAACAATTATATTGTATCTTATCACCGACATATTCTTTTTATACGAGGCCATAGTAAATAAAACTATCTTTCTCACCAGTCTCTCCCGTGACCATGATTCATGCAAAACATTAGAAACGTCGGGGACCAAAAATCAAAATAAATCCGCAAAAATCCGAAAAGTTAGTTTTATTTAAAATTTCAAATATTCACGTAAATCTAAGAAAGTATTAGACCATATTGTTTAGATTTAAGTACTATACAACCAAAACCGCGATTATTCATTACTAAGTACCATTCAGTTCCCATAAATAAATGTCTCTACACTGCACTGCCATTATCGCAGCTGACAAACATTAACAATTTTTCCTGTTTATTGATATTATATATAGTTTGCATAAATGGGTCACAAAATTCACATGGACAGCACATTGTGTCGTATTTTAATTATATACAAATTATATTAAACATAAATTACATACTAAAAAAACAAATATAGGAATTAATAAGTAGCAACTCGCCTTTGCCATACAAGCATAAGCTTCCTGAAACCAGTTGATCACTTATATCACTATATGGCTCATAAGCTATTGGTTTAAGAAACATTTTCCGTAATATTTTCTTTTGACAACGTACATTTTAATATAAAATATATTCAAAATGCGGAAAAGCGCCTAAGACATACATATATGTATGTAGATAATCCTAGTTTAGATAATTATGATGTCCTTCTTCATTAAGGTAATCTATACTATAATAAAACAGTAGAGGTCGAATGTCTGTACATAGCAAAAAAAAAATGCTAAAAACAGAGTCAGGGGGATGTAAGAAGACAAATAGAACAAATCCAGATTTTTTCATTTTTTTGTTTCTCTGTCTGTTTGTCTGTACGGGCTAATCTCCGAATCTATTAGACCGATTTAAATGAAATTTTGCATGGTGGTACATTATATCTTTTATCCCGTAAAATTAAATTGTTCCCGTGGGATAGTTAAAATACTATAGTATCTTACACAACAACCTATGCACCTAATTTAGTAAAATTAAACATTCTGATACCTTATATTGCCGGCCAAACAACAGGTTACTTTACATCCCGGAAAAATGAACGGTTCCCGTGCAAACTAATAGATCCTCATTAGTATTTTTCTAGAGGCGAACCCGAGCGAAGCGAGGGTGAACCGCTAGTTATAAATAAATATGTTGGGACATTAACACACAGCACCCTGTAGTCCCATGACAAGCTATGAGGTTTCTGTTATGGACACCAGATAGTTGATACACTACACATATATAACTTTAAATACATACATATTATAACTATAAACACCCATGACTGGAGAACAAATATTCGTGTTCATCACACAAATGAATGCCCCCAGCGGGACTCGAACCCTGGTACAGCAAGTAGGGTTACAACAAACTGAGCCGAACGTGTCGTCGGAATTATGGTATTAATAATGCTCTCTTAGAATTACGCGAATATCTGACATTTTAAATAAAACTATCTTTTCGGATTATTTGGCGTATTTATTTTGATTTTTGGTTCCCGACGTTACGAATGCTTTACAGCAATCATGGTCACGGGAGAAACTTTCCCGTATGTAAATATGTTAGTAAAATATGGTAGGAATGTTGATAAAAATAGAGATAGTATGTGCCCTAACTAGGGATATTACCTACGTATTTCCTCTCTATCTCTTACTCTACTTTCGGAATTTCACTCAAATCAAAGTTGAGGCGTTGTAACTGTAAAATGTAAAAAGCACATTTACTCACCGAATCACTCACTAACTCCCTCACAAATTTTCACAAGAAAACATATATAATTATTATATTTTGCTACACTTAAGACAGTTACACTTCAGTTATTTATTCTTACAAGCTTATGAATTACAATTAATGTGATAATTACAAAAAAAAATGTGGTTTGTATTTTCATTTCTGCATTACAAGAACATTACCTAGCCCATATAAAAGCTAGCTTTCTCTATTAAATAGCAAGTGCGAACTCGATCAGGTGTTCTTCAACGTGCGCGCGCGCCGCTCCAATCAACCGATTAGTCACAGATTGCAGTAAATCACGAATGTAGTGGAGTTACGAATGAATTGTTTTGATTTCAAATGAAAAAATATATTTTGTTGTGTTAGGACTAAAGCTTTTTTGCATTCAGTGTGACTGAGAGACAGATAGAATATAATAAAAAGGTTTTTTATATAATATATATTTTATTTTTCTATGATATTGCTTTCTAATAATAAATTTGTTAATTATTTATTATATTGGAAAGCAATATGATGAATACAAGCGAATCTAACAACTTTTCTATTTATTTAAATTTCAGCCTCCTGTGCGCAGGAGGACTTATAGTGCACAAGTATATGCACAGACAAAAGTGCGCTCTCTAACATTACGACCAATGAGAGATGTGCAGATCGCAAAAGCAACGGTTTTACGTACTTTCCAAATAACGGTATAATAACGTCAACTAAAAAATTATAACTGACTATTACAGAGATTTTTTAACAGCATAATTCAAAACTATATCTGGCCTGACATCGGGACTCAAACTCAGGACCTCTGGAATTACACCTAGATATGCTAGACGAAGTCGGTGCCAGTACCTGGCAGGACTAATATTTGTTGTCAATTTATTTATGTCACGTAGTTACTATATTATGTACGGAAGCAAACACATCCTGTATTATCATATGCGTTGTTGTAATGGGAAATCAGTACTTCGGTTTCTGCTTCATCGATTACTTACATGTTAATTAGTATATCATTCCATTAACCCACTAACAATGTACATCGTTGCACGAGATTAATGTTTGTATTGTACATGGAAATTCTACGAAATGAGGAGAAAGACGGAGAAATCAATAAATCACAGTGTTAATACTTTCTTAGATTTACACGAATATTTGACATCTGAACGCGGGCGGAGCCGCGGGTAATGCTAGTAATTTATATTTATAACAATTGGCTTGTTTCTCCATACAAACCTTCATCATCATTCTCTCCCCCTTAAACGATGATTTCCGGGACAAAAACCTATTTCACTCACTCACTTTTCATATCATGAGATTTAAAAAAAATTATATTAGTAAAAAAAAATCTTTTAATTTTCTATTATACAAAGCTTGTCCTGACAATAACAAACACAAAAAAAAACCAATTTGGTGCAGTCGATCGGAAGTTATGCGCGTACATACATTTCGGTAATTCATTTTTATTTATATAGATAGAGTGAACAGAGCCTTTATTTATTCCCTATAGTATCGTTAAAACATCACCTTCATTTTATCGTAGCTCTAATCGAAAGCGAATCAGACACGCTATTGCAGTACTTTCATTAAGTCTCATACTTTACCCCGTTCCTCGTCTGCCCCCATTACCAGATCTAAAACCTAATCAATGCATGGAGTTTATATTTTAGATATTTTTATTACTTAATTAGTATTCTAAATATGGACATTTTTTGTTACTTTCTTACTTACTAATCACTCAACGTCTTCTAATTGAGATAAAATCTGGCAAATCGAGCGTGCCTTGATTAGACCTAGTCTTATATATACCATGATTCTTATAGGAAATTATTAAAATCACGAAAGTTTATTTACAAATATGATTTGTTAAATTAAACTAAAATAATAAAAATAGGTTTATCTTATTGTCACTAACCTAAAAATTCATGATTTTTGATAAACATTCGGCTTGGAAACGTCACATTTTTATTCATCGATCAACGACAAAAAATGTCCTCATATCCTCAAAAATGTGCTCATTTGAACATTTGAGCACGCTTTAAATATTTTTTGTGAAAACAGCTTTAAGCATTGCGTTTAAGGTTCAATTTATATTGTTGTATATTTATTTCAACTAGAATATACCTAAAAACATTTGGTAACAGAAGAGTTTTAAGAGAACTTTTGCATGGGATTTTTTTCTAGTACTTTTTTGTTTGATGCATTTACCTATAAAATATCCGTAAAGATTTTGATTCGTCTCTGATTTAATTTGAATCGTAAGACTATCTTCCAGTGTTTTATTTAAACTTCGTGCTGTTACTTTAATGAAATGAATCAGTCACGGTTTTGCTGCACACTTTCATTACGTAGTACCTATACTTTAATTTTAATATAATAAAATGCCGAGTCGAATCTTTACATTAACTTTTTTTTGGAAAATCTTATTGAAATAGTCATTATTATTGGTACAGAGGCCGAATCTACATATAGTTCTTAAAATTTTTGTCTGTCTGTCTGTCTGGGAACGCATCACGAGAAAACCACTGGACAGATTTTGATGAAATTTGGTATGATGATAGCTTTTTATCCGGGTCAACATACAGGATACTTTTTACTGCGGGAAATATTTCATCTTTGAGAACTCTATCCTAACCGCTAAAACGTAATACGTCTTAATAAGTATCTTTTTTGTAACTAAAGCAGATTAGTTGTAAATAAAACTAAAACTAAATAACATTTGATCCGTCTTCGCCAAAAAAGTCAGCATTGCGATTTAAGGATCCATAACTTACATAATAAAAATTTATCTTATTATAAATATATGTATTTTAGGGTTATCAAAAACGGTATAGTCAAATGAAAAATAAAAGAGTGTATTTTTTATTGTTGATTACGCGATATTTTGTAAAATATGATTACTGCACTTTTTTTTAAGAAAAGGAGCTTTTCTTAAGCGTAATATAAATTCTATCGAAATAATGACTTTTAAAGGGATTTTGTGTATTTTTAGATAAAAAATAAATATATGCTGTGAATAAATAATAACTATTAAACCTTTTCTTTTAACAACTTTTTTTTAAATGTTTGAGGAAATCATTATGTATGATTCAAATCAACAATTTCAATCCATTTAATTACAATTACACACGAGATTTGTATAAGTAAAATATAATTAAAATGATAATATGGAGTTCATCTTAAAGATAATTGTGCCTTTAAGATGCCGACAATCATAGCAAATTAGCCTTATTAAGTCAAGATTGCGGTCTCAACAATTTAAACTATTTAGCCTGTTCGATCCAAGGATGCCTTTCTCTAAGCTAAGTCACTAATAAACATAATATTTGTATAAGAATCTCGTTTAAAAAGCAGTCTTTGAGATGACCTAAATGTATGTATTTGACATTTTTGAAGTTATACTTCTTTTGGCACGTTTGTAAAAAAATATGAGAGTAAAATTTTTACGATGCGACAGCCAAAAAGCAACATGATGATGCTAGCTGCATTCCTTTTACAAACAGAGAGTTGTGTACGGGATGAAATCTTTAGCTATTTTTATTTTGTTACGCCAAAGAAGTATAACTTCTTAGGTGCGTACATACAGTACACAACCACCTTTTTTTTGGTGTATGTTTGGCAATTTATGTTAAAGTGAATGAAAACCAATTGGTATACAAAAACTCAAGACACAAAATTAGCGTCTCAAAATAGTCCTCAAAGAAGTGCACCATTTCAAATTGGAGTGCGCTTTTTAAAAATCTCTTTTATTCATTGCTTTTTGGATGACAAAATTAAAACTCACGTTGTTTCATTTAAAACTACTTTATATGGTGTGCGTAAGGTCCAATTTGTGTTTAGACTTTTTAGAACTTTCGATTATTAAATTTTATTCTGTGGTTAGACTCAACGTCACATGTCCACGCCACTTTTTGAAAAGACATTTGTTAGGAAATGTGTATCTTTGTTTTATATAACAAATTGCATTGCCCGCGGCTCCGCCCGCGTTCAGATGACCACAAACCAAATTTAAGGTTTTACATATTAGTATACTCTTACAATGCAGATTTTGTATCTTTTCTCAGAAATGAGACATTTTCTCACAGTAAAAAGTATCCTATATGTTGACCTGACCTGGATGTGGATAACCAGCTATCACCATACCAAATTTCATCAAAATCCCTCCAGTGGTTTTTCTGTGATGCGGTAACAGACAGACAGACAGACAGACAGACAGACAAAAAAATTAAAAACTATAGATTCGGCCTCTGTATCGATAATAATGTTTATTTCAATAAGATTTGCCAAAAAATATTTAATGGACAGATTCGGCTTAGTTACAATTTTATTATATGTATAGATGTCGAAACCCTAAGTCTATAAATTCCCAATGTACGGAATCACTTCTAGCAATTTTATTCACACTTTACCGACTTCAGTTCTATTGCATATTCTTCTTGTATCCAAAAGCAATAAGCTGCTTCGCTGTACCTGAAAAGAAAGTTAATATTAATACAAAATTAAAATTATGTAGATTTACTTTTATAGATATACATCCAATACTTCATTTTATTTAAGGTATTTGTGAAATATTTAACATTTTAAATAAAGCCATCCTTTCGGATTTATTCACGAATTAATTTTGATTTTTGGTTTCCGAGTTACGAATGCTTTACAGTAACCATGGTTATGAGACACACTAAGGTTTCGGGAGTAACATACGCTACTTTTATTTTGGAAAAAAGAATAAGGTTTCCACACGAAAAAATATCCATGAAATTTTGAATGTAATCCGCTTACCTAGACCCGGGCGAAGCAAGGGTAAATCGCTAGTATATGACTAAATGACATATTACTATTCGCCGTAACGTTATGCTGGGTTCACACGGCATTGTCCTGCGCGTTTTTTTGCAGTATACGCCTTAACGAATCCATAGTGGCACATGCATTGTATATAGAACCGTTCACACGTCTTGTGTACTGAAAAAAATCATACGCCGTTTATACGCTTAAACGAATACTCACCGGACATATAGTTTAGCTTTGTCTAAACCAACGAATACAAAAGTTTTACACGAATGAAAATCTACCGTATGAACACCCGACTGACTGTACGTTTAAAATCGAATACAAAAAAACCCTGCAGGACAATGCCGTGTGAACCCAACTCTTACTCTTTCTCTCATGATCTATACAACAAATCGTTAAAAATCACTACAACCCACACATGTACTGTCTAAGAGAAGAACAAACGAGAAAATCGATTCAAAATGAAACAACTTTACGCTTAAAATATTAACAAAGATAAAGGATTATCTCACATAACATAGATAAGGTATTCAAATAATTTAACCGATCTAGAGCAACGATCAGATTAGTTCCTAGTTACAACTAGCACTAACTGTCCGTTCACGAAGCCAGCAATCAATGAGATTGATCCCTTGTTAAATCACGTTAAATCATTAATTGACTTGATTTAAAATAGCCGATATCCAGGCCAAGTAGATACGAGATAGGAGATACGAGATGCAAATCTTTCAGCATAATGAGATCTTACAATACTTATAAGGAGCTTTGAGTCTTCGAATACTTCGTACCTACTTGTTTTATTGTATAACTCGGTCTACTTTTTCGGTTTTGCGTGAGAATTATCAATTTAGTAGAATGAAAACTTCTATGATCTATCTGCCTTTTCTTTGGTAGCGTCGTTACAATGCGGAAAGAGTTCTACGTATAATGTATGTATATACATATATCCTAATATATGTATGTGTATATTAGTTATGGATACCAGATGGTTATACATTAAATACACATATATAAATTTAAATAGATACATATTATGAACATAAACACCCACGAATGGAGTACAAACATTCGTGCTCATCACACAAATGAGTGCCCTCAGCGGGACTCGAACCCGCGAACGCTGACACAGTAAGTACTGAGCCGACCATGTTGTTGAAGCAGTAAATATTTCTTAACAGTAAAGGTATACAAACGTATCTGAAAATCAAAACTCAATGCCTATATTAAACTTATAGCCACAATAAGCCCACCCGCGCACTAAGCGACAACTACTGCGAACATAATATAAAAAAACACTATGACTATGGTCTCTATTTCGGTCGTCAAATTTTTAGACTCTAAGAACTACCCACTAGACATTTACCCATCGATAGATGATATCTTAATAGAAAGTTAGTTTACATTGATAAAAAATACTTAATTTTGTTCCGGTTATGTTAAATAGCTGTAGCACCCAAAAATATTTACCTATTCATAAAGCATTCGTTAATGTTATCAAACTCGCTAATCATATTTGAATGGTAGAGCCAAATGAACGTGAGAGCATCTATGAGAAATGTAGAGTTAGTGTTAGTAATTGATTTCAGCTGCATCACGAAAACATCAAGACCAGATTGGTTTTGGCGCCTCGGGTGGAGTTTATTATGGGATAAATAACAATCAAATGAGTTTTAGTAACATATCTATAGTTTATACTATATTGGTAGAGATCGTGGATTCTATTTTTGCATGTTTCAACTTTCCGGGTTATATTAGACTTTGAATGAATGCATAATAATAATTTATTATTCTGAACTCTGTGTGTGTATATAATTACTTATTCACGCTTAAAGACTGGACCGATTTAGATGAAATTAAATATACAAATAGACTGTGACTTATATTAATACATGTTAGCATCTAGGGACCCCGAGCGATGCTAGAATAATTTTTTTCAGTAGGTATTGTAAAGTAAAAGTCCTTAAAAACCATTATTTTTTTATAAAAGTGATTTTGAAGTACCTATATTTTATATTTAAAAAGCAATTATATAAACACCCAGCTCTTAAACATATACAATAATAAGTTAAAGAGCAAAAAAACTATCATTTTTTATCGCCAAACAAGAATAATCAATCGTTGTGATCGTGCGAAAGTTATATAGTGACGCGAGACATGTATTTTAAAACTATCCGATCTACGAGAGTGAACAGCGAGTGCACAGGCTACCATATAAGGGACGTCACTCTTCCTGCCTTGTTTATTACCCTTAGATCCTTGTTAGTCTATGACTCACCATTTAACCTGTAAAGTATCAATAGATCTAGTGTTGACAGGTTTTTAAAGCTATTTATTGGTTACGTCTTGAATAAATATATCAGGCTATGAGCTAATAGTTCTTACGATAGTGGTTTTGCACGATTAAATAATACTTTACAAAAACTATATAATGCATAATTATAGCATTATTATCTATACATATAATAAAATTGTAACTAAGCCGAATCTGTACATTTAATATTTTTTGGAAAATCTTATTGAAGTAGACTTTATTATCGATACAGAGGCCGAATCTATAGTTTTTTGAATTTCTGTCTGTCTGTCTGTTCAGTTTCACAGAAAAACCACTGGAGGGATTTGGATGAAATTTCGTATGGTGATAGCTGATTATCCGGGTCAACATATAGGATACTTTTTACAGCGGGAAAATGTCTCATTTCTGAGAAAAAATACAAAAACTGCAATGTAAGAGTGTACTTATATGTAAAACCTAAGAATTTGGTTTTTGGTTATCTGAACGCGGGCGGAGCCGCGGGCAATGCTAGTTAATATTATATTATTCTAATGTCACTCACCTGCTCCCTTTACATGGTAGGCCCTTATATACTTTTCTACACAAATATTGATATTTTAAATAAAATTATTTGGAATCTTTCAAAGGTTCCATTTTTATTTTTAAATTTATTACTCTAGATGTTTCGAATGCTTTACAGAAAACAGAAAGAAGATTAAAATAAAAAAATAGTAATCAGTAAAATATAAAGGCTACTTTAGTATTTAAAAGCAGCCTTTACAATAATCCAGGAACTAATCTCCAATTTATTACGAATTTTACTGAAATCTGTTAACCTATCACAGCGTGAACAAGTAGGTAACCGACTAACTCACTGACTCACTAAAAAACTTTTGCGTATTATTAGTGCAATGGATAATATACATTTAAAGTACCAATGATCAATGAAAATTATAGTGATCATGAAATATGTTAGTATCGAAATTTTTCAAAATGAAATTGACGACACGTTTGGCTCAGTTTGTAGTGACCCTACTTGCTATGCCAGCGGTCGCGGGTTCGAGTCCCGCTGGGGGGCGTCCATTTGTGTGATGAGCACGAATGTTTGCACTCCAGTCATGGGTGTTTATATTTATATTTATAATATGTATGTATATAAAGTTATATATGTGTAGTGTATCAACTATCTTGGTATCCATAACACAGGCCTCGTAGCTTACCATGGAACTAGATGGTGATGTGTGTTAATGTCCCAACATAAAAGGTATAGCTAAAATTTGGCAAAATATGAATACATACGTATTACATATATTGTTTATACAAGTTTTTTAAAAGACTTTTGAATATACTTAAACACATTCAAAAATTGTATCAAATCACAGCTTTAAATGCCTTAAAAAGCATAAGCAAAAAACCCACAACTCAAAACTTAAACCATTTCATGCGTACAGTTGTTTTTTAAAAGGCATAATATATCAGAGAGCAGATAATAGCTTTTCAATGCCTTCGACCGCGACCTTCAATACGCTAACTGCTTCTTAATACATCATATGGGATTAAAGAAATTTCAACCTTATTTCGTATGTTATAGGGCTTAAATACCTATTTTCATGTTTAAGCACCATTTTTCTTCACATGCTAGTATCGCATTACGATAATGTACACTACTCGTCAAGTAAGTGTTTTCTGTTGAACATTAGTTGTAAGCTGTCAATGTATGGTATGTAACTCGTTCGCCTCAGTGGGGTGTGCGATAATAAAAATTAGCTTGGAATAGGTGACTCATGAAAGTGGTGACCAAGTAGCAACAGAAGAAAAAGAAATTTTTAACTTCCCTTTATACTTGTACTTGCTCAATTGTGTACTTACTTGGCACATTGGTTAAGAGTAGTCTAAGTTGGAGACGATTTATAGATAATAAATTATATGCTTTATAATATATCGATAAAAAGTATTAGACACAATCACCGACAAAAATGCCCTCACCAATTGAGCGCTCATTTGAACATTTGAGCGCGCTTTTAATTTTTTTTGTTGTAAAAAACAACTTTAGGCATTGTATTTAAAGTTCAACTTAGATTATTGTATATTTATTTCAACTAGAATAATTACCTAAGCACAATTAGTGACAATTTTAAGAGAACTTTTGCATGGGATTGTGTATCTAGTACTTTTTTGATCGATGGCTTTATATAAAATATCTATCTTTTTACAATAGTAAAGCAAGTCGTACCTTTTCACTGCCATAGTACCACTAAAGACTCAATGATACATATCTTTTGTTATAGATGTTTTATAACCAAAGGTTTCTTTTAGTTTTGGCTAAGCTTCTTTAATATATGAATGTTATAGAAAAAATATCTTAAAAATTTAGCGCCTACAGATTTAAATGTAGCAATACCCTACTAGTTTTTTCGGTAAGTGAGATCTAGAGGCTCAAACACTTAATCCAACCCGTCACCCTCTCTTTTCCTCTTCTATACACTTGCCTCGTCAATCATTCAAGATAGTATGCATATTGCACACGGTTAAGTTACTTTCCAGGAAGCATGCTTGTTATTAATCCATAAACTTTCATGGTCATTGACAATATTATCATAAATATTAATATTATAAAGAGGAAAAAGTTTTTTATGGTCGTAATGGATAAACTGAAAAACTAAAAGTAAACGCTCTACAAAACCGAAATTAACCGATTTTTTTATGGTATTCAGTGACAAACTAGCAGACAGTCCACCTGATGGAAAGCGTTACCTGTCGCTCATAACACCTACGATTCATGCACTTATTAGGTTTTATGTTACAAAACTGCAGAACCGCAGGTGCGTTGTCACTGTGAGGACTAAGATGATATAGGCCTCTTGCTTATAACTGCGCTGGTTACCATATCCTTCAAACCGGAACACAACAATGTAATCATTGTTGTTTGGCGGGAGAAAAAGATAAGGGGGTGGTACCCATCCAGTTGGACTCCTCAGGCTTGATAGAGTCCTACCACCGATAAAATTTTCTCCCTCCTTAGCTCGATGTGCATTATTTACCGCTGGTTACTGTATATGACTTTACAGGTGGATGAAACTAGAAAGTGGGTAGATAGATATGTCTGGCATATCATAAAAAATATATAGATATCAATCCCAGGCCAATCAAATATTCACTACAGCTCTACCATGACGAGATTTTATTTTATACAACAAAGTCAAGAGTCATATAAAACAGAGATAATTTTACAATAGGTATAATTATACTTTATTTTCTTGATGACTTTATGTAGATAGTCTCAATTAAGTGAGAAACAAGTTAATTACTTCGAGGCTAATTGAATTGTATAAATATAATTTTTAAAACAAATAACAAAATTAAAAATAATTTATCGTTAAATTCTCAGGTTTCAGATACGATCAAGTATTTTTGATAAAATCATGAATAAAATTTTAATTCTATTGTACTCGTATATAATGATAATGTTCTCCTAGCCGATTCCGGCCACGGCGGCCAATCTCATTGAGACTAGCCAACTGCTCAGGAGATATTATAGTGCACAGGTGTACGCGCAGACACAACGTGCACTCTCTATTCCTGTCACTCATACTCCGGTGGGACGACCACTCCACACGACCAGTGAGAGTGTCAGCGCAGGACCGACGGCTTTACGTGCTCTCCGAGGCACGGGGGTGGAACACCGCCAACTTCCCAACTCCGGACTGTTACTGAGACTATACAGAAAACAATAACTAAACTTGGCCCGACCCGGGACTCGAACCCAGGACCTCCGAGTGTGCAGCCGTACATGCTAGCCACTACACCACCGAGGCAGTATATATATATATATATATATATATATATATATATATATATATAAACATAAACATACAAGCAGGAAATAAAAGGTTTTTTATTTTAAAAAAATGAATTAAACAAGAATTAAATTTGTGTGCTCTTACTTATATAATATATAGTTTAGTGATAAGAAAATTGTGCTAATCTAGTACATATTAAAAGCCATAAACGAAAGAATTGAAGTACACAAATTCATTCATAAACTGACAGTCTGATCTGATAGTGACTGACAGTTATCTGATTAAATAATATTCGATAGCCAATCAAGCGCAAGGACGTCGAAGCTTTCAAAGAGGTTGTCCGCCATTTTCTCGACGCGCTGTCACAACAATTAACTCGTCCCGAGTATTCCGGTTTCTATACGCATTAATGATCACATCGATAATTTTTTTTCATGCGTAAACAGAATGGTGACATTGGTCAATGTTAGATATATGTGTATTGACTTATATATACTTCCTTTATGCGGTTTCACTCGCATTTATTGCAATTTAGTCTGATTAAGCGAGACTTATTCTGCCTCGCCTGAGAACCTTTTTTTCCTAACGATCAATTAAATGATATTTTGCTATGTGTTTTATTCATATGATTGTCTGTATACAATAACGAAAGTCTCATCGAAATCCATCCAGCCGTTTCTGGGTGAAGTATATTTTTCAACGTAAATAGTACCTATAATACAGTTTACCTACTTTAAAAATAGTTATTCTACTCAACTAATAAGAAATAACTTTTTCTTGAAATTTATATACGGGATTTAATTTAGTCACAAAAATCAATAAAAAAGCATACACTCAAATTGAACATCTCTTTCCTTGAAAATCGGTAAAAATAGCTAAAAGATTTAATTAGAAAGTTGTTTTCAAAAATATCAAAACACAAATCATTTAAGAAGCTACATATTTCCATACCAAATTAATTTAAATACCTCTAAGTAATATTTTGAATGATAAATGCTACGAATTAAAATTTTTATCTTTACTAAATTTTAAATTGCACTCCAATTTGGTTGAAATAAAAAATCCTTTACATCAATTCATTTTATTAATAGCATGCATATAAAACTGGTGGCGCCAACGACCAGAACGTGTTTTAATTATTTTTCATAGTTAATTAAAACTCAATTTGGTGCTTTACGGAAATAATCGAGCTATAATTGAAGCGTTACAGATTTAAAAAAAAACAAGTTAATTAAGTGTGTAAGCCTATAAGGTCAGGATTTACTTTTAAATATGCTGTACTACCTATATTATATTTTTTTCAATCGATTCTTACAAAAAACTTTTTAACAAAAAAATAAAAACCGACTTCAAACAAAAGCACTAAAAAGTAAAAAATAACTGATTGGTAGTTTTCATTTACTATACATACCTAATCAAATATTTTCGAAGTCGGTGTGCTTTGCTTTGTATGGGCTGGCACCGATTTCGAAAATATTTGATTAGGTATGTATTTAATAGGTAGGCTTTAATTACTTAGCCAAAGCACACCGACTTCGAAAATATTTGATTAGGTATGTATAGTAAATGAAAACTACCAATCAGTTATTTTTTACTTTTTAGTGCTTTTGTTTGAAGTCGGTTTTTATTTGTTAAAAAGTTTTTATTTTTCCCTTTTTAGTGTAGACAGTAGTAGAAAAGTAAGGATTCTAACGTGTTAGGCTTGTCAAATCAAACAAAATAAGCCCAAACTCAAAGTATCTACTATTAGCCGTTGAAGAGTTCCATCTATCCACCTTCTGGCCTTGGCATCAGATCAGATCAACAACACCGAACCACTGTACTATCAACGGAAATAGAAATACTTGCAAAGTTTCAAGTCAATATGACAATTAGAAGTAGGTTAAATTCATCATTAGTTGTTTTTCCACCCTTAGGGGTGGTATTTTTTTTTGAAATTTAAATGGGACCAATCTGGAAGTATACCCTTTCAAACGACACAAAAATTGTCCAAATCGGTTAATAAATGACGGAGTTCTGAGGTAACAAACATAAAAAAAAAAAAAAAAAAAAAAAAAAAACATACAGTCGAATTGAGAACCTCCTCCTTTTTGAAGTCGGTTGAAAATTATCGAAATGCATCTAGTTTTCATAAGTTTGAGATTTTATTGTTAGATAATACTTTCTTAGATTTGCGCGAATATTTGACATTTTAAATAAAACTATCTTTTCGAATTATTTAGACCATGAATGTCTCTCCCGTAACCATGATTGCTGTAAAGCATTCGAAACGTCGGGAACCAAAAATCCAAATAAATCCGTGAAATAATCCGAAAAGATATATATATATATATATATATATATATATATATATATATATATATATATATTTATTGTTACATATTTTATTTTATTGTTAGATATACTAGCCGGTAGTTGTACGTAAAATAAACTTATTCTGTAACTTATAGAAATCGAAGTTGCAACTGTGGCAGGACAGATGAAGTCACGTAAGTACCCTTAAAAACCTGTAACACCATAAAATTTGCCTCAAAATGTGACCCGCTTTTCAGCACTTCAGGCGATCATATAAGCCCTAAAGAAAAGGTTTCATAACCCATCTTACGACAGCATTTTTGGTGAGAGACTGGCGACATACAAAAAGTGTTGTTTGTTTAGGTGAAGACACGTGACCTAGTAAAAGACAGCGGCAGTACTTTTTATCTTTATATTAACGTCCTAAATACGATATCATGTTTGTTTGTCTATTCGTATGTGTATAATTTCTTACTAAAGTATAATTAGGTGATGTTTTAGTGGTGTTAGTCGATATTTGTGTCGCAAGTGGACACAAATTCAATTTTCGACTTGTGCAAATGTAGAAAATATTTTACAGATACATAATATTAAGTTTTGTTATACTTAAATTTAGACTAAAAATAAATTAGTAAACTATGAAAGAACTATAATTAATTTTAATATAACCTTTTCAATATAACTTATTATAAAATATGAACAAAAAGATTTACTGTCCGTGTGTGTAGTTTTAAATCTCCATATGACACACGGTTGGTAGGTAATTTAATACGTTATGTTAATTAATTGTTTGTGGTTACCAAAAAACAGTCAAAAGTTATCGACCTTCACCGTTATTTTCCTTTAAAACTTAATTTCTTTTTGCAGATGGATGGCAGGATAACGCACCGGCATCAATCAGAATCATAAATTATTAAGCCATTTATTCATTAAAATGCTTAGTTTTCATGAAGCGAGACTATTTTATTCATGAAAAGAATGTTTTTAAAATTAATATTTTAGTACTAGAAATACCAGAGTTCTGGCCTTATTCCAGGTCTGTCCTACTAGTCCTAGTTAGCTAGTTTAGTTAACGCGTACAAACGCACAGACAAATAGACAAAAATTCTAAAAATCGTATATTTGGGTTCTATTATGCTAACAAAAATTCCCAATAATAGATTTTCTCAAATGTCTTCCATGTACAGACAGCGATTAGTTGCACTTTTATTATATGTAATATGTATACATACATACATTGTAGTGACGAAAAAAATAAATAAAAAACCTACACACGGTTCTAATTTCTAAAAAAAATCAAATCCTTTTTATTTATGATTAAAAAGATCATTCTCACATGCCTTTCGCATCTCTAGAGGCCCTTCCACCTCTTCCGAAGATTTCCCCTGCGTAACCAAAACAATAGACACATACTGAGAGGTCGTGGAATGCAGTGGCAATTTGTCAACTACATGAGTCTAAATCTTGTTGCAAAATAAAATGGAAAATTATAAAAAATAGTATTTGAAATAGAGTTTATTATTTCTTCAAGAAAGAGCTACTCACTAATTATAACATCGGAGCTCGGGATACTCTACGAAAACTTTAAAGAATAATCGGTTTTACGGTTGCATGGCAATGTATATATATATATATATATATATATATATATATATATATATATATATATACATTGCATATATATATATATATATATATACATTGCATATATATATATATATATATATATATATAATACTAGCAGAACCCGCCGCTTCGCTCGCGCTAAAACTACTAAAAAACTCTAAAAAGGTAGGTTTCATACAAATTTCCATCCCCAATTTTATCCCCTTATGGGATGAATTTCGAAAAATGTTAAACACGTTTCAAATAATTTTGATCATAAATATTTTTTTGGGTTGTATTGAAATGTGTTTTCCCGTGGGAATGAGATAATCTCCCGCAGTAAAAAGTAGCCTATGTCACTCTCCAGCCCCCCCCAACTATTTCCACACAAAAAAGCGACTACACTTGTGTCTGCGCGCATAAAAAAAATCAAAAGTATTTTTTATTGTTTATTAAATATTTTTCTTTAATAAGTCTTTTTTATAATGTCTTCCTGACCGATTTCTTCCACGAAGGCCAATCTCACAGAGACTAGCCAACTGCGCAGGAGATATTATAGTGCACAAGTGTACGCGCAGACACAACGTGCACTCTCTATTCCTGTTACTCTCATACTCCAGTGGGACGACTACTTAAAATGACCAATGAGACTTAAAGTGCAGGATCGACGGCTTCACATGCTATCCAAGGCAAGGGGGTGATTCACCGCTAACTTCCCAACTCAGGGCTGTTACTGAGAATATTTTAACAGAAATACACAATAACTGAACTTGGCCCGACCAGGGATTCGAACACAGGACCTTCGGATCTGCGGCCGTACATGCCACTAGATCACCGATGCAGTTAAAATATCATCTATATTTATATTATAAAGATGGGAGAGTTTTTTACAACTAATAATCCGATTAGAAAAATTCTTTTAAATTAGATAGGCCATTTATCTAGGAAGGCTATAGGCTGTATATCATATAATATATAGTCTATCTATTCTATACTAATCATAAGGTATCTAAGGACGAACCCGAGCAAAGCGAGAGTGAGTCGCTGGAATTATATAAAATGCTAAAGTATACTTTTGTCTGAATCATTTAAAGTGGAACAAATAAACGCATGTAAATAATTATTTACATAACGGTACGATATTTGAGTTTTACATAAAAGCCAGGTTTTAATTACATGTAAAAAGAACAAGAATATTCGTAAATGTTGGCAAAAATTCTGAATTTCAAAGAAAGATTCCAGCTTGGAAAAGGGTAAAATGTAAAGGATAAATATACTTTCGACTTTTGCGTACAAAAAGGGAAGTCATTTAATTAAAAGTTATGAAGGTTGCTTTATATACTAGAAGCTGAGTTACAGGTATCATAATATAAAAGCATATATATTACTAAAAACAACTGACCGTTATATTAAAGTTCAAATAAAATCTATAGTACATATAATAAAATTCTAATTGAGTCAAATCTGTAAATTAAATATGTTTTGGAAAATCTTATTGAAATAGACATTATTATCGATACAGAGGCCGAATCTATAGTTTTTAGAATTTTTGTCTGTCTGTTAGCGCATCACAGAAAAACTACTACGAATTTTGATGAAATTTGGTATGGTCATAGCTGTTTATCCGGGTCAACATATAGGATACTTTTTACCGTGGGAAAAATAACTCAAGTAATGTAACTTTAATGAGTATACTAATATGTAAAACCTAAGAATTTGGTTTTTGGTCATCTGAACGCGGGCGGAGCCGCGGGCAATGCTAGTATTTGAATATAAAGAAAAGATATATAAAAAAGATGTATACACAAAGAGAATAATGTCGTTAATTATATAAAAATACTTAGCTTTTATTCTATATGCCATATGCTGTTTGCCGATACAGCTATTTGCGAGAGAAGCCGAAGGCAAAAATTAGTAAATAATATGAAGGTTTTAATATTATTTTAAATTAAATTAATAATAATCAATAAGTATTTTAAATTAATGTGTAATATATATAATAATTTAAAGTAATAAACAATAATACTGCTTAGCGAACCTTATAAGGTATCAACTATAATGAGAAGTACCCAAGAAATTCATGATTTTAGCTTTAATAGTGTCATTAAAATTTTGACAAGGAATCAGTCACGCAGTCAGTGAAACATCAAGATTTGTCAAAAAACGATATTATCTATACAAATAAGTAATATTTAAGGAGTGACTGTTTGTAATGCCAAAATAACAGCTTTTTACTAAATGCTTATGAAAGTACTTATATACGGAACTAAATAAGAAAAAACAATTTTTAAAATTTTGTCTATCTGTCTGTTTGTTCCGGCTAACCTCCGAAACGGCTGGACCAATTTGGACAGATTTTCACTGGTAGATAGCTAATGTTATAAGGAGTAACTCAGGCTACTTTTAGTTTTGAAAAAGAATCATTGTTCTGTGCAAGACAATTAAACCCCATGAAATTGTGCACAAATGTAAACGTGTGTACGTCCCTAAGTCACTAATAAAATAAAAATTACAGTTGCCTATCGTATACGCATTACATAATAAAATAAACTTTAATAAATTATTATAGAATAAAAAAAATAATAACATATATTATTATTAATAAACCTTAAACCCTGTAATCATAACGTAATTTCAAATGAAACTGTAATCTCAAAGCTTAGGTACTAGCATCAATTTTTTTCCCATAAAGAAATTCCTATAATCATGGCTACCATTAATCTACAGCTACCGTAGAAAAAGTGATATATGACGTGCGCCGCCTGCATATAAATGAGCTGTGAATGCGAACGATTTATTTTGAGGTGGGAACAAACTTGATCATTTATACATATAAATAAAGCATTAAAGACTCTTTTATATCTTGGTAAAAAAAAATTTCATAATATTTATATTACTTATCACGTTTGTACTATAAATACTAATATTATAAAGAGGTAAAGTTTGGATCTATCTCTGAATCTACTGAACCGATTTAGATCACATTTGGTAAGAAGATAGTTTGAGAGCCTGGACATAAAATACTTTTTATCTCGGAAATCATCCCTTAAGGGGGTGAAAATGGGGATAAAAGTTTGTATTGGGAATCAAGCTAGGGACGAACCCGAGCGAAGCGAGGGTGATTCGCTAGTATTTAATTATGTTATTACTAAAAATAAATATTTGGCATGTCTTTAATCATTTAAGAGTATGTTGAATAGAGCCAAAAATGAAAATAATTTTTGGCCAGATTAATCAGACGAAGAACGCAATCTCGGAGAAATACCTAGTGGAAGTATATCGCTAGTGTTATATAAATTATATTTTATAGATACAAAATTATTTTGTTAAATTATTATCTCTTATCGCACCGCCTTATTTCCGCACCGTCACATGTTTAATGCAAAAATATATTAAAAACATATGTAAAATGCTATTTTTAGGTTAATATCAGTGGCTTGGAAAAAATGGTGACATTAAAAATACTGCCCTCTCGTTATAATAAAAACAATCCTTAGAGCCTACGTCCTGGTACCAAAGAATTGCCAAGTTTATAGTTTAGATTGGTAATATAATTTATTAACTTCTTATAAAGAACTCTAGTAGAAAAGTGTCTAACAGTTCTTATAAAAACCTTTAAACTTGGCAATCTCATGTTACTTATTAACATAATAATAAACAGCCACAGATAAAGCTGCGGTGATTCGCTTGGAACAACGATTATTTCTCTCAATTTACTTGCGCCTGAAAGTCTTGCAGGCGTAAAAAGAATAACTCACCAGAGTTTCATCACAATCAGATCAATGATTTTAGAACAGACGACAAACATACCAACATTAATTTTTATTTATATAGTTATTATTATAATGTGAGGTACTTAACTTCCTGTATATCTTATTGAGGTCAAAAACTTGATTGAATCGTCACGTATGAACATAAATAAATAGCTGACGAGATGCAAACGACGCAAACTACTCGTAATAAATCAACAAAAACTTAAAAACATTGTTTCAAATGAAGACATTTTAAACGTCAGAGAGAACAAAAACCTTTTAATGAATCTGCAGCAGAAATAACGAAAGAAATGAAATAAACTTTATATAATGAACTTGAATTTTAATTAAAATACTGCTTACCATATAAAATATAATTACATTTTAACTAAGAAGGTTCATTTAAAAATAATTAATTATTTCCACCCTTACACGATTTTTTAAAATATGTCACTCTCGGGACTTTTTTTAACATTTGGAAGTGCATATACGCATTCTTGTCACTCTCATACTCCGGTGGAACGACCACTCGACACGACCAGTGAGAGTTAAGGTGCAGGTCCGACGGCTGTACGTGCTCTCCGAGGCACGGGGGTTAAACACCGCCAACTTCCCAACTCCGGGCATTTACTGAGACTTACTATACAGAAAGACTCAATAACTAAACTTGGCCCGACCTGCGACTCGAACCCAGGACCTCCGAGTGTGCAGCCGTACATGCTGGTCAGTCCTACCCATTAAACCCAACGGAACCTCCCTCGTCTCCTCATCCAAGTACCTACAGCAACTCGCATAGTACACCGCCCACCGAAGTGAGCTAACAATAAAAAAATTCATGTGTAGAAATTACTAACACTTATTAATAATTTCAATATAAGCGAATAAGTTGGACAGATTCAGACAACAACATTGAAGTCCTCAGACGGATGAAACGAAGTAAACCTGTACTTGTCCAAACCATCAAACGACGTAAGGACGTTACCAACTGCTGCAGGCTATTATGATGGACAAAGGTAAGAAAAGTGTTGGTAGAAGGGAGATGTCCTGGCTCTGCAATTAGATAAAGAGGGTTGAAGATCTGTCCTGGATAGCCCTCAAGAAAGAAGAATTTAGGAGGTTGACTGCCGACCTTCAGTAATGGAGAGGCACTTGAAGAAGAAGATTAATAATTGTGTATATATAATTAGTTTTTTTTTATTATATCTTATATGATGAATATTATATTTTTTGTTTAGTAACTATGAACGAGCTTTATCAATAAAAAAATATTTTAGACGAATTCTGACCACTGGGCGAATACTAGCAACAATAACTATACTCGTTATAAGACACAATCACAATATTTTAGCTTAATTTAAATCGTAGTCCATACCCTGTACACTAGAACACTAGAACGTAAATACACTTTAACGATTTCATCGTATCCAATACAGTTTACATGTCAAGATCGTTTTACGGGCAGTTAAAGTCCAAAATAAGGCGATCGTTCAATTGAAGACAGCACCTTCTTAATCTATACCAGGGCTAATAAATATTTTATTACTCTGTAAATTCTTTCAAACATGTAACAAGTTGTTAGTAAATATGTAAGTACGTATCATGGGAGCTAGTTTCTTTAAATAAAAATATGTTACATAAAATTTTAAATCTTCATTTGTGCCAAACCGCAACCTATACATTTATACATAATAATAAAATTCTAACTGAGTCGAATCGGTACAATAAATATATTTTGAAAGTTTTTATTGAAATAGTCATTATCATCGACACAGAAGCCAAATCTATAGTTCTTAGAATTTTTGTCTGTATGTAAATCTGGGAACGCATCACGAGAAAACTACTGGACAGATTTTGATGAATTTTGTTCTTTATTTCTGCTCCCTTTTCTAACTCACACTAATTTTTAATTTTTTATACCTAGTCTATTCATCTGCTACAAAATATATCAGATATTTATGTGCATTGTACATTGATACTCGATACATCTACGATATACATACATTTGAACAGGAAGCGAAACAAGTCTGGCTGAAACATAACACTCCACCGTTAGAAGCTCCTGTAACCATTGCTTCACTTTGAGTTTCTACATACCACATGAATATACGAGAGTTCCGTTATACTAACCAGCCAGGTGTAAAAATGTATGTATATACTAATACACGTCGACGGAGAAGTGAATTGTCAATCTAAGTGACTATTATCTATATAAAACAAACAGTATCTGGGCTACAGAGCTTCGCTCGGAATTTTTGGCCTAAAGTACAATTTTCGTTAAAAACTCAAGTTAAAAACTTGAATAAATATTTAAAAAAAAAGTTAAAACTTTGTATGTGACCGAGATTCGAATCTGGACACCTGTGACTTTCGATCTTGCACCTTGGCCGCTTGACCACGATCCTTATGCCCGAGCGTGCAAATTACCGACCATATTTTGCGTGGAATAATGCAAAAGAAAACTGCATGAAAACTCGAAAACACGCGTTTTCACAAACATAAGACTAATCTAGATCGATTTATCGCCTCCGAAACCCCCTGTATGCTAAATTTCATGAAAATCGTTGGAGCCGTTTCCGAGATTCAGATTATATATATACATATATACAAGAATTGCTTGTTTAAAGATATAAGATTCTTACAAATCAGCCAAAAGAATATGTTTTAAAAGTAAAGCTTCTTAAAGAAATTCACAGACATCGCGCAAAAAGTCAAGGTTGGGCTCATTTGTTTCTACTTTTATCTTAGAATTGTAAGATAGATTTTCTTAGGCCTTGGAAAAAGTCTTCATTTGTAACGTAATGCTTTCTGGTAAATTCGAAAGGTACAGGAATACTTATTTCTATTGTAGGTATAGTTCGATAAATAAAGTATAGATAACTAGCGACTCACCCTCGCTCCGCACGGATTCGTCCCTAGGTTGATTCCTGATACAAACTTTCATCCCCATTTTCACTATCTTAAGGGATGATTTTTGAGTTAAAAACGAACTAATTTACTAATAACACTAACTATGAAAATTGTTAAATTTGTAATAAAAAGGGAACAATCAGGATAAAAAATATCCTATCTTTTAAGTTGGAACAAATGACACATTTTGAAAAAAAATACTTTAAGGTTGCTTAAGTAGTTTCGTACCAATATCGTGATACGGGAATTTTATATATTAAGATATATGTAACACTATACAGTATATTAATAGGTGCATATAATAAAATTGTAACTAAGCCGAATCTGTACATTAAATATTTTTTGGAAAATCTTATTGAAATAGACATTATAAATTATTATCGGTACAGTTAGATACTTTTTACTACGAGAAAATATATCATATCTGAGAAAGCTATACTAAAAGTTAAAACGTAAGTAGGGACGAACCCGAGCGGAGTGCGGGTGAGGGGCTAGTAATATATGTAAAGATTATTAGTACTATATGATATCAATTCACGAGATTAGCTAGGGTATGAATATTATTAACATTCTTACATTATAAATTCCATTAAAGTAAATCTAGCGTCCCATCTGTCCATGCATCTAAGCATTATGAAACATTACCAATTCGTCACACTGCCAACCACTTACCTGAAGCGAAGTTCGCAAATTGCGCTTGAAAAATCTATATATATAAAAGAAAGTCGTGTTAGTACTTCGCTTATAACTCAAGAACGGCTGAACCGATTTAGCTGAAAATTGGCAGGGAGGTAGTTTAGAGCCAGGAGAAGGACATAGGATACTTTTTATCCCGTTCGACCGCGTTCCAATTTTTATGATATTTTAATTTTTGGATTTCTCTTAGTCCGGAATAGGTAAGTATTAAAACATATAATTAAAATGTGAGAAAGAAAGATTTTTTCTTTTTATATCTATTTAAAACGTACCTAGCGACGAACCCGAGCGAAGCGAGGGTGAGCCGCTAGTCTATATATATAAAAGAAAGTCGTGTTAGTTACTTCGCTTATAACTCAAGAACGGCTGAACCGATTTAGCTGAAAATTGGCAGGGAGGTAGTTTAGAGCCAGGAGAAGGACATAGGATACTTTTTATCCCGTTCGACCGCGTTCCAATTTTTATGATATTTTAATTTTTGGATTTCTCTTAGTCCGGAATAGGTAAGTATTAAAACATATAATTAAAATGTGAGAAAGAAAGATTTTTTCTTTTTATATCTATTTAAAACGTACCTAGCGACGAACCCGAGCGAAGCGAGGGTGAGCCGCTAGTTTTAAATTATATTTTTAGTATTATTTATTGGTCTATTGTAGATATATCACGCAATATTATGACGTGTTGTGACATCTTTCACAATTAGTAACCAGTGTAAAATTTTCTTGTACTAAAATTTTATGGGACTGTGTTTGTTTTTAAATAATTTTACGACATGTTTGGCTCAGTTTGTAGTAACCCTACTTGCTGTGCCAACGGTCGTGGGTTCGAGACCCGCTGGTGGCATTGATTTGTGTGTTGAGCATGAATGTTTGTATTTTAGTCACATTAAACTCCCGTAACTTAAAGAGCACGTAAGGCCTGTCCTAACCTGATCTTACATATAGGGTCTCTATGAACTTTTACCCGAAGTTCTGTTCACGTGGTATTTTAATAAAAAATATGAAATAATTCATGATAGAAACTTAAGCTCTAAATTGTAACATACAAATATGTAGAATTTTACTAATATTATAAATGTGAAAGTTTAGATGGATGTTTGGATGTTTATTCCCAAATACGCCTGGATGAAATTTGACACAGAGATCGATTATAGTCTGGAATATCACATATTTTAATCCTGGAAAAATGTAAGGTTCTCGTGAGATATATTAGCTTTCGTTTTTGTAGAGGCGAACCTGAGCGAAGCGAACGTGATTCCCTAGTAATTACAATTTTCTTCTTGTGGTTTTCCTTTTAGTGACGGAATTATTTAAAATAAAATATTTAAATAAATATATCAGTCAGTATATGTATATATAGTGTTTTTCCACCTTAATACCCATAAAAGTGTCCTTTTCTTTACGAGCAAAGCCACAGACCGAGCCAAGTACTAAATCTACTAAATAAACCCAATTATCACGTCATTTAAACTATCACACTAACGAAGTAATAAACAAATCAGTTAGGTCAACCAACGTTTTATAGGATTAGATTGCATAGGCGACCCTAACATTATTCAAAGTGACTTGACTACTCAAAGGTATTCAAATCAACGTTTTGCAGAAATAATGAGTTTTACAGAGATTCCTTTATCTCTTTACAATGCATGATAAGGAAATAAATGATAATAAGCTCACTTGTAACAGCCTCACGTAAATTTACGTAATTACATTAGGAAACGTAGTTTTGATATATTTCTTAATATAATACCTACCACTATTATAAAACGAAAGTATGTATGTATGTGTGTTCGACGCAATCCAGTATTTAGAAATACATAGTAACTTATAGGCTAATTTATAAAGTTTGTCAAGAGCTACCCGTTTCTAGGGGTTATAAGAATTGGTCATAACTAACATTGTCCAAAAAAAACTTAGTCGTAAACATCAATGTCAACCGAATATATTGATACGGTATAAAATTCTCTTATAACGTTTAAAGACAGTTTGACTCCATAATAATTGGTATAATACTATAAATTAGAATTGTCTCATAAAATATCAATAATATTATGTAACAAAACATCAGTTTGTTTGTCCAAACTAAAACTATCCAACTTTACTTATCACCAGAATACTTCCCCTAACCTAAATAGTTAAATACTACCAACTAAAGTAGGAAGTATCAATTTATCGAACAATGTATCGCTGGAACGTGCAGAATAATTATTTTTAGCACGTGTATAGTTCAGTTTGTAACAATAATGCATCCCTCTCATCGCCACAGACCACCCTATTTGGAGACCACTCCACGCCATTGTATAGATTCTTTTGTTCACATAATACGGGATTCTGAATATAGGCACGGCTAAGGGTAAGTCCAATGAGTTTTTGTGGTTCCGAAGCTTTTAAAATGTATGAAAGCTTTATTGTTTAACTTTGTTAAGTTTAAAAGCTTTAATCTATACTAATGTAAAGCTGAATAGTTTGGTTTTTGTTTGTTTGAACGCGGTTATCTCTGGAACTGTCAATGAACAAACACAAAAAATTTAAATGAAAATATTTTTTCGGGTATGGTCGCGGTTTTATTTTATATTTTTGTAACGAATGCTTTACACCAAATATGTTCATTGGATAAACTAAAATTTTATACATCTCGTTATTATATAGTTGTTACAAACACATTACAATTAAATAATATTAACAGCACGCCAAAGAAAATTTTAAATTCGAAATATAGATATTTTAAATCAGAAAGCAAAATATATTGAAAGAAAATGACGCAGAAGTTTATATACAACTTGGAATTCAGTATCCAAATTTGGATATTTTTCAACTTTATTTTCGACTTTATAATACCTTTTCATTCTCAAAGAATACTTTTCAAGTTATATTTACAATAGATCAGTACGGTACGTTATCACTTAGCCACTCAATCACAAGCTTTATAAATAGTACTAAAATCTAGCTTTTACATTCTCCTATATTCTGGAGTTCCATATCCTCTAGATAGAGAGGGATTCTCAAAGTGGTTGATATCGAACCCTTGGGGTCGATATCGGTTTCCTAGGGGTCGACTTTAACGAAAACCGCAAAGTTTTTAAATTGGTAAGTATTTTGTATCAATAGGAAAAAAAACTAGAGATATATTTTTTAAAATAATTTTGTTATGGGGGTCTGAGGTAACAGTTCATTTTGGAAAAGGGGTCTCTGGCCCAAAATATTTTGGGAATCCCTGCTCTAGGCGAAACCCTGTGTATGCCTGCGGTCTATCTATTCATTTATTATTTCCTTGAACAATGAAGGATCGTATTAAACGCAAAAATAGATCAATACAAACCTACCTGAAATAAGTACATATACTCGTACATATAAATAATTGAATGTGGATTTAAAATCCCGTGTCTCTACTGTTGACCGATAAGAAGTTGCTTCGTCTGAAGGCAATTCTATGGAGAATCAGGTCATAACTATCACGTCAAAACTGATCCAACATATAAAATTTCAACTCTGTTGGATAAAATTCCATTAATGTCCTTACAATAAATGGTTATCTAGAGACCAGTTCTTTTTCTTTATCATAATACTAGCGACTCACCCTCACTTCGATTCGGGTTCATCCCTAGACAAATACATATCTATCCCACGGGAACCGTACATTTTTCCGGGATGATATATAGCCTAAACCTTCCTCAATAAATGGGTTATCTAATGCAAAACGAATTTTTCAAATCAGATTAATAGTTCCTGAGATTAGCGCGTTCAAACAAACAAACTCTACCACTATAATATTAGTACAGAAGACTATACGGAACTCCTGGGTATGGGAATCAGACTCACATTTGACTGAATTTTTATATCTTCGATTGATATACATATTCCATTAAACTATGTAATTTTTATCTCAACCAAGTCAATGACCGAAGACGCTAATGCATCTTATAAAACTAAACACCTTGTACACTTTAGATAAGAATAAACCATTTAAACTAAAAATAGCCTCTATTTCTATTACAATAAGGCAATAAATGGTGTAATTGATTATTTTTTAATGATACAAAGGCTGGCTGTATGTAATCTGTATAGGGGCGTTGTATCAACTAAAAGTAAATAAAGCATAGTAACAGTATTGTAAGGAAGTCGTGATGTATTAGCGCTTAGCTCTATTAGTTTTCCTATTAGGGTAATACTAGAATGTTTGACGTACTTAGTGAGAACATCTCTTAAAGTAAACTAGCAATGTCCATATGAAGCTATTAAAATTAATATTGTTTTAGAATAGTTGAAAAATATCCATGTATTTTAACAAAACTCTTAAAAATAACCTTTAAATTTGTTTACTCATACTTTCTTTAAATCGATAGTTACTTTAAATTTAATTAAAATCTGGGGATAGTTGGGATTTATTTTTAAAATAACTTTTGCGACGCGACGTTTTAAACATTCGTCTCTTCGCGAAAAAGTCCGAAAAGATAGTTTTATTTAAAATGTCAAATATTGGCGTAAACCTAAGAAAGTATTATATACTAGCGACTCACCCTTGCTCCGTTCGGTTTTATCCCTAGATACTTTTTTACGTTGAGTTTAGATAACTCAGAGATGAACATTTTCCCGCAGTAAAATGTATCCTATATGTTGACCCGGATAACCAGCTACCATCATACTAAATTCCATCAAAATCTGTCCAGTGGTTTTCTCGTGATGCGTTTCCAGACAGACAGACAGACAGACAAAAATTCTATAAACTATAGAAAGAAAGACCAGACTATAAAAGAAGAATTATAAGAATCGATCCACAATTGGCAAAGATACTTCGTAATTTACCAACAAAAACATACAGACGAATCGAGTACCTCTTTCTTTTTAAATTGGTCAAAAACAATAACACCATTAATTATACCCTTATCATTTATAGATTTCCCTAGTTCTCGATAAAAAATATAATTGCTTAGCACTCTTGATACGATAACGATAAATTATTTCCCGATACTTCGACATTTTTATAGGCCATTCATCTTGACGCCTACATGAGGTAAACCTTTCCGTCTTATACTTACAAGAATGCTATCGTAACAAGTTAAAGTATGATCGATTTAAAAATTCCTAATAATACCTACTTTCTTAGATTTACGCGAATATTTGACATCTATACATATAATAAAATTGTAACTAAGCCGAATCTGTACATTAAATAATTTTTTGGAAAATGTTATTGAAATAGACATTATTATCGATACAGAGGTCAAATCTATAGTTTTTAGAATTTTTGTCTGTCTGTCTGTCTGTCTGTCTGTTACCGCATCACGGAAAAACTACTGGAGGGATTTCGATGAAATTTGGTATAATGATAGCTGGTTATCCAGGTCAACATATAGAATACTTTTTACCGCGGGAAAATGTCTCATTTCTAAGAAAAATATAAAAACTGCAATGTAACAGTATACTAATATGTAAACTCTAAGAATTTTGTTTTTAGTCATCTGAACGCGGGCGGAGCCGCGGGTAATGCTAGTTTTAAATAAAATTATCTTTTTGGATTATTTCGCGGATTTATTTTGATTTTTGGTTCTCGACGTTTCGAATGCTTTACAGCAATCATGGTCACGGAAGAGACTGAGGTATTAGATATCTCGAAGGTATAGTATATCAAAACCAAAAATTAAAATAAATCCGCGAAATAATCCGAAAAGATAGTTTTATTTAAAATTCCTAATAAATTTATGAAGCAAAGACTTCAATTGGGTATAAGTAGTTTTTAATAATTATTAGGTATTAAAAATTAACGCACTTTCAGTTTTTGTCTTTCTATTTCACTGGTCATAATAGTTAAAAAAATCGTTAAAAACGACTCACAGTTGACGAAAATATCTCGTAAACACACAAAAAAACCACACAATTTGCATACTTTTCAGATGTATTCTGTAATTAACTCGATTTTAATAGAATATTGATAGAAAAGTACATAAAAAAATCATTGAAAGAAGTTACAAAATCATAGCTATTCATTTACACTTTCAAAACCATTGTATTTGAAGAAAACAAAGACCTACTCTACAAAAAAATAGCACATACCTATAAGCATGTCTTCTTTTAGCGAGCCAGGCACGTTGGGTTTAAGTCCTCAAATTACCATTCACAATCCCAAAAATTCTAACGGAAAGTCATATTATCTCAATTTATACCGTAGCAATATTAGCTTCTTAACGTAACAACCCACGATATTAGGTTTCACATCTAAGAAATGAGAGTGAATACCTGTTGGACATCTTTTCTATCTTAGTCTCTTTTTAAGTGACACTAGCGGTTTATAACAGGGTTTTATCGTGGCATTTAAGGAAGTATAGTTATAATCAGGTTGCTCTATAATGTGACCGCTGTTAACCATTTTGAATAATTTTCATGCTCATAGTTAAATATGTACTGGAAATATTTCTGCAGAATACTAGTAAAGGCTTCGTTCGGACAAAATTCGAAAACTTTGGTTAGTTATTAATCTAACTTAGAATTTAACCAAGATTAAATCTTATGAAACTAAAAAAAATGTAGTTTATTGCCGGTCTTTAGTTTTATTGTTCAATACAAAATAGATTCAATTATAAAAAGCTTAATGGAAAAGTGTCATTTGGAAACAAAACACTCAGATCTTTTAAAAAGCTCGGGGAAAAATTAGTGCCAGTATTATTGCAATTGCGTAATTTAGTAATAGAAGAAAATACCAATCCCCTAAAATCGCATTAAAAATAGCATGAAAAAGTAACGTGGAACATCACACACATCTTCATTATCTACAATAATAGTAAAATAAAACGGTTATTCCTAACCAGAAGCAAGATGCTCCAGTATAGCCGTAGAAAGGTGAATTTTGTGTGAATTTCTAACATTTACCGTCGACTGCAGACACCCACGCTTGTTCCTATTGAATGTCGCAATTGAGATGCGTGAGATTGGCGCAATCAGTTTTGATACTTGCAATTTTTTATATAAAAATGTTAACTTTAATAATGAAATTATATTTCTTTAAATGATGGATAATATTATTATTTATATCATTTTGGTTTTATTTATTTAAATTATGTTAAATTTCTAACTGCTAAGGAAAATCAAGCACTCCTGTAGTTCATAGTAAAAGCATTTCAGTATCGCACTACTGGGCGCGGGCCTCAACACGAATACTTGCTAGGTTCTCTCAGATATGCAGGTTTCCTAGGATGTTTCCCTTCACCGTAAGATAATCATGTTTGAAATTATTTGCACATGAAAACATCAAATGTGCAAGACCAGGGATTTGAACCAGCTTACCTCTGTTTCCCAGCGGGCGTATTACCACTGAGCTACCACTGCCTTTTCAGTTTAGTTAAGTATAACAGTTATATTTAGTAGGAGTTGTCAGTTTAAATGTTACATTTACTTATTAAACGAAAAAACCTATTGTCATTATTTTTACTCTTTATACACACATACACACACACACACTTTATACACACAGGAATGAAGGTACGGGCTACAGATTAATATGATTTTTTTTATAGAGATATCTAGCTTAATGCTTGGAGAATGGTATAAGTTAACTTTTGTCCTATTAAGATATGAGATATGTGTACATTACAACAAGCGACTGTATCGTACGCGAAGTAAAGGGCCATAGATAAATAACACAACATTAAACAACATTAAAATTCTTAACTAAGGCAGCCTTAATAACTATAATATATATATATATGTATATGTATGTATGTATATATATATATATATTTTATATATATATGTATATGTATGTATATATATATATATATATATATATTATTACATATTAACAGAGTAACACAGATAATACAGAGACCAATGTGGGCAAAGGTGGACTTATCTCTAGAAGAGATCTCTTCCAGCCAACCTATGGAAGTGAGAAATAGTATTACAAAAATTATTCAATGTGTTGGTTTTTTAGAAATTGTGTAGTAGTTATGTTCATATAAAAACTGAACTCACGACTAGCTTAGTCAAAATCACACCATGGAAGAGTGTTAATATAAAAAAATTTGTTAATTTATATATGTTGAGTAATTTAATATGAAGTTACTATGTGGGCATAGACTCGAAGACTTGGAAGTGTTACGTAACGGTGGAATACTTAAATCCCTAATTACTGAAAGCTGTACTTAAAAGATATGGAATAGGCAATATTTTATGAGCAACCCGCATTTTGATGTCATCGTAATGTCAGTATTGAAAAAGATAATATGTCCATGAACTAAATGTTTATTGTTATCTCTAAAAAAAGCTTCCTGTGACATGTAATAAAATTGTAACTAAGCCGAAACTGTACATTAAATATTTTTTGGAAAATCTTATTGAAATAGACATTATTATCGATACAGAGGCCGAATCTATAGTATTTAGAATTTTTGTCTGTCTGTCTGTCTGTCTGTGAGTCTGTTACCGCATCACAGAAAAACCACTGGAGGGATTTTGATGAAATTTGGTATGGTGGTAGCTGGTTATCCGGGTCTACATATAGTATACTTTTTACCCCGAGAAAATGTCTCATTTCTGAGAAAAAATACAAAAACTGCAATGTAAGAGTATACTAATATGTAAAACCTAAGAATTTGGTTGTTGCTCATTTGAACGCGGGCGGAGCCGCGGGAAATGCTAGTTATATATAAAGCACAAAATATATAGTGGTAAGTTCAAATGGACTTCGTTGTTGGACGGATGTCACAAATTCAATCCTCGTGAGTGCAAAGAAACATTGTTGTAGCATAAACGTCAAAAGTTTTTAATGGCCATAGAGCAAAAATCTTCCTGAATAAAGAGCAAACTTAAATTACTGAGTTGATTTACTAAATTTCTTTTATCTTTATTTTATTAAGTAATAATATCAGTAATTAACTAACTTTTTGACGGATTTCAAAATAAGTTAATTATTATGATATTTTGATGATTTATTCAGATGATGTTTTTGTATCTCTTTTAAGATATCTCCCAAAATTGTCAACTTATTTTTGTATAAGATTAATTTATTTTTATTTTTTATCTTCAGGGACTGTTTAATATATACGTACTTACAAAATATAATAAAAGTCTGAGTCGAATCTGTACATAAATATTTTTTGGAAAATCTTATTGAAATAGTCAATATTATCGAGGCCGAATCTATAGTTTTTAGAATTTTTGTCTGTCTGCCTGTCTGTCTGGGAACGCATCACGAGAAAACCACCGGACAGATTTTGATGAAGCTAGTTATCCGAGTCAACATATAGGATACTTTTTACTACGAGAAAATATCTCATCTCTGAGAAATCTATACTAGCCGTTAAAACGTAGCTGTGGACGAACCCGAGCGGAGCGAGGGTGAGTCGCTAGTACCTAGCCTACAGTATAATTTTATAAAAACATTCAGCCCGCAAGGAATAACTTCATTTAACGGTTTAGAAGTCGGTATTTATAATATCTACACCATTTCGCAAAAGGCAAATGTTAATAAATCTTAATAATTTTGATAAAGTCCTACTAAATTGTAACAACTAAATCAATTGCAGTCACCGTCACAGGGCAGGGGTCAGATCGTGGTGTACCTATTGAAAATAATCAGCCGACAGCTCTATCACTCACGTTTTGATATAAATGTTCAAATTAAAATTATGCCCTTATTATAAATGAAACATAGGTTATTTTGAAATATGTAAATATTACTTTAACGGTTACAAGTTAACAATTTTATATGCTATTGAAAAATAGTATATAAAATTGTTAACTTGTAACCTTTTAACCGAATTCAAAAAAGGAGATGTTTTATTCCACCCATATATAAATATATGTATATATGTATGTTTCGTATAATAATGATATATATGTAAGTAAAAATAACTAATAAATATTAAATTAATATTAATATCCCATACGCAGTGTTCGAAATTAGATCACAATTATTATAAAAAAATTGAGCAAACATTAATAAATAGAATTTATCTATCTATGTATATTGTATATATCTTTTTGAACAAATTAAAAAGACAGAGGATAAAAAAATACTAAACTGTTTTGTCTTTGTCTATTTATATATAAATAAACTAGCGGCTCACCCTCGCTTCGCTCGGGTTCACCTCTAGGAAAGCACAAACAGATCTATCCCACGGGAACCATTCATTTTTCCGGGATAAAAATAAGTAACCTGTTGTTTGACCTGCAATATAAGGTATCAGCATGCCAAATTTTACTAAATTTGGTGCATAAGTTGTTGTGTACTGAGCTGTATTAGTTACTATAATTTTTTAACTATCCCTCGGGAACTCTTTAATTTTCCGGAATGAAAAGTATCAAATTTCATTTAAATAGGTTCAATAGTATCGGAGATTAGCCCCTACGAACAGACAAAGAAACAAAAAAATTGAAAAAATCTGGATTTGTTCTATTTCTCTCCTTACGGTATGTAAGAAGAGAACTGACTCGTTTTTTAGCAATTTTTTCTACCATCTATGTACAGACAGACATTCGACCTCTACAGTTTTATTATTCATATATGTACCTATATTCAGATAGAATAAATAACGTATAATAAAACAGAAATATATAATAATGAAAATAGTTATAGCGAGTGTACCTTAGGAGATAGACATATACTATGTAGAACTTTTCTATAGACCTTTTTAATACTTAGAATTTTCTTGTACAATGTTTTGATCTATCTCTTAAGGTTGAGCCAACCTTAGCCATATAAATTTCTAAGGACAATTCGATAGAACCAGTTATTGTATTTTCCCGTGGGAATGAATAATTTGCCTGTCGTAAAAAGTATTCTAAATGTTGATCCGAGCACTAAGTTTTATCACTATAGAAAATTAAGTTAAAATCGGTTGAGTACTTTTTGCGTGAAACGCGCACATCGATTTGACTAAGTTTTATTATAGGTATAGATAAGAATAAATATTGCGTGTGTAACTTAGAAGATAGACATACACTATTCACAACTTTTCTGTAGGACTTTTCAAGACCTATAATTTTTTAGTATATTGTTTTGATGTATGTCTTAAGGCTTAGCCAGAGGAAGGTTTCTAGGGAGGACTCGATAAAACCAGTTATTATATTTTACAGTGGGAAAGAAAGATTTTCTTTAAGTAAAACGTATCTAGGCAGTGGTATCCCAGTGGTAACGCGCTCGCTCGGGAAACCGAGTGAAGCAAGTTCAAATCCCGGGTCTAGCACCTCTGATATTGGCCAGCGTGGTGGACTATGGCCTGATCCACCTCGTACTGACGGGAGGCCCGTGCGTGTGTTAAAAAGGGCTGAATACAACATATATTACTATATTATATATACATACATACATACAAAAGGTATCCTAAATTTTGACTCGAGTAATAAGTTATCACTTCACCAAATTTCGGTGAAATTGGTACATTACTTTTCGCGTGAAACGCGCACACAAAAACAGACATACAGACAAACAGACAAACAGACAATTTTTTTAATAACTATTGTTTTGGGGTCTATGTTGTGTACATAATACGTTACAAATAAACAAAAACATCTATCCCACGGGAAAAGTACGTTTTTCCGGGATAAAAAGTTACCTATTTGTTATTCTGATGTATGAACTATATTATTGTAAAGTTTCATCAAAATCCAATCAGTGGTTTTTGTGTACTAAGCTGTATAAATTACTATAGTTTTTTGACTCTCCCACGGAAACTCCTTAATTTTCCGGGATGAAAAGTAGCTGATTTGTTTTTGTTATGTATGAACTATATTATTGTAAAGTTTCATTAAAATCCAATCAGTAGTTTTCGTGTATTAAGATGTATAAGTTGTTATAGTTTTTTAACTATCCCACGGGAACCCTTTAATTTTCCAGAATGAAAAGTATCTAAGATGTTGCCCGGGGATATAAGGTACCACTATGCAAAATTTCATTTAAATAGGTTCAATAGATCCGGAGATTAGCCCGTACAAAGAGAAAAACAGATAAACAGCTCGCTCGGGTTCGTCCATACATACGAATATGTTGTATTATCTCTTTAACCATTTGTCCAAATTATATGCAGTAAAAGGGAAAAGTCTTTTATTTTAAGCATTTTAGACAATAAATTTACTTATTTTGATAAGAATTCATAATTGTTGATAATATGACCAATAAACATGACCTACCGATTTAAATGATTTTTTTAATATAAAAAACTACTTTTTGTGACTTAAATATAATAGTTAGACATATGCTGTCGCTGACTTTTTTGTAGGCATTATTAAGCTCTACAACTTTTCTCTAGAACATAATCATATATCTCTCATCGTTAAGGCAGCGTTCGTAAGAAACGTTTTCGTTCGACCGTTTTTTCTCCGACTTACTTTGCAAATCCGACTACCACGAAAAAACCTTTTCATTTTTCGGGTTAATATACAGCCTATGACACTCAGAAAGAACGTGGCTTTCTATTGGTAAAAGAATTTTGAAAATCGGTTCAGTAGATCCAGAGATTACCCCCTACAACGTCACAAACTCACAAACTCACAAGATCACAAACTTTACCTCCTTATAATATTAGTATAGATGTGAATTTGTTGATCCCGTTTTTTGTACACTAACCTAATTTTTGGCATAGAAATAGTTTATAGGGTGCAAAATGTTATAGGACCTTTTTTAGATACACTAAAAACTAACTTAAACTAGTTAAAGCCAGTGATATAACACAAAAAATGATCGAAAGTTTCCGAACTTATCAAGTTTATTTAACCTGAATAGTTTCGACGACACAAAGTCTAGCTGCATTGCTTGCTTAATAGAAATGCATTTAAGGTCGACACGACGCATGCTTAATACATTAGTGTACTCCCATTGTATGCATTAAGTACTATTTACGAACGATAATATATGTTTCACATCGTCTTTCTACGAGTGTGACGATTGTAGAGGCGAATATGAATGCTATAATCAAAATGCTTCGATATTCTAACTCCATGGATATAGAAAGATAGAAGGTACATAGCGAATCTAACTATCACAGATAGTAGTCTACGCATAAGTATAAATTTGGTATAACTGTGCCCCTCGGTTTCACCCGCGTTAAATTTGTTTAATTATAAACATCTGTTTTATAATGATGTATGGAAGTCTGCCCGTTTTGTTGCCATTTATAATTAGTGTACCGCTCCCTTGGGTAGTAGCATGATGATAGCCTATAAGCCTTCCTCAATAAGCGGGCTATGTAATGCACAAAGAATTTTTCAAATCGGGTTAGTAGTTCTTGAGATTAGCGCGTACAAACAAATAAATAAATAAACAAACAAACTCTGTCTCTTTATAATATTCTCTTTATAGTATAGATACTAAAATTAGTATGTAAAATTAATGAAGCTTTTTTAATGGAAGTGAACAATAAAAATAATCTAAAAGAAGTTTGGCTTCTGTTATTATTACGTCACGAACATAAGCTTTACTTACAATTTACATGAAAAAATAAGTATTTGTTGTTTAAACTGATCAAGAAATATCAAGAATAGTCCGACTCAGTACAATACCGCGCCACACAGTCTGGAGAAGTAATGGTTGCTCAATACTACATTAAAAGCGGTTGTAGCCGCTCTCATTTCTCTGCATGGATTCAACGTAGGTGTAAAACACTCATCATGGATATGATTCTTACTTCTAAATAAACTGATATCTATCAGGTGTTTTTGTAAAATAAATTACGTTAGTTTTAAGAGTTCCGAACCTTAAAAGGAAAAAAATGGATCTCTCACACATATACATATGTAGTTAGTACACGACCCATTACGAATTAAAATTTCTTGTAATATAATTATTTTGAGAACTTAGAAGGACGTAGATACAACAAAATAAAAAAAAACCTTATCAAGTACATAATGCAGTAATAAAATCGAATAGAAAAAAAAAGAAAGAATATGAAGAGAAAAAATAAGAAAAAAAATAAAATTAGAACATACAACATAAACCTATTACCCAATTTAAAATATATATATATACTATACTATTTAATCCGCTATAATGTTACAAAAGCAGAATAATTTATTCTTCAACTTACATTACAGTAAAAAAAAACAATTATAAGTTCTCAGAACAAAAGACAAATGAAAGAGAAAAAAAATAAAAACTTTCTTCTCATTAATATGATTGTTTTAACGTTGGCGTATGATTTTATCGTGTTCTCACTTTTACGGCAGTATTTTCTAACTTTCGTTTTAATTCTTGTGTTTTTAACCTGAATATATACGTTTGAAGAATTTTATATTACAGAACTGGCGCTAAAATATTGATATAACATTAAGTAAATGTAATGATCATGCGGTTTAATGGGAAGTAATCGGCGTTTTATTAAGCTAGGAGGTCGCAGGTTAGGTTCCTACTTAGGATTTCTTAAAATTCCAAAACAACTTCTCTTAAACTTCCAAAAAATACTAAGTTAAAAAATTAAAAAAAGAAGTTTAATTATACAATAACTATTAGCAAATAAAATAGCAAAAGAGAATCTCAATATTTATTTAAATACGAAAAAAATTACATTCTACACATTTTGAAACAATAGACATTTGCAAATTTATTCGAACAATTTTCCCAAATCGAGAAACTCGGCCGGATTCAATTTGCATCTCACGTCAGAAACCAATCTGAACAATACCGTGATGAGATTGAAATATCAAAACCAATTTTTGTATGATTGGATGACCGGAGTGAAATAGGAAAGTTAGAAATACTATATAAGCGTTGTCTTTTCTAAAATTTCAAATGAAGACCTGTTTATTACCATTTCACGATTAAAGCTGTACTAATTGAAATGAAATTAGGTACGAGTAAAAAGTAGTCTGCGCTTATAAGATGGTTATACTGTCCGTTTGTTTGTTTCGGCTAATCACCGATACGATTTTGACGAGGTTTTCACTGGCAGATCATAGCTGATGTTATAAAGAGTAACTTATGTTACTTTTATTTTAGAAAAAGAATGCGAGTACCGATCGAAAAAAACCTAGGTATGAACACGAACGAAGTGAGAGTAAGTCGCTAGTATAAATAATATACACTATACATATTTGTGCTTACACTAGCTTTATTTATAACAAGTTAGCTAAGCATGTAATCAAATCTTGTAACTGGATTTTACCATCTCCTTCCTCATTTCTCCTCATTTCACATACCCATAATATTTATATAAATAATATAAGTTATGGATATTTATAATAATAATAAATGTTTTTGGGACATTAACACACAGCGCCATCTAGTACCATGGTAACCTACGAGGCTTGTGTTATGGATACCAGATAGTTGATACACTACACATAATATATAACTTTAATTAATATAAAATAAATATTAACACCCATGACTTGAGTACAGACATTCGTGCTTATCACACAAATGAATGCCCCCAGCGGGATTCGAACCCGCGACCGCTGGCACAGCAAGTAGGGTCACTACCAACTGAGCCAAACGTGTCGTCAATTAATATTATAATATTATGATATTTAAAATGTTAGTAACAATAAAATTGTATAATCTGCCTCAACATCGTTCAGATCTGATGATGGACGTAAATGGTTAGACACTGACAACGATAATTTCATTTTTCTCCTAAATCTGCAAAATCTCCTATTGCGTTGACTTTTAAACAGATGCTGGTAATGACTTGGTAATGAGCTATACGGGAAAGATCTATACATAAAACAAAAGTATAACTGATCGTTCTCTGTACATGGTAGATATTTGAGAAAAACTATTATTGAGGGGGAATTTTATTAACACTGTAGAACCCAAAACAATGATTTTTAGAATGTTTGTCTGTTTGTCTGTGCGTTTGTGCGCGCTAATCTCAGAAACGGCTGAACCGATTTGGATGCGGTTTTTACTAATGTATGTGGTAAGCTTCACTTAACATTTATTATTTGTTTTATTTTAATTGGTTCATAAATAAAAAAGCTATGTCAATTTAAAGAATCACCTAGGGACGTATCCGAGCGAAGCGAGAGTCAGTTGCTATACATATCATGTTAAAAAAACCCACACGGTGTAATAAAAAAATAAAGGAATTTTTTTTTATAATTTTACTCTTCATTCAAAATGTTATTTAATGAGCTAATGAGTAAATTGTAACCTACATTTAGCTGATAGTGCTGTACCTCATTCGAAATATGCAAATATTTATCAACAAACACGTTTCTATCATGGAATATAATATATACATAAATTATAGTAATTATGTATTATATATAGTCCTCACTATCTTCAGAATACCAAATTTTGGATATATTTACATAGTATTTTTTTAGTTTAATGACTCGTCATTTCAATACATTAACCTAGACCTACTTTAGTTCGAAATAGGGGAAAATCGATTCGAGTTGTGTTTTTGTATACTTTATACGATATCTGAGCCTAATAAACTGAAATTAATCTATTATTAATTATTAGTAAACCAATTTCAAAGACCCTTTTTTTATGAATAACCAATACAAGGTGATCTCCATATTTTTTCCATACTAATATTATAAATATGAAAGTCTGTGAGGATGGATAGATGTTCGTTACTCTTTCGTGACAAAACGGCTGAACGGATCTGGATGAAATTTGGCACAGAGATAGATTATAGTCTGAAATAGCGCATAGGTTAGTTTTTATCCCGGAAAAAGGTGCGATACCCGTGGAATAGATTTGTTTTTGTCTAGGGAAGAATCCGAAACAAGGGTGAGTCGTTAGTATGATATAAATTATGATAAAAATTTCTATTGAAATTTTAGGTAATTTTGTAACTAGGTTAGGCTTACTTTCATTGCAATCTCGCTTATCTTACATAGGTAAATATTGTGATGGAAACACTTATAACGTCATGATCTTCATATATAAGACAAATCCTAAAACAAAGACTTATGAAAAATTTATCTTTAGTAATCAAAATAACACATCATGCCCTCATTTTACAATACATTATACCAACCAGCTGGAAATGGCCTATATATGGCCTATATATGGTAGTTTATCGTGAAATACTCGAATTTCACAAGCATGTTTTGCGATCGACATAGAGCCTTCTTTAGATATGTTTCATTTAAGGCGTTCAGATTTATTCAACCTTATTTGTACATGTGTTCATGTTAAATATGAATACATAAAATGGGGTAAAAATATAAGAGTATATAGATATATGCGACATTTAAAATTGAAATTATTTAGACGTGGAAATTATTTATTTACGTATATAGATATATTATAAATAGTCTGAAAGTGTGAGACTTTATTTTTTAATTTGACGGCAAAGGTCAAAATGAAAGTTGGTGAGTATGTATGGATGTTTGTTACTCTTTCACGCCAGAACAGCTGAACGGATTTGGATGAAATTTGACACATAGATAGATTATAGTCTGGAATAACACATATGCTTCTTTTTATTTTATTTATTTTCTTTTTATTTATATTTACGGTTCCCGAGGGATAGATTTGTTTCTGTTTTTCTAGAGGCGAACCCACGTGAAGCGAGGGGGTGCCGCTAGTATAATATAACGTTGTAGCAATATTTCTGTAACTGGAATTTGTACATCAGTTGTGGTGTGACAACTTCATCTAAATAAATATGATATCTGGCGATGACAGCGTAGCGAATTGTTCAATTTGTTTGTTTCATACCTATAGGATTTGTACAGCTTTGCCATAGTTTTAAGGATAAATGGCTGTCAGTCACACATTTATTTACATCCCTAGGCTGTAAAACATCTATGAAAGATTCTAAAAAAATCAAAAATAAAACTATCGCACAACCCTCCTTATACCGCGCCTAGCTTATCCCGCGTATTCAGAAAATTGCTGTATACAGATAAAAATACTATATTACGCTGTTTTATGAGTTTTTCTAAGATCTAGAATTTTTAAGTCATACATAGTTATCTTTAGTTTCAGAGTGTCAAGTTAGAAATTAACTTTAAAACATCGATTTTTGTCATATTTATTTCTTTATTATCAAGTTAAAGTATCCTAAATGGCAATAAAATATACATATACATAGAAGATTTTTAAGTTTATTTAAATATGAGAAAGCTGTCTTATCTAATTTTGTCATCATAATTAAGTAGCTACACAGCTAATACACACATTCCCCATCTGGGCATCGAAGTTGCGTCCGATACATCACCTTCACGCGTATCAATTACAGACATCAAATTTCATGATCTCACTTTCCTTATATGATTGTTTAATATAAATCGCAGAATCATTCCAATAAATCCACCAATCATTTAAACTAACAAACAAACAAAAAAAAACTTCTTTATAATACGATTAAATTACATAGAAACTATTTTAACAAGTGTACAACTTATCTCATAATAAATGTTATCTCGTGCATTACAAATGGTAAGATTATTCGAAGCGGCCTTGATCTTCAACGCATTAAGCGAGATAACTCAGTTTCATCTATGTTTATATTAAGCTCGATGACGTCTTACAGATTACGATGCAAGTTTACAATTTTAATAATAAAATAAACTAGCGACTTATCCTCGCTCTGCTCGGGTTCGTCCCTAATTACTATAACTTTCTGTATAGATTTCTCAGAGATGAGATATTTTGTCGCAATAAAAAGCCGGATAACCAGCTATAATCATACTAAATTTCATTAAAATCTGTCTAGTGGTTTTCTCGTTATGCGTTCCCAGACCTACAAAAATTCTAAAAACTATACATTCGGCGTCTGTATCGATAATAATCACTGTTTCAATAAGATTTTCCGAAAAATATTCAATGTACAGACTCAGTTATAATTTTATTATATGTATATAATAAAATATAATAATAAAGACTTAACACGATTAACCACAAAAAAATTTTATATTCCATCCTTTTTGGTGTCTCTTAAATCATTTTAGTACCTGTAACAAAATAAAACATTATTAATATTTTAATTAAAACAATCTTTAACTATTTTCCTTACTTTTAGTTCTGTCATTCTGATTTTTTTAAATTAAATACACAGAATTATATTTATCTATATTTATTAAAATAAATATGTTTGTCTGTATGCCTATTTACTAATATATGTATTGATAGTGAGACTTTGATAAAGTATTATATTATTTGTGTAGTTCTTAGTTCTTACCAAATGACGACACGTTTGGCTCAGTTGGTAGTGACCCTACTTACTGTGCCAGCTGTCGCGGGTTCGAGTCCCGCTGGGGGCATTCATTTGTGTGATGAGCACGAATGTTTGTACTCCAGTCATGGGTGTTTATATTTATAATATGTATGTATTTAAAGTTATATACGTGTAGTGTATCAACTATCTGGTATCCATAACACAAGCCTCGTAGCTTACCATTTGACTAGATGGCGCTGTGTGTTAAAGTCCCAACATAAATAAATAAATAAATGTATTAAATATAACATTCTCTCGCAAGTTACTAACGTCGATAAGAAGTAACATATACCTATGTATTATAATCAAAGATAAGAGCCATCTCCATTTCGAAATTTCACTCAAATCCGTTAAGTTTAGTAATTAAAATTAGATACAAACACATATTTTTGAATTTACAATATTAATGATGGAATCACAATAATTAATCATACTATTCATGAGGCAGTAATAGCCCAGTGGTAACGCGCATGGGAAACCAAGTGAAGCGGGTTCAAATCCCGGGTCTCGCACCTCTGATATTTTCATGTGCGAGTTATTTCTAACATGATTACCACTTGTCTTACGGTGAAGGAAAACATCGTGAGGAAACCTGCATGTCTGAGAGAACCTAGCAAGTTTACAAAAGACATGTGAAGTCCGCCAACCCGCACTTGGCCAGCGTGGTGGACTATGGCCTGATCCTCGTATTGAAGGGAAGCCCGTGCCTAGCAGTGGGACGTTAAAAAGGGCTGAATACTATCTGTTACTACGTAATGCATTCAAAATGTTAGAATAAAATAATTAGTTAAAATGTAAAAATTACAATATCCGTCAATTTATTAATTAAATGTTAATAATGCTACCAATTGCACTGCAATGTTTACTCGTTGTGATAATTCCTGGCAGCCTTGATCTTACGATGCATTCGACTCATAAATCAGCGTACGTTGTACGTAAATATATCGTGATGACTTTAAGCTGTATCTTTTGTTTGTATAAGAAGTAACATATATTAATTCAAACAAATAATTAAATAGTACATTGCTGCACCTATATATGTATCTACCTTTATTTTATTATTTACTAGCGACTCACCCTCGCTTCGTTCGGGTTCGTCCCTAGCCTGCTTCCATTTACAAACTTTCATCCCCCTTTCCACCACCTTAAGGATGATTTCCGGGATAAAAAGTATCCTATGTCCTTCCCAGGGTCTCAAACTATCTTCTTACCAAATTTCATCTAAATCGGTTCAGTAGATCCAGAGATTACCCCCTACAAACTCACAAACTCACAAACTTTACCTCTTTAACATATTAGTATAGATATAAACAATTATGAAATTCTACATACTTTAATGTTAAATATATAATGCACATTTGACAATGAAATGCTATGAAAACAAGAATTACGAACTGTAATAAACCTTTTTTTTAAGTTTTTCATTTATGTATGTCAATACCAGGCTTCCAATTTATTTTTTCCACCAAATAACCACACAACATCCTACGGGTGCGTGAAATACGAGCCGTAGTCTACGGCGAGAGAACAGTTATATGGGTTTCCGTAAAAATATTGATTCTGTATTTAATCTGGTCTAGGAAATATCTTCATTTCTATCTATTTTAAGAAACCGCTGTAGTGATGGACATACAGACTCTAGAATATTATAAAGTTCGATTCTCGTTTAGATTTCGTTAAGGTTCTTATTATTTGATAGAATAAAAATTTATATGACCGATTCCCTTTTACCCCTTTTGTTCTTTTTTTAAATAATTCAAATACTATATTAATGAAACTAGCATAGCCCGCGGCTCCGCCCGCGTTCAGATGACCAAAAACCTAATTCTTAGGTTTTACATATTAGTATACTCTTACATTACAGAGATTTTATTTTTCTTTCTCAGAAAAGTATACTATATGTTGACCCGGATAATCAGCTATGACCATACCAAATTTCATCAAAATCCGTCCAGTAGTTTTTCTGTGATGCGGTAACAGACAGACAGACAGACAGACAGACAGACAGATGGACGGACGGACGGACGGACAGACAGGCAGACAAAAATTCTAAGAACTATAGATTCGGCCTCTGTATCGATAATAATGTCTATTTCAATAAGATTTTCCAAAAAATATTTAATGTACAGATTTGACTCAGTTACAATTTTATTATATGTATAGACGAGCAATAGAAATTATTCTTATTATTGGATTTTCTTAAAAATACTGCTTTATTACTGACATTTTAATGTTCTATAATCGGGAAATATTTTAGGGAATAGTATATAAGTGTTATAAATGTGAAAGTTTGTGAAAATGTTAGAAGGTTTGGCTGTTTGTGACTCAATTATGCATAAGCTGCTGGGCAGGTTTGGCAGAGATGCATACAAATAAGCAGGATTATTAGCATACTCTAACACGCTTTTGTTAGCTTCACTTATACAAATGGAAGCTGATATCAACCTACTTCTTAATGGTAGGTATATCGATTTAAAACTTTTAAAGTAAAATGAGAAACCTTATAACAAACCAATAGTTTGATACCTTCGAGCTAATATGACGAAAAAGTCTAGTGGGTCTTTAAATGATTTCTTTTGACGTTGCCCATCACACAGCATCACATCTGGCAACACAATTATAATGGAGTCGAGAGTTAGAAAATTAATAGACTATAACTTTTGAAGTTATTAGTACATATATGACTCCCCCCCCCCAACGTGCGTTCACCTTGTCGTGGTGGGGGGGCTCAGTAGTGCCCGGCAATACAGCCGGGCGCGAAGCCAAGAAACACACAGGGAGGTGGCCCGCTTCGTGGGCGGTGGGAGGCGGCCCTCTTCGGAGGGCGGTGTACCATGCTGGTTGCTCCTGATACTGCTCTGATAGCAGAGTGGACCTTGGAGCAACCCCGTGGTTGTTGTGGTCTGCTTCGGCAGACCTGCCGTCGGGGCGTCGTTGTTGAATGCGTAAGCGATCCTGCGACGCCCCATTAAGACGGGGGAAGGTTTTGTTGGGTTTTAGTGGGTAGTACCTACTGGCTTTGCCGGTGAGTCTCACACCTCGTGCGTAAATGCATTTCCCAACGTTAAAAAAAAGTACATATATGACTGAAAAAAGTATTTTTAGTTTTTTTTTAACTAAAATTTAAAATGGAAAAATTATGTCGCTATTCTTCCTTAGCTGCGAATTCAAGAGATAAAATAACAAAATTTATATTATGTAAGCTTTATTTATATGGTAATATATGACTTTATAACAACAAATCTATACACGTGTATACCATTACAAATTCCATTTCGACTTTGGAAATATGCCAGAACAGATGGGTAATACGAGAAACAAGCATTCATCGCCATTTTCGCATAGTTTTCTATGACCTGTCATCGTCTCGTGCGCTATCTTTGCATGTAAGTAAAAATTAACATTGAATAACTAAAACGTAAATCATTCTATGAAATCGCGTTAAACTTAAAAATATTCTTAAAAGTAATATTTTTCTATAGTCTTTGTATTAGAATTTGTTTCGTTTGTTTTTTTTTTCTAGGCATCAGTTGACATATTACATGAATAAACTCAGTTTAAACCGTCATCACAAATTACTCGTACGACAAAACAACTCATTCAAATAATCTCAAAACGATGGTAACAAAAATTATGGAAATAAATAATAATAATAAATATGTTGGGACATTAACACACATTACCATCTAGTTCTATGGTAAGCTACGAGGCCTGTGTTATGGATACCAGATAGTTGATAGACTACACATATATAACTTTAAATACATACATATTATAAATATAAACACCCATGGCTGGAGTACAAGTATTCGTGCTCATCACACGAATGAATGCCTCCAGCGGGACTCGAACCCGCGACCACTGGCACAGCAAGTAGGGTCGCTAAAAACTGAGCCAAACGTGTCGTCAAAGGAAAATGATTAGGAGTATAATGTTAAAGAAGTTACATAAACTATATTTGATTGCATTTCTAGACACACATACGTCAGCCTTGGCACTGCAGATTGTATTCTATTCATGTATATGTACTACAATATACACGTTGTCTGTTTATAACAATTGAATGTATTTATGCAAAAAATACCAAGTACAAGACTTTGAAATCATTCTTCTACTGATTTATGTTGAACTACTACTCGTTATGTCGTTATTGAGTAAAACTGCCTCGGTGGTGTAGTGACTAGCATGTACGGCTGCATACTCGGAGGTCCCGGGTTCGAGTCCCGGGTCGGGCCAAGTTTAGTTACTGAGACTGTCTGTATAGTAAGTATCAGTAACAGCCCGGAGTTGGGAAGTTGGCGGTGTTTCACCCCCATGCCTCGGAGAGCACGTAAAGCCGTCGGTCCTGCACCTTAACTCTCACTGGTCGTGTCTCGTGTCCCACCGGAGTATGAGAGTGACAGGAATAGAGAGTGCACGTTGTGTCTGCGCGTACACTTGTGCACTATAATATCTCCTGCGCAGTTGGCTAATCTCAATGAGATTGGCCGCCGTGGCCGGAATCGGCTAGGAGAACATCATCATCATTGAGTAAAGAAGCAATACACTAAGGCTAAAACTTACGCATTTATAATATTGCGTCCCTAGAGCACGTTTTACATAGATTTTTCTTTTATAAACTACTAAGTAATAAGTTGACACAAAATTAGCTTAGTACTTTTTGCGTGAAATTAAACACATAAACAGACATACAAACAAAAATGTCAACAAATATTGTTTTGGGATCTACATTCTCTTAACAATACGTAACAGTTATTATTTTTAAAAACGATTTCGCTTTGTTACTATTTTATTACGACTATATTTATATAGTATAGATCAAGATTAATGTAATATATATGCTTCTAATCCATTTCCAATATTCAATTATATACACACTCCAAGGAAAAATAATTTTTTACCAACTTCCAAAAGCACGGGATACCTACTAACTCCGGGCGTATGTTTTGTGTATCGTTTTTATGTTACGCGATATCTTCACACATTGTGATCTGTTTTCATGATTTTTGTAATAGGTAAATTTGATTGTAAGAGAAATTTCCATGCGTATTAAAATAGCTTAGTTGAAAAAAATTACATTCAATTGGCTTTTTAAATAAAACTATCTTTTCGCATTTTTTCGCGGACTTATTTGGATTTTTGATTCCCGACGTTCCGAATGCTTTACGTTTCGAGACATCTAACACCTCAGTCACTTCCGTGACCATGAATGCTGTAAAGCATTCGAAACGTCGGGAACCAAAAATCTAAATAAATCCGCGAAAAAATCCAAAAAAATAGTTTTATTTAAAATGTAAAATATTCGCGTAAATCTAAGAAAGTAGTATTCAATTGGTTCTTTAATGCTTGAATGCGGGAGATGTTCGTACGCAATCCACACTACAGTAGTTTGGCATGTTGCATTCATTCAATGCCAAGGTCGGGACCGTAAAGAATTCATTCAGGAAAATGGCGATTTAAATCTATGCAACACGTATTCATTGTTGTATACAGACACAATGATATCGTAATATCTATAATAACAGTGGTTTATTATTGAAATATATAATTCTTATTGACTTATCCTACTAATATTATAAATACGAAAGTTTGTGATGATGTGTGAGATGTATAGATGTATGTATGTTTCTTACTCATTCATGCATAAACTACTGAATGGATTTTAATGAAACTACAATAATATAGCTCATACATGAGAATAACACATAGGCTACTTTTTATCCCGGAAAAATGTTCGGTTCCTGTGGGATAGGGGAAAATATCTCATCTCTGAAAAACCTATACTTAACCTAAAACGTAATTAGGAACGAACCCGAGCGGAGCGATAATGAGTTGCTAGTAAATTATATAATAATAAATTTATTTTGATCTATTTTCTATTTATGGATTCACATTAAATCACAGCAATACCATGCTCGTGGTAGGCTGCGTTTTTCTTCGTTTATTCATAAGAAACATTGCCTAGATGTGTGACCTCCGACACTGAAAACCCGACATGTAATTTATATTACAAAGTTATATCAATGCAGTATTTTTATTAGCGTTGTTCAATATTCTATAAGGTCACGGACGATGTCAACAAGCCACTTGCGTTCGATTCAATAATAATTTACCCTCAAGCGATACTCATGGAGCTTGGATACTCAATTGTACAAATAATCGGTCAACATTTTCAACAGAAAATATTGAAAAACCGAAAATAGGTAACTTTTTATGAATAAAAAGAAATATAAATTTATACAATTCTTGAAGAGGTTTACTTGAAAATCTTTCAGAATGTGTATGAGACTCATATTATATTAACATATTATTATTAAAGTTAGGTACATACTTAAAAATGGGCTTGATTCTTTGCGAAAGAATTTTTAAATATTATGATGCCTAATATAGTAATGAAATGAGCAATTGTAGAAATTCATTCACTAATAAAGTGGTAGGTTTCTGAGTATGTATCAAGTATCAACGTGCCAATAAAAATTGGAGACTCTTAGAGAATGCCAGAATTTTATTTAAAATCTAATATATAAATATCTCGTGCCCCGGTGTTTGTGGTCGCACTCCTCCAAAACGGCTCGACTGATTTTAAAGTGTTTTTCGCCATCCCCATTTTTAATCGCGATTTTAGTATTTTTGTATGAATAATATCCAAATAATTTTATATTATATATAACATAGGGACGAGCTCGAGCGAACCAGGAGCAAGTCGCTATATGACGTAAAGCAAAAGATTTTATTATAGATTGAAGTTGATTGAACGCGGGCGAACCCGCGGGTTTTGCTAGTAATTTATAAAAAGTTATTACCGCAGACGTCGCAGTTAAAAGATGAAATGAGACTGAGAGTGGCAGTTTCTAAACCTAATCCCATTCTCTAAGCATATAAAATCTCACTTATAGATAAGCCAGCATTTTTATTAACAGTACTAAAAATATAATAAATGTACTGAAATAAAGATTGTTATTTTTTGTATTTGAAAGAGTTCCATTTCGCGAATTCCAAGCATAAACTAATGGGACGGAAATCATGACATTTATTTCCAAAAGGCGTATTAAATAAAACGAACGAAACTTTACAAAAATCAAAATAAATCCCAGAAAAAAAAACGAAAAAATAGTTTTATTTCAAAGAAGCGAGTGAAAGTTCTGTCAAAATCGGTCTAACCATTTCGGAGATTAGCTGAAACAAGCAGAGAGACAAACAAGAATAAAAAAAATTGTCTTTGTATTATAAATACCGTATATACTTTCATATGCATTTAGTAAAAAGCTGTTATTTTGACATTACAAATAGATACTTCAATTTTATTTATTTGTACCTATAAATATATAGATGCCAAATATTCGCGTAAATCTAAGAAAGTATCTGAGTACTGTGTAACTAAAGCTAAGTCAGGCTCAGGACTAACTTAAGACCGAGTCACGATCGATTGGTAACATTTAATTAGTGTTGCAATGCCAAAGTTAACAAGCTTATGCATAGCTTATATTGCTTTATCAGCTCCATCATTCTCTATCATGTATCTCAAAGACCTAAATTCCAGCTTACTTTCAGCTTCAATGTATATAGTTATAAAATACTAGCATTGCCCGCGGCTCCGAACGCGTTCAGATGACCAAAAACCAAATTCTTAGGTTTTACATATTAGTATACTCTTACATTGCAGTTTTTGATTTTTTCTCAGAAATGAGATATTTTCCCGCGGTAAAAAGTATTCTAATATATGTTGATCCGGATAACCAGCTATCACCATACCAATTTTCATCAAAATCCCTCCAGTAGTTTTTCTGTGATGCGGTAACAGACAGACAGATAGACAAAAAACCTAAAAACTATAGATTCGGCCTCTGTATCGATAATAATGTTTATTTCAATAAGATTTTCCAAAAAATATCTAATGTACAGATTCGGCTTAGTTACAATTTCATTATATTTAAAGATAGATTATTTTATACATACTTTTTATGGGATATATGCAAACTTCATGAGATAAATAATGTTAATATAGCAATGGTCGACGGCGTTTTTTACAATTAAACACCAGTTAGGCGTGAAGTTGATAGGGCATGCTTTAGGCTACATGCAACTGCCTATGAAATTGGTAGAAATAGTAACATCAAACTATACTTTCCGGAGATATAAATTGTCTGAATTACAATGGAGTAAATGTCCAAGTACATGCTCAATAGAACAGCTACGTGAGAGAATCGTACCCATAGCCTGCGCTTTACTGACTAGTGCCCAGACTCTAGACTAGAATACATATGAGTGTACGTTGAAAACGTGCATGTACATAATACTTTCTTGGATTTACGCGAACATTTGACATATTAAATAAAACTATCTTTTCGGATTTTTTCGCGAATTTATTTTGATACCCATAAATTAACAAAATGAATTGAATTTAATTTATGGGTAGGCTGTATGTAACAACTATATAATGCCTTTAAGACATCTAACACCTTAGTCTCTCCCGTGACCACGATTGCTGTAAAGCGTTCGAAACGTCGGGAACCAAAAATCAAAATAAATTCGCGAAAAAATCAGAAAAAATCGTTTTATTTAAAACGTGCGTGTACATTGACGACCGTCACTGCATGAGTGTATGCTGTTGAAAAGTCTCTCTAAAACAATGTGCGATGGTTCGAAAGAGGTCCGATGTGAACAAGCGGGGCGTATGCAAATTAGCTTAATATCTAGGCTAGATTGCCTATCCATTGCTTCATACTTTATTAGGTAATCCTCTGTTACACGATTAAGTTGTAGACGTAAATGCCATAAATATGACTCTTACAGCTGTTAACTTGGTATTCTATCAAGGAGGTGGCAGTTCGATTTTCGTGTTAAGCGTATTTATCAGTCAGGTAAAATATAAGATGGACAATGGATATGAATGCATTTGTATTTATAATATTAAATAAAAATAGCGCCACCTTTTGGAAAACTTTAATACTAACAATAGCCTACGTGTTTACAAAAATGTTATGTTTCTTTTTTGTGAGAAATTGCGTTTTATTTTCTGAAATATACCTACATAATATATAAACTTAAAAAGCAAAATCTTATCTAAATACAAAATTTGATCTAAATCGTTAGAACCGTTTCCGAGATAACACCGACTCAGAAATAATATATATATATATATATATATATATATATACGTTTGAAAGCATTTTGACGATTATAAACCTTATTAACACAGACAGATTTATTAAATCATTGAAATGACTATTATTAAAGTTAAATTCAATATAATATTGATATAGTATACAATTATGTTAAATTATTATGAAATATTCGATAAGCTTACGATTAAGTGGAACATGGCGAAGGGTATAAGATTAATCTCGATAACGTTGCTTTGCATAATTTCTATATATATTCTGGATTGGCTTTTACTTCTTTTAGTCCTTTATTACTAGCGTAATCGACTGTCGCTCGACAAACAAAGATAGTAGGTTCGATTCCCATAAACTAAACTTTTTTTAGACAAATATGTCAACAGTATAATAAAACTATATATTAAATTAAATATTATTTGATTAATGATTGGTAATAATAAGTAATAATAATAAAAATAGAGTTAGTAATAGAAATAGAAGGCAATTGTTATTATTATACAATCGTTTACGAACAGAAAACGAAAATAAATATATGGAAATGAGATTTTATGATTTACTAACGTAAATTACATAACATTTGTCGTTTCAAATTTTTTTTAGCTACGTATCAATTTTTTAGCCAAGTTAATCTTGTCTGAGCCGGCTTCTTAGTCACCAAAGTTAACCGATAGCTCCGCAATATACTATAAAAAATATATGAAAACAAAAAAATCACTAAAAATAAAACCTCAACTCGGAAAAAGTTGTTGATGGTGGTTGTATTACTCATCATGTGTGTGTACTTACATATGTACGCATGTAAGAAGTTATACTTCTTTGGCGTAACAGAACAAAAATAGCTAAAGATTTCATCCCGTATATCACAACTCTCTGTTTGTTTGAATGCAGCTAACTTCATCATGTCTCTTTTTGGCTGTCGGTGTGCGCGCGCATCGTAAAAATTTTACTTTCATAATTTTTTCCATAGATGCCAAAAGAAGTACTTACAACATCAAAACACACAGCATGTAGAGTCCCTACAGTTTGTACCGACAGTTATGGCGAACGGTGTCTATGTTACAGTGTTTAATTCCAAAAAAAAATGAATACAATCCTTTCAAATAAAAGATTCAATTTTTTCATTCAGATTTCAATAATTTAATAATTATTAAGAAGCGAAATAAAACACAAAGGGTAATATCATTTAGTATATAATTTTCTTGTTCAAAATTGTTTCTTAGGCGACCCTCTGGTATATGTAGCACCCTATAGTCTAATGGTCCGTCCACACGATACAGACTTAGTACAGACTTACGAAGGTTTATAGAATTTTGTCTGTGCAACAAAACAATGCAGACAAATGTGGGTGTATTGGAAAAGTCGGAGCTATACATGAATGTTGAAAATATGTATGTATGCCTGCGTATAATTTAGAGTCAAAAAAATAATTAAGAAATGAATAGATTACCCGAGGAAAAAAAATCCTGAAAAATAAAAGTGTGTGTGCTTATGTACGCATGTAAGAAGTTATATTTCTTTGATTTTCGTTTCAAATATTTCGTCGACATATTTGCGTGAACTTTTTCACTGGCTTTTCAGTCTGTACAGATGTCTGTACGACAAAAGTTTGTACCAAGTCTGTATCGTGTGGACGCACCATAATATATAGAATAAAAATAAATATGTTTAGAATTTCCATATTATATTATAGTACAGAGCGCAGACTAGCGCTATAATTACATCACCAACATACTCTACTTCGTTACTACTAGAAAAAACTAAAAGATATTTACGATTGCTTTTATTACACGTTAGAATTAGAAAAAGCAAGGAAAAGTTATTACTGGCCGGAAAGAGGAAATTAGTAGGTGTAACTGTTGCTAGATTATATTTATTACTTATTAGGTATATTACTTATATAATAATAATTTATTATATTACTTATTATCTATACCAGCGGTACCCAATTTTTTCAGCCAGGAACCCTAACTGATCTTTTTTTTTAACGGATCACGATTTTGATAATAACTAAACTGATTTTGTTGTAGTTAAAATACTTTGTTGGCACTTGAAAGAACAAATCATAAATGAAAAATATGAATGCTTGTAATAATAGATATTTATTGTACCAAAAATATAACCTATTTAATGTAATGAATAAAAATTTTTACATATTTATTTATAACAGCATTAAAATTAGACTTCTGCCTGAGGTTTTATTTAACTCTCGGACGGAACTCAGAACCCCTGTGACCCATACACGGAACCCTAGGGTCCCGCGGACCACCATTTGGGAACAGCTGATTTATACTAGCTGAAGAATTTGATTGTTTGTTTGTTTAACACCTAAGTTCAATTAAAAATATTACTTAAGGCAGCTTTCTAGTATTATTATATAAAAAAATCTATTTATTGGCATTTAGAATAATAAACACTGCATATTTATCTTAAACTACGCCTGCATCTAACATACATATATCAAAATCGCACCTCGCCCGTTCTAAATTCTCCATGATACCATATCAATTATAATTTATCTACTTTCGAGACATGACAGGTTAAGAATTCGGCTTCAGAATTTTTTTATCTGGAATCTCAAATATAACAGCTTTCATTTTTCTTTTATAAACTTACAGAGCCTACATTTATAATGCTTATTATTTATTATAACCTCTATAAAAGTGAATGTATGTTTGCACACATAAATCATTGTATTGTCGTATCAGATAACTGGAGATTTATTAGTTTGAATTAAATGTTACATATACCTACATATGTGTATATGTGTCTTGTATGTAATAAATGTATGTATGTCTTTGTCAGTTCGTGAGCGAAACCAGGGCTGATCACTATGTCTATATATAAATAATAATAAAATGCTGTTCGTGGGTAAGCGCTTAGTTTAAGAATGGCAAGACCAATTTGGCTACTATTTTAAAAATGTTTAGAAAATTATCTGAATAAGGTTATTAGGGAAAAATGGAAAAGTTACATGGCAAAATGGCATGTTGAGAAATAATAAAGATGCTTTGCTCTATAGGGTTCATGTATAAATTCAAATATTAAAAATAAATTTATTAAAATTATTAGTTATATTATATATCTATACTAATATTATAAAGAGGTAAAGTTTGTGATCTTGTGAGTTTGTGAGTTTGTGAGTTTGTGACGTTGTAGGGGGTAATCTCTGGATCTACTAAACCGATTTTCAAAATTCTTTTACCAATAGAAAGCCACGTTCTTTCTGAGTGTCATAGGCTATATATTAACCCGAAAAATGAAAAGGCTTTTTCGAGGTAGTCGGATTTGCAAAGTAAGTCGGAGAAAAAACGGTCGAACGAAAACGTTTCTTACGAACGCTGCCTTAACGATGAGAGATATATGATTATGTTCTAGAGAAAAGTTGTAGAGCTTAATAATGCCTACAAAAAAGTCAGCGACAGCATATGTCTAACTTTTATATTTAAGTCACAAAAAGTAGTTTTTTTATATTAAAAAAATCATTTAAATCGGTAGGTCATGTTTATTGGTCATATTATCAACAATTATGAATTCTTATCAAAATAAGTAAATTTATCGTCTAAAATGTTTAAAATAAAAGACTTTTCCCTTTTACTGCATATAATTTGGAGAAATGGTTAAAGAGATAATACAACATATTCGTATGTATGGACGAACCTGAGCGAGCTGTTTATCTGTTTTTCTCTTTGTACGGGCTAATCTCCAAATCTATTGGACCTATTTAAATAAAATTTTGCATGGTGGTACCTTATATCCTCGGGCAACATCTTAGATACTTTTCATCCCGGAAAATTAAAGAGTTCCCGTGGGATAGTTAAAAAACTATAACAACTTATACAGCTTAGTACACAAAAACTACCGATTGGATTTTAATGAAACTTTACAATAATATAGTTCATACATGACAAAACAAATCAGCTACTTTTCATCCCGGGAAATTAAAGAGTTTCCGTGGGATAGTCAAAAAACTATAGTAACTTATACAGCTTAGTACACAAAAACCATTGATTGGATTTTGATGAAACTTTATATAATAATATAGTTCATACATCAGAATAACAAATAGGTAACTGTGTATCCCGGAAAAATGTACTTTTCCCGTGGGATAGATGTTTTTGTTTATGTAACGTATTATGTACGCAACATAGACCCCAAAACAATAGTTATTAAAAAAAATGCCTGTTTGTCTGTTTGTCTGTTTTTGTGTGTGCGTTTCACGCGAAAAGTAATGTACCAATTTCAGCGAAATTTGGTGAAGTGATAACTTATTACTCGAGTCAACATTTAGGGTACCTTTTGTATGTATGTATGTATGTATTTATATATGTATGTATTCAGCCCTATTTAACACTGCTGGGCACGGGCCTCCCTTCAGTACGAGGTGGATCAGGCCATAGTCCACCACGCTGGCCAAGTGCGGGTTGGTGGACTTCACATGTCTTTCGAAAACTTGCTAGGTTCTCTCAGACATGCAGGTTTCCTCACAATGTTTTACTTCACCGTTAAGACAAGTGGTAACTGTGTTAGAAATGATTCGCACATGAAAATATCAGAGGTGCGAGACCCGGGATTTGAACTTGCTTCACTCGGTTTCCCAAGCGAGCGCGTTACCACTGGGATACCACTGCCTAGATACCTTTTACTTAAAGAAAATCTTTCTTTCCCACGGGAAAGTACAATAACTGGTTTTATCGAGTCCTCCTTAGAAATTTATATAGTTAACGTTGGCTAAGCCTTAAGACATAGATCAAAACATTGTACTAAAAAATTGTAGGTCTTGAAAAGGTTTACAGAAAAGTTCTACATAGTATATGTCTATCTCCTAAGTTACACTCGCAATATTTATTCTTATCTATACCTATAATAAAACTTAGTCAAATCGATGTGCGCGTTTCACGAAAAAAGTACTCAACCGATTTTAACTTAATTTTGTATAGTGCGATTTTAACTTAGTGCTCGGGTCAACATTTAGAATACTTTTTACGACAGGCAAATTATTCATTCCCACGGGAAAATTGTATAACTGGTTCTATCGAATTGTCCTTAGATATTTATATGGCTAACGTTGGCTCAACCTTAAGAGATAGATCAAAACATTGTACAAGAAAATTGTAAGTCTTAAAAAGGTCTATAGAAAAGTTCTACATAGTATATCTCTATCTCGTAAGGTACACTCGCTATAACTATTTTCATTATTATATATTTCTGTTTTATTATACGTTATTTATTCTATCTGAATATAGGTACATATATGAATAATAAAACTGTAGAGGTCGAATGTCTGTACTTAGATGGTAGAAAAAATTGCTAAAAAACGAGTCAGCTCTCTTCTTACATCCCGTAAGGAGAGAAATAGAACAAATCCTGATTTTTTTCAATTTTTTTGTTTCTCTGTCTGTTTGTCTGTTCGTACGGGCTAATCTCCGATACTATTGAACCTATTTAAATGAAATTTTGCATTATAGTACCTTATATCTAAGATACTTTTTCATTCCGGAAAATTAAAGAGTTCCCGTGGGATAGTTAAAAAATTATAGTAACTTATACAGCTCAGTACACAACAACTTATGCACCTAATTTAGTAAAATTTGGCATGCTGATACCTTATATTGCAGGTCAAACAACAGGTTACTTATTTTATTTTATTTATTTTTATCCCGGAAAAATGAACGGTTCCCGTGGGATAGATCTGTTGTGCTTTTCTAGAGGTGAACCCGAGCGAAGCGAGGGTGAGCCGCTAGTAAATTATATATAAATATATATATATATATATATATATATATATATACATATATATATATTTATTTTAATAAATAATAATAAAACAATAAAATACTTTCAGCATAGTTGCAGCGTATGTAGTTGAATCTACTACGCCAGTACTTACAAATTTGATTTTCATAGGTTATCTTTTAGATTTGTACTACTTGTTATGTTTGAAGTAGAAACTGACTTAATCATAAATAACATCGATCCGCTGATCTATTGTTGCGTGAAAGAATGGCAAACTGACAAACACTTTCACATTTATAATATTAGTTAATATTTAATACTTTTAATACTTTACTTAGTAAAAAATAATAGTTTCTTAGTAAACACCTACAACAATCTGAGATTTAATACACAAAATCAATTTATTATTAAAGACAAATCTTTCTTTTAAAATTGGTTAAAATAAAATACGAAGTGCTACAATTAAAATTAAGTCGCAAACACGATTTAAATGAAAAGAATCCGTCACTTTCACGGCAATATAACGTGCAAACGGGTCGAGTCGACAGTCGACTACTCCACTTTGCTAACTAAGGCTGACCACAAACAGCCGGAACGACTCTCATACAAATGAAAGAAATTCATTTAACTCTTCATTTATTTCTATCTCTGGTCGCATATAATAAAACTTTAACTAAGCCGAATCTGTACATTAAATATTTTTTGGAAAATCTTATTAAAATAAACATTATTATCAATACAGATGCCGAATCTATAGTTTTTAGAATTTTTGTCTGTCTGTCTGTCTGTCTGTAACCGCATCACGAGAAAACCACTAGACAGATTTTGATGAAATTTGGTGATAGCTGGTCAACGTGGTCAACATATAGGATACTTTTTACCGCGGGAAAATATCTCATTTCTGAAAAAAAATACAAAAACTGCTTTGTAAGAGTATATTAATATGTAAAACCTAAGAAATTGGTTTTTGGTGTTCTGAACGTGGACGGAGCCGCGGGCAATGCTAGTATACATATAAGTTACTCAAAAATATACGAGAATTACATATTATCTAAGCGTTATCTTATATGACCATGATCATTTAATAACATTTTTAGATTGCACTCTAAAAATAAATATTAAATAATGTAGTAAATGATGTAATAAATTGATGACATGTGTCAAACTATAATTTACTATAGGTACCTGTTTCCGTTACATATTGATAAATTATAATTTGACATATTTCATAATTTGATTCTGGTCGGTAGTGCCTACAAAATGATCAAATTGTATAATACTAGTGACGTACCATTCCTAGGTACGTGCACATAGCGTTGCTATAGTTTAATAGGAAGATCTTTTTAAGATTTTTTTATATAACTTCATTAGTTTACGCGGCGCACGCCAATAAAGCTCCCAGTCGGCATGATATTTTCAGACAACTTCAACAATCATCGTCATATTTCAGACAATTTACACAAAATCATAATGAATTATACATCTAAACTTTTCTCATGCATTACTCCATCTATTGATGAAAACCGTATCAAAATTTGTTAGGTAGTTTATGAGTTATTGCGCTCAGACAGATAGACTAGCAGACGCGGCGAGGGACTCTATTTTATAATATGTAGTGACGTTGTAAGGTATAATATATTTATGTTCTAAAATTTGGGATTTATCACGCTAGTTTTCTAAATCGAAATATATGTGAACTCCATATTGTATGCAATTTCAGGCGTCCTAAGTAAATAACAAATCAAGAGCAACTGTTGAGTTTCTAGCCGGCCCTCTCAGCAGAACAACATTCCAAGTCGGTGATAGCTTCCTTACAGACTTACAATACACTCATTTTACTTCAATTTAATGTAAAAAATTTTTTTTCAAACATGCTTGTTAGTCTATTCTATTTTAATATGAATTTATGTAATAAATCCAGTGTAACATTCCGTCTGTTTGTAGCAAGCCTATGTTGCTAACGGTATTATTGTGGTGTCGTGCAAAACTTTACGATTGTACCCTTGAAAGGATGAAACAAGTGACTTAGGTACCTGACGATGTAGGTAGGTCACCCAATAACAAAAATAATATAATAAAAAATGTAGCCTAGACTTACCTCGCATCCGGTGCGTCCCTAGGTACGCGGATATTGTTCGCAATTTCATGGCTTTTATTATTTTTTTGCGCGGAACCCTATTTTTTCCTAAAAAAAGTAGCCTAAGTTACGACTTATAGTATCAGCTATCTGCCAGTGATAGTTCCGTCAAAATAGGTCCAGCCGTTTCGGAGATTAGCCGGAATAAATAGACAGACAGACAAACAAAAACTTAAAAAATGTATTTTTGTAATAAGTACCGTATAATATACTTTCATATGTATCTAATAAAAAACTGTTATTTTGACATTACAAATAGACACTTCAATTTTATTTATCTGTATAGATAAGATTAGATCATTTTAGACTTTAAACTAAAATTATTTAGAGTTTCACCATGATGTTCAATTAAACCTGTGTCATAAATCATAAATGCTTTAATAATTGGGTTTAAAAAAAGCATAACTTCTCCATTCTACGTGACATTGGCGAAGTAATTAATCTGTGCTCAACTAGCACGCTTTAAAGCCATTTACAAGAAAATATTAAAGAAAATATAAAATATTATTGATTATTATTCACAACCTTAACAAAATACAAGTTAAACAAATATCGATATCGATTCGTAATATAAACGATTCGTAATTAATCAATCGCTCGCCAAAACTCGATCAATAAAAATTACAGCTATAATTGATACTACAAATGGGAACAATAGATGGCTGTAAGCTGCGATTGAAAATAATTGATCCAACAGTCAAATCGTCGAACGATTATGGTAATTATGTAAATCGTTAGTAAACTGAGTTACCTATACAGATAAATAAAATGGAAGTGTCTGTTTGTAATGTCATAATAAACACCTTTTTACGAAATGCAAATTTTAAAATGTTTGTCTATCTGTCTGTTTGTTTCAGCTTATCTCCGAAACGGCTGCACCGATTTTGTAAGAGTATACTAATATGTAAAACCTAAGATTTTGGTTTTTCTAATCTGAACGCGAGCGGAGCCGCGGGCAATGCTAGTAATTAATATATAAAGTATAAAGAAATTAATTAATAACTAATTACGATTTCCTTTTAAATTAGCTTTAACCATTGCTGACATTTGGATACGTTTTTGAAGTACACATATGACATGAGAAATATATATACCTGAACGTGTATGTAGTTGGTAGCAGACTGACTCTGTCACGATTTAGTGAAGTGATTGAATTTGTAGGTAAAAAGACAAAAATAGTAGAAGCATTCCTCTAACATAAACAATGCATAAACAAACCGTATTAAACGACCACGACCTTTACGACACATTATGGGACTACGCATTGGGGTACCTATCTATACTAATATTATAAAGAGGTAAAATTTGTGCCTTTGTGACGTTGTAGGGGGTAATCTCTGGATTTATTGAACCGATTTAGATGAAATTTGGTAAGAAGATAGTTTGAGACCATGGAAAGGATATAGGATACTTGTTATCCCGGAAATCATCCCTTAAGGGGGTGAAAATCGTATCTATAATAATTAGTCTCATTGCGAAGTGGTAGACGGCAGACGCAAGACAAGTAATTCCTATTTCATTTACTGCTTAGGTGATCTAGTGATTAGCATATGCGGCTGCAGATCCGTAGGTCTTGGGTTCGAGGTGTGGGTCGGGTCAAATTTAATTTTTGAGATTTTGTAATGAAATTCTCAGTTACATCCCCGTGCCTTGAGAACTCTCATATTTGTGCGCTATATTATGCCCTGGGCAGTCGCTAGTCTCATTGTCAGTGAGATTGGCAGCCGTGCCAAATATTATTCTTTCTCATTTCCCAGACACAGATAAAATATTAGATGTCAAACTAAGAAAACAAACCCATAACCCTACCTTTAGTAAGCCGATACACCGCCACTATGCCACATGTACCACTCTATTTATAAACATAAAAAAAGCGTAATAACGATTACCCATATCGATGTAATTCAATAATGATAGCAAAAAACCTGCCATTCATAACCTGACACTTCACCAAGATTGAATTTAGATTAACCTAAAATATACTTTAAACTCTTTACATAAAGTTCAAAATACTTTAATCCAACAGATAAGTGCCAAAAAGCTAAGAAACATGAACAATAAGCCATCAAACGTCTTAATGGAAGCCAATCATATGAAATTAGTTTAATACATTAACAGTATTTTGAAGAGCTTATATTGCGTTATTTCAGTATCAAATAGATACGGGTATTAGTCATATAACTGTACTCTTTGAAGTTAGACTCGAACAGCCAATATGAGGTCAAACTTAAGCACGATTGAAATGGTTTATAAAAACTAAGTATATTATCGTAGTAATTGTTTATTTAACTAAAAAATATATCGATTTTATTATTTATTTTTCCCTTAAAATGCACAATTGTTGATGTTTTTAAATATACAATTGTCGAAAATGTCGCGTAAGATAATAAAAAAACACTAGAATTAAGCTCATACCTTATTTTTGAACTCGGTCAAAAAAGTTTGAGGAGCTAACTAACTTTTTAAATATTTTCCACGTGCGAGCCGGACTTACCTAATGGGAATATCGAACCCAGAACTCCTAGAAATCGTGATGCTGAGACAGCGATTAGAGATAAATTAATTCCACGTATCAAAAATGTGTAACAGGTTCTAATTAGTTTAAAAAACGACAATTTTGACCTACTGTAATATTAAGGTGGGTTTTTCTAGAGCCATTAAAGGATTTCCCTTCAGCTCCTGTATTATCCGGTCGTATGACGCTTACCTATCAAGTCTGATTAAATACAAATGATAAAATATTTTTGTGGTTTATTTTAGATATCATTCTGTTTAAAAATTACAGCGGCAAGAAATTTTTTATCTTTTTAATTTTTCATGATATCGAACGAGATTTGACTAAAATACTAGATGAAACCTATTTTGTTCCAAAATAAAACCTTGGGACATAATAAGTAACTGTAGCGTAAATAGAAATATATACGAGTGAAGTCGCAGATAACAACTAGTTTAACAACAGTGCTATTAAACCATAAATTTAACATTTTAAAGCGACGTCTTAATTAAAAACAAAATCGATTCAACCATTACATTAAAAAGTAAAAATATCGGGACTACACTATTATCTTTAAATCGGTGAGTTTACAAATAACATCAAGATATTAATAACCGATTTGCTTCTCGATACTTTTGTACAAAAAGGTATAACGGTGTATTATTTGTTTTGTTTTCTTTAGTGTTGTAAAAATCAAAATTTAAGTAAACAGGTCATTCGGTTATTCGACTACTAAATGATACTGTGTTAAATGTCATTGAGTTTTTTTTTTGTTTTATCATTGCGCTTTTATATTATGGTGGCTATAGTTCATATAAGTATCATTAATTATGATCACCAAAATTCATTAAATTTCGGAACTAATTTAATTTTAACTGTAGAAGAGGCCTTTTAATAATGTTCTCCCGACCACGGAGGTCAATCTGAAACTAGCCAAATGCGCAGGATATATTGTATGTAATAGTGCACCCTCTATTCACATCACTTATAACACGGTGGGATGACTACTCGACAACTAGTGAAAGATCAGGTGCAAGACCCACGGTTTAACATGCTCTCCGAGGCACGGGGGTGAAACATCACAACTTCAAAATTCCGGGCTGTTACTGAGACTTTTTAATTTCTATACAGAAAGACTCAATAACTGAATTTCCAGCTTTACATATTAGCCACTAGACCACCGAGGCAGTTACATCTATACATATAACTTGTAACTAAGCCGAATCTGTACATTAATTTTTTTTTGGAAAATCTTATTGATATAAACATTATTATCAATACAGAGGCCGAATCTATAGTTTTTAGAATTTCTGTCTGTCTGTCTGTTACCGCATCACAGAAAAACTACTGAAGGGATTTTGATGAAATTTGGTATGGTGATAGCTGGTTATTGGGGTCAACATATAGGATACTTTTTACCGTGGGAAAATGTCTCATTTCTGAGAAAAAATACAAAAACTGCAATGTAAGAGTACTATACTAATATGTGAAACCTAAGAATTTGGTTTTTGGACATCTGAACGCGGGCGGAGCCGCGGGCAATGCTAGTTACGTATACATTTAGAGGATAAAACATCCATATTGCCTGGGAGTCAAAAATTAACTAAACGCTTATATTTAAAAGAAAATTTTAGTATTTATTGGGGGCTAAAATTCAAATTCCAACTTTAGTGCTTTATATGGAAAACAATAAAGGAGAGCTATTGAATGCGTACTCACTCCTCGTGGATAATTGTTATATGCAATTAAGGAGTCAAAAGTTTATTCAGACTCTAGAGCAATGAACTTCGATGAATAAAAGGATTTTTTACTTTACACGTAGTATGTTCTAGTACAATAAGCTTAATTAACTATCGTTTAGGCGTTAGCAAATTTCTTTAATAACTTTAGTGGTATAATATTCAGTAAGTTTTTTGTTTGTTATGAACCGAGTCCTGCTTACGTTTTTTTTTTTGTGTATGTATATTGTTAATGAAAGTATAGATGAAAGTATTCACAGACGATGAAATAATTAGAACTGTTATGTTAAGTAAGTAGTGATGTAGCTAATTCCAAAAACATCCAACACACAAATGAATACCCCCAGCGGGAATCGAACCCGAGACCGCTGGCGCAGCAAGTAGGGCCACTACAAACTGAGACAAACGTATCGCCAATAAACAAATATTAAACGACAGTAAACAAGCATTATCAAGCTTGTTATGCCATTTCTTTAAAAATAACACATACATATGTGAGACATTTATTATATGAAACAGAACGTATTTCAAAACTATTTTAGACAGTCATTTATCCAAGCACGTGCTTCTCAAATATTTTGTTGATTAATTGATGCATCGAATAAGGCAATGTCTCTGCCAGCATCTGCCAAAACTTTATGGTAGTGCAATTAGAAGATTGTAAATAAACTAGTACATTCTATGGAGAAATGCCAATACATTGCACATATTCATATCATTATGACAGTTAAAGTAAAAAAAAAGATACATCTGTAATTTAAATACCTGTGGACTTAAACAAGATTTGCTTCTTTGCGATTTTTAATACAAAAATCAGTTTTTGAGGCGCAGAGCCAAAGATAGCTAACAGATAGGTCACATTTGATGTCCAATTGAAATGTAAATTACGTCTGTGCCTTGACAATGAATAATGAAAATGTCATAATGAACAGTGAAAACAAAAGCGACTAACACTATAATTCAATATGACATAATAGACTATACTATTAATTAGTATATGTTCAGTCCTTTTTAACGTCCCACTGCTGGGCACGAGCCTCCCTTCAATACGAGGGGGATCAGGTTACACCACGCTGGCCAAGTGCGGGTTGGTGGACTTCAGATTATGTCTTTTGAAAACTGGCTAGGTTCTCACAAACATGCAGATTAAAACAAGTAATAATAGCGTTGGAAATGAGTCGCACATGAATATATCAGAGGTTCGAAATCCAAGAGTTGAACCCGCCTCACTCGGTTTCCTTAGAAAGCACGTTACCACTGGTCTACCACCGACTTTAGATAGTTAAACATGATATCGCTTTAAATGAAGCCTAGATACGATGGAGATTGATCGATAAAAATAACCTAAAGACATACCAACCAGTCACGCCTAATGACATGTTACGTCAATTTCCTTCTCATTTAGACATATTGAGCGTAATGTGTCAATACCCAACGACGCGTTCAGTCTAAACTAGATCGAGATCATCTCAACGATCGACACAACCATTCAATTCGTGCGAGATTTGAATCAGCAAGCCACAATGCAATGACTTTTATTAAAATCAAATCGATTTTTAGAGATCTTTAGCTAAAATGCGAAAACGGAATCAATATAAATTTACTCGTAGATCATTGAAGCTATATAGCTGAAAGGTATATAGGTGTCTCATGTGAACCACTCGACAATCTGGGGTCAAATTACGAAAAATAAAAAAAAAACAGGGGTGGTAGGTGGTACCTACGTAACAGAAGGAAGAAGAATAAATTAAGTTCACAAAACGTGTAGATTTCTGGATAGATCGATCTTTAGTATTAATCTAGACGTTCGTAAGTGATTTTTTTGTGTTTGTGCTAATAATTTGTGGCCGAGTAATATGCATGTAAACATTGTGTATGGAACCCTCGGTATGGAAGTCTGGCTCGTTCTTACCCGTTTTTATTACGTTTTAATATGTGCCTACATAATATCTATACTAATATTATAAAGTGAAAGTCTGTTTGTTTGTTTGTTTGTTTGACCTTCATTCACGTCGAAACATAGTCGGATTGGCGTGATTTTTTGGAGATAGTGAGCTGGAGAGTGACATATACTACTTTTTACTACGGGAGATTATCTCATTCCCACGGGAAAACACGTTATAATACAACCCGCAACAACTCATACCTATGTATAAATCTATATTTCATACAAACCGTTAAAATGCACATATTATCTAGGGACATCCCCAAGCGAAGCGAGGATGAGTCAACTAGTATTGTGTGTAATTTTGTTTATGTAGACAAATTAGGATTTAAATAAAATTTTCTTCCGTAAGAACACTGCTAACAAAAACGGAATAAAATATTTTTCTTTCTCAAAAGGGTTAAAATATGGACGATTACGAAGTTATCAGGGACAACGTAACGACTGGTTTTGCCATTATTAGAAAAAAGCTGCGTTAAAAATGGACGGGATGTGTGGAATCACCAACAGAATACTGATTGCTTTAGCTGTGAAATAATAATAAATGGTAAAAAAACCATTTTCCACTACCATCAAGTATGTATAGTTTAAAAACCATTGATTTGGTATTATTTTTAATTTTTAGGTTTTATTACAGAGCCTAAATAGTAAAACCTAGGCTAGTGAATGATATATAAGTATAGTGTAATATATCGTAAGCAATTGTAATAAACGACCTGTTTTCAATGTGACCCCTGAGCTATAGCTCTACCTACGCAGTAATTATCGTGCGGTTCATGCTTTATTATAAGGGTTGACACGTCCCGATTTTTCAGTAATTAATAATGACAATTAAATTTTTATATAGTTTTAAATTAATATTTTTATATAGAAGAAGGAATGTTATATTAAAAAAACTTAAAACGATTGTTTACATAATTTTAAATTAGCAAATTTTTGGACTGGCGTAATTTTTATTATATTTTTCAATATGTTAGTATGAATTTTAAATGAATACATAGATGTTCTAATAAAGTATCAAGTGACTAAAGTGGCAGTGCACGTTGAAAGTCCGATGACCGTTAAAGCAAACTTATGATTTAATTAAGTAGATGTAGGACTTATAAAAAAATATTATTACATTAATTTTGGAAAAAATATACAAAAAATAAAATGTAGAGTATGTTAAAAATTAAATTTATTTAATAAAATAAAATAGAGATAATAATATAAGAGGCTTAGATGTTGAACTTTTTCATGAAATTTGTGGACAACTTGATTGTTTTTAAATTTAAATACTTATAACATTGGTAAGTAAAATTTTACGTGCACTTACTTCAATATTATTTATTTTACCATACATCATAAATAAAATAAAATTATACTGTAATAAAAATAGCATACCAAAAAAGAAGTAGTAAATATAAGTCAGTGGAGGCTTATGATTTGTAATTACTTTTACTTGTATTATAGTAAAGACTCGGACCCAATTTTTGGTCATAGAGGCTAATCTTATTAAGAGAAGCCACCTGCAAAGGAGGTACTATACTGCACAAGCACATATGAGAGCAAAAACAGCTGATGCACTATCAAATTTTAAAGGCATATAGCAATTCAACACGACCACAAAGAGATCAGGCGCAGGACCGAGGACTTTAGGTGCCCTCAGTCAATATAACACTACCAACTTACCTTGCCAGGTTGATATTGCAAATGTACTGATAATTGTGCTGTTATTGATGCATTTAAAATCTCTTTTGGACCTTGGAATCAGTATTAGGTCCTCGAAAATCTAGTAACAGGTTAAATTATAGTTAAGACAATTTTTAAATTAGGATTTTTTCTGTATTGTTTTTACTAACATTCATATTTTCACTTACTAACAATCCACAAATTATTATTTTTAACAATTATCGATAAAAAATTTTTTTTCAAAATATAAAAATAAGAAAATAGGGATTAAATAATAGATAACTAACAGTTTATTTATTTAAAAATATACCTTAGGTTCCTTTTATTTATTACAATAAGTGGCAACCCTATTCAATTGCACACAATATGAAAAGTTCATACATTTATTATGAACAATAATTATAATAGACGTATAACGTTTACCTAAATCCTAGAAGTTATATTGTTGTGGTTGTATAAGTAGAATATAATAATATTCTACTCATTTTGCTTTTACATTATTGAAAATTGTGAAAGACACACATATGAAGAGAATTTACTTCTAAACATATAATAAAATTCTAAGTCGAATCTGTACATTAAATATTTTTTGGGAAATCTAATTGAAATAGACATTATTATCGATACAGAGTCCGAATCTATAGTTTTTAGAATTTTTATCTGTCTGTCTGTCTGTTACCGCATCACGAAAAAACCACTGGACAGATTTTGATGAAATTTGGTATGGTGCTAGCTGGTTATCCGGGTCAACTTTTTACCGCGGGAAAATATTTCATTTCTGAGAAAAAATACAAAAACACAAAAACTGCATTGTAAGAGTATACTAATATATAAAACCTAAGAATTTGGTTTTTGGTCAACTGAACGCGGGTGGAGCAGCGGGCAATGCTACCTAGTTTCTATATAAAAATATAACAGCTGCCAATTTTTTTTATTGATAACACTAATGCTCGTCAATAGCTATTAAACAAAAATTAATTGATTGAAAAAGGTAGTGATCTGTTTTGTCATTGCCTATGTATTTATAATATATAGATATCTGTAATTATTTTACTATTGATGTGATTCTTTATTTGACATATTTTTTTTATTTATGAACCGATTGAAATAAAACAAACACTAAATGAAGCTTATTACATTAGTGAAAACCGCACCCAAATCAGTTAAGCCTTTTTGTAAGATTAGCGCGCACAAAGGCGCACAAACAGACAAAAAATCTAAAAATCATTGTTTTGGGTTCTATTGTGTTAGTAAAGATCCTTGATAATAGTTTTTTTCAAATATTGTCTCATGTACAGCGATCAGTTACACTTTTAGTATATGTTTAGATATAATTATAATAATGACTTTGTTAAGCAATAGATTATACCTGAAAGCTGAAAATTTTACTTTGTATAGAAATCAAAACATCAAAAGGTACCTATTCCATTACAAAGTTTCATCGTAATGAACATAGCTTTTACAATAGCTGATACACAAAACAAATGCTTTGTTTTATAGTAATGTTAGTTAAAAATAAAAATGACTTGCGACTTAGAAATAAACAATGCTTAAAGTACATATGTCATTGTGTTCGTTTCATATTATTTATCATTTCATATCGTATCTCTAATCAATAACTATTCTTTCGAGAAAAGTGGGCTATACCTTTTTGGTTTCCACCTTTTTATGAAGACTCCAAACATGTTGAAATCCAAAAATAAAACACCCAAAGCACTAACACTATTCAATAACACAATATTAACTCCACTGAAAAATAAAAATAGCGAGCGGAATGCGTTTTCGAAAAAAAAATAAAACTAGTCTATGAATGAACGTCAAATACTAAATTCAATTGCTACATCACTATTTACACATCACTATAGTACTTAAACTCGAGGCAGCTAGTGTTATGATTATTGTTGATAGACTCCAAATAACCGTTTCAATAATCGTCAATTTTAATAAATGAACGCACACACGTTCACACCCCACAGCGGATGCAAGGCGACTGGATGGCTAACTTGCAATATGCAACTGTTTGTCCCGACTCCCGGCTTTTTATTTTTAAACTGGCTCTCGGCCGTGATTTTGTTTATGTTATTAAAATATTTTTTTATTATCTGTGTAAGTATATTATTTAATTTTTTATACATAATCTTACCTGTTTTTTTATTACTTTTACTTGTTTTTAATATATCTATTAAAAAATATTTTCATTTTACTTCAACTGTTTTATATTACCGGAAACAATCTGACACAATTTCTGGTTGTTTATAAACTTTATCAGAGGTCGTAGGTATCTTCATTTGTCCCTGAGATGTCTTATCCTTAACAACAATAGGTATTCTATTTAGTGTAATTCTATATTAACTAGCTTTTTCCTATGGCCTTTAACTGTTTTGGAGATTAGAGAGCATAAACAGATATTCTCAATTTTTGTCTCTATTTAGGTCGTAATTATCTTGCAAAAAATCGTAGGTACCTATTAGGTATCATTATATTCAATCTTGGATAGGCAATTTATTTTTTTATTTATAAGTATTAATATTATAAGTACATATAAGTACATATGATGTAATTTAAATAAATCCTATTATTAATAAATTCAATAAGTAGATACAGTTAGATACACGTGCAGTTTAGATATCACCTCGGAAGCTTTGCGACTCGAGGTTGAATAGGACGGTGTCTTTGATTTGTTATAGGGCATTATTCCCATGTAAATACTTTATCTTGTTTCATCATTGTATTTATCATAGGTTTTGACAAATGTTTTGCAGTTAATATAATTGAATATGATATGCTGTTTTAGAAACCATTTCGAAATGTTATAATCTTTATAATTTATATTTAACTAGCACTTTACTCTCGCTCCGTTCGGGTTCGTTCCTAGTGAAAAACTAAAACAATCCCACGGGAACCGTATATTTTTCCGGGATAAAAAGTAGCCTATATGCTATTTCAGACTATAATCTATCTCTGTGCCAAATTTCATCCAGATCCATTTATCATACTATAATATTATAGAAGTAACTTTTTTTATATTGTTATAGGCTTTATTTCTACAGTCCAAAAAATTCCATTTCTTATATATACCTACATTAAATAAAAAAAGACAAACAGACGGAAAAACTTCGAACATGGTTTACATATTTAATTTGACGTCTTATAAATAAACAAATTACTAATGAGTTTTAAAGAGGTATTTCGTAATCATAAACATATTTTATTAAACGTATCGATTGCACTGAAACGTTTTAAAGTACAACGTTGCAATGCAAATTGAATAGTGTGAGAAAAATCGATACATCGTAAGAAAGTGATGAACTGGGTGACCCAATTCCGTTCCGCGCACCTACAAGAAGTTCCCATAACACTTCTCAGACTTTGCGTTTCTTGAGACTTCACTTTTTACCTTTGTACCTAATATAGTTACCTATTACGGTATAGTATATAGTATATATTGTATGGTATCCATATCCATACGTCCATACTAATATTATAAATGTGAGTGTGTTTGTTTGTCCTTCTTTCACGTCGAAACAGAGTGACGGATTACCGTGATTTTGAATTTTGTGAAGGCTGGAGAGTGATATAGGTTACTTTTTACCGCGGGAAATTATCTCATTCCCACTGGAAAACACGTTATAATACAAACCAAAAAAATGTGTATGATCAGAATTGCTTAAACCTTGGTATTAATGCTCTTCAATACATTTAAATAAATACATGTTTTAGCATTTTTCCAAATCCGTTCCAAGTTTGTATGAAACCTACCTTTTTGGAGTTTTTTTTTTGTGTAGTTTTAGCACGAGCGAATTTATTAATAAATAGCTATTTATTTTTTAGTATCTATAGATTTATTTATGTGACTACAATTGCACGATTTTAGCCTGTTTTATAACACTATTTCTCACTACCCTAGGTAGGTTCGAAGAGATTTCTTCTAGAGATTAGCCCTCCTTTGCAAACAAAATTGTATTTTAATTACTGTATTTTTTTTAATTGCAATAAAGAATAATAATTGAAAAATGACACCAAAAATAAAAATTTTAAATTTATATATTTTTTTTTATTTGGTGCCCTTTTTCAATTTTTTGAATTCATTTTGTTATGTTGTGGCTAGGGTGTCTGTAACAACTATATAATGCCTTTGAAACATCTAAAACCTTAGTCTCTCCATGACCATGATCGCTGTAAAGCATTCGAAACGTCGGGAACCAAAAATCAAAATAAATCCGCGAAAAAATCCGAAAAGATAATTTTATTTAAAATGTCAAAATTCGCGTAAATCTAAAAAAGCAATACATCTATTTTTGAAAGTTCACCATATTTTATTTATCAACCATTTTACAAACAAGAGGTACATCACAAACAATCATGTGATGTCATGCCATTCGTGATGCCTGCGTTAGCATCTGACATGGGAACGAAACATTCAATGGGAGAACAACACTTGATATTATGCCTCGGAAATATTGAGATATTATACAAAATTGCAGGGTTTCAATAGCATTTAACTATAGTTGCCTCTTTATTGGAAATGTTTGCGCGTGCGCAGTTGTACACCGACTGATATTGTCTGCTGTATTGGAAACCATAGGTTCGATATCAAAATTAAGTTATTTAAGATTTCACTATACAATAAGCATAAGAATTGAAAAATTGTTTTTGCTATTGCATACGCAACAATTTTTGATACAAACAGACAGACATATAAAAACATAGCCTATTATTATTATATATTTTTTACAGAAAATTAAGAAAAAGTCTGGATTTGTTCTATTTCTCTTCTTACATCCCCTTACTCGATTTTTAGCATATTTTTTTCTATGTACAGATATTCTACCTCTACAGTTTTATTATATGTATAGATGTTAGAATATTAAAAAAAGAATTTATTAGGTGAGTATACATTTAAAATTTGAAAAAACCCAAATTAATTTTGATTGAATGATTACACTGGCACGCATGAAGCACTTAATCAAGTAATTATACGATAAAATGCGTTACATCATTTAGAAAAAGAACTGATACTCTTAGACTGCTGGACCGATATTCATCAAACATAGCTAAGAACCACCTCAAGTAAACTGGCTTTCAAATGAAAATAAACCGCATCGAAATCGGTCCATCCGTTTGAGAGCTACGATGCCACAGACAGACACACACACACAGCAGACATCGACGTCAAACTTATAACACCCCTCTGCGTCGAGGGTTCAAAATATAGTGAAATAGGAAAGAAAATACAAAGCACTTTCTGCAAAAGCTTAATTCTGTGAGCTACAATCAATGTGCACATTCCGATCACGGCCAACCAATAAAGAAATATTCGATTGAATAAATTCCTATATGAAAACATTTTACTCTACCCTAGTATATGTATTATTTGTTATACGTCATTTCTTTTACACCTTCTATTTTTCTACGGTTCCTTGGTTTCTTGGTGAGCTTATATACTATAAGGCTTCATGCACTGATATCATTAGATTTTTTTGCTAAGAAAGTCTCAGTTGAAATTCTACTCTTGAAAGTTGGTGGTCCACCTTTGTGTCTTAGAGGTATCCTGTTAGAGTATTTAATGTAGAAAATAGTTATCTTTGAAGTTAGAAACAATGGAATTTTAAATAAAACTATGTCTTCGGATTATTTCGCGGATTTATTTTGATTTTTGGTACCCAACGTTTCGAATGCTTTACAGCAATCATGGTCACGGGAGAGACTAAGGTTTTAAACGTCTCAAAGGCGTAATATACATGGAAGTTGTTTTGAATGAAAAATATTTAAGTACCGGACTCACGCTTGCATAGAATGTATTATATTGGCAATAACTACATTATTTACAAGTGACGTGTAAAAACCGAGTATTATACTATAGTATAGTACATACTGAATATGATATGCACATGATTGTTATTGTTTTATAAAAAATCTAAATACGTAAGTATTTAAAGCTGATTGCGATGGTCATTTCCTCACTGACTAGACACAAAATGTCGAATATTATTTCACGTATGAAACTCAAAGACAAGTAGATAATTCCTAGGCAGAAGACGTCATCTAAGAATGGATTTTGGGAAAAGACTGAATAAAAGGGGCTTAAAAGCTATATCGTCTCGTAAGTTTATATGGAAGTTTTATGTCTTTGCTTGTAGAGTTACAAAGAACAGTTATTCTAGTTATACATATAAACGCGGGTGAAGCTGGGGGCAACTCTAGATAGTAGATACTCACGTAAATTCTGTGGAAATAATCGTGCTAGCATAAGCTTCCTAAATTATGAGCTAAAGCTAACCAGCATAAAACATTAAATATTCAAATTAGATTAGTCAGTTCAAAAGCTGAAAATACAGATGAAGTTTAGAGAGTATAAAATTCAGCGTCGATTGTAGCACGGCACCGCTAGGTGTATTATGAAGACAAAGTAGAAAAGCGGATGTTAAAAAATTTCAAACGGTCTCGAAAACTGGGTCGCGCGGCTACCTCTCTTGGGAAATGTCGAGAAAATTAGGGTTTCCAAAGGTTTCTTTTGGAGTTAAAAGAAAAAAACTATGCTTCAGTGACTTCAAAATACCTTAAAACTTTAATGTCACGAAAAGAATGTCTTCTTGATATATGTATAGTATAATAGTAATATTTGAATAATAGTTTATATACGGAATAAACCTTGGAATAAAAGGTAAAATCCTATGAAGATGTTGTCAGAATTTTAAAACTTGTAGGCAACGTATGAAACAAAAGTATACACCTACAATTATAAATTACACTATATTTTTGGTTTTTTTCGGGTCTATCCCGTGACCATGATCGCGGTTTGCATTTGAACCGTCGGGAACCAAAGATGATAATAAATCCACGAAAAAATCCGAAAAGATAGTTTTATTTAAAATGTCAAATATTCGCGTAAATCTAAGGAACCATTATATGTACTAGGTCTAGAAGGCTATTACCTTTTTACATTTCATTCTGCCATTCATCTTTTTTTTCCTTTTGTACATATTATTATGTTACATAATATACAAAGGGGCCATAATTAAAACTTGTTATCGTTATAAAAATAGAGTTTTTTATTCTTGTTATATTTTAATATAATTTTTTCTCTTTGAAGTAAGCATGTGTGGGATTGTGAGAATAATTTTTGGGAATATATTTTAAACAAACGATTAATGTACCTACCGACAAAAGCGTAGTTCGTGCTTAACTTCCAGCGAAAAATAAGTATCTATCTATCTTATAATAACTATATTCTATAATGAATTAAAAAAAAAATTCAATATCTTAAAGAATGCTCTTTAAACCAATTGTAATCTATCGATACATCCAATACAAATAAGATATAAGTAAAACTAATGATAGAGTATAGTCTATACGAATGTTATAAAGCTGAAGGTTTTGTTTGTTTTTATGCTTGCTTGAACGCGCTAATCTCAGGAACTTCTTACCTACTGGTTGAAATTGAAAAAATCTTTTTGTGCTGGATAGTCAATTTATCGAGGAAGGCTTAAGCCTATATATCATCCCGGAAACATGTACATTTCCCGTAGGATAGCTTTGTTTTTTTCTAAGGACGAAACTGAAGCGAAGCGATGGTGAGCCGCTAGTTTTATATATAGGTATATGCTTTTAATCGAGAACTTAAATAGTACAGAAATACAGATGTTGCCGTGGTAACCATAAGTTGTAAAATTTTGAGTGGCTTCATCAAGCTATTACCGTAATAAAACTACTTACTTATAAATATATTCCTCTCTTTAATTAAATTACGTAAAAAAAGGGACTAAAAATTACTAAGTGAAAGATTATATTTAATTTTTCATATCAATGCATTAAAATTAATAATTTTAAATGAGTGAGAGAGAGAAAAATACAAAGTGAACCTTTTCAAAGGCTTATCAAATATTCTTTAAAATAAAGTAAAAAGAACAATGTTGCTATATTATAAAAGATAAAGATCTAATTCTGCCATAAATTATAACAGCAGTGACATAAAGCAATTAGCTAATTTCAAAGTATAAGGTTGTATAGTTCAACGCACCGTTTTGTCCACACCGCCATAGTGTGGACTAAATAATAAATGTATTGCGAACATGCGAGATTCTATAAAGTATTTTACATACTGGTACAGGTTACCATTGTGTAATTTAAATTTTTCCCATGCATTTCCTATTTTAATGGTGGAATTTTAGTTTTAGTTTAGTTTATTGTCCTCATAGGGTCTATGTATGACAAAAATTTGAGGGACTCACCTCCAAAACTGGATTTTATAGGGGATTTTACAGGGGATTTTTGAGGAGAAAACCGATAATGTTGGAGAAGAATCAGACTCATGAATGTACAATAAATTATTAGTATTGTTCAGGTAAGTTGTACAGTAAAGGTATTTTTACAACTTCTAAATCTATACTAATATTATAAATAAGTAAAGTTTGTAAGATTGTGAGTTTGTGACGTTCTAGGAGGTAATCTCTGGATCTACTAAACCGATTTAGAAGAAATTTGATAAGAAGATAGTTTGAGACCCTGGGAAGGACATAGGATACTTTTTATCTCGGAAATCGTCCCTTAAGGGGGTGAAAGCGAGGGTGAGTCGCTAGTCTATATATAAATAGGCAAAGATAGGACGGTACCTTTCCTCTGTTTGTCAAACGATTTTCTTTTTTCGTTTATTTTGTTTAGTAGCTCGTCATAAGCTACTAAACTAAATAAACAAAAAAAAATCGGTTGATGTATTACAGTGCATGTAATATCGCCAAGTGTATTCTTTATTCCCTCACTTTCGATGTGAATGCGCGTACGTTTACGCGCTAAAGGCATGGGTTAGAATTTAGAACACCTTCAATATTCTAAATCGGGATAGTTTTTTTAGAAGTTCTTTGACAGAAATGCCCGAGATTCGCATAGCCTCGAACTAGCCAATTGGCTAACTAGGTCATTACTTGTCTATGATATTTAATAAATCATGTTTATAAGTTTGAAAAAATTTTTTTTTTCATTATAGATATATTCATTATGCCCCATAACGCTGTAACTTAAGAAATAATTCTTAAACATTAAATCCATAGAAATTTTTGTGAAATAAAACATTCAAATAAAATATGATAACATTCTAAAATCAAACAGAACATCAAATGATGATGAAGTTCACCATAAAATATCATGTAGAGATGTTTTGTCCAGCTTTCATCACTGTAACTTTACCTTTAGCTGCGATTATTCGCAATTGCTATAAACGGGGTCTCGTGCTCAACAGAGCGTCGAACCCGCGACCGTCACGCCATAAGCCATAAATGTACATATCTAAGTAGTAGCTAATTCTAACCATACTCTGTAAATATTCTGTTAGTTCTACTCTTGAAATTAACGCGTTTTGAAAAAGTGTAAAAATATATCATACCTTACTTACATAGGTAACATTTAAAAAATATAATATCTAGAAACATATGAATAACTTATACGACACGTTTGGCTCAGTTTGTAGTGACTCTACTTGCTGTGCCAGCGGTCGCGAGTTCGAGCCCCGCCGCGCCGGGCATTCATTTGTGTGATGAGCACGAATGTGTGTACTCCAGTTATGGGTGTTTACATAAAATAATTCTGTAACTATTAACTATTGATAATACAAAATATCAGACCTATCCAATTTTGTTGCAAATTGGATATGTCAGATAGTATGTAATTGTACTTGCACCAATTTTTTTTGTTTAATTATTATCGATATTTCAGTTCATAAAAGCATAAATTTGAAAAAATATATATTCGTGAGCCTGTAACTTTGTGGTTTCTGTATTGACTATTGAAATATAACTAAACAAATTTATCCCACGGGAACCGTACATTTTTCCGGGATAATCCGTTGAGCCTTTCTGTCGTGATTAACAAACATCCATCCAAACATCTTAAACTTTTACATTTATAATATTAGTAAGATAAGATTAGTACTAAAAACAGTCATTTCTTGTTCATTTGAACCTGTATGCTAAGTAAACAAAGTGCTTCACACTCGCTTTAAAACTTCAGACTTATTGTTAGTTACGTAAAACTCTAGCACGCTTGATTTTGAATGTATCTTTTGCTCATTTCTACATAAGCATCGGTGGTTCAGTGGTAGAATGCTCGCCTGCCACGCGGGCGGCCCGGTATCGATTCCCGGCCGATGCATCGATTTTGTTTTTTATATTTTTTAGTAATGAATATTAAGACCATAATAAGCAATTACAGTGAACCACGTCATATTTTAATTAAAAAAACCTTTTTATTTAAAAATAAGTTTAATATAGGTATTGAGTTCAAATTTCTGCACATGGTCAAATCATTTAAAATAGCATCAACATCATATAGGTCAGTGGACGACGAAAGCAGTTAAAATTAACCAACCCACTTACTCATAACGTTAATCAACTAATATAGTTATGACACATATTATGACAGCTTTATCGAATAACTACGTAGAGTTCGGTGACGTTTATAAGATTAGTGTTTGGTTGTAGAGCTCGATAGAAAAAAAAATTGTCTAAGCCCTAAAGTCTTCTCTTACAATCTTAGAATTAGTGAAGTTTTCTCTTTAAATAACCTTTAAAAAAAAACATTATATATATATATATATATATATATATATATATATATATATATATATATATATATTTAATAAAACTATCTTTTCGGATTTTGTCGCGGATTTATTTTGATTATTGTTTCCCGACGTTACGAATGCTTTATGTTAAAAAATATTGTAAGGTAATTGGTGAAATTTTCATTTTGTTAATTGTGGGTAGGCTGTCTGTATTACAACTATACCTTCGAGACATGTAACACCTCAGTCTCTCCCGTGACCATGGATGCTGTAAAGCATTCGAAACGTCGGGAAACAAAAATCCAAATAAATCCGCGACAAAATCCGAAAAGATAGTTTTATTTAAAATGTCAAATATTCGCGTAAATCTAAGAAAGTATTATATTTTTTTTATATAAATAAAGGACCTTTTAACTTTGATTTAATTAAATTCTTGATATTCGAAGTATCTTTCACTTTACTAGGCGAGCGTCACTTTCTCTTCATTCAACTTATGTATACGATTAAAATTGATTTGTTTAGTGAAAAATCATTGTACCTATTTGTGTATCTAAATATGTTTATATTATATTGAAGTAATAATATATACTCGTACTATGAATTTTGTTTTTTATTGTAGTTTAAAAAAGTTAAAATAATATATATAAAGCTTTTCTTTGAGATTCTATAAGCTAAACTGTAATTTTGGCTTAAAGCTTAACATCCGATATGGTCTAGTGGCTAGGATACCTGGCTCTCACCCAGGAGGCTCGGGTTCGATTCCCGGTATCGGAATTAGTTTTTTTTATAAATATCTTTTTTTATATTGAAAAAAAAATTACATTATATAATTAATTAGTTTAATTTTTTAAAATAAGCAATAGTTTTGCATACGTTTTTCTTATAAACGTCATAATTTAACAATATCCAATTATTTTTCTGCATTTAAACATTTTTTATAACATATTATGTGTGTATGTATAACAAGCAATTAACTAACTCCTTATGGGAGTTCTATTTTTTTTTATTGCTAATAAACTTTACAAACTTCCTCGTGGTTTTATTTAGATTTTTAGTTTCCAAAATTTAGAATATTGTAGCAAAATAGTATCAAAATCCATTATTTCTTGCATCTTTAAAGTACTTGCCTCTCCCTCGTATCATCTCCATTCTACACGATATTAGTACAATAATATACGAACAAAAGGCACGTTATGAAGCCTTTAACAAATATTGCTTCAATAAACACGATCAAAGTCATATTAAAAACAACATACTTTACATAATAAAACCGTATTATATATAATATATAAATATGTTGGGACATTAACACACAGCACCATCTAGTACCATAGTAAGCTACGAGGCTTGTGTTATGGATACCAGATAGTTGATACATTATACATATATAACTTTAAATACATACATACTCGTATTATAAATATTATATAATTAACGAGGTCCCGTTACGACCTACCCCAATACCAGCACTTCCGCGAGCAGCGGTGAGCATCGAGCCGTGGGAGCTACTCGTCCGAAACCAGCAAACACACAGGTCTAAGTTCCTCTACCGAGAAGTGATATGTATATCTTTTTAACCGACTGCGGCAAAGCCCAAAGGAGAGTTATGTGTTTGACCTGTATGTGTGTATGTAAAGCAAGACTCGCGGCTATTATAAAATACTAGCATTGCCTGCGGCTCCGCCCGCGTTCTGATAACCAAAAACCAAATTCTTAAGTTTAACACATTAGTATACTCTTCCATTGCAGTTTTTGTATTTTTTCTCAGAAATGAGATATTTTCCCGCGGTAAAAAGTATCCTATATTTTGACCCGGATAACCAGCTACCATCATACTAAATTTCATCAAAATCTGTCCAGTGGTTTTCTCGTGATGCGGTAAGAGACAGACAGACAAAAATTCTAAAAACTAAGGATCGGATTCTGTATCGATAATAATGTCTATTTCAATTAGATTTTCCAAAAAATATTTAATGTACAGATTTGACTTAGTTACAATATTATTATATGTGTGGATGTCTATATAAATAAAAATGAATGTATATAGGATACTTTTTACTGCGGGAAAATATCTCTTTTCTGAGAAAAAATACAAAAACTGTTATGTAAGAGTATACTAATATGTAAAACCTAAGAATTTAGTTTTTGGTCATCTGAACGCGGGCGGAGCCGCGGGCAATGCTAGTTTTTATTATAAAATGTGATTCAATTTACACCAGCTATCGGACGGATATCGAAGAGCCTGGCAACAACATTTAGAAAGTTTGGCAAAAAACTAAGCAGGTTTTTTTATATTCTGTATATTATTGGATTTAATTGATATCAGGCCTAAAAGGGTACTTGTGAATAATAAAATGCTAATAATATTCTATTTTAATAAATTAGTTTATTTATAGGTAACGTATTGCAATTATAACAGTATTTATGATTTTTTTGGGAAATTCCAAATTTTTTACAGCTTTATAGGAGTGCCAATTAAAAAAACGGTACTTCCATCATTTCTTTTTAAATATTTGATATTAAGTTATTAGATTTATACGTGCAATTAATTTTCTGCTAAACAAAAAGCAACTGAAGACAAATATCGTAAAGTTATGTATTTAAAAGATGAATGTTCTCGCGTGAGATTTTTCAAATTAGCATAACTTCGATACGCCATGCAATGTTTCAACACTATATCGAAATGAAATAAGTAAAAATGTGTGCCTTCAACTTGTTTGTTACTGTATATCTATATTTATAAAAACAGTGATTTTTTTTGTATTTTTAAAAATAATTGTCAATTATTGGCATCGTATTTTTATATCTTGTATATAGATTTTTAAGACTTTAGATGTTTTCTCGCAGTAAAAAGTATCCTATATGTTGACCCAGATAACCAGCTACCATCATACCAAATTTCATCAAAATCTGTGTAGTGGTTTTCTAGTGATGCGGTCCGACAGACAGACCCAAAATTTTAAATAGTATAGTTTCGGCATCTCTATCAATAATAATGTCTATTTCAATAAGATTTTCCAAAAAATATTTAATGTACAGATTGGACTTAGTTAGAATTTTAGTATATATATATAGAGATTAGAAAAACCATTCATTCATAATTTTGATATTTTTTGTTTTTATTACGTATATAGGTGTGCCTTAAAAGTTTTATAAATTTCAAAATAAAAGCCCAACCATAAAAGTGAAATTACTATTTTAGAATTATTGTGTAGCCTAGTACTTTTCTAGTTAATGAGAATTTTTTTTATTTTTGCTGAATGTTGCCAGTGCTAAAAAACTCGTAAAACTCTAACTATACTTCCCTATTACGTGAGACTCTTTTCCTTTTCAAGGAATAAAATGTTGTTTCCGACTAAATTTTCTGTCTGACAGTGGAAATATCCTTTATTTTGCATCTATAGATTATCACACTCAGCGTACACACAGACGTAACTACATTTTGATGGTTATTTAGGGTCTTAGACATGTCAAAAATGACTAGTATCATGCAAATTTCTATGTCCACTGCGTTTCTATTATAGGATTGAGGTATTTTTTGAGAACTGTTTGGTTGAGTTTTTGACAAACAAAGGCAAATACTAATAAATTCTGAATGATATTAATGATTTTCCTTTTAAAAAAAATAAACATATATTAGCCGTTTTTATAATGTAAAAAATTATTACAATTTTATTCATATAATAAGTACCTATTAAGTATACAGAAGATTTTGAATTAAAGAATATGATCATATATTTTTAATACAAATGCGAGTTGTGTAATATTTTAACAAGTTACTCTGATATACACTATTTGCATATAAGTACCTACGTTACGTTAGTAAAGTAAGAAACCTTGAAATTTTAAGTAGGTAGTTTGTCAGCAGGCATTTATTAATGTAAAATATTTTTATAACAATTATAAAAACACAAAAAATAAATTAATATTATTATCGTTTTTATTCTGATCTTATATTGTAGTTGTGTAGTGCAGTTGTACCTTCAGACGATACGAGTTCCACTCTTGAGTTGAGCATAAAAAGTGATAGAGTTTAGAAGCACTTTTAAATCTCCAACTAGCAGGTAAATTAAATATCAGTAAGTACTTGCGGAATCAAAAACGATCCGGCCGTTCTGCTGAGCCATGGAAAAATCTATCTGTTAAATAATATTTATTTTTATAAAAATTGCCATAAATTACCAAATTTTATAATAAAAGATTAAAAAAAGAGTGTCATATATTAGTAAAAAAAATAACAATGATATTTTATGTTACTCATATTGTTTTGGATAAACTATACTTGTATGGTTTCATTAGAACGCCCTCTATTCTTGGCCCATTTAAAAAATGATGAGACTAACTCACACGAAAGCCATTTAGATACATTATTTAATTTTAAAACAGCTAATCTTATTACATTTACGCGAATATTTGACATTTTAATTAAAGCCCTTTCTCTTGGGATTTTTTCGCGGATCTCTCCCATGCTGTGAAGCATTCAAAACTTGGGGAACCAAAAATTAAAATAAATCTGCGAAAAAATCCGAAAAGATATTTTTATTTTTTTATAAATTCAAAATAAACAACAAATACATCTATTCAAACATTTCAGTACACATTCACAATGCAATAGATGCATAAATAATAAGAAAAAAAAACTAGGAAACTTTGTAGCAGTTGACCTTACATACGAGTACTTATCACTTCCACATAGATGTGGCCTTATCGGTCGATAGCTTGCATGTAAAATAAACGTATATCAACGACTCCCATATGTAATGCGTCATAATATTATGGGACATATGTCATTAAAACCATAACTTATACGTATCTTCGGAAATTTAAATGTTTTTAGGGTTTACTGATATCAAAAAGGAAGTACTCAATTTGAATATTTTTTATATAACTCGATATCTACGCCAAAGTAAATGGTTTAAGTTACTTTTAAAATATATATATATATAAAATATATATTCAAGGATCCACTATCCAAATTTTATTTAAAATTTACCTCTACCTCTGGAGGTGGAATAAAGTATTTTTTTAAATGGTGGTATACCATAAAAAGACTTCGTCACTTTCTGGCCCATGCGTTATTTTATTATATTTAACCACAAATATCTAAAAAATGTATAAAGTACTAGATCACATTAATATTATAAATGCAAAGGTTTTCGTTACTCCTCCACGCTTTAATGGCTGGATAGGTTTTGATGCAACTTAATACACAGGCTACTCTAATACATAATATGCTACTGTTAGTAATAAATTTTGCCAAAAGGTAATGCGCCTGCATAATGTATATATGATATTGTAAATAATAAAAGCACCGACAGATGCTCGCGAACGAAGTCAGGATAAAGCATGTCTATATAAATGTGTAAGTTTTTGCCAGTTTTGTATACTTAAGTGAAAAATTGAACATCCAAATCAACAACTCTGTAGTGTGCATCAGCGCTTCCTGAACGTCCGTAAACAACAAAACGGTGGGAGGTAAATGAAAGTTTATAATTTTTTCTTTCACAATTCTAATTTACTGACATGCGAGTGAAACCTTAACTACTTGCTCACTCATTATATTTACCAAGTGTATGGTACAATAAAGTTACATATTTGCATACAAAAGCAATTTTCTCCAATACCTAGACGCCATGTGATGGGAAAATGCAGTGCTGTTACTGTGTAAGTTAATAATACGACCATTTCTATACTTTCAATTTTCGCCATTATTATATAATTTTAGAAAAAAATTGACAACGTCAAAACAAAATTTATTGTGTAATCAAAATTTATTTTAAAATATATCCGAAAATAACATAAAAAATTTAAGTAATAGTATAAAAAATGTTTTAAAAAACAAAAAAATACAAAGTGCACATTATAAGACTTCCGCGATACCATCCAGACAAAGAGAGACAATATCATTCCCAAGGATGACGTCGAAAGGTTGACGTCGGGCAGGCGGCCGGTCGTAAAACTTTTGCCAAATCCTTTCAGCAGTACAGAAGATATACTTTTTTTTCTTTTTTTTTTAACGTTGGGAAATGCATTTACGCACGAGGTATGGGACTCACCGGCGAAGCCAGTACTACCAACTAAAACCCAACAAAACCTTCCCCCGTCTTAATGGGGCTTTGCAGTATTGCTTACGCATTCAACTACAACGCCCTGACGGCAGGTCTGCCGAAGCAGACCACCACAACCATGGGGTTGCTCCATGGTCCACTCTGCTATCAGAGAAGTGCCAGGAGCAATCCGCATAGTACACCGCCTTCCGAAGAGGGCCACCTCCCGCCGCCCACCGAAGTGGGCCACCTCCCTGTGCGTTTCTTGGCTTCGCGCCCGGCTGTATTGCCGGGCACTACTGAGCCCAATTAACTATATTTTATGTGTTCGTTTAAACGCGTATTACTCGCAAATAGTAACAATTAGTGGGGTTTTTATTGTTTAGATAACCGTCTGGAACATCGAAAAGTATATCTAGAGCTCCCCGATCCCTAGGATATATGTACATATGAGCTATCTCCTTTTAATTTTCACTCAAATCGATTGAGAGTGAACTTATGTCGAAAATATTATTATTTTCTTAGATTTACGCGAACATTTGACAATTTTATAAACTGTGTTTTCGAATTTTATTGTGTTTTTATTATGATTTTTTTGCTTTGATCTTTCGAATGATTTGCAACAACATAGTCACGATAGAGTCCCATGGAAACAAACGTCGGGAACAAAAAATCTAAATAGTATCGCTTTAAAACCCAAAAACTTTAGTTTTATTCAACAATATTATCTGTTTTAATTGTTTCTAACTGAGAAAGAATGCGAAAAAAGTTTTTTCTTACTCTTTGGTATATTTAGCATCGACATGACGCAAGACTGCCTAGAACATGACGGAGTAGGGAGAATTTGGATAAGGTAGAAGAGAATTTGGGTCGTTAAGAACACTGAAGGGAAACGAAAGGATTTGTTTATTTAAAATACCTTTTGTTAGCCGATTTTTTGAGAAAAATCTAAATAATCATTATTTCTAAGTAGGTACGTAACTATCCAGTACCTGGTATTTCTATTCGTGCCTTCGGCTAGCGCAGTAACGAATCTCTGTTAGCAACAAAAGTAGTCGAAGAGGTAAGGGTAAAATAAAAATAATTTTATTTTACATATTATAAGGATTCTAAAGCTAAAACCTAGGCCCAAAAAAGTGATAAGCCTTTGCACATCTCTCTAATTGTATTTCTTTGTTGTGTATGTACCATTTTACTGTGCAATAAAGTGTTTAAAAAAACCGAATGGTTAGGAATTTTATGTTAGTTTATTAATTAACAAGTTTTCATTAGTATTACTTATAACAATAACAATGTTCATGTTTGGAGGTAGATTTTAGCCTACTTCTTTCTTAAATTTTGTAAGAATATATAAATTCTACATGATATATAATAATTTTGCACTATCTACTTGCTCTGATGATGAAGCCAAGTGGTGAATAGTAAGACATTTAAAAGTTTACTAATAACGAGAGAGCTTAAGGCTTACATAATACTTTCTTAGATAATCCGAAAATATAGTTTAATTTAAAAGTAGCGACTCAACCTCGCTCTGCTTGGGCTCGTCTCTAGGAATGGTTAGTATAGATTTCTCAGAGATGAGATATTTTCCCGCAGTTAAAAGTATCCTATATATTGTCCCGGATAACCAGCTATCATCATACCAAATTTCATCAAAATCTATTCAGTAATTTTCTCGTGATGTGTTTCCAGACAAACAAACATACAGAAAAAGAATCTAAAAACTAGAGATTCGACCTCTATATCGATGATGATGATTTCAAAAAGATTTTCCATAAAGTATTTATTGTACAGATTCGACTTAGTTACAATTTTATTATATGATTAGCATTATCTTTATATTATTAAACGTTATATGTTGTGTCTACTGTATAGAGACATTGCGTAAAGTTGTAGTTTATGTAAGACGATAGGGTATGAATTTAAAATGACCACTAGCTCCTGTACCATAGTTAATCCTACGCACAAACCGTTCAAAATTAATTACGATTGACGTAATACCAGGTAAGAGACACTTTGTAAACCGTGTACCGCCTTGAACTTTGCTTTTTAGTTTATTTACTAAAGCAATCAATAAATTTGAAGGCCTCAAAGTATTTGTGAATTGTGATTATAACACTTACAACATGTCACCATAACTCGTTGGCTCACTATTACAAGGTTCTATGTTACAATTTTAGTACTTATTTACTTCTTAATGCTACAAGGTTCTATGTGTCATTAGCTACAGTTTTGCAAAAACAAACCACTAGATAGCGGCACTATAACTACAAAATATTCAATTTTACATAGTTCTATGTTGTTTTTTTTTTACGATAACAAAATAACGAGTGTTTTTTCGGTAAAAATTACTAAATTTCATTAAAATTAACATAGAACCTTGTAATAGTAAGCCAACGATATCTTGTTTTTGAATAGACACGAAGTCGCTGTTTGCGTATCCGTATTTGGCACTTATGTTAGTTCTTCTAAGCTATTCGACTATGTGTGTTAATTTCTTATTTACAGTATAAGAACTCAACGGATTCAAATTAAATTTGAAGTTGACTTAAATAGCTTATAGCCTGTATTTACATAAAGCATTTAGGTATTATTGATATATCACGTGAATGAGGTCGCAGGCGAAAATTAGTAATTTATATGTTGAAGCAAATGAAAAAGCAGTGGTAGTCCACTGATAACTCGCTCGCTTGGAAAACCAAATGAAATGACGAATGAAACCCACAATCCCGCACCTCTTATAGTTTCTTGTGTGAATCATTTTTAACATGATTATCACTAGCCCTATTTTAAAGGCTAATATTTTGAATAAACCAGTATGTATGAGAGAACGTAACTTGCTCTTAAAAAAATGTGTGAACTGTGAATCCATCAAGCCGCGTTTGGCCGGCATTTTGACTATGGCCTGATTGTCCCTCATATGGAGGTCTGTACCCAGCAGTTGAACATTAAAAAAATACAAGAAGTTATTACTGTACGAAAATATCTTAGAACTTCTTCTCAGCTTACTCTATCACAATTCTGTTAGCGATGTTAGTAGTAAATCGTTTGTTTATTAAATTGTACACGAGTGGATTGCAATTTATGTCCGAGAAGTCGTGCTCCGCCTGAGGACGCAATCGTGTGAAATAAAGCATAGGTAAAGCAGCATTTTATATGGTCGGTACTTTAAAGATTTTGCAAGAATTTCGGTCCATCTATCAATTTATGTTACAAGCTCCCTACGGCTCTAATGGGAAATCTGTTAGTTTTTTTTGCATATTGCCTAATGTTTTTGTTATGCTAATCATATCGATATTAAATATATGAAATTTTGTGTAAGTATGGTTGATAATTCTTCTCCCTGTAACGACTGAACAGATGTGAGTTAAAAAAGATAGTTTATATTCTAGATTAGCTTTATAGACATAAATTACACTATATTAGAAAAAGTTTAACATATCCAAAATTGTTCATTTGCAACTTAATTTTTTTAATTTATATTGTCCAAAACATTTAGATGGATTTTATTAGATTTCTTTTTATAAAAGTAATAAATTAAATTACAATTTAAACAAAGCAAATATCCAGTGCATTTTATTTAGGTGAAAATTTTAGGATAAGTTTTTATGGAAAATGTTACCACAACCATATAATATACAGGCTATCTGGGATTCACCGGATAGAAAACCAGTACTACCCACTAAAACCCAACAGAACTTTACCAGTCTTAATGGACAGTGAGATCGCTTACAAACTTTCTTACGACGACGCCCCAACTCCAAAATCAACTCCAAAATCAAAGTTTCAAGTTTCAAAGACTTTTTCTTTTTTATATAAGAGATATTGACCTAAAATGTATTTATCAAAATAGCAAAAAATGTTGATAAGGGACAGTCAAGGCTTTATAGTATTTTTTTTAATATAACAAAGGTTATTTAATTTAATTGTAATATCTCTTCCTGCCTTCACAATAGAAAGTTAAATTTTATAAATATCAATAAGAATTCGTCTATTATCTATACATATAATAAAATTTTAACTAAGTCGAATCTGTACATTAAATTAATTGAAATAGCCATTATTATCGATACAGATTCCGAATCTATAGTTTTTAGAATTTTTGTCTGTCTGTCCGTCCGTCCGTCCGTCTGTCTGTCTGTGTGTCGTTTGTCTGTTACCGCATCATGAGAAAACCACTGGACAGATTTTGATGAAATTTCGTATGATGATATCTGGTTATCCGGGTCAACATATAGGGTACTTTTTACCGCGGGAAAATATCTCATTTCTGAGAAAAAATACAAAAGCTGCGTTGTAAGAGTATATTATGTAATTTGTAAAACCTAAGAATTTGGTTTTTGGTCATCCGAACGCGGGCGGAGCCGCGGGCAATGCTAGTTATATAAAAATATAAGTTATTGTCTATTAGCATAAGGTAAATTTTCGAAAAAAAATCTGACTATTAATAGTATTTTCAATAAAAAAGCATCATTATGACTAATCAACGTTATAAAATTAAAAAAGCATACAATTATAAAGCTATACTTCGAATCTATCATCGAGTGCATGTAATGACCGTGTCCGGAGACGAAATAAGAGACCGTATCACATCCGTGGATAATTTGAAATATTCAATTGGAAAACTTATAAAAATTGATTAAGAGTGACTCACATATTTTTCACATGTTCCGTATGAAGTAAATATTTAATAAATAAATGGTTTTTTTCTTGATAAAGGTACAAGTTTCATTGATATTAGTGAAAATCTTTAAAAGTAAGGAATTATTGCTCTTTTCTATTTCAGTTAGCTTCTGCTTACTTAAAAATTACTTAGAAAAAAATGGGTGTATTAAATAATATATAAAAAAATGTGTATTTTGTATGTGTATTTATACGCAAGTTTCATATATGATTCATCTTATTTCGATGAAACTGACTGTATAGGTACGGCACGGGAGAACCAGAAACCAAAGTGAATGGAACCAAAAAATGTAATAAAACCGCGAAAAACTTCGAAGCAATAGTTTTATTTAAAACTTAATATTCACATAAACCTAAATAAATAAATAATGTTATGCTCTTTATGATAAAAGTAAAAGAACAGATAGACACTTCATTCTATTATATTCTATATTTCAAGAGTTTATTGTAATGTGTAGTAGATAGACTTTACCTACTGGCAAGCTTTATTCAAAAAAGTCCAAACACCATTAAATTTTCACAATCGAATCGAACCCATGACCTTCAACGCATTAAGGTATACTTCTCAATCATATTATAGAGTCATAGAGTCTATGAGATTTTTTTCCACGGATCTCTAAAATGATTCGTAGGGTGGCCACCCAGCGTGAAACCCTTCAAGGCTTTACAAATAGAGAGGGCCAATTGCCAATTAAAATCACGGCAGGTGGCCAGAGGGCAGCGTAATGAATTATTGTATATGGGCATAAGTAACGAATTGAGATCTCTACTTGCTCGTGGATTTAATTTTTACTATAAATGTTAATGAAATTGTTTAAGTTAATTATTAAATGGCTTTAAAGATGTAGAGTAATTAAGGTATTTTACACCTAAAATGACTTGTAGCTGACTTTTATATATAGCTGTATAATACTTTCTTAGATTTACGCGAATATTTGACATTTTAAATAAAACTATCTTTTCGGATTTTGTCGCGGATTTATTTGTATTTTTGTTTCCCGACGTTTCGAATGCTTTACAGCATCCATGGTCACGGGAGAGACTGAGGTGTTACATGTCTTAAAGATATAGTTGTTACAGACAGCCTACCCACAATTAACAAAATGAAAATTGCACCAATTACATTACAATATTTTAACTTTAAATATTTTTATAATTTTAATTATAATTGAATACACACACACACACAGGGACCGAGTGAAACCAGCCACAGTCCAGCGCGTCCCTGCAGTCCTACCTTACATGAGAGGCGTCACTGACAAGATTGGCTACATTCTAAAGCGAGCTTCAATTAAAACTTACTTCAAGCCGCCAAAGAAAATTAGTCAGTTTCTACCACCTGTCAAGTGCCACATCCCTCTTCAAGATGCAGGAGTTTACAAGCTTGATTGTGATTGTGGGCTCTCTTACATCGGACAAACAAAGAGATCCGTTAGAACCCGGGTCAAAGAACACATAGCTGATGTGAAGCACCGTCGCAATACAACATCTGCTGTCTGCAAACACAGTCAGGACCGCCCAAGCCATTATATTCGCTTCGATAGACCTCAAATCCTGGCGAAAGAAAACCGATATCGCCCTAGAATGATTCGAGAAGCCATAGAAATTAAAAAACATCCTAATTTCAATAGGGAAGATGGCTGGGTACTACCATCGTCATGGGATCGTGTTATTAATATAATAAAATCTAATAATAAATCTAAACATAACAGACAGGTAGATGTAGTAAGTTCTTACTGTGTGGATCTAAATGATAGCATTTCTGATTAATAATATTTTTTCACTTTTTCATTTGTAAATGTATGTAGTAATGTGTTGCTTAATAATTTGTTTTTTAAATAATAGCAAATTTAAATTAAAATTATTATCTTTAATTAATCTTAACTTTTTCAAATTACACATAGATCAATTGTGGCTTAAATAATTAATACTATATTTTATATTTTTCTTATGGTTATAAATATAATAATGGCAACACTAAATATAGATTACTAATTAATATTTTTAAAATTGTAATAATTATAAAAATAATAGCAAAAATTAAATAAATAATTTTCCATATTCAATTATAATTAAAATTATAAAAATATTTAAAGTTAAAATATTGTAATGTAATTGGTGCAATTTTCATTTTGTTAATTGTGGGTAGGCTGTCTGTAACAACTATATCTTTAAGACATGTAACACCTCAGTCTCTCCCGTGACCATGGATGCTGTAAAGCATTCGAAACGTCGGGAAACAAAAATACAAATAAATCCGCGACAAAATCCGAAAAGATAGTTTTATTTAAAATATAGCTGTATAACTGATATATTTCAACTGCCTCGGTGGTGTAGTGGCTAGCATGTACGGCTGCACACCCGTAGGTCCTGCGTTCGAGTCCCGGGTAGGGCCAAGTTTAGTTATTGAGTCTTTCTGTATAGTAAGTCTCAGTAACACCCCGGAGTTGGGAAGTTGGCGGTGTTTCACCCCCGTGCCTCGGAGAGCATGTAAAGCCGTCGGTCCTGCGCCTTAACTCTCACCGGTCGTATCGAGTAGTCGTCCCACCGGAGTATGAGAGTGACAGGAATAGAGAGTGCACTTGTGTCTGCGCGTAAACTTGTGCACTACAATATCTCCTGCGCAGTTGGTTAGTCTCAATGAGATTGGCCGCCGTGGCCGGAATCGGTCGGGAGATCATCATATTTGGTCATATTTAGAAATCGAATCTTAAGTATAATAATTGGGTTCTGTACAATACTTGAATATGGGAAATCAACTTTTATATAAACTTTGGACAGAGAAGGAAGATCGTTATTTTTTATAAGCAAAACGTTATCATGAAATTTTTTGATAACGTTCCATAACATGTCATAGAGTCATGTTATTTTAATAATTAAATTAAAAAAACAAGCTAAATTAAAAATTTAACTATAAATGTTAGCTCTATTTGTTATATTATGTATATATATACATATAGTGCAGTATGCAGTCGATTAGTCCATTATTCTTGACCTTTGTCTAATTTAGCAGGGCATATTACTGAGAGGTCAAGGTATAATTGCAACCTTATTGATGGTTAGATGATTAATAGACGATTACAAAAAGAAACTCCTTTTTAATTTTTATTGCTGTTAAAATAAGGATGAATCTATACTAATATTATAAAGAGGCCGAGTTTGTTTGTTTGTATGTTTAAAGGCGCTAATCTCAGGAACTACTAATTCGATTTGAAAAATTCCTTTTGCATGAGATAGCCCATGTATCGAGGAAGGCTATAGGCTATATTATATTATCAAGCTACTACCCAAGGGATCTGAGCAGTAATCATAAATATCAACAAATCGGACAGACTTCCATACATTATTCTAAAACTGATGTTTATAAACAAACAAATTTAACGCGGCACAGGCTACAGCTAGTGTTTATATACTCTCTTTGTTCTTTTTGAATTCTCCATGAACATACATACACACATCGATTTTTATACATACATATAATATTGTAGAATGACATCTAGTCAAAGATTCCATAATTTCTAAAAAAAAATATAATCTTTATTGCCTGGTTTTGAACATAACGCCGCGAGCTCTCGTTAGTATATCGTCGGTTAACATAAAAGTCGATCGTAAAAGGCCAATGATTAAACTTTAATCAGATTATTGAAAGGTAAAGAGCTACAATTATTATGATTAATAGGGTCTGTTAAACGTGTCTTATTAGGTATATCCATTGAAACAATCATTAGGTATGATTCAGAGAAAGTTTTGATTATATAAATACTAGTTTTCCCTCGCTTCTTCGCGTGGGATACAAACGGTAAAAACTTCTTATGCTACTCAAGGATGGTAGCTTTAAATAAGTGAAAAAAAATCTTAAATCGGTTCAGTAACTTCGGAGTAGCCCATGAACAAACAAACATCTCGTTCAGGCCTCTTCAACGTCTCACTACAGCACTGGCCTGCCTCACACTCCAAATTGCGAGGATGATCAAGCCATAGTCCACGCTGGGCAATTGCGAGCTAGCGGACTTCACATGTCTATCGAAAACTAACTAGATTCTCTCAAATATGGGGATTTCGTCACAATGTTTTCCTTAAATGTAAGACAAGTGGTAGAAAATGGTTTGGAAATGAAAAAATACGAGAACCAAATTGAACCATCTCCACTTGGACAATAACATACAAACATACAAATAACCAAACAGCTGTTATTATGATACATATCTACATAATTGCACAATGAATAATACACAGCTATAGGCCTCTCTACTTAAAAGAAAGTGTTAGCTTTAATTTCTATTAGAATTAATTCCATTAGCCAAAAATTCCACCTTATATTTATGATGTAAGAATAAATTATAAAGTACTTTTTAAAATTAATCTATATCAATTACTTTTTAAAGCCCGAGGGCTAAATAAAGTAGTCTTTCTACATTCGCTATTACCAAAAATAATATAAAATTACGATTAACGATAGTTACAAGCGTTAAGTAATTTTGTCTAAGCACATCCTTTTCATATAATTTCCTATTGCCGCTATTAAGTATAATATAAATACTTGTTGATTGACTTAAAACGTAGAAGATACTAAATTTAACTGTATTTTTATCACTGCCAAATGTGAATAGATTCTCATAATTTTGGTCAATAGGACCCTATTTACAGAAATAATAATTCATGTTCGTATGTTTGTACTCTATGCATTACTAAAACATTAATCAGATTGTGATGAAACTTTAGAGCATTATTTTGTATACGCCTGCAAATGCTTCTAGTACTAAATATTTGAAAAAAAAAATATTTGGGCTAGGAACCTTTGAGATACGCAGAAAATCTCACCAAAGTTTTATCACAACCGGATGAATGTTTGAGGAACGCATAGACAACAAACATGTATAGAATCATAAATTTTTATTTATATAAATAAAAAATACTTGGTTTTTTTGTATCAATTTGTAATTAGCCATAAATGGACATTATTATTAATGTGTATTATAATATAAGGTACTATTCACGCCATTCTAAGACATTAAGGCATTGCGCAATACAAATAAGGAATTATATAAAACTTGTTTTTAAGCCACGTCATTTAAACAGCTTTTATCCTTTCCTAGTGTTATAAAAACTGAAATTATTGAATAAATTTAATAAATTACTTATAGTATATAAAGAACTAGCGACTCACCCTCGCTTCGCTAGGGTTCGCCTCTAGACAACAAACTAAAACATATATATCCCTACATTTTTAAGCCGTACATTTTTCAGGGATAAAAAGTAGCCTATTTGTTATTCTGATGTATGAACTATATTATTGTAAGGTTTCATTAAAAACCAATCAGTAATTTTTGTGTACTAAGCTGTATAAGTTACAATAGTTTTTTATCTATCCCATTGGGACTCATTAATATTCTGGGATGAAAAGTATCTAAAATGTTGACCGGGGTTATAAGGAACCACAATGCAAAATTTTATTTAAATCGGCGCAACAGCTTTGTAGATTAGCCCGTACAAACAGACAGAAACAAAAATTTGAAAAAAAAAACTGGATTTATTCTATTTCTCTTCTTCCATCCCCCTAACTCGGTTTTTAGCATTTTTTTTCTATGTACAGACATTCGACCTCTACAATTTTATTATATGTATATGTAGATAGATTTTGTTCAAAAAATGATATCAGTTCAATCTTGCTTTTCTCTGAAAGAAACTTTACTTACTCACCAAAGCTATCTCTTTGAGTCTAGCCTTGGTCATTGAAACGTATTCTAACTGATAGTTTCACGTGCGAATGAGTAAGATAACGGTATCTATTGATAACGGAATACTCGACAATATTGATGTTACATATGCAGAATATGGACTAGTTTAAGTGAAACACTATTTACGTGCTTGATTTTCTGTAGATATTTTGTTTGTTTGTTTTTGTTTGTCTTTTTTGGAAGTTGGATAAAAATAGTGGGTTAAAATAATATCACCAATATTACTTTTATTAAGATTTTTTTTATGTTCAAATACTATATGTACTTATATAATCAATTTATTGGCATATAACCATCATGATCCGTACCACAATTTTAAATATATCGCATAACAAAAAAATATACACTTAAATTTGCAATCTCTTTAAAATTGGACATAAATTTTAGACTTTGCCTAGAACTATCGAATGCCGTCGCCCTAATTTAAAATGTATGATCAAATTATCATTTCCCTCATCCGGGAATCAAACCCAGGACTTAGGATACAGTGTCAGTAAAATCCTACACTATACCATATTCATTTATAGATTATACATATTACCTACTACGTATAAAACGTTAAGAATAAATTATGTAACAGTAGCACACCATCCATCGTCAATGTATCTAACCGTGTCAATTTTTGAACTTTCACTAAGTGATGTCACGGAGACCGGAATTATACAATATTATAAGTGCGTTTATAAAATCGATTAAGTGTTTACTGTAAAATTGATTATCATATTGATTAAGTATTATTTTTAAGTGGTTGCCAACAGTGTAACTTTATTGTTCATTGAAAGGCTGAAATTTGGAACTATCTTATAAGATTTATATTATAAAAATCCATTAGAAAATAGCAAAGACCAAAATAGAGTAAAAATAGATTATTAAATACTTTTTTATACTGTGGCTTAGTCACTATTCAAAGGTAGAGGGCACTTAGTATAAAGTTAATAAAATAAACAAAACTTAACAATGTGACACTGCCAATGGCAGTCCAGTGGAAGCGCGCTAGCTTGGTAAATTATTTGAAGCAGGTTCAAATCGCATCTTGTTCACACATCGTAGCTTTATGGTGAAGGAATACATGGTGAGGAAACCTGCCTGACGGAATCTGGTAGTTCTTAGAATGACGTGTGAAGTCCACCAACCAGTACTTGGCCAGCTGTTGGACTATGGCCTAGCCCCTCGTATTAAAGGGAGGCTCGGTGGTGTAGTGGCTAGCATGTACGGCTGCACACCCGGAGGTCCTGGGTTCGAGTCCCGGGTCGGGCCAAGTTTAATTATTGAGTCTTCCTGTATAGTAAGTCTCAGTAACAGCCCGGAGTTGGGAAGTTGGCGGTGTTTCACCCCCGTGCCTCGGAGAGCACGTAAAGCCGTCGGTCCTGCGCCTTAACTCTCACCGGTCGTGTCGAGTGGTCGTCCCACCGGAGTATGAGAGTGATAGGAATAGAGAGTGCACTTGTGTCTGCGCGTACACTTGAGCACTATAATATCTCCTGCGCAGTTGGCTAATCTCATTGAGATTGGCCGCCTTGGCCGGAATCGGCTAGGAGAACATCATCATCATTAAAGGGAGGCCCTCCCCCAGGCATGGGATGATAAGGGCAGAATGGTATCAAACTTTTATCTAATAGCATAACTTATAACATCACCTCTCGAATATTATAAAAATAAAAAAATAAAAAATCTCGAATATTTTACACGGAGATAATTGTACTCGTACAATGTTCTTACAATATTCATACTTTACATACATACATTCGTTAGATAAGTATTTAAAAGAACTAACAATGATTGTATATAAAAATTATTATTCTATTGTAAATTTTTAACATCTAAGCAAAAACACAATGACGAAACTTCGGTTTTTTATTTGTATTCTCATAATGTGTTATGCTTCTTATAATTTTACAATAATGATATTAGTTTTTTTAGAACTAAAATAAAATTTTTAAACTTCTTTACGATTTAGATTTAAATATTATTTAATCACGACACATTTGACTCAGTTTGTAGTGACCCTACTTGCTGTGTCAGCGGTTGCGCGTTTGAGTCCCGCTGAGGGCATTCTAATCACGAATGTTTTTACTCTAGTAATATATCTAGAAATACTATACATACATATGTATTTAAAGTTATATATGTGTAGTGTATCAACTATCTGGTATCCATAACACAAGCCTCGTAGCTTACCATGGTACTAGATGGCGCAGTGTGTTAATGTCCCAACATTTTATTTATTTTAATGTCAGTAATTAAAATAAGTTTTTATTTAGATGACCACAGCGGTATCAGCAGAAACCGTTTAATTAGCATTAGGTACTCACTATGACAGAGATAGTATGTGTTATTCTCGCAGAGGATATTTTTATGTCGATTATGCAAACATATATCTATACAGATAAATAAAATTAAAGTGTCTGTTTGTAATGTCAAAATAACAGCTTTTTACTAAATGCATAATATGAAATTATATACGGTATAAGAAAAACACATTTTTTTAAAATTTTGTCTGTCTGTTTGTTTCGGATAATCTCTGAAACGGCTGGACTGATTTTGACGGAACTTTCACTGGAAGATAGCTGATGTTTTAGGGAGTAACATAGGCTACTTTTATTTTAGAAAAAGAATTAAGGTTAGGCTCAAAAAATTAAAACTTACCTAGGGACAAACCCGAGCGAAGCGAGGGTGCTTCGCTAGTATTATATACATAATAATTTTGTTCAATTCTTTGAATTAATCTTGCAAATGTGAAAGCTTGTATGTATGTTTGTTGCTCCTTCACGCTGAAAAGGCTGGTCTGATTTAGATGAAATTTAGTACACACAATAGTAATCTGGAGTAGCACATAAGCTGTTAAGGCACTTCGGGACGCGCAAGTAGAAAATAGAATGTATATAAAAAAAATTAGACATTACGTTCATAGTTTGTCTGTCTGTGGTTAAATTACTACCGTTACACAGCTTTCGTTTCATTATGAGATATTTAATACCTTCCGTGTATTGTCTTTTATAATAAACAATAGTTTTACACTTTCTTGGAAATCGGTCATACGGTCGATTTATTATAAACTAGTGCCTTAAATAATGGTTTGAAATTCGATATACCTAATCATTATTGAAAATTTAAGGAAAATATCTATACATATAATAAAATTCTAACTGAGTCAAATCTGTACATTGAATATTTTCTGGAAAATCTTATTGAAATAGACATTATTATCGATACAGAGTCCGAATCTATAGTTTTTAGAATTTTTGTTTGTCTGTCTGTCTGTCTGTTACCGCATCACAGAAAAACTACTGGGCGGATTTTGATGAAATTTGGTATTGTCATAGCTGATTATCCGGATCAACATATAGGATACTTTTTACAGCGGATAAATATCTCATTTCTGAGAAAAACTACAAAAATTGTAATGTAAGAGTATACTAATATGTAAAACCTAAGAATTTGGTTTTTGGTCATCTGAACGCGGGCGGAGCCGCGGGTAATGCTAGTATATGAATATAATTTAAATAAATTAAAACAAAATTGGTAATAGGTTCTTTTATACATGTAGATTATTTACATATTTATACTGCTTTAAATATTCCTTCGTTGACTTGTTCTCATCTTTTTATTTTTGTAAAAAACCATAACCATTCCTTAGCAGTCGGGTAAAAATAAAGTTTTAGTAAAAACATTATTTTATTTATTATGTATATATATTTAATAAAAAATAATTGCAAAGATGGTGAAGCTGGAGACAGCTACTAGTCTCGAATAAAGCATATTTTACATGATTACTTTAAACATTCCTTACTCTACTAACCTTTTAAAAGTCGTCAGATCATATTTTGGAGTCTTCTCTATTCTTAGATTCTGGAAGCATGCCACAAATGTCGTGAATATATTCCAAATTCTATACTGACTTTAAAAATTCTTTCTAAAACTTTCTTTTTAATCATTTTTTTTTCTTGTTACTAAACTTTTCTACCGTCTCTCTCTATTTGGTGGCAAATCCTATTAATCTATACTAATATTTTACAATATACATGTTGAGTGTGGACGTATGGATGTTTGTTACTCTTTCACGCCAGAACGGCTGAACGCATCTGGATGAAATTTGGTACAGAGATAGATTATAGTCTAGGATAGCACATAGGTTACTTTTTATCCCGTTCCCGTGGGATAGTTTTGTTTTTGTTTTTCTAGAGGCGAACCCGAGCGAAGCGAGGGTGAGCCGCTAGTTCATACTAATATTATAAATGTGAAAGTGTGCTGGATGGATGTTTGTTACTTTTTTACGCTGGAACGGCTGAACGGATCTGTATGAAATTTGGCACAGAGATAGATTATTGTCTGGGATAGCACATAGGTGACTTTTTATCCCGGCAAAATGTACGGTTCCCGTGGGATAAATTTATTCTTTGTCTAGAGATAAACCTGAAGCGAAGCGTGGGTAAGTGGCTAGTATTATAAACGTGAAAGCCTATGAGAATGGATAGATGTATGTTTGTTACTCTTTCACTCAAAAACTACTGAACGGAATTTGATGAAATTTCATGGTAATATAGGTATTATTTATATTAAATATAAATACTATATATAACAAGATAATAACTTAAAAAAATCTTTTCTTTCATTATAATTAATACTTATTATGATTTAGTACATTTATATACGTACACAAATGTATAAATAAATTTTTAGATCTCTACAAATATACCATTTCTAAAGTGCAAACTTACATAATATAGAAAATAAGAATATGGTTACCGAATAGCAATTAATGTTAACTATTTGAAGAAAAATTGAAATATTTCTTAAAGTTTCTACCTAATATTTAACTGGATTTTTAGAATCTAACAAAGACTGGGTTGGATTTTTTTCTTTGTTCCACATTAACAGCGCTCGGTTCTCACGCTAACAATACGTTAGTTAGTATTTTAGTACTCATTAAAATATACTTCCATTTCTCCAGTGTTATATATAATATATAAAAATTATATATACAAATAAAGATTTTTTTAGATTATTTTATCTAGATTTTTTGTTACTAAGCATTGTAGTAGATATGAATGTCGTATGCTATTATAGCTAAGCGTAGGTAACAGATTTGATTCTCAGTCTTTGTTGTATTGATTGGTAAAAAAACTGCATTAATCCAATTGTACATTGATAAAAGTTCCATAATATTATCTATCCATAGTATTATGGTAAAAACCACATCAAAATTACAAGGTAATCAGTAGCAGATATACATCGATCTTTTAATTGGCATGGCGGCTATTTTAAAATTCGCCATATCGGCTTTTTCCTTTTTTGTTGTTATAGCGGCAATAGAAATACACACTCTGTAAAAATTTCAACACTCTTACTATTACGGTTGATGAGATACAGTCCACTGACAGACAGACCGACCGACAACGGTGGCTTAGTAATAAGGTCCCGTAACCCGTAGGCACGCTTCGGATGCGGACCCCTAAAATTAAACTATACCTATACATTATACACGAACTGCTAGTGCAGAAACACCTACTATTATATTATATTAACGATATACCTATTAAGAATCTTGTTTTGTTATTTTTATTATTATGATTCTAATTATTATTTTATACTAGCGATTTAGTTACGCGGATTTTGTTTACTATTTCATGGGTTTTAATTTGTTTTCTAAAATAAAAGTACCCTACCTTACTCCTTATAATATCAGCTATTTAACAGTAAAAGTCCTGTCAAAATCGATCCAGCTGTTTCGGAGATTAGCAGGAACAAACACATAGACAGACAAAAAATTGCTTATTTTTCTTATTAGTACCGTATATACTTTCATATGTATTTAATAAAATAAAATGTTATTTTGACATTACAGACACTTCAATTTTATTAATCTGTATAGATGAAAATCTAATCCATCATTTCTTACAGCCAAAGCAATATGTCATCGGATATAAGTCTACCTTACTTCCTTCGTTAACTAACTCAGAATTTTTCCATTTTGTGGAGAAATTAAACGGCTCTATATTAGACTGAAGGCTTTACGGCGTTTACTATAGAATTTTACCGTTATTCATAAAATGCTAGCTTACGGAATAAACTTCATAGTTAAGTAATTTTCTTATTAATATTCTTTGAAATTGGTTTTAGAATCATATAGAAAAAGTTATAGTTTTATTATCCATCGAAGTTATTATCTACTAAATTACTTAGAGACACAATTGGACTGCATTATTCGTACAGCTACCTGCATTTCTTGTATGCTTATCAGTTATTGTTATATTTTATTTATAACTTTTAATCGAAAGGAAATATTTTTAAAATCTATACATATAATAAAATTCTGAGTCGAATCTGTACATTAAATATTTTTTTGGAAACTTTTATTAAAATAATCATTATTATGGATACAGAGGCCGAATCAGTAGTTTTTAGAATTTTTGTCTATCTGTATGGGAACGCATCACTATAAAACCACTGAACAGATTTTGATGAAATTTGATATGATGATAGCTGGTTATTCGATTCAACATATAGGATACTTTTTACTGCGGGAAAATATCTCATCTCTGAGAAATCTATACTAAATGTCACAATGTAGCTAGTGAGTTTTTAAGTCTAAAAAGTTCAATTTAATTCTTTGTTAATACTTAATAGCTTCAAAGCGTCTAGAAAGTTATACTTTTTTTTAAAATCACTATAAATATAATTCCACCTTTAGAGCTGAATTTGTTTCTTGAAAATATATGACCAATATTTAACGTAATATCCCCAAAGCCCCCCTTTTAAGGGGCATAAAGCAAAATTTCTGTTATTCCTTTCTCTGCTATTCCGGTCCAATTTTTTTCAGTGAGTCAGTCCATTTTTGAGTTATAATAAAGAGATATTTGTTATATTAAAACAAATTTTGTCTATACAATATGGATAAAATATGCAAATCTTACCTCAAGTAGACATCAAAACGTGTCAGAAACAATGGCCTTTGAGTGCTGAATTGCGCAATACAATCTGTTGTCAGCCTACAGATCGTTATTAGAAACTTGATACTGCTTAGTAAGTAAATAAACTGCATACTTGCAGTGTCTTCTTCATGAAATTACGAAACTAGCTCAGATTTTTGTCTTCACTCGTGTTATAAAGTAATTAAATTTAAAGGTGTATTGTCGTAGTTTAGTCATTTTCAATAAGGTCATTCGTACTTACCATATAAATAACAAGGGATTCTATAGTGTAACTTTTAATTGGACTTAAATAAAACTTAACTACGTCGTTATTTTAGGCTATAATAATATCAAAAAAAGTCGTTCTTGAGTAATGTGCAATTAAACAAACATACACAATTTATACTTGGATATAAACCCTTCACGCCCGCGGACGCGCCGGCGTGTCCCTTAATAATATAGATTTCTTAGAAATTTAATTAATTTCTTAGAAATGTACCTGGAGGTGTTAAATGTACATATATTTGGCATCTAATCAGCTTCTATTATAAATGCGGAAGTTCACATGTAATATGTATGTATGTTTGTTACTCCATCACGCTGAAAAGGCTGGACTTTTTTGGGACGTTTGGTGCACAGATAGAATATAGTTTTCAATTCTTATTCACACATAGGCAATTTTTCGGTTAAGGACATACCTGAGTTAAAGTACGTTACGCAGTAAAAAGTATCCTATATGTTGACCTGGATAACCAGCTATCATCATACCAAATATCATCAAAATCTATTCAGTGGTTTTTTTGAGACGCATCCTTAAACAGACAAACAAAAATTATAATAAAAAACTATAAATTCGGCCTCTGTATCGATAATAATTACTACTTCAATAAGATTTTCCAAAATATATTTAATGTACAGATTCGACTCGATTAGAATTTTACTATACTCGTATGTTAGATATACAACATTCAACTTTGAACTCATCAGCTTATTATATTTTAAGTTATGTAGATATTTCTTCAACACTTCAAGATTATGAGGCAATCTTTGAACATAAGCTAGTACAGATAATTGCCCCGCATAATGGACAGAGACATTTATATCCGTCTAACGGTAGCAGATAAAATCTCAGTTTGAAAGCAGGTGTTTTATGCTTATTAACAGGCCGGTCAATTTTAAGCTGAATTTGTGACTACTTATTATTAGCTTTGAATTTTATTAAAAATCCATACTAATATTATAAATATAAAAGTGTTTGTTTATTTGTTTGTCTGTCCTTCTTTCACGTCGAAATGGAGTAACGGATCGGCGTGATTTTTTGTGTGGAGCTAGTTGGAGGACTGGAGAGTGACATAGGACACTTTTTATCGCGGGAGATTACTTAATTCCCACGGAAAAACACGTTATAATACAGTCCAAAAAATATTTATTATCAGAATTACTTGAAACTTGGTATATATGATTTTCAATAAAAGTCTTAGCATTTTTCAAAATTCATCCTATAACCCCCTTATAGGATAAATGATAAAATAGGGGATGAAACTTTGTATGAAACTACCTTTATAGAGATTTTTTTGTAGTTTTATTAGTATATTTCATGATTTAAATATCGTTGTATATTATTTGACGACACTTTTGGCTCAGTTGGTAGAGTTCTACTTGCTGTGCGAGCGCGAGTTCGAGTCCCGCTGGGGGCATTCATTTGAGTGGTGATATTTATAATATGTATGTATTTAAAGTTATATTATATGTGTAGTGTATCAACTATCTGGTATCCATAACACAAGCCTCGTATCTTACCATGGAACTAGATGGCGCTGTGTATTAATGTACCAACATATTCATTTATTTATTATTATGGATTTGATATGTATTGTGTTGGCGATTATGAATATCATTTCTATAGAGTATTCAATTTTGAAAGGAATGAACGGACTTGTGATTTTGCTGTTTTAATGAAGTGTACTAGTAATTTCACTGAACAAAGTGTTAATTAATCATAATTTTAAAGAAAATGCCACTTGAAACTTTATACAATCTATAATCTAAGTTATTTTCCAAAGGAGTATTACCCTTTGAAAACAACTGAGATAGAGTCATAACTGTGTCTTCTAACAGAAGAAAATGACGAGTTTCTACTGTTTCTCTGCTTTTTTGCATTTATAATATAGAATATACCTATATTTTTTAATAATATTCATAAATGTAAATATCATGTATCTTTGTATGTTCTGTGCGCAGCAATTAATCGACACTTAGCCCCTTGACACTCTTCTTTTTCAACCGACTTCATAAAGGAGGAGGTTCTCAATTTACCTATATTTTTTTTTATGTTTGTTACCTCAGAACTCCGTTATTTATTAACCGATTTGGACAATGTTTATTTGTTTGAAAGTATATACTTCCGGATCGGTTCCACTTAAATTTGAAAATAATTTCACCCTTAGGGTTGGAAAAATAGATAATGACAATTTAACCTAATTCTAATTGTCATATTGACTTATTTCCGTTCATAGTGCAGTGATTCGGTAACATCGAGCTGATCTGATGGTAAGGCTAGAAGGATAGTGGAACTCTTATATGCCAGCCGATTCAAATCAAAGTACACCGACTTCAAAAATATCTGATTAGGTATCAATAGTAAATGAAAACTACAAATCAGTTGTTTTTTTACTTCCTAGTTTTTTTTTGAAGTCAGTTTTTATTTTGTTTTAAAAGTTTTAACCAAACATGTGTTCGCCATGAGATAGTAGCCTATAGAAAAAGATACCTACCTGGGTAATATTTTTAGAATTATATATTTTAATTTACGTAGATACAGAAATAGACACAGGTGCTCAACATCTGCTATTGAGCAGGTGATCAAAGTTTTGTTCTAATTTTGCAATTATATTTTATTTATAATTAAACTTATTTATATGCAAACGGTAAATTGACTTCTATGTTATTTATGTACATTATTACTTGCCTTATCTACATATTATACATACAATAAACTGGTGACGGGTTGAATTTGTATATATTTATTTATTTGTGTTAAGAATGTTAGGAACGAAGTAAAAAATAATATGTTAAAGAAAAAAAAATCTAAAAATACTATAGTGTATCCGACTAAGCGTGAGTAAAACCATGGCAAGAAGTTAAACAGAATTTACAGGACATTAAAACACAGCACCAACTAGTTCCATGGTAAGCTACGAGGCCTGAGTTATGGATACCAGATAGATGATACACTACACATATATAACTTTAAATACATACATATTATAAATATAAACACCCATGACTGGAGTACAAACATTCGTGATCATCACACAAATGAATGTCCCCAGCCGGACTCGAACCCGCGACCGCTGGGACAGCAAGTAGGGTCACTACAAACTGAGCCAAAGGTGTCACATATAATTTTAAAATTCTATAATATCTTGATGAATAATAGCTTAATTTTGCATACAAAAAATATACAGTTTTTTTTTAATTTGGCGATAGATACAATAAACATTAACATTTTGCAATTCCAAAACATTAGCTGGATATAATTCATGGAAAGGTGCGAGTTGCGCCATTACTTTCATTCGTTTTCGACCTATTGTTGGTTGTAAGCAATAACATAAAGCTTAACGAGCAATATGGAATATTAGAAGGGTGAAAACCCCATGGGGTTACGAAACACCATGTTTACATGTTAAAAAAGTATATTTCTTAAACATAATTGTATGTCAAGGTCGTACATAAGCAGAAAAATTACCTACATCATATTTCTATATGCATACATTTCTGGTGAAATATTTTTTATAGGCAAGCTCTGAGTTACCTCACACTAATTCTTACTTAACTTGAAGATTAATTAGATAAATTCTAGTTCAAAACAACCTGATTACTTTTAATAAATAAATAGTGAAATCTAGTCAAATTCATATTTATATTATAATTAATTAAATATTGCAAATCCAAATTATGTTACATTTAAATAATAATTATACCTTTTAGGCTTCCATCGCTTCATCAGAACTCCGAACATTTTGCTATTGCGAAATCAGTTTCCAATATCCAGAAATACCATTTCAAAACACCACCCACACTACACTCAGTATATTATTGACTTTCAAATCACAACAAATAATTGCACTAGTACACTATAGAGTATAGGTCATCCCAAAATCTACTGACCTACACAAGAAATAAAGTATCCTACTTAATTTGACATCACTAGATATTTAAAATTAACTATCATCCTATATTACATCACTAAAACTATTATTTAATGAAAACAAATCGATCTTTCGATCGAAAATCGATTCTCGAATTGTTGCATTCGATTAATATAACGTCCACTCTACAATAGAGCCGAGGCAAGACTGTGTAGAGTTGACTGTTTTTATCAAACGCTCGCTGTGTTGCTCGATCAGTTGCCCGACGAGTTTCGATATTGCTTATTGCAAATCGTAAAGTGGACAATAATATGAGTGTCACGTAATTAGATCATTTTTGTTTGTATTCAGCCCTTTTTAACGTCTGACCGCTGGGCATAGGCCTCCCTTTAAATACGAGGGGGGCCAGGCTATAGTCTACACCGCTTGCCAAGTTCGGGTTGGCAAACTTCAAAAGTCTTTCGAAAACTTGCTAGGTTTTCTCAGACATGCAGGTTTCCTCACGACATTTTTCTTCATTTTCACCGTAAGATAAAATGTACCAAATCATGTTGGAAATGATTCGCACATGAAAATATCAAAGATGCGAGACCCGGGATTTGAACCCGCTTAACTCGGTTTACTAAACGAGCGCGTTACCAAACGTTTTTGGTTATTGATAAATGATTTTTCATTGATAATATTTGTTTGATAATTTTATTTAATGCTTATTACGCAAAACAACTGACTGACTTACAAAGATACGACAATGGATCAGCTTCGAATACACCGTCTTTATAATCTGATGAACGCCACCTATTGGTGACCCTTGAAACTATTTTAGACGTCATGGTAAATTTCGGAAAACAGGTACAAATAGCTATGTTTTAGAAAATTATAATATGATATTTTAATAGACTACAAAAATAAATTGTTTATAAATAACTAGCCACTCACCCTTGCTTCGCTCGGGGTCTTCCTTAGGTAGGTACGTTTTAACGGTCGGTTAATATAGATAGACTATAAATCATATTACTGCTCTACTCCCTTGGGTAGTAGCATGATGATATATATAGCCTTAATAGCCTTCCTCAATAAACAGGCTATCTAATGCAAAAAGAATTTTTCAAGTTGGATCAGTAGTTCCTGAGATTGCGCGTTCAAACAAACAAACTCTGCCTCTTTATAATATCAAGTATAGATAGATATGCGCAGAATAAAATCCTTTATTAACTTACTGTATTTTACACAGATCGAGAATATTAAATTAAGGACATTCTAAGTAAATTTTCTTTTTAATTTCGAGTCGTAAAATAATTTAAATAATTACAAATATAAGACATTTTAATAAATATTAATATTAAATTAAAAAAATTAAACATTGTACTAGGTAGAGCGGGTAGTACCTATATTAAAACGTCTATAAAAATTCATCTTCCTAACTACATATTATAAAATTACGGTAATAACAAAATATAGAAAAATATTAAATAAATCTAAATAGCTATACACTTTAAGATATTAACACATTATTTAAATTATATTACTAATAAGTTACTTACTGAATTAATTTGTAGTAAAATTTTAATATGGCGCTACTCACTCGACCGACTAGTTTGGGACCGCTGCTTTTTTATAATTAAAAAACAACTATTTTATAACATAGAAAATATGACGTGTACTACTATTTAACCGATTTCCAAAGATGTATTTATCACAATTCGCAACTCTATACTAACATTTTATATTAATACTGAATATAAATTTTATATTTATAATGAAATTTGGAGTCGAATCTGTACATTAATTATTTTTTAGAAAATGTTAATGAAATAGTCATTATTACAGACGCCGATAGTTTTTGGAATTTTTGTCTGTCTGTCTGTCTGTCTGTCTATCTGGGAACGCATCACGCGAAAAACACTGGACAGAATTTGATGAAATTGAGTATGATGATAGCTGGTTATCCGGGTCAAGACAAAGGATACTTTTTACTGCGGAAAAATATCTGGTCTCTGAGAAAAGATATTAAATTTTATTAGTGTTTATAAAGACTTAAATATTCTAAAATGTTTCTAGATATATTTTTTTCAAAATTTCATACAATATTTTTAACGCGTGTTTTAATGTGTTTCTCTTATCTCATAATAATGTAAATGGACCAAATTTAATGTGACTCAAAATAATAGAAAAGATATAAATAGAAAGTATATATTTTTGATTGGACCTATTATTTTCAAGTATTTCTTATAAAATAACGTTTTTATTTCATACTAGCATTGCCCGTAGCTCCGCCCGCGTTCAGATGACCAAAAATCAAATTCTTAGGTTTTACATATGAATATACTCTTACATTGCAGTTTTTGTATTTTCTCTCTGAAATGAGATATTTTTCCGCGGTAAAAAGTATGCTATATGTTGACCCGGATAACCAGCTATCTCCATACCAAATTTCATGAGAATCCCTCTCTAGTGGTTTTTGTGTGATGCGGTAACAGACAGACAGACCAGATTTCTAAAAACCATAGATTCGGCCTCTGCATCGATAATAATGTTTATTTCAATAAGATTTCCAAAAAATATCTAATGTACAGATTCGGCTTAGTTACAATTTTATTATATGTACAGATGAAAACTTTTTTAATACTAAAATCTAAACTAGCTGTTAGTGACAAAATTTCTAAACAAAATATCTCAAAAACTACACCTACTAACATACTGTAATTAGATATAGATATACAAAGGGAAAGCAAGGGCATCACAACAAGGTACAAGCAATCGTTTACAAGTTTCCTCTTTATCTATGTAAAAATGTTTCATAAACAAGACATATTTCTATTTGTAAAACGCCATTTGAATTTATAATGGAATTTTAGTTTAGTTTCTACAGTTAACAACCTCTATGTTGGAATAGACCAAATTCCGTAATGCATCTGCGTCAACAGCTGCCTTTGTACGTTTTCGTTTTGGAACATTTTGTGTAGGTGTCCATGTTTTTGAAGTGAATTATAACAATTGTTCAAATAATAGGTCAACGAGTTATTTTCTCAGTCTTTGCCTACGCATATAAAAGGAAATGTTACAAAATGTGTACGGACAAACATACGGACGAATATTTTTTCTTGTTCTTTATATTTTCATAACTGTTAAACGTGTATCTATGAATATTAACGAATGTGTTCATAAATTATAAAAAGATACGTATTATGTATAGGAATTAAGTTCTGGTATATAGACAGGTATATATATATATATATATATATATATATATATATATATATATATACCTATCTATATTCCTTATTATTGAATTATATATATATATATATATATATATATAATTCAAAAAATCGATGCATATATCGTAATAAAAAATCTTATCAAATCATAAAAAATATATCTAAATAATATAAATAAAAAAAAAAGATAGGTAGACATTTTAAAGTAGATAGATATTGTACGTAGGTAATTTCATTTAGATAAAAACTTTATACTCCTTTTCAAAGTTCATTTGCATTATAATGAAAATGAGTCTCAAAATACTATCCATACTAATATTATAAATGTTAAAGTGTGTTTGTTTGTCTTTATATATATTGTTTTATCAGCTCCATCATTCTTTATCAAGTATCTCGAAGACCTAAATTCCAGCTCACTTTCAGCTTCAATATATCCATACTAATATTATAAATGTGAAAGTGTGTTTGTTTGTTTGTCCTATTTTCACGTCGATAGTTTGAGGGCTGGAGAGTGACATAGACTACTTTTTACCGCGGGCAATAATCTCATTCCTATGGGAAAACACGTTATAATACAACCCAAAAATTATTAATGGTCCGAATTACGTGAAACTTGGTATTAATACTCTTCAATACAATTAAATAAATATGTGTTTTAGCATTTTTCGAAATTCATCCCTTAAGGGGGTAAAATAGCGGATGAAAGTTTGTATGAAATCTACTTTTTTAGTTTTACTGTAGTTTTAGTGCGAGCGAAGCCGCGGGTTCTGCTAGTCTTATAAATATTTAATCTTAAATTTGATGTACAAAAATATTTTTTGTGATTGCTTATATTTATTTATTAATATTTGGTATATTGCCTTTGACATTATACCGAATGTATTTTTTGGTTGTAGTTGTACATAAATTTAACAACGTACCTTATCAGCATCGATGGTTCAGTGGTAGAATGCTCGCCTGCCACGCGGGCGGCCCGGGTTCGATTCCCGGTCGATGCATATATATTTTTTTACCAATTTGTTTTTTAATATTTTATTATATTATATTATTGTTACTTGATTGATAATTAATGATATATATTTATTTATTACTTAAAAACACGTTCAAAATTTTTCTGCATAATAATAAACATTTTGATAGTAAAAAGAAAAACAGCTTTTTAACGTACAATCATTCGTTACCACATATTTAATTATTAAAGTTCTCTAAGAATATAATTTGTATATGCATATATATAAACCGTAGATATACCTATATCTTACTTATAAAACACTGTAACCTATATTCCAGATATTATAATCATCGTCCTCCCCATTTGACAAGGGTTGAACATTAACCATGACCCTGAAAGGGTTGATCAAGTTAGTAGGGGACGTTCATTTAATTAAACCGGTCAAGTGCGACGCAATAAAATGAGCTTTTAGCTGTAAATAGAACTTAGTAGAGCTTATTGTTAACTTTACGATCATATTGAGAGTGAGATTGAATGTAATAAGATATTATATTAATATATTTAGTTTTTGGAAATTTTGAACTACAATATTATAAGGCAGTAGTGGCCCAGTGGTTACGCGCGTGTTTGGAAAACAAAGTGAGGCGAGTTCAAATCCCAGTTCTCACACCTCTGATATTCTCACATTCTTAGGGTGAAGAAAAATATCGTGAGGAAACCAGCATGTCTGAGAGAATGTTGCAAGTTTTCGAAAAAAATATGAAGACCCAGGGGTCTGGGTCTCACCACACTGGCCAAGTCGGGTCAGGACCCGACTTGGCCAGTGTGGTGGACAGTGAATACGCCTTGATCCTCCTCGTATTGGAGGAAGACCGTCCAGCAGTGGAACGTTAAAAGAGCTTACAATGAATAAATGAAGCATATTACTTAATTTATCATAAAATACTTTGCAGATATAAATGTGTAGGGCTTAGGACTAATGTTATTTTGAGACTACCGTAGAATCAGTGCATAACTGTTGTATTGCTATGCAAATATTAATTTTAAAAGAACAACTGTTGAGTTTCTAGCCGCCTCTCCTCGCCAGAATTGCTTTCCGAGCCGGTGGTAGCTTTCTCATGGGCTCTTCTTATTGACATTTAATTCAAAAAAAAAAAGAATTGACGATTCATAATATACTAGGTGCGTTTTCATTTTTTTGAGCGGAATCCTAATTCTTTTTTTCTGAAATAAAAGTAGCCTATGTTACTCCCTATAACATCAGCTATCTTCCAGTGAAAGTTCCGTCAAAATAATTCCAGCCGTTTCAGAGATTATCCGGAACAAAGAAACAGACAGACAAACAGATAGACAGATAGATAGACAGACAAAAATTTAAAAAAAATGTGTTTTTCTTATAGGTACCGTATATAATTTCATATGCATTTAGTAAAACGCTGTTATTTTGACATTACAAACAGACACTTCAATTTTATTTATCTGTATAAATTGTATATCTTAGAAATTGATATTTAGATCTACACTACGAGGCAGAATTTGTTTATTTATTTGTTCATTCGTTAGTTTGTTTCTTTGTTAGAATGCGCTAATCTCAGGATTTACTAATCCGATTTGAAAAATCGTTTTGTATTAAATAGCCTGTTTATTCAGGAAGGCTATATATCATCTATACATATAATAAAATTGTAACTAAGTCGAATGTGCACATTAGGTATTTTTTGGAAAATCTTATTGAAATAAACATTATTATCGATACAGAGGCCGAATCTATAGTTTTTAAAGTTTTTGTCTGTCTCTCTGTCTGTTACCGCATCACAGAAAAACCAATGTTATGAAATTTGGTGGTGATAGCTGGTTATCCGGTTCAATATATATATATATATATATATATATATATATATATATATATATATATATATATATATATATATATATATATATATATATATATATATCATTTCTGAGAAAAAATACAAAAACTGCAATGTAAAAATACACTACTCGTAATATGTAAAATCTAAGAATTTGGCTTTTGGTCATCTGAACGCGGGCGGAACCGCGGGCAATGCTAGTTCATTGTATAGTTTATCTATTTCATACTAACAGTTGTAACGTACGTAGAGACGAACCTAAGCAGCGAGGGTCAATCGCTAGTAGTAATATGAAATGAAATTAATTTATTCTCTTCATAGCGTATAACTTGCGGTCATTATTTATTATAACATTCAGTGCAATGTGTAGAAATTGTAAATTATATTCAATAAGGAAACGTAACAGTTGAGACATACCGCAAATGTCGTGGCAAAGGTTTGCTTACAATGTTACAAGTTACAACGTTGTTTATTATTTAATCTGCGCAGTGAATACTTTTTTAACATAATTAACACCTCCAGGTAAATTTCTAAGAAATTAATTAAAACTCTAATTTTCGATTACGATTTCACCAACAACCCATAAGCTACCACCTACGTATGGGATCCCTAGCTTATAAGTCCCCTAAACTAGCCCCTAAATTAAATTTCGTTTTACGATCGTCTTTAAGCCCATATTTCGAGCACCTAAATTTAGGGGGCTTTTTAATATTTAGGTGACCCCTAACTGTCGGTGAAACAGAAACTGTCCCCTAACAGCCCCCTAACCATGCTTAGGGTATCCCTTAAACTTAGGTGACATTGGTGAAATCGGGCATAAGAAATCTATGGTTAACTGACACGCCGGCGTGTCCACGGTCGTGGAGGGATTCAACCTGACTTTGTTGTAACCGGGGAGTTTCTTAGCGTCCAGCAATTCAGCTTAGAGTGCAGCCAAGATACGCACTTGACATTGACCTCCTCGGTGGGTGGTATACCATGCGGGTTGCTCCTTGTACTTATCTGATAGCAGAGTGGACCATGGAAGCAATCCTTTGGTTGTTCTGGTCTGCTTGTACGTAGGAAGTAGTGCGTGAGTGTAAGGTTGGTTCTGTTAAGTTTTAGTGGGTACAACTGGTTTTGTAAGCCGGTAAATCCATCGATCAAAAAAGTAGTAGATACACAATCCTATGCAAAAGTTCTCTTAAAACTTTACTTTAGGTTTAGTTAGTTTAGGTAATTATTCTAGTTGAAATAAATATACAACAGTGTAAATTGAAACATCACTACAATACTTAAAGTTGTTGTAACAAAAAAAATTAAAAGCGCGCTGAAATGTTCAAAGATGAGGACTTTTATTGTCGCTGATTGTGTATCAAGTACTTTTTTGATCGATTGGTGAATCTCATATAACTTACCTGTACCTGTATGCGTACTTAAATGCATTTCCCAACGTCAAATAAATGCCAAAACTTTGTATGTGTATATTTGTTACTCCTCCACACTGAAATGGTTGGATGAGTTGACTGATGACTGGCTAATATTACTGGTATAGCATTGTTTTTTATAACCCATCGGTTATCCATTGAAAAATTATCATTATTTTATAGATAATCACGTATTTTTAAGTAGGTACCCTAATTTTATATGTTATTTTACACTTAAACTTGTAAAATTATCCGGAAAATGTCAGTTTTATTAATAGCTAGTAAGTTAAACTGTCAGTTAATTTAACTGCTAGTAAGTTAAACTGTCAGTTAACTTGACTGTCAGTTAGTTTAACTGTTAGTTTGTTTAACTATCAGTACGTTTAACTGTCAGTTTGATTTACTGCCAGTAACGTTAACTGTCAGTTAGATTAAATGTCAGTTTGAATAACGGCTAGTAAAATTAACTGTCAGTTAATTTAACTGTCAGTTAGAAATATTGTCAGTTAGCTTAACTGTCAGTTTGTTGAACTATCAGTAGGTACGTTTAACTGTCAGTTTGATTTACTGCCAGTAACGTTAACTGTCAGTTAGATTGTGTCAGTTTGAATAACGGCTAGTAAGATTAACTGTCAGTTAATTTAACTGTCAGTTAGTTTAACTATCAGTTAGATTAATTTTCAGTTAGCTTAACTGTCAGTTAGTTTAACTAGCAGTAAGTTGAACTGTCAGTTTGATTTAACTGTCAGTTAGTTTAACTGTCAGTTAGATTAATTTTCAGTTAGCTTAACTGTCAGTTAGTTTAACTAGCAGTAAGTTTAACTGTCAGTTTTATTTACTGTCAGTAACGTTAACTGTCAGTTAGATTAAATGTCAGTTTGAATAACGGCTAGTAAGATTAACTGTCAGTTAATTTCACTGTCAGTTAGATTAATTGTCAGTTTGTTGAACTATCAGTAGGTACGTTTAAATGTCAGTTTGATTTGCTGCCAGTAACGTTAACTGTCAGTTAGATTGTGTCAGTTTGAATAACGGCTAGTAAGATTAACTGTCAGTTAATTTAACTGTCAGTTAGTTTAACTGTCAGTTAGATTAATTTTCAGTTAGCTTAACTGTCAGTTAGTTTAACTGTCAGTTAGTCATTTTGTAAAAAGTCAAAAAGTCTGCGATGATGTAAAAAAAGTAAACAGGCAGAATAAATGATTCTAAAAGAATTTAGATACCTATGGATATTTAGAACCCTAAAAGTTATTATAAAAATATACGTTAAACAAACATTTTAATTTACGCACTGTGGCTATCCGGCAACAATTATTTAGTACAAAAACCATAGATAGTTTCGCATTGACGACATAAATAGTTATGCCTAGCTTTGAGCTACATAGCCGTTAGACCGACGTGAATGGTGCATGAGCACGCGTCACGCTTTCATTCCTTTGAAACTCACTAAGCGATGCCATATTGTATGGCAGATTTACTTGAGCTAAAACAGAAAGGGGTTGGTTGATATATTTTATACTAAAATAAAGTTCATTATAACCTATTTTTAATAATTAAAAATTGTTATTCTTGTAAAAAGCCTTTAATACAAATATTTTATTAAGTTAACGAATGAGCTGCTTATAGATAACATTTATTATATTTTATAAATTAGTGTTCTATCTATCAATTTCTTGTGGTAATACAACTTGCTTTGCTGTTCCTCGTGTCCGAGTTGTTGTGATACCTGACGTCGTCATTGTTGCAAGCATTGTTGTTGTGGCAGGTTCAACAATAATTGTTGTGCTCGTTTCAGTTGTAGATTCTGCTAGTTTTGTTGTTAATTCTGTTGTTTCTATTGTAGATTCTGTAGTTTTTGTTTCAGATTCTCTAGTTTTTGTTGTAGATTCTTTCATAGTTGGTATAGATTCTGTTACTTTTTCTGCTATTGTACTTATCCTTTCCGAAGTCAGCATTTTGGGTGTCGCAATAGTTGTATTTTTTTTTCTTTCTGGAACTCCATTTTGTGATTCCACATTTTGTGTTGTACCAATATCAACAATCATATTTTCCGTTTGGTTTTTCCATATTTTACTATCGTCCGTGTGTACAGAAGTTTTTATTTCAATGTCATAATTGTGAGTACTTGTCGTTATGAATTCATATAAACTTTTTGTAGATACCGACGTACCGCCATCAATAAAATTGTCTAAAATTTCTTCAACTTCATTGGTTTGTGTTTCTGGTATTTCTTTTACTTTTTCATTCCAATCCAATCGAAAACATGTTTCTAAACAATCTGATTTATTCTCAAACACGTTATCAGGATATGGACATCCACCCCATATGATAGAAACGCATGAATTTAAAAACTTGTTGTAAATAAATACTTTAGTAAGATTATCATTACAATATTTGACGTTTACTGGGTTAAGGCAAACCGCTGGAAAATGAACAAGTATAATTTAGTACATATTTAATTTAAAAAAAATTACTTCATTTTAAATTATTTTACATATCAATAAGATTATATTTTAACTTAATTTTCAGTTTCTTTGAATGTGGTACGATTGACGTAAAGAAGACGCACACTTAAGTGGTGCATGTAACGAGAAAAACCTTTATACCGCGAAGTAGAAAATATTCAACTAGCATTGCTTAGTAGCGATATGTCGAAAGATTCTCATAAATTAAAAAAAAATATGTTTTACATCATTATATTATATACATATTTTTTAAGGAAGACAATAATATAATAACATAAATTTACATGAAAAGAAAGTAAATTGAAAGTAAAAAGTATAAATATACTTAAATATATACACAAAACAAATATGTACTTATTTATTACTGTTACAACGTGTCCGCGTGGAATTTTGGCATGAAATTGAATTTGTTTATATTATATACTAGCGACTCACGCTCGCTTCGCTCGGGTTCGTCCCTAGCTTGCTTTCCAATACAAAATTTCATCCCTATTTTTACCCCCTTAAGGGATGATTTCCGGGATAAAAAGTATCCTATGTCCTTCCCAGAGTCTCAAAGTATATTCTTACCAAATTTCATCTAAATCGATTTAGTAGATCAAGAGATTACCACGTACAACGTCACAAACTCACAAACTTTACCTCTTTATAATATTAGTATAGATAATGGAATAAATAATAAATATGAATACTAATCTAATAATAAATATAAGCCCTCGCATTGAGAGGGGGCTAGTAACCAGCAGTAGGACGTAAAATTATTTTTAAAGTATTATTATTAAATATAAAATGTTTCTGGTCTAGTAAAGTGTTTCAGCTAAGACTATATTCTCCATATTCCCCAGTTAAAGAACGTCATTATAAAAAACTTTTTAACAAAAAAATAAAAACCGACTTCAAACAAAAGCACTAAAAAGTAAAAAATAACTGATTGGTAGTTTTCATTTACTATACATACCTAATCAAATATTTTCGAAGTCGGTGTGCTTTGCTTTGTATGGGCTGGCACCGATTTCGAAAATATTTGATTAGGTATGTATTTAATAGGTAGGCTTTAATTACTTAGCCAAAGCACACCGACTTTGAAAATATTTGATTAGGTATGTATAGTAAATGAAAACTACCAATCAGTTATTTTTTACTTTTTAGTGCTTTTGTTTGAAGTCGGTTTTTATTTTTTTGTTAAAAAGTTTTTATTTTTCCCTTTTTAGTGTAGACAGTAGTAGCAAAGTAAGGATTCTAACGTGTTAGGCTTGTCAAATCAAACAAAATAAGCCCAAACTCAAAGTATCTACTATTAGCCGTTGAAGAGTTCCACCTATCCACCTTCTGGCCTTGCCATCAGATCAGGTCAACAACACTGAACCACTGTACTATCAACGGAAATAGAAATACTTGCAAAGTTTCAAGTCAATATGACAATTAGAAGTAGGTTAAATTCATCATTAGTTGTTTTTCCACCCTTAGGGGTGGTATTTTTTTTTGAAATTTAAATGGGACCAATCTGGAAGTATACCCTTTCATACAAAACAAAAATTTTCCAAATCGGTTAATAAATGACGGAGTTCTGAGGTAACAAACATAAAAAAAAAAACATACAGTCGAATTGAGAACCTCCTCCTTTTTGAAGTCGGTTGAAAAGAAATTGACAAACCATTGGCAGCCTTTTTATTTCCCGTAGGTTTTGAACCATTTATTTCATTTCCAAAATGAAATATACAAAGACGCACGCACTCTGCTTGAGATTCAAACTTATTTAGAGTAGGGCATCCTCTCCATGTCTCTTTTTCACAACGAGAACCAGGCTTGTAATATGAAAATACCTGCTGCGGCGCTACTTTACAATCAGATCGGTTGAAATTCTCAAAGCAAAAATCTGGTGGTACTGGAAATGAATAGGTTATAAGTTGATTTTTACTCAAATTGCTTTATTTATTGGTACATTTCGCCAAAAATGATCTAATAATACTTTCTTAGATTTACGCGAATGTTTGACATTATTAAATAAAACTATCTTTTCGGATTATTTCGCGGACTTATTTTGATTTTTGGTTCCCGACGTTTCGAATGCTTCACAGCATCCATGGTCACGGGAGAGACTGAGGTGTTACATGTCTTGAAGGTATAGTTGTTACAGACAGCCTACCCACAATTAACAAAATGAAAATTGCACCAATTACATTACAATATTTTTTAACTTTAAACATTTTTATAATTTTAATTATAATTGAATATGGAAAATTATTTATTTAATTTTTGCTATTATTTTTATAATTATTACAATTTTAGAAATATTACTTAGCAATCTATATTTAGTGTTGCCATTATTATATTTATAACCATAAAGAAAAATATAAAATATAGTATTAATTATTTAAGCCATATAATTGTTCTATGTGTAATTTAAAAAGTTAAAATTAATTAAGGATAATAATTTTTCATTTTATTAATTGTGGGTAGGCTGTCTGTAACAACTATACATTCAAGACATGTAACACCTCAGTCTCTCCCGTGACCATGGATGCTGTAAAGCATTCGAAACGTCGGGAACCAAAAATCAAAATAAATCCGCGAAATAATCCGAAAAGATAGTTTTATTTAAAAATAATCTAATTTTATTTTGAAACGCCTTGAAGTTCCGGGCTGTCCCGGAAACTTGGTCGTGGGTGGTCTCGTGTTCTGGGACCTTGAAAATGTCGAGACTTCCCAAACTCTACCGGTACATTACATTGGCCACTACGCCATGATTGCTAGAGCTATTGGAAACATCGGGATCCAAAAACCAAAATAAAAACCGATTTAAAAAAAAACTAAATATATGTTAAAAGCATGGATGCAAAACATAACATTAAAAATGGTAGCACATCTAAATGCCATACTTACTCGAGTAACTTATTTGAACGAGACTTATTAAAAAAACAATACTTATAATGAAAGAAAAATATCGTTTCAATATTCCCATAATACTGCGTTTTTGTCACATAATGGATATTGAGAAACTAATTACGTGTAATTACATTTTACATTCTCATTTTGAAATAATAAATTTTTTAATTATCATTTATTATCGTGTCACGTTTACCTACTAAGGTATTATTTTCAGTTCTTTGAAACTCAAAGCGCGTAATATATAGATGGTATGTAGATTGTAGAGTAAAAGTATCACTTTTACACATTTCAAAGGCCCAAGTTTGATTTTTGTGTTTATATTTTATTTTAAAGTAATTTTTAGAAAATTTAATTTAATTATTACCTTATAATACTTTTTTAGATTTACGCGAATATTTGACGTACCTTTTACAAGAACTCTAAAGTGTGACTCCTCTACTCTCTTCTTCTAGTGTCAACTTTTCTTCTAGTGAACCTCCCCGGATTATAAAAAATATTTTCATGCCCCATTCATTAAACACACATTATTTAACGATTTTAATTTATTTTTATTTTAATGTATACAAAATGAACTCTCGTCATAAGGAATCGCGCCCCCCTGGTTGGGAACACTAGTTAGGAGTAGCTCTTACAAATTATTAAATTCAATAAAAGTTAAAACATAAAGAAATTATTTGATATAGAATTAGAAAATAAAACTAAAATATTTAAAATAAGTTTAAAAAGAAACATGCATCGACCGGGAATCGAACCCGGGCCGCCCGCGTGGCAGGCGAGCATTCTACCACTGAACCATCGATGCTGATAACCTAATAAAGAAATTTAGTGTATATATATTACTTTAAGTCAAAAATCTAACTATAATTTTGAAGAATTTAAATAATTTGTATGAATAATATAAATTATTCTTTTTATAAAAATATAAGTAAATACAAAAAAAATTTCATTTCAAATATTATCTATTATAAGATTTATAATTAAATAGTTAAAATTTTTACTTTAAATATTAAAATATTTAATAGTAATTAAACATTTTAATATTTAAAGTAGAAATATTTTGTTTGTCAGCGCCATCTTTACTTTACAAATTAAACTATTTCACATATTTAAATTCATCTAAACTTGTAACTACATAGTTCTTACTATGCAACACAGATGGCGTTATACCAAAAAGTAATGTAAGTAAAAAATAAAAACACGATTTGGTCTCATAGTCGTTTACTTATAAATTACGATTCCTAAAAATATGCTTTTATTTTTATAAATATATTTTTATAAATATTACATAATAAATAACAGTCATTTTGCTAATTTGTATCACTGCTCTTGTCCTTTTGAGATCTTATGTTTATTTACTTTACCATAAGCTTAATGAAACTTGTATTTAATTGAACCATATCTGATTTATCTGTATGTCTTTTAAATAATAATTTACATGAATACCCCCCCAAAATACTCGTTGGTAAGTTACATGGTAAAACAATATTATCTAATTAAATTGTTGCTTAAGATTTTGTATGTGTATTTGTCACAACTTCATTAGGGGAACTTGCTGCTACTGCGTTGTTTTTCTTCGATTTCAATACAATATATATACCAAGAGCTGATAATATTATCTGAAAGAAATACATTATGTCCTTAATAAAAATATTAAATTCATTCATTTAATTAAAAATGTGAAGCGAAGTCCCAAAATTTCAAGTTTCTAAACAAAAATTAAAATTTTCAATAATTTCTTTAAACTTACTAAGAGACAGATGTAACATTTATTTATATATTATCTTAAAAATTAATTCCCCACTATTTATCTTAATTGAAATGCCTTCAAAACATATATATGCATATAATATTTTTTTTTATTTTTAAATATTATTTATTTATTACTTAGACCTTACAATAAATATACCGATGGGAAACATCGGAGAAAAAAATCATTGTTATTGATAACGTGGTTTCCAAAAAAAACCATACACACACAAACATACAGTGAAACCAAATACCTTACTTCCTGAAATCGGTTAAATGCTACAACAATTTTGTACTTACTTCAACAACAATTATACTAGAGACCACTGCTATGGCTGTGTTACTTGTTCGTCTGTGGATCTCTATCACCGGGTCTCTGCATCCAATGTCATAATATTCCTTTTTAGCTTTACAAGATTGCCTCTCTCGTTCCTGTACCAACTCGGTCCGATCTTTGTCGTATCCAGGGCAACAAGATATAGGCACATTGGGAGCGAAAACAACTGGCAAATTGGGATTTCTGTAATCATTTACACCGTACAATCCACAACAGGCTAGCTGAAATTAAAATATAATATTGTGAATACTAATAATAATACGTAGAGCTGAAGATTGAGCTTAGTGGCGTGATATAAGAGAGGCCTATGTCCAGTAGTGAACGAAAGCAGGGTAATATGATAATCAAGATGACTTTCATCAAGTATTTTTATTTAACCGTATGGTACTTATTTAATATTGTTTTAAAGGAATTTATTTTATAACAGACAAAAAGTTACAATAAATGTTTTGAAATTTGTGTGTCTGTCTGTGTATGTTTGTTGCTTAGATTATTCATATAAATAACTAAGGTTTGTTGGATGTTCTTAAATAGATTATTTCATTTTTTTTTCTAATCATATAAGCATTTAACACGGTTCGTTCATACAGAATTACTTACGCCATGTAATTATAAATCAATAAAGAACAAAACAATCATTTTTTTTTAAATGAAATTGTTGAAATAACAACATACATCGTGCTGTATAGCAGCCCAGAGTTTCAGGTTTCTTTGGTCATTGTCGCGGGACAGCTGAAAAGATTCAGAGAGAGATCTGCTGAGATTTAATTCATCTCCCTCAGTGACCTTCACACCTACGCCTAGGATTATTGCTTGTATGAACGCCAAGATGAGTAGAGTTATGGATGCCTAGAAAAAGTAAAAAAATGACGTGATATTAATTGATGAATGATGTTCTCCTGACCGATTCCGGCCACGGCGGCCAATCTCATTGAGACTAGCCAACTGCGCAGGAGATATTATAGTGCATAAGTGTACGCGCAGACACAACGTGCACTCTCTATTCCTGTCACTCTCATACTCCGGTGGGACGACCGCTCGACACAACCACTATATTAATTAACAACAGTTTATTGTGATAAAATTATTTAAATTACGGTTTTTTGACGTTTTATTTTAATTTTTTTAATCCTGACGTATTGTTTGCGTTATAGTAAGAACATGGTCACGGGAGAAACTTATTTTCTTGATTGGCTGATGGAACTAAAGGGCTGAAAAGCCAATGTAGTAGTGTTCTGATGTCCTTGATATTATAGTAGGTACAGTGCGTGTACGTGCAGACTCTCAACTCTATTCCTGTCAATCTCATACTCCGATTGGAGGACAGATAATAACTATCAAAAAAGGTTTTTTTTTTAAATTAAACTCCTAATGAGACTATAAAGTTTTTACCTAAATATTGTATAATATTTTTACTCAATTTTAAGTATTATTAAATGCATGAGTTTTTCTAATTTCAAATTCTTAATTTTAATATCTTATAATATATTATAATTTTTTACCCAAATATCAAATATTTTAACTACAATTAATTAAATCTATTATATTCTTACATGTACTATTAAATTAAAATTTAACATATAATACCATTTTAAGCGTATTATCAAAATCTTTGAAAAATCTAGAGTAGTTACAAATTTATAAGTAGCAATTTAGGAACATGCCAGCCATCGCGTGATATGCCACCTCAAGTCGGTGTTTCAGTGAACTTGAATATATTAAACCAAGGCTAAGTATTATTTACTAAGATTTTCTTGGAAAAATAAGATAAGCTTAACTTTTAAGTCGACGTAGAAACAGCTATAAAAGTTGTTTTTTTATGTTTTATCATTAAATTTACTTTCATAAGGGTAGTGTATGGTTTACTGAAGGAGGTGGGGTTCAGTTCTTATTTGAGACTTGCCCATGTTTGTTGTTTCGACCAAGTTTTTAAATTACATTGTTCAATTTACTCAAGCCACAATTATAAATATTTTACTACTATCTAAAACAAACAAGCAGGACGAACGCTTGCCTCATTTGAGAGTCGAACCTGCATTAACGCAAATATCCGTGGCATAAAAGAGTGTCCCACATCACAAGGGATCGGCACAATATTTCTTACATTATATTTCTATTTCTTACATAATATTTCTTACATTATTATATTACATTTACAGCCCTTTAAAATTATTACACACAGACCAACAGACAAATGAGCGGACAGAGTACACGTCCTAACCCAATTCAACCCTTATCGTATGAATCTTTTAAAATTTAATTTATAGAGTTCATTTCCTCTCCAATCTTGTTTATTAAATATAAGCTCGCTTTATCCCTAGGTGTCTGATAGTAACTCCAGGCTCAATGGTAAAGATGTACAAACATACACACTAACAAACTTTCACCTTTATAATAGCAATCTTATATAATATTTACCGCGTAAATAGGTTTCAATTGTTTCCTTAATACAGCGACCATGGCATATATGGTGATGGACAATGTGACGGCAGCCAAGACAGCCAGGAGGATCATCGCGACCAGTCGGCCAGATTGATCGGTGGTAATGACTTTCATCGCAATAGCCGCTAGAACTGTTACCACCATAACAGCTATTGCGAGGACCTGCGAAGATTTTAACGGCAAAAACATATTTTTCATTCGTTTAGAGTAAATAAATCAAGAAGAGTTACAGAAAAGTTTAATTGTTCTGGAGATAATAATATATAATATGTAAATGAACGAGCATTTTTAATTTGTAGTTGATTTAAACACGTTCTGTTCTAGTTAAGGTACGCATGTTTTTTTTTCATTAATAAAACAATACAACGTGATATCCTAATATGGCTGCAAATATATTCTATATTTTTAACAATATTCTTACGTATAAAAACTAAATAGTGTCACGTTAGGGTCCACAAGTTAAAAAGTGACGATCTTAGGAAAGGTTCTCTTTTCGTATGTTTTTAAAATCCTGACTGACTGCAATCTTAGTAATTATCAATATAATAAATATGAAAGTTTATGTTTGTTGTAGTTCATCTTACAAGAATATTCAGAATATATAAAAGGATCTATGCTCACAGATCGATCATCAAGAATACTTAAAACATAAGATATAGGATAATAGTTCAATTTTAGTTTCAGCAGTTTCAACAGACAAAAATTCTAAAAACTATATGTAGATTTGACCTCTGTATCGGTCATAATGTTTATTTATTTTAAAAATTTTCCAAAAAAAATATTTAATGTACAGATTCGGCTTAGTTACAATTTTATTATATGTATAAAAATAAAACTTACAATATTGATTACGCATAGTGCTACATATATGAATTTGATTAATCTCTGACGTAGCTTTTTCTTCTTTTTGCTGCCTGTTTTGGGGTCTATCTCGCACTGATCTCCAAGGAACTCGCCAGGCTTGGCGATTTGCGCTAGTGGAACTGGCTCCTTTGCTGTAAAAGAATTGGCTAATTTAGACGTTTTATCGCAATGTAAGTAATTTATAACAACATAGAGTGTTTTCCAAATCCTAATAATAATTATAATTACTTTATGTACTATATATGTATGTCTTAAAACAATTTCCTTTCAACCACACCTAGCAGGTCAGACATACGGTACAGACTCACCACTCTGTTCTCCTGTTTCCGCGATTCCTTGAATACCATTGTGATTTGTAACTGACCCTATAATTAATAAATAATAAATAATAAATAAATAATCAAAAACCGTTCTATCATGAAATACCACACTGAAAAATCTCATTTTTTTAGCAATTTCATTGTTTTTAAGGAATTTCGATTTTGGACTAGAAGTATAACGAACCTACTCCCGCGGTGTTCCCCATGGCTGACCTAATGAATGACACTTGACCACTGCTCCTATATATATATAACCAAGAACACAATAGTCCACGGCCGCAGATGCTTGGATGATCGAACATAATGGGCTATAAAGTTATTCATGTGGTTTACTACTTTATCAGGAATTCCGTTTAAGATATCGGCTGTACTTATGAAGTGGCATTGGTGGTGTTATATGTCTGATACCTTTTTTTCATGTTACAGGTTCAAGCCGTAGGGGTAAATCCATACTAATATTATAAATGTGAAAGTGTGTTTGTTTGTTTGTTTGTTTGTTTGTTTGTTTGTTTGTTTGTTTGTCTTTCTTTCGCATTTCGACGCTAGCGGATTGGCGTGATTTTTTGTGTGGATATAGTTGGAGGGCTGGAGAGTGACATAGGCTACATTTCACCGCGGGAGATTATCTAATTCCCAGGGGAAAACACGTTATAATACAATTCAAAAAATATTTATGATCAGAATTACTTGAAACTTGGTCTTAATACTCTTCAATACAATTAATTAAATACGTGTTTTAACATTTTTTGAAATTCATCTCAATAGGGCGGGTAAAATAACGGATGAAAGTTTGTATGAAACCTACCATTTTAGAGTTTTTTTGTAGTTTTAGCGCGAGCGAAGCCGCGGGTTCTGCTAGTATTTAATAATTACAAATATTTGTATTAATATATTCGTAAAAAAATTTATAGTACATTGTCTTCAAATTCATTAGAAGGAATGGAAGAAAAATCCCAGCAGCCTAACTGCAGATGCATTAGAAATTATTTTCTATCAAAAAGGAGGAGGTTCTCAATTCGACTGTATGTTTTTTTATGTTTGTTACATCAGAACTCCGTCATTTATTAACCGATTTGGACAATTTTTGTTAAAGTGTATAACTTTCAAACAAAAGATTCCTTCCAGATTAGTCCAATTTAAATTTAAAAAAAATACCACCTCTAAGGGTGGAAAAATAGCTAATGAAGAATTTAACTTACTTCTAATTATTGTCATTCTAACTGTGCGGACAAGTACGAACCGATTTTTGCTACTTTGAATTTTGTTATTGTATAGCCAGTTTATATTATAGTGAAAGTACCTACTTAATTGAAATAAATCATGTCAAACTTTTTTAGATTTACGAAAATATTTGGCATCTATACCTACAGATAGATAAAATTGAAGTATCTGTTTGTAATATCAAAATAACAAGTTTTTACTAAATGCATATGAAATTATATACGGTATAAAAATAAAACATTCTTTTTATTTTTTGTCTGTCCGTCTGTTTTTTTTTTTGTTCCAGCTAATCTCCAAAAACGCCTAGACCGATTTTAACAGAACTTTCACTGGCAGATAGCTGATGTTATAAAAAGTAACTTAGGCTACTTACTTTTACTTTAGAAAAATAATCAGGATTCTGCACAAAAAATTAAAATCTATGACATTGTGAACAAAATCGTAGCTAGGGACGAACCCGAGCAAAGCAAGAGTAAATCGCTAGTTTTAAACAAAAGTATCTTTTCGGTTATTTCGCGGATTTATTTTGATTTTTCGATTCCCTACGTTTCGTCATTATATAGTTGTTAAAGTTAATTAAAATAAATTACTTCACAAAAGTACAAAATTAAATTTAATGAAAATAATATTTTTCATTATTAATAATTCCCCTTTTTTAAAGATAGTAAAATGAATAAAGTAATTGCCCGACTAGTCGGTACTTCTGGCCGACTAGTCGCCGACTAGTCGATACATCTCTAGTAAATTATGTTTCTTTATCTGTTTGTATGGTTTCAAATAAACTTTATTTTTTTATAGCTTTAAAGGCATGAAGGGAAAAACCTCTTTTTGAGACGCTTCTTCATTTTTTTTACTAACAGTAAGTCTTACTTTCTCTAAGAAACATACTTTTTATCAACAGTGCCAGCCCTAGTTTGAAAGTGAAATTTTGGACTTTCATTCAATATTTTTATTGAAATTTGAAAGCAACAACTGTCATATAAATATTTTTGAGTTTTTTGTCGCTTTGTTTACTTGCTCGTAATAACCTAAAAACTTAGAAAATATTAGTAAGTATTGTATCTACATACATGTTGTAACATCTTGTATATCCTGCAGAATGTTTCATTCCATGTTCTATAATGTTTTATACACTAATTAGATATTTACATTAAACGAAAAGTATTAAAATAAATAAGTCTAATTGCTTTAAACTTACCATAGTTTGTAGAATATAACAAAATAGGTCTCTGATCCCCATTAACAAAAGAACAAACAACCATTTCTAAACAGTTAAAACTAAAAATTTAACATCACAACCAATCATTTTAAATTTATTACTTTTCAAATCGACATTTTCCTTCCACGATGTCTTAACAAAGTATGTATATAATATACTAGCTTCAATAATACGTAATTTAGTAGCGTATTTATAGGCCATACGTCATGGCGCTAAATAAGATAAATTATAGAAACAATATGGATTTGTTTACAGTAAATTGTGAACGTCCTAGATTTATTTTAGTTATGAGCTCCGCATGTTATATGACTCTTACTCAAAATGGTGAATTTGAAATTACTCAGTAATTATTCCACTCTTAGGGGTGTTTTATTTATTTATTTATTTATTTATTTATTTATTAAGATTATCAACGGAATTTACAACAGTATATATACATATAAAACAAAGTCTGGCTTATTACAACACTTATAACTCGAGAACGGCTGGACCGATTTTGATGATCTTTGATTTGTTGGATTTGTCTCTGCTCCGAATAGCAGAATAACTATTAAAACATCGAAAAAAATGGACGACACGTTTTTCTCAGTATGCAGTGACCCTACTTGTTGTGCCAGCGGTCGCGGGTTCGAGACCTACTGGCATACATTTGTGTGATGAGCACGAATGTTTGTATTCCAGTAATGGGTGTTTATATTTATAATATATTTGAAGTCATATATATGTGTAGTGTATCATTATCTGGTATCCATAACACATGCCTCGTAGCTTACCATGGAACTATATGGTGCTGTGTGTTAATGTCCCAAAATATTTATTTATTTATTCATTCACGAAAAAAAACAACATGGCTAACGCTGACTAATAACTATTTATATCTATTTAAAACGTACCTAGGGACGAACACAAGCAAAGCGAGAGCGTGAGCCACAGGTAAAAAGGTAATTTACATAATAAATTAAACACAGTATACCTAATTGTTTTTCTTTTTAGAGGTAATCACAACATGCATTGATAGTTGGTCATTATTGGATAAATTAATATAAATCAATTATTAAAAAGAAGTAGAATTATTTAACTTATTATTTAAATTATTTATTTATAATTTACTAGCAGAACCCGCGGCTTCACCTGCGCTAAAACTACAAAAAAAGCTTTAAAATGGTAGGTTTCATACAAACTTTCATCCGCTATTTTATTCCCTCGTGAGATGAATTTCGAAAAATGCTAAAACATGTATTTAATTAATTGTATTGAAGAGAATTTATACCAAGTTTCAAGTAATTCTGATCATAAATATTTTTTTGAATTGTATTATAACGTGTTTTCCCATGGGAAAGAGATAACCCCGCACGGTAAAATGTCTGCCTATGTCACTCTCCAGACCTCCAACTATCTCCACACAATACTTTGTGACAATATTTTTAAAAAAATCAAGAAAGTTTATTTCGAATTACCAAAGATATTGCACTATACAAAAAAATGCGAGCCGAATTGAATACCCACCCTTTTTATAATTGGTCGAAATGTGTATAATAATTGATGATTAAAATTTTATTTCAAACGTTTGAACAGATCAGTAATGCTATTCTGAATTTTGTAAGACCTTTTGTGTAATATAGCAAAATTTGCTAAATTACTTACGTACGCTAAATAACTTGATAAAACTATATGAAATATTTTCGTCGATTCGTCTGCTGTGGGCTAAAAGTTCTTACGCAATAGTAATAATTAACAAATCAGTATTAGCTTTTAATCTTGAGCTTTATACATCACTCTTACAAGACAAAGTTCTTAATTATGCGACCTCTATATAGTACATATAAAATTCTGAGTCAAATCTGTATATTAAATTTTTTTTGGAAAATCTCATTGAAATAGTCATTATTATTGATACAGAGGCTGAATCTATAGTTTTTGGATTTTTTGTCTATCCGGGAACGTATCACGAGGAAACCACTGAACAGAATTTGATAAAATTTGGTATAATTGTAGCTGGTTATCCGGGTCAACATAATAATAGGATAATTTTTACTACGGGAAAAAATATCATATCTGAGACATCTATACAAATCGTTAAAACGTAATAAGGGGCGAACCCGACCGGAGCGAGGGTGAGTCGCTAGTCTGAAATAAAATATGTCTCTTTAAAAACAAGTTTAAGATAAATTCAAATGAAATTGATAATAAAAGCTATGCTTATATCTTACATAAACGGTGTTCGATTGATAATAACAAATACATACTCTATGTACAATACGTTACAGTAGATAAAAGATATTATCACTTTAAATGAAGGTGTGTCGTATTTGTTGTTGAGAATCTATTTAGAGACGTCGTTTGTAAATAGCTTAAAATAAAGTTTTTACTGGGTTTTTTTGACTTCAAAAGGAGGAGGTGTTTCATTTGTGTGTTATCTGTACATATAATAAAATTCTAATTGAGTCGAATCTGTAAATTAAATATTTTTTGGAAAATCTTATTGAAATAGTCATTATTATCGATACAGAGGTCAATTCTATAGTTTTCAGAATTTTTGTCTGTCTGTCTGTTACCGCATCACAGAAAAAACTGGAGGGATTTTGATGAAATTTAGTATGATGCTATGATATGTATGATAGCTGGTTATCCGGGTCAACATATAGGATACTTTGTAGTGCGAGAAAATATCTCATTTCTGAGAAAAAATGCAAAAACTGCAATGTAGAGTAAACTAATCTGTAAAACCTAAGAATTTGGTTTTTGGTCATCTGAACGCAGGCGAAGCCGCGGGCAATGCTATAAAATATAAGTGACTAGCGTACGTTATTTTTTCAATAGATAAAAATAGTTGCTATGAGTGAATCTTGGGAGATAAACACATGCTATCACTGACTTTTTCGTGAATTCGTAAATTCGAATTTTATGTAATGTATTAAATATTTATATATTACTAGCGGCTCACCCTCGCTTCGCTCGGGTTCGCCTAACAAAAAACACTAATAGAGATCTATTAGTTCCCACGGGATCCGTTCATTTTTCCCGGATGAAAAGTAACCTGTTGTTTGACCGGCAATATAAGGTATCAGAATGTTAAATTTTACTAAATTAGGTGCATAAGTTGTATTAGTTATTATAGTTTTTTAACTATCCCACGGAAACTACTTAATTTTTCGGGATAAAAAGAATCAAAGATATTGCCCGGGGATATAAGGTACCACCATGCAAAATTTCATTTAAATCGGTCTAATATATTCGGAGATTAGCCCGTACAAACAGACAGAGAAACAAAAAATTAGAAAAAAATGTAGATTAGTTCTATTTGTCTTCTTAGATCCCCCTAGCTCGGTTTTTAGTATTTTTTTTCTATGTACAGACATTCGACCCCTACAATTTTATTATAATATAGATAATGTATTTAATGTGTGACGATACGTTTGGCTCAGCTTGTAGTGACCCTACTTGCTGTGCCAGCGGTCGCGGGTTCGAGTCCCGCTGGAAGTATTCAATTGTGTGATGAGCACGAATGCTTGTACTCCAGTCATGGGTGCTTATATTTATAATATGTATGTATTTAAAGCTATAATTATGTATATGTAGTGTATCATTATCTGGTATCCATAACACAAGCCTCGTAGCTTACCATGGAACTAGATGGTGCTGTGTGATAATGTCCCAACATATTTATATAGACATCCCGCCAAGAGTAGTATAATGGGAAAACAACTCAATTCGACTTCAGATTTGTATTAAAAAAATGATTATAATTTTATTCAAATGAACCGTCCCTATTCGTAAATGAATAGGTGTGTTTCAAACAATTGCAAATTTCGTAGCCTTGATTAATAGGTAGGTACCCTATTGTGCGTGGTGTTTGCGATGTGGTGGCCATAGAAACAGCTACCATATAGATTCGCCGTAGCTCGTATGGTCTGCAAGGAAATTAAGTCAATTAAAACGAAATTTTTGAAGCAATTTAGTAAGCAAAAATATAAAAATACTACTTTATGGTTTTAAGACTTGTATTACCCTCTAATTTTTACCCGACTGCGGCGAAAGCCAAAGGAGGGTCTTGTGTTTGACCTGTATGTATATATGTATGTACGTATCTATGTACGTATGTATGTAAGTATATAGTACCTGGGCCACCGAGCTTCGCTCGGAGTTTTTGGTTCAACACCAAAACAAAAAACTTCAATAAATACAAAAAAAAAAACAAAAAAAAATTATACCTTTGTATCCGACCGGGATTCGAATCCGGACACTTATTCAATCTTGCGCCCTGGCCGCTTGACCATGACGCTTATATCCGACCGTGCGAAATTATCGAACATAATATTTTGCGTGGAATAATGCAAAAGAAAATCACATGAAAATTCGAAAACACGCGTTTTCCCAGACATAAGACTAATCTAGATCGATTTATCGCCACCGAAACCCCTTGTATACTAAATTTCATGAAAATCGTTGGAGCCGTTTCCGAGATTCAGATTATATATTGATATATATATATACAAGAATTGCTCGTTTAAATATATTAGATATGTATGTATTTTGATGAGTCATACGTTGTTAAGTTCGTCTTAATAACGTGAATGTCATAGGGTATATAGATATTATTAAAATTCAAAATGGCGGATCCTAGGCGTCAATTTTTCTGTCTTAAAAAATGTTTTTCTAGGGATTCCAATAAAAGGAATAATAGCAAAAATTTAATAAATAATATTCCATAATTAATAATAATTAAAATTATAAAAATGTTTTAAAGTTAAAAAAATATTGTAATGTAATTGGTGCAATTTTCATTTTGTTAATTGTGGGTAGGCTGTCTGTAACAACTATATCTTCAAGACATGTAACACCTCAGTCTCTCCCGTGACCATGGATGCTGTAAAGCATTCGAAACGTCGGGAACTAAAAATCAAAATAAATTCGCGAAAAAATCCGAAAAGATAATTTTATTTAAAATTTATTTAAAAAAGGAATAACATCGTGTTCCGATATTTAAAAAGTCTTGTGGTTTTTAGGCGCCTTCAGTGTAGATGAATAGAAACGGATACACCTTATATATGATGGTGACATCCACATATTATATACAATTATTGAGCTAAGCACAGCTCTTCCATGTAGCTAAATAATTTAAGATGACTATGCTGGAAGTGGACAGAAAAAGTCAACAAATAAAGCTAAGCTCAGAACTAGTAGTAGGCTCAGCTAAGTTTATGCTCTCTATTTCGTTGATTTCAATTAATACAATAAACAAGAATAAGTCCATCAAACAACTTTTTTTTAGAAATAATTAACTGTATATATTTTTTACAGGGCAGTGGTAGCCCAGTAACGCGCTCGCTTGGGAAACCGAGTGGTGCTGGTTCAAATTCGGGTCTGGCACCTCTGATATTTTCAAGTGCAAATCATTTCTATCATGATTACCACTTGCCTTACGGTGAAGGAAAACATCGTGAGGAAACCTGCATGTCTGAGGGAACTTAGCAAGGTTTCGAAAGATATATGAAGTCCGCCAATCTGCACTTGGCCAGCGTGGTGGACTATGGCCTGATCCCTCTTGTATTGAAGGGAGGCCCGTGCCCAGCTGCCAGTGGGACGTTTAAAAAAAAAAGGGGCTGAATACAAAAACTTTTTTTTTATTTCTTTTACAGTTGAGTTGTACTTAACGCAATTGTAAGCAAATGTTTGTCGATAAAGTTAAAAAAATCGAACCAATGACCAGGATTATGGTCAAATAACAAATGTAGCTTCTGTCGGTACAACTTGGCATTGAAGAGACACTATAATTACCCTCGCTGAAAAGCTCTACGAAGAGCTTTTCCTTTATCGACTTACAATGTAAGCTAAGTAAATTCCACGAAATATAGAACAATCACATATTTTTTGTCTTTAATATTTGTATAAAGTTAGTAGTTTACAGTAGTAAATAGTATAAACGTGTGTATAGTATAAGAGCGAATGAAATGCAAAAAAAAGAAAAAGTTTGTGAGTATGGATGTTTTTTACTCTTTCACGCCAGAACGGCTGAACGGATCTGGATGAAATTTGGCACAGAGATAAATAGATTATAGTCTGGAATAACACATTTACTACTTTTTATCCCGGAAAATGTACGGTTCCCATGGGATAGATTTATTTTTGTTTTCATAGAGATGAACCCGAGCGAAACGAAGGTGACTATTGTCGGTTTGTACGAATATTTACCACTTTTTTGTTTTCTAATGTAAAATATGTGATTTTTAGGTGCAGGAGTTACTATATGCAAAAAAACTTAGCCTACCGAGCTGATTCGAGCTACTTATTTATTAGTCTATTCGTCCGTCTTTATAATTGGTCCTATCTATACATATAATAAAATTCTATCTAAGCCGAATACGTACATTAAATATTTTTTGGAAATTCTTATTGGAATAGACATTATTATCGATACAGAGGCCAAATCTATAGTTTTAAAATTATTGTCTGTCTGTCTGTCTGTCTGCGGTAACCCGCATCACGGAAAAACCACTGGAAGAATTTTGATGAAATTTGGTATAGTGATAGCTGGTTATCCGGGTCGACATATAGGATACTTTTTAACGCGGGAAAATATTCCATTTCTGAGAAAAAGTACAAAAACTGCAATGTAAGAGTATACTAATATGTAAAACTTAAAAATTTGGTTTTTGGTCATCTGAACGCGGGCAAAGCCGCGGGCAATGCTAGTATTTTATAAAGGACAAAATATTTATATTTATTCGTCCTATTAAAGGACGAATAGAATTGACCCGTTGTTGTTTTAGTAGCCAAATTTCACATTATTAAGTGGTTTAAAAAGTTGAATAGATTCATTTGAACACTACATTTTCTACTCTTGGTAAAAACACGCAAACATCAAATGCTGAAGTTAATTAATTATTTAAAGTAGTATGTATGACAAACACAAAAGTTTTTGATTAAATGAAAATGTGCCTCTTTTTGACATTGTAACGGCTGAACAAAATGAGTGAAATTCGTAACGGTGTTAGGGTATATGTACACATAGGCTTCTTTTTATCGACATACCCCCCATGCTAGCAAAACCGCGGTGATAAAAATGATTTCGGTACGGATCATAAAAAGATTGAAATTTTATTTTTGTTCTCTATTTTTGAAATTTCGGTATTAATTTATTACATTTGTGAAATTATGCTTCTTTTGGCACGTTTGGAAAAAAATATGAAAGTAAAATTTTTACGATGCGCGCGCACACCGACAGCCAAAATGCGACATGATGAAGTTAACTGATAACTGTCTATCCGGTTCCCGTGAAAAGTCATAACTATATTCAAAGTAGTTTCTCAAATACACATAAATCTATAACACGTGTTTTATATCAGTGGAGATAACAAAAAATATTTATCAACCGACTTCATTTTTATTAATTTGTCATTCCTTTTACAGAGAGTTTGACATATGGGATAAAATCTTTAGCTATTTTTGTTCTGTTACGCCAAAGAAGTATAACTTCTTACGTGCATACATAAGTACACACACACGTTTTTTTTGTAAACAAGGGATTTAAAGGAATTTAAAACTCAATATTTCAGAAACTATAATAATACTTAATCAGCTAGTCGGTATATTCCCTTACATTTTTAGGTCTATTCCAAGAACTAAATCGCAGATTTCATTGAGTTTGTTTAACGTTTCCAGGAAGTATATAAATATCCTTAAAGCATGTACAAAGTACAGTCAAAAAGAGAACGTGCTATCTTTAAGCCGATCGAAGTAAAGCGTGTTAATGGGCAAAGTGTACCAAATTTTACGAACATTTAGATTTCTTTTTCGTAATTTATTTTTAAGTGTTATTTTAATTGTAGGGTAGACAAAAATATTTGTCACTAAGTTCTATTCCTAACATAATTGCAGCCAGAAAATTCTTTTAACTAATATAGTATATTAACTACCTCGGTGGTGTAGTGGCTAGCATGAACGGCTGCACACTTGGAGGTCCTGGGTTCGAGTCACGGGTCGGGCCAAGTTTAGTATCTTTCGGTACGTTAAGCCTCAGTAACAGCCCGGAGTTGGGAAGTTGGTGGTGTTTCACCCCCTTGCCTAGGAGAGCATGTAAAGCCGTCGGTCCTGCGCCTTAACTCTCACTGGTCGTGTCGAGTGGTCGTCCCACCGGAGTATGAGAGTGACAGGAATAGAGAGTGCACGTTGTGTCTGCGCGTACACTCGTGCACTATAATATCTCCTGCGCAGTTGACTAGTCTCAATGAGGCTGGCCGACTTAGCTTGGGACAAATATTTTTATGTTAAAGTATTGATCGGTCCTGGATTTGCTAAGGCTGATGTTATAAGGAATAACTTAGGCTACTTTTATTAAAAGAATTAGAGTTCCATTCAAAAAAATTAAAACGTACGGGACACACCTGAACGAAACGAGAGTTAGTAGCTAGTTTAAAAATATATGTATAATAATTTAATAAAAAATACAATCTTTGCTATGTTGTGAAATTCTAAAAGTTTCTTAGTTGTCCTTGTTACAAAAATCTACGGAACAGAAAGACATTATTTTTTGCATTATATGTATACCTATAGGTAGAGACTTATTGGTCAGAAAGGCCATAGAGTGCTTTTAATGTCGCTTAATCAAATTACCGTGGAAAAATATTATATCACAAATTTTGAGACATGTCTTGAAGCTAAGGGCATGACCAATAAAACTAACCAATAACTTAACTTCATAGAAACTCATTATAAATGTACTAAATCTAATGTAATCTATACTAATATTATAAAGACGTAAAGTTTGTGAGTTTGTGACGTTGTAGTGGGTAATCTCTGGATCTACTTAACTGATTTAGATGAAATTTGATAAGAAGATAGTTTGAGATCCTGGGAAGGACAAAGGATACTTTTTATCCCGGAAATCATCCCTTAAGGGGGTGAAAATGGGGATGAAATTTTGTATGGGGAATCAACCTAGGCACGAACCCGAGCGAAACGAGGGCGACTCGCTAGTAATATTATAATATACTATCTGAGTCGCTTGGATATATATTAAATCATTTTTGGCAAATTTTATTGAAATAAATATTATTATCGATACAGAGACCGAATCTATAGTTTTTAGAATTTTTGTTTATCTGTCTGTATGGGAACGCATCACAAGAAAACCACTGGACAGATTTGATGAAATTTGGTATGATGATAGCTGGTTTTTGGGGTCAACATTTAGGATACCTTATACTGCGGGAAAATATCTCATCTCTGAGAAATCTATACTAACCTTAAAACGTAGGGACGAACACGAGCGAAGCGAGGGTGAGTCGCTAGTATCTACAAATTAAAGCTGTTCCGGTGTGACATTAATTTATTTCTCGTAGGAACAAATAATAACAGACCTAAGTCCAATAAACTTGACATTATTTAGCGCATACCATTTATTATGGCCGGAAAAGCTATTTTTTCTTGAAATTTGCTATTTGATTATATAAATGTTAAAGTGAAAATTAAATATTGTGTTATATTTTTATAGGATTCTTTTTATATTATCTTCAAAGCATTTTCCGATGAGGATTTTCTTTGGCGGTTTGAAGTAAGTTTAAATTGAAGCACGATTTAGGGTGTACAAAAGAAAAGCCAATCAAAAAGTAAAATTAAAAGTCAGTTTGTTTTACCACCAGTCAAGTGCTAGCTTCATTGTGATTGTTTAAAAATGTGAAAACTTACAGTCTTTGAATATAGTCAAGATTACCCAAACCACTACATTCACTTCGATAGACCTCAAATCCTTGTATAATATTAAAACATAACAACACTAATAGAATTATTAATTATAAATATATTTAAAAAAATCTTAAAATAGAAAATAAATTGATGTTCTCCTAGCCGATTCCGGCTACGGCGGTCAATCTCATTGAGACTAGCCAACTGCGCAGGAGATATTATAGTGCTCAAGTGTACGCGCAGACACAAGTGCACTCTCTATTCCTATCACTCTCATACTCCAGTGGGACGACTGCTCGACACGACCGGTGAGAGTTAAGGCGCAGGACCGACGGCTTTACGTGCTCTCCGAGGCACGGGGGTGAAGCACCGCCAACTTCCTAACTCCGGGCTGTTACTGAGACTTACTATACAGAAAGACTCAATAACTAAACTTGGCCCGACCCGGGACTCGAACCCAGGACCTCCGAGTGTGCAGCCGTACATGCTAGCCACTACACCACCGAAGCAGTTAAGATAAATTATAAAAATAGCAACCCAAATTAAACAATTTCAAATTGTTAAACAATAGCAACACTAATCAGAATTATTTTTATACCTTTAAAACTTTGAGGTACTTGAGACATAAGTTTCTCCCATGATCACATTTGTGTAACTGTACAGTATAAATCTTCAGAAACAAATATCAAAATAAATACGCGAAAATAATCGAAAAGATAGGTTTAATTAAAATGCCAAATATTGACGTACATCCAAATAAAGTATTATATATACATAGTTTGAAAAACAAAATAGAATTCATTAAATCTATAAACTCTAACATAAGAAAAAAGAAACTTAACAATAATTTGGCCTTCAAACTGTTAATTCTGAAAATTAAACCCCACAGAGTATATTGACCTGGACTTCCAAACATATTATGGTTAAGTATAAAACCAAAGGTCAAATCCCATTCGTCTCTACCATAAAAATTTACATCGAGAAGAATTTTATGAAGTCATTGAACGAGTGTTAAAGCAAGCATGCTGTATTGAGTATTGAACTCGGGGTTAGGAAACTCTTTGGTGGTAGGAATTGTAACCATGGTGATTTGTCGTACTGCTGGGAAAGTATTAAAAAGTAAACGTTGAATCATGGCTCTCTTATCTTTTTGTTTTTACAGTACTGGCCCAGTGGTAGAAATTCAATTGTAGTTATTATTGAAAATTCGAAATATCTAATTATTTTATTTTTACCCGACTGCAAGGAAAGGGTTGTGTTTTTCGCGCCTATCTTTGTATGTTTTTCTTTGTTTGTCTTTGCCTATTTAATTTTTTTTTTAATTTAAAAGAAAATTTGGTTTTCAAACAGAGCAGAAAAAAATACTAAGCTATTTTATGTTTGCATAGTTATATATAAATTTTTATGATTTTTTTAACCGTTTAACATAGAAACAAGGTGGTAAATCAAGTGTGTATTTTATAATCCTATTGACAACTAATTTGAAGGTTAGATAAATAAATAAATAAATAATAAATAAATATGTTGGGACATTAAAACACAGCACCATCTAGTTCCATGTTAAGCTACGAGGCATGTGTTATGGATACCAGATAGTTGATACACTACACATATATAAATTTTAAATACATATATATTATAAATATAAACACCCATGACTGGAATACAAACATTCGTGCTCCGCGACCGCTGGCACAGCAAGTAGGGTCACTACACACTGAGTCAAACGTGTCGTCAGATAGATATCTGAGAAGAAAGATAGACATGTGTTTTAAATCATTAATTAATAATTATAGTAAATTCCATCACTAAAAGCAGAATAACAGAAAAATACTGCTTAAAATTTTAATATACATATGTATAGCTTTTTAGTTACAAGAAAATTATTGTTACACTTGCGTCTAACCAATAAAGTGTTAAATCATTTACTTAGTTTATGGTGACCAGTTACATATTATGTACTTAGTGTCTAGTATCTGACCTATGTACGGATACTTACTAATACTATAAATAGAAAAGTAACTTTGTCTGTCTGTCTGTTAGTTTTTCATGCCTAAACTTCACGCTGAACCGATTTTGATGAAGTTTGGTATAGGTTGAATGGGATCTTGGAGAAGGACATACGATACTTTCTGTCGCAAAAATGAAACTTGAAAGGGGTGTAATAGGGGTTGAAAGTTTGTCCTATAATTTTAGTAAGAAATAAAGAATATTTTGACGTTTATGACCAGTCACGATAAAATAGGGGATGATTCCAAGTTTTTTTAAAGTACTTACGGCTTACCTACTTTTCTATGTATATATATGTATATTATAATATAGTCTATCTATTCCATAAAAACCGTAAAAATGTAGTGGATTATATCTTTGTCAGTTTATTTTAAATATTTGTTTTTAATAACTCTTTTATAACTAGAAAGCTACAAGTATATTCTCCAAAAGTAGCACAGACAATAATAATTTTTGTTTTCCAGTAACAATGAATTGTCAGCCTGAAATATGTCAGGGTGTGTGTAGGGCGTGGGTCAGTAGCACTAATTATTATAATACGAGTTTAATTATGTATTTTATATTTAATTTTTGTTATTCTTTTTGTCATTTGGTTGCGCTATTTTGCAAATAGGCAATTGTGATGGGATAAGCCGCGTGAGTGCGCTGATGCACTCACCCCAGTCGTCGTTACACCGTGTAACAATTAACACGGCTTCCGCGTAATTAACTATCATCCCGCACCGCGCGCGCGCAGGTTGACCGCGCCCTATATGCTTTATGAACTTTTTTACTGTGTACTATACGAACTTTAAGTGCCCTGTGCTAATTTTTCATGGAAGCGGAGATAGGAGTTGCAGCAGAAGGTGAGTCCCTGAACTTTTGTTTTTTTTGCATGTGGTGTGTCCATCACCGGCAGGGGTTCCCTTCTCGGGAGGTAATACGCCTTCCCGCATCCCAAAATTACAGTCCACTTGCTCCACCATAAAGTTTTGGTCACTTCGCGTCGGATTAATTCCAATTCCTTGAAATTATTTCCACAATTACCTACCCGCTTCCCTTTCGAAACGATCGCATCGCTCGCGCTACGCCATTTTTTGTTCTAGAACGTGTATAGTACAAGTACCTACCGCAATAAGTTATATTTTACTCTCATCATTTTATTTTATTGTTACATAATATCATTTATTTAATTTGTTTTAATATAGACCTGCGCGTACACATCGCGAAAGTAATTTTCTTGCCTATCTTAACATCGCATAACTTAATAGTTAATATTTATTTGTATCCACGTACTCATTTCGTAACTGTTTTCATCCCGTTTATATATTTAAAAAACATATTTTAATGTACTAAGTTAAGATATGTATTTCGCATCGCATCGCATTATAAAATAAGTGAATACATTTTATATCATTTATTATATTTCGTCCCGCATCCATTTCTATCTGTAAAATAGATAGGTTTTGTAATACGTAAATATTTAAATTTACGTACATAACATATTTTGTGCTAACGTAGCACACCGCATCCTTTTGTTCGTTATATTCATAAGATTTCAACTACCGTCATACCTACTCATTTTATTTAGTTATTTCGTTCATTCGCCTAATTTATAATATATAAAACAGTTATATAGTTTGTTAAACATGACGTCTCCGCAAGAAATGAATATTATTATGCTTGAGGCTAAACTTTCCGCGTACTTTGAACGTATTCAAAGTATCTACGATTTGTCATGTAGGCTTAATAGTGACGCAGATATCGAGACATTGGTTACTCGTGCTGAGGGTTTAGAATCGGTTCGTAGTAGCTTCGAAAAGGTCTTATATGATTTAAATCGTTTTAACATGGAGATAAATCCTAAATATAAGCCAGATTTCAAAAAACTCAACGCTTTCGAAGACTTGTATTGTCATATTAAGCGACAAGTTTCACTTAAATGTCTCACTAACAAACCCGCTAGTCAAAGCTCATATTCGAAGCCTAGACTTCCACCAATAGAACTGAAAGGGTTCGACGGTGACCCGCGCAACTGGCCGCTATTTTATTCTAGTTTTGTCGACACAATACATAACAACCCTACTTTGACGTCATCTGATAAGTTATATTATTTAATAGGCAAGCTGACTGGCAAGGCATTGTCGGTGTATGCAGACATTACGCCGTCACCTGACAACTACGAAATAATATTTAACGCCCTTGTCTCTAAATACGAAGACAAGCGGCTCCTCGCGACCACTTATTTAAATACTATATTTGAATACAAACCACTTTCTTCCGCGTCCCAATTAGAACATTTTATAGATAGATTTTCATCTTCTGTATCCGCATTAAATAATTTAAAATTAGATAATCTAAGCGATTTCATTTTGTTATATATAGCTCTCAAAAAACTAGATTGTGAGACCACCCGCGCTTTTGAAATGGAAAACCGAAATTGTGGAATTCCAAAACTTGACGATTTACTTTCTTTTGTCCGCGATCAAATTAAAATCATACAACGTCATGGTTCATTAAATTCTAAGTCTAAACGTCATTCAAATTTACCGCTTGTTTCTAAAAACGTTGTAAAGTCATTTTTAGTAAATAGTAATTCCGCATGTCCCGTTTGTTCTTTAAAAACTCATACTCATTATTACAACTGTTCTAAGTTTAACGACATGAATCCGCGTGAACGATATCAGGTTGTCAAGCGCAACCATTCATGTGTAAACTGTCTCAGTTTACGACATACCGCATCAACTTGTAAATCGTCTAATGCCTGTAAACATTGCAATTCACATTCGCATCACACTATGCTTCATTTTAATGATAACACGCATTTCAAAAATAAAAGTAGCCGCTCGCAATCTGAAAGGGAAAACGTCCCTGCGCGAGCCGCGTACGTCTCGCCGCCGCGGCGGTCGCGGTCGCCTCGTGGTAATGCTATCCCGCTCTCACCCGCACGCGACGCTGCGCGCGCAGCCTCTCGCTCGCACGGTAGTGGCGCGTTATCATCACCCGTACACTCGACAGCGCAAGTTCTCTCAGCGTCGCATAGCAATTCCGATACGGCTAATGACGTAATATGCGCTATGGCGAACACTGTGCGTGCCTCCGCGCATAGTAGTCACGTTTTGTTAGGTACCGCTCGCGCTTACGTTGTTTGTAGCGATGGCTCATTCAAACAAATTAGAATTTTAATAGATACGGGTTCTCAAAATCATTTTATAACGAAAAAATGTTGTAAATTTTTAGGAATTAAAACAAAGATTATTAATAATCCTCTCTCAATAAAAGGCATTGGCGATTATGAGACGCAGTCTATAGGTACTTTTACAGAGCTGACTTTAGCTTCTCACTACGATCCGCGTTACACACTTCGTATTAACCCGCTCGTCTTAAATAAAATCTCAGATAAATTACCTTCGACAAACATAGACGCGAAACAAATAGATTATTTAAATAATATTGCGCTCGCTGACCCGGACTTTTACGTACCTGGTCAAGTAGACTTGATTCTCGGTTCTGAAGTTTTTACCGAGATCCTTCGCCCTGGTAAGGTGGTCGGACCCCCGGGGAAACCGGACGCATTTGAAACCGCATTTGGATACATTATTTTAGGTTCGCTTGAAAACTTAGTTGATTTTCCTATGACTTCTACATCCACGCATACGTTTTTCACTTCGACCGAAGATTCAATTGAAAATTTAGTTACGAGGTTTTGGTCTTTACAGGAGGTACCGTCTAAAAAACATTTATCTCCCGCTGAGCACCAGTGCGAACAGTTCTTTGTTTCTACTACGTCCCGCGATAGCACTGGTCGCTTCGTTACCGCGTTACCGTTTAACCGCGATCCTTCTTGCTTAGGGGATTCTCTAGTTTCTGCGCGTCGTCGCTATAACATTTTGGAGCGAAAGTTTAATTTAAACCCTCTTCTTCGTGAGGAATACGACGCGATATTCCGCGAATATTTAAAAAATGGAATTATCGAACCCGCGCCTCCATTGAACGTGGAGGATCCATACTACGTTATACCGCATCATGGTGTTTGTCGCTCAGATAAACTTACTTCTAAACTTCGTGTCGTATTAGACGCTAGTCACAAGACAACGTCAGGAATGTCTTTAAACGATTGCTTACACTCAGGCCCTAACTTACAAACAGACCTCACCGCTATTATTTTAAATTTTCGACTTTTTAAAATTGCATTTACCGCTGATATTAAACAAATGTTTTTAAATTTAATAGTTCGCAAATCGGATCGTCGTTTCTTAAATATTCTTTATAGGTTTGCGAATGAAAGCGACGTAAAATTATATAATTTTAACCGCGTTTGCTTCGGCCTGCGCTGCAGTCCTTATCTCGCAATGCGCGCTGTACGACAGCTCGCTTCTGAGCAGCAGCAGAATTTTCCGCTTGCTGCTGATATAGCATTAAACTACATATATATGGACGATTTGTGTATTTCGACTCGTTCGTCTGCAGATGGCGCTAGCCTGGCACAGGATTTAATTGAACTGTTTAGATGCGGCGGATTTAACTTAGTTAAATTTGTTAGTAACTCGACAGAGGTCCTGAACGCGATCCCGGTTGAAAATCGCTTGTCAAGCCAGGTTCAGTTTGACAATGATGATTCACTTAAAATCTTAGGCTTAAGTTGGTGTCCCCGCGAAGATATTTTTCGTATTGCTATTAATTTTACCCCGCGGGCTGAGTGTACAAAGCGTCTCATGTTGTCTACCGTAGCTAAACTATGGGATCTCAACGGTTTTTGTGCTCCAGTAGTTTTATATGCGAAATTATTAATTCAAGCTTTATGGCTCGCCCATATCGGTTGGGACGACTCGCCGTCTGAACATATTTGCACCGCGTGGAAAACTTTTATAAATGAGTTACCACTTTTACATAATTTTCAAATACCACGATTTTTTGGTATCACATCTGATACACACCGCGTTTTTCTTCTTGGTTTTTCTGACGCAAGTGAGAGAGCCTATGGAGCCGTTGTTTATATTTGTGTTGTGGTTCCAGGAGAACCAAACCGCGTCACGCTGGCCATGGCCAAGAGTCGCGTCGCTCCGACACGTACCGTCTCGCTGGCCAGGCTAGAACTCTGCGCTGTGTTGATCATGGCACAGCTGCTTAATTTTATCCGCGACTCAATAGCGGCACGTTGTACAGTTGATGACGTGTTTGCTTTTACTGATTCGTCCGTGGCTTTACACTGGACACATTCGTCTCCGCACCGATTTGACACATTTGTGGCCAATCGTATTTCTAAGATACAAGAGTATCTCGCGCCGCGTCATTTTTTCCATGTTGATGGAAAACAAAACCCTAGTGACTGCATCTCTAGAGGTTTATCTCCCGCGCAACTATTAGTTCATCCGCTATGGATGCACGGCCCGCAATGGGCTCGTGACAACCCCGCGTCGTGGCCTCTCAATAGGTTCACATTTGATGACACCGCGAATGATAAAGTTTATGAATATAAGAATATTAATCCATCTCTTATTGTCTGCACCGCAACCGTAGTCGCTGAAGAAAATTTTCTTCTTCAACTCGCGTCACGCGTGTCCTCGTGGGACAAACTACTTCGTATCATTGTTTATATTTTAAGATTCACTCGTAAACTTCCGCGCTCTGACTTTTTACAGTTTGAACACCTTAAGGTTGCTGAAGTAACTATTCTTCGTTGTTTACAATCGCATGTCTTTAAGAACGACATTTCGGCAATCAATTCACACCGCAAAGTCTCGAAATCTTTGTTACCATATGCGCCGTTCGTTCATAAAGATGGTTTACTCCGCGTAGGAGGACGTTTAAATAAATCCTCACTGTCATTTAACGCCAAACATCCTATATTATTGCCTAAAAATCATCGCATTACGGAAATGATTATAGATAGTTATCATCACAGGTTTTTACATCCTGGACCGCATCTTCTTTTATCATTGTTGCGACAGAGATTTTGGATAATGTCTGGTCGTAATATAGTACGAAAACGATTTAGGAATTGTAATAAATGTTTTAAATCAAACCCGCGTTCGTTAAACCCATTCATGGTGTCTCTACCCGCTCCTAGAGTAAACGAAGCCAAGCCCTTCATGAATACGGGCGTTGACTATGGCGGACCTTATAACATTCTTATAAGTAGGTACAGAGGCGCACGTAAAGAAAAGGCATATATTTGTCTCTTTACTTGTTTTGTTACGAGAGCAGTGCATTTAGAGCTTGCTGTCGATCTTAGCACTGAGTCATTTCTACGGGCTTTTAAGCGTTTCATTTCGCGCCGCGGTGAATGTTTAAATTTGTTTTCTGACAATGGTACCAACTTTGTTGGCGCCAAGACGCATTTCGATGAGTTACATAAATTTCTTAAATCTAAATCGTTTCGCGAATCTTTTAATGCAGAGGCTGCATCTCACGGCATCAATTGGAGAATGAACCCTCCTAATTCGCCTCATTTTGGTGGTGTATGGGAGACTAACATACGTAGTGTCAAACTTCATCTCAAACGCGTCGTAGGCGAGACGTTGCTTACCTACGAAGAAATGTATACATTGCTTACACAAATTGAGTGCGTGCTCAATTCGCGTCCACTTACTGTCATGAGTTCGGATCCTTCCGAACCAACCGCGTTAACCCCGTCTCATTTTTTAACGTTAGGTCCATTGACTTCGTTTCATTCCATTCCATGCGAAAATGCAAATCTTAATTTATTACATCGCAAACAATTACTCGACAAGCTTGTTCAAAGTTACTGGAATCGGTGGCGAAAGGAGTATCTTTCAGAGTTGCAAACGCGTTTAAAATGGAACACGCCATCCAATCCAGTTAGGAAAGGCTTGATTGTTATTATAAAATCAGATAATTGTTCACCGCTTAATTGGCCTCTTGCTGTCATAGACGAGGTCCACCCTGGCTCCGATGGTGTTATCAGGGTAGCGCGTGTGCGCACGCAAACCGGTACTTACGTGCGCCCAGTGGCAAAACTTTGTCCTTTGCCCAATCAGTAAAGTTCATATACATTTTCATTTAGTTTTAGTCGCATTTAGTTTACGTTAAATCTTTAGTTTAACTTACTTCATAGTTACTAAGTTACATTATAGCTTATTTCCGCGTTTTAATTTATATTCCGCTAGCATCCGCGACGCATCTCATCCGCTTCATTTCGTTCCGCATTTATAAATTTTTATCCCATCCTTAATTCTCATTATATTCCTTTCCCGTCCCTTTTCTTGTTTAGGGAAACCCTAAAGGCCGGGGGGATGGTTGCGCTATTTTGCAAATAGGCAATTGTGATGGGATAAGCCGCGTGAGTGCGCTGATGCACTCACCCCAGTCGTCGTTACACCGTGTAACAATTAACACGGCTTCCGCGTAATTAACTATCATCCCGCACCGCGCGCGCGCAGGTTGACCGCGCCCTATATGCTTTATGAACTTTTTTACTGTGTACTATACGAACTTTAAGTGCCCTGTGCTAATTTTTCATGGAAGCGGAGATAGGAGTTGCAGCAGAAGGTGAGTCCCTGAACTTTTGTTTTTTTTGCATGTGGTGTGTCCATCACCGGCAGGGGTTCCCTTCTCGGGAGGTAATACGCCTTCCCGCATCCCAAAATTACAGTCCACTTGCTCCACCAGTCATTAGAAACGGTATATACATATATTTAAGAAAAGATATCTTCATATAACTTATAGCCATAAAGAATAATATATTTTTTTAATTCAAAAATTAGACATCGCCTACATGATTGCAATTCGTACTCCGATTTTCTCTCTGTACCTCCTTCATTCTTGTCTCAAAGATAATGAAATAACGTAACTTTACTCAAATATTTGTATGTATGTATGTATTCTATTCAATCCTTTTTCAATACCAGGGGGTTTAGGTAATAGTCCACCACACCGGCCAAGTGCGGGTTGGCGGACTTCACATGTATTGGAAAACTTGCTAGGTTCTCAGACATGCAGGTTTCCTTACGATGTTTTCCTTCACTGTAAGACAAGTGGTAATAATGTTGACAATGATTCGCCCATGAAAATATCAGAGGAGCGAAACCCGGGAATTGGACCTGTTTCTCTCGTTTTTTTTGCAACGCGTTACCACAGTACTACCACTGCCTTCTACTTAAAAAATAATTAAAATAAAATAAAATGCAATGAATAACTATGTACCTAGGATATAATAGAAATTAGTTAACATTTTATAGCCAACACAATATTCAAACGTATACAATAAAACCGGATGAATAGGCGTCACTCTGTACATTATGCATCAGCATCCACATCTGATTACGACTTATTTGTAGAATGTTATGTTAGCATTTCCTTAGTTTCCTCTCGTAAAGATAGAAACGTTGGATAATGTTTATTAAATAAAATTATTCTAATCTCAATTATTGCTTAATACTTTCTTAGATTTACGCGAATATTTGACGTTTTAAATAGAACTATTTTTTCATCATTTGGAACAAAAAATCAAAATATTTCCTCGAAAAAAAAACCGAATAAATAGTTTTATGTAAAATCTCAATTATTGCTCTTTAACTAAAAAGTTACATCTACAACAAATCAATCAGTTAAAAATGAATATTCCACTCGAAGAGACAGATTTTTTTTTTGACGTAACGTACTTTAAAAAAAAATGAGTCGGTTCATAATTGTCAAACAGAAAAAAACATACATTGGAATAAAGTACCTCCTCTTCTTTGATGTCGGTGAAAAAAAAACCAAAATGTTTTAACTTCAACGAACCAACAAAAAAAAGTGCTAATGGCTACATATATTTTTAAATTAATATATAACAATTAAACTGAAAATTTTAATAAAGATTAGTTTTAAACAGCTTTTAAAAAATAAGTCTTTAATTTGAGGAGTTTTTTTGTATATTGCGTGATGTTTTCACCAGTTATATATAATAGATTTTAATACAATATTTTTTCAAAAACCTCCAAGTACAAAAGTCAAGTAAACAAAACTGCCAAACACTTTCAGCGCTTGTTTTGAATTATGTTGAATAGTTTCTGAGATTAAGCGAAACAAACTTATCTATTTTAAGCCCTTATTCAGAAATACAATGAATCGAAATAGAATGAATTAGTAAATAATATTTTATTTTGATTACAATCTGAGAGTCTTTTACAAAATGAAGGCACGTAACTTTGGCTCACGAGTCAAATTCAAACTTGTCCTCACGTACTTGTATTTAGCCCTTTTTGAGGTCCCACTGCTGGGCTGGGCCTCCCTTCAATACGAAAGGATCAGGCCATAGTCCACCACGCTGGTCAAGTGCGGGTTGGCGGACTTCACATGTCTTTCGAAAACTTGCTAGTTTTTCTCAGACATGGACGTTTCCTCACGAGGTTTTCCTTCACCGTAAAGCAAGTGGTAATCAAGTTAGAAATGATTCTCACATGAAAATATCAGAGGTGCGAGAGTACCCGGGATTTGAACCCGCTTCACTCGGTTTCCCGAGCGAGCGTGTTACCACTGGACAACCACTGCCTTGCTCGCTCATGTACTTGGAGGATAATTAAATAAAGAAGGATCGACTTCTAAAAGCGGAATAATAGAATAATGGTATAAAATAGTAGTAATAGTACTCGTAGTAGTTTTGGTGTCTTTAAATTCATTTCAATTTTTCAGTTATCAAAAATCACTTATTTCAGATAGTTACTTCTTACTGCCTTTAACTTGGTTTCGTTTTGATTAAATATTAAATGTGTATAAAATCTATTCTTAAGGTTGTAGAACAATTTTACCAGACACGTCCAGTTTTAATTCTTATATTTTAGATTCGACTAATCACAAATTACCTAATTTTGTAATATCTTTTTTGTGAAAATTCAAAACATCAAACTATACTTTATGCTATTGTAATAAATATATTATATTTTTTATGCTGAATAAGTTAAGTACTTGTATGTTTTACCTACATAATAACTTCATTAAAGATATTACAGTATTAAAAGACAAAATGTCGTCATCATACGTTTTGTTTTGGAATGGCGTCATATATGACTCAGTGTAATAAATGACATAAGAATCACATTCGTATATTAAGCATTATATCTAGGTATTATCGTAAATACACTATGAAAATGGCTTTCATTTGTTAACTAGTTGTCGCCCGCGACTTAACTAGTTTTGCATCGGGTACGTCGAAAAAAAACTTGAGTTTTATTATACTAGACTTATCAATAAGTAACGACTCACCCTCGCTTCGTTCGGGTTCCTCCCTAGATTGATTCTCCATACAAACTTTCATCCCCATTTTCACCCCCGTAGGGCATGATTTCCGGGGATAAAAGTATCCTATGCCCTTCCCAGGGTCTCAAACTATTTTCTTACCAAATTTCATCTAAATCGGTTCAGTAGATCCATAGATTACCCCATACAAACGTCACAAACTTTACTTCTGTATAATATTAGAATAGATTAGCTATCTCTATTCCAAACACTTAAATCCTTAAGCCGTTATAGCGTGAAGAAGAAACAAACACAAACAAATTTTCGCATTATAAATTTAACTAAATTTAAATTTGCGCTTTAATAATAGTACCTGGGCGACCGTGGGTGACTAAAAGATATCAAAAATATGTGTTTGATTGAATGTTTTTTGGAACAGAATCCAGCCTAATTTATTTATTTATTACATAGGTCGCTAATAGAGCATATATCCTTACAATTGTACATGTTAATAAACAAAAGAAGATCTAGTCTGAATGATGCCCTAATTATAAGCAACACTGCATTCTAATAAGACAACAACATAGTAACTTAATAATAATAGTTTACATTAGTGAGCAAAAATAAAATTGAAATTAAAATTAACAGTAAGTATATTCTCAAACAAAAACTTGAAGATGTGTTTTTTTTATTAATAATAACAGACTAATGTGCAGACTTACATTATATTAAATTACTGAGGAAACTAATTGTTATATAAAATACTTATGAGATGAAAATGTATTCTTTATATTCTATGTATTATATCTTTAATTTCTAAATCTAATTTTAATCACGATAGCGTAAAAATACATCGTTATAAAATTCATGAAGTAATACTTTTTATTTAAATTAAAATTTAAGCAGATTATAATATCTATATTAGCTTAATTATTACCATACCAATTATAAATATATCGTATATAAACGGTAAGTCATATTAAAGGCAACTCTAAAAAATTAAAAGTACGTATAAAAATCATAATAAAATAAAATGAACGCGGTAATTATATTAATAATATGTACGAAAAAGCTATTTAATAAGAAATTATTCAAACAATCTTAAACAATCTTTTGTCAAGTTTGTTGCTTTTTTACTCAAAATAAAGACGTAAATCCCTAAACTTGCTAAATTTTATTATTTGTGTTAATATAAATAATAAATATTTTAATGTTGGTTAGTTATTAAAAGATAGACGTAATATTATGTAATATTTTAACTTGATTTACACATTTTTAATATGAAAATAAGCGCAATAATTTTTTTACCTAGTTAATATTTCAATATGAAAAATATATATTTTATAAGAAATATATAACCACATACAAATTATATTAAAATAATCGGAAAAAGAATAGGTATAGAAAAGATAAGTTCGTGGCCTAATAAATAACGTATCAAATCAGAATCTCTACCTTTAATCACATGTTATAAGATCAATAACCTATAGCCCACCAATTCTTTAGATCCCTATCTAAGTCTTTACGACATAACGATTAGAGGTCAAAATAATTTGGGGTGATTTCAACCCTTGCACGCGATATGCCACTACTAAAAACCGAACAAGCCGACGATTACCACATTTTGTCGCCAGCACTGGCCGAATCATAAGTCTCTTGGACACGATACCGCGCGAACGTATTAAAAAAAATAAAAGTGCTTCCCGCGTTTTCTTAATCTGTTGAGTGAATTTTGACGGATTCTTATTAAAAATGGAGGGTTGCGGGATGAAATGTATAAAATATCTTCTTGTTGTTTTCAACGCTTTGTTTATGGTAAGTTGGACAGATTTATTTTTAATTAAGTTAAATTATTATGAAACTGATAGATTTTTGAAATTGGTTATGCAAAGTATTTTCAGAAAGATCGAAATATTATTTATTAAAGTTTAGTATTCGTTTATATTAATATTTTTATTAGTTTTTAGAAATGACTCATAGTAAAAAGCTTGTTAGTAGGTCGTTTATTTCCGTCACTAGAGCAGCCGGCCCTGATATTTCAGTTTTATTTTCGTTACAACTTGTTATTGTTTTCCTCTTTATATACGAGTACGAGTACTTCAGTAACAAGGTATTATCTGTGTACATTAATTAAAGGATTAATAAAAAATAGTTTTTATATATATAACTTTATTTTTTATATTATTTATTGATTATATATACAAGTCTAGTCATTTATATAAATGACTAGACTTGTATATATAATCTAGTTATTTATTTAATTGGTTAGTAGTTATTTAACATAATTTAATATTCGAATGTTGCTGGTTCTCTATTTTTAAACATATTATCTATAAAGTAGTAATATATTATCAAATATGGCTAGTTTACATTTTTAAATTAGTTTTAGTCTTAGATATTTGTTTAAAAAAAAAGAACATACCAATAATAGCAGCAAACATCGATAACACAAATTATAACATATATAAAACACATTCGTCCTTTACGTCGATCAATAGGTATTGCGTAGGACCTTAGTCTTAGGACTTAAGCTGTAGGCCTTATACTACTATTTCTGGTAAACGAGAAATAAATCAACTCCAATGATGAAATATATGTCTTACTAATTTCAATATGGCTTATTTTATTCATACAAAGCTAAGGATGTGAAAATATAATATTTTATAAAATTTATTTAATTTTTATCCTTTATAATAATCATTTGTTTTTATTTAACACGAGTATATACATACATATCACAACGAGGTAAATATCGCACTAATATAGAAGGAAAAATATTTAGGCTATGTAATACATAAAATATTCGAGAAATTTTCCCTTCATTTCCATAAGAAACTTTAGTAAGTATATTTATCCCATACAAAGCAAATATTCTAATATAAATTGTATTTAACAAACAACACATTAAAACTAGCTATTTACCTCCCCTTCGCTCGGACGTATCCCTAAAAGTCAATAAGTAGCCTACATGTTACTGCTAGTCATAGTCTATCCGTAAACTACTAAATATCATCCAAATCTGTTCAGCCGTTTCAACGTGTGAAGAAGTAACAAATATACACATCAGACCTTTAATAAAAATTGAGTTATTATTTATGCACCATTAAATATAATACTATTATTTCAATTTCAATTAATAAAAAAATGTTAAATATTTAAAAATACTCACCGTACATTTTCATGTTTAATTCACAATTTTAATAAATGTTTACTTATAACATACATACTTATAACATATGTATGCCTCTTCGTTGATTTGTAAAAGCTATGATGGTAATGCATATGTATATGTCAATTTAAATAATCCAGGGGTTTTCCTGTATTGTCCAAATAACTGAAAAGTCATAGGTCCTTGCGTCATTTTATATGAAACTTTATGGGTTTCACAGAGCAGTTTATTTAAATGGTCATTCATGTGTGAGTCGGATTCGCGCTATTAATTTAATCATTTTATGATTTTTCCCTTAAGTTTTAGTAAAAAAACCTAATTATAAGCAGAAATATCGTTCATTTTATTATAAACTAGCGACTCATCCTCTCTTCACTCGGGTGCGTTTTTTAAATAGATATACATAATTAGTATTAGCCAGTGTTAACCATGTATTAATATTTTTTGAATTAATTTTTAAATGAATTTTCGTAATTTTTCTGATGTTTTAATAGTTACTAGAATTCGCCGAGTGGTCGAACTTCGACCATGATTATTATAGATTTTTTTATTTATAAAACTAATGCTCGTCAATAGCTATTAAACTAAAACAAAAAATAAACAGATCGGTTCACAAACAAAATGTTTATTTTAATTAATTTAAGGTATGTATAATAATATTAGCTTTCTACACTAAGTATATCTCCATATAAATTTTAACTGCGTCTTCACATTCCACCGTCCGCGTAATTTTCTTAAATAGGGATACAAAGTTTTTGCTTCTCGCATACTAATATTATAAATGTGAAAGTGTGTTTGTTTGTCCTTCTTTCACGTCGAAATGGAGTGACGGATTGGCGTGATTTTTTGTGTAGAGATAGTTGGAGGGCTGAAGAGTGGCATAGGCTACTTTTTACCGCGGAAAATTATCTAATACCCACGGGAAAACACGTTATAAAACTTGATATAATTGCTCTTCAATAAAAATAAATAAATACTTGTTTTAGCATTTTCCGAATTCATCCTATAAGGGAGTAACATAGGGAATGAAAGTTTGTATGAAACTACCTTTTTAGAGATTTTTTGTAGTTTTAGCGCGAGCGAAGCCGCGGGTTCTGCTAGTTAATACATAATTCTCAATTTGACCACAGACTTTAACAATAAATAACAGAGTATATATGCGCGTGTGTGTAAAATACATGGTAGTGTGTGTAATGTTTTTTTATTGATTTAATGTATTTTTATGCATAATTTTATTTTTTTATTACTTATGTATTAATATAGTCAAAGAAATTCAACCTAGTTTTGCAGAAATTACTAGACAAAAGAATCTAGGTCTAGCTTAATACCAAACAACTGAAATAGGACCTTCATCAATTTTAAACCTTTTTATTGGTTTTATGTGACAATGGCGAAATAAATATGGTATAAAAACATATAAAAATAGAATTTGAATACTAAAAAAGTTTCACCACTTAAGTAAAGCAATTTTTATGTCAGCGCGCTTAGAAATTGTGCATTTATATGATCAAGGATAAATAGATCTTCCGGCCATTAGCTTTACATTATTGTTTTATTTTTAATGCAAAAATGAAGTCAGAGCTAGAATAAAAATAATGATGGAGCAATACTATTAAAAAGCATTTGGTACAAATGAATAGGTATACTTGAATGTAAAAAAATAATTACTTTTAGGTTTATTATATGTATATAAATTAATTACAACAGGCCTTTATGGATATTCTATTAATATTTTTCTTAATGAAACAACATCGTGTTTCGGTTATACATAGATATATCTCACGAATAACGAACATACATACATCGCAATATAATCTTACTAATATTATTAAATGTGAAAATTTGAATGTTTGGATGGATATTTTTTACTCAATCACACCAGAATGGCTGAACAGATCTGGGTAAAATTTGGTACAGAGATAAATTATAGTCCGTAATAGAACATAGGTTACTCTATATCCCGGAAAAATGTACGGTTCCCGTGGGATAGGTTTCTTTATGTTTTTTGTATATATTATATTATTCTTATTCGTAGTAGTTGGCAGTCGTTGCTCAATATTTGTTAGGGGTAAATATTGAAATATTTTTCTTCTTAAGAAAACATAGTTTTTCTAAGGTTTCTATTTCAACTTGCTTGTATCAGCTTTACCTACCTGTAACTGGACTTAATTCTGGAAAATCGATCTTAACCTACTTCTGTTAGTTGTATCGATTTGAAACTTTCTAAGTATGCGGAGACCGGATGGTAATTCAATAATTTAATATTATCGAGTTGATGTAATGATGATCAGCCAGGAGATGGATTGTGGCACGCTTCGATAGGTATTAGTAAACGCATTAACTTATTTCTTTTCAACGAATCTCAAATGAGCATGAGATACACATGTCATTATGATAAGCCCTATACATTACAGTACGTCAAAAGCATGTATTCGTTTTCCTAAACATATTTATTTCATTGTCTAAACGAAATCCTAAAAATGTGTTATAATTTGCTTTAAACAAATCACTCATCACTCAATATAAATTACACTAGCGGCTCTCCCTCGCTTCGCTCGGGTTCGTCTCTATAAAAAAAAAAAACAAATCTATCCTACGGGAACCGGACTTTTACCGAGATACAAGTAGCCTATCCAGACTATTATCTATCTCTATGCTAAATTTCATCCAAATCTGTTCAGCCGATCTGGCGTGATTGAGTAACACACATCCAAACATCTAAACTCTCACATTTATAATATTAGTAATTTATTAAAATTATTGATTTTAGTCATACAAAATAGCAATTAGTTTACAATATATTAAAAGTCCATACGGGGGAATCATATAGAAAAAACACCTGCAAAGTACTGAATCATCGGTTTACAATCAATGGTATGCGTCATGCTGCATGATCTACAATGAATGACGTACACCCAAAGTCATTAGACCTATACGTGATGTTTCCTGCCTCCCTTCTCTTTGCTATATATCTAGGATTCATATAAATAACTAGCGGACTCACCCTCGCTTCGCTCGGGTTCGTCCCTACTTACATTTTAATGTTTAGTATCGATTTCTCAAAAATAAGATGTTTTCCTGCTGTAAAAAGTATCCTATATGGTGACCCGGATAACCAGCTATCATCATACCAAATTTCATCAAAATCCCTCCAGTGGTTTTTTCGTGATGCGGTAACAAACAGACAAACAGACAGACACACAGACAGATAGACAAAAATTCTAATAACTATAGATTCAGCCTCTGTATCGATAATACATTCTATTTCAATAAGTTTTTTCAAAAATTATTTAATGTACAGATTTAGCTTAGTTACAATTTTATTATACGTATAAGATAATAGATGTCAGCGTTATTGTATTGTTACCGAAGTAACAAAGATTTTCCAACCTAATTAAGATGCCATCCTTGAAAAATTTGACATACTTATCTGTTATTTTATTATAAGTAAAAGTAGTAAAAGCCTATAGAATTATCGACTATATATTAAAATCGAATCGAATTGATCAATTTGATTTTAAAATCCATAGAATTTATAAATTGTTAAATTATAAATCAAAGTTGAAGAAAAAGTGACAGAAGACACGAAGGTCGCCGACGGAACCCTATTACTAAACCTCCGCTGTCCATCCGTCTGTCCGTCTTTCTGGGGGCTGTATCTCATGAACCGTAATAGACAGAGAGTTGAAATTTTCACAGAGTATGTATTTCTATTGCCGCTATAATAACAAATAATAAAAAAAAAATAAAAATAAAAGAAACATTTTTTAACGTTCGTAATCGATCATCGAATTTAATATACTACTCGTACATACATAGAATAAAAGTCATATTAATAAAAAGTACATGTACGATAGTACGGAACCCTTCGTGTGCGAATTCGACTCGCACTTGACCGATTTTTTTAGATTTTATTATATGCTCTATATTCTTTTACGAAGCTTAACTAAGCCAAGTGCACAGTGTTATGTTTGTTGAATCTCTTAAACGTATAGACCAAATCATAGATCTTTATTTATTTATTTTGCGAATTTCATTTAAAAAATGAGGCTAATAGGTATGTTTATATGTAATACAAGCATTGCCCGCGGCTCCGCACGCGTTCAGACGACCATTACATTACAGTTTTTGTATTTTTTCTCAGAAATGAGATATTTTTCCCGGTAAAAAGTATCTTATATGTTGACCCGGATAATCAGCTATGAGCATACTAAATTTCATCAAAATCCGTCCAGTAGTTTTTCTATGATGCGGTAACAGACAGACAGACAGACAGACAGACAGACAGACAGACAGACAGACAGACAGACAGACAGACAGACAGACAGGCAAAAATTCTAAAAACTATAAATTCGGCCTCTGTATCGATAATAATGTCTATTTCAATAAGAGTTTCCAAAAAATATTTAATGTACAGATTTGACTCAGTTAGAATTTTATTATATGTATTGATTAAAAACATACATGAAACCGAGGATATCATTATCTGGTGATAAGCGTCTTAAGTTATAATGATAGATAAAAAAGCTTTATAGATAGACTTTTGAAGATATAAAAACACCTTATAGCTTATCTACGAAGTTGTTTTATAAGCTTTACAGTTTTTACAATTTTTTTCTTTAAAATAGAAGCTATCATAAAGAAATATTAATTAAAAAGATAAAATTCCAATAGACCTATATTAGAAGAAATAAAACGTAGTAGGAACATATCGAAGCGTGACTTAAGTAGAGTCACGCGAGGGCACAATCAAGACACTAATGTATTCCGGCACTAGCTTACGAATAAACAACACATTATTTACTTTTATTTAAACGTAGTAAATGCTGTAAAAAGATAAAAATGAATTAAAACACAATATTTACTTGTATAGAGTCATACAAGATATAGATGGATATAGGAAATATCAGGGTTTCAATTGTTATCAATTCTTAGATTCAAAATGTTAGGAATGAAAAAGTGTGTCTTCTATACATACTATAATAAAATTTTGAGTCGAACCTGTACATAAAATATTTTTGGATAAATCTTATTGAAATAGTCATTATTTTATCAATACGGAGGCCGAATGTAAAGTATTTAGCTTTTTTCTGTCTGTCTGTCTGGGAAAGCATCACGAGAAAACCACTGAACAGATTTTCATGGAATTTCCTGCTTGTTATCCGGGTCAAAGTATAGAATACTTTTTACTGCGGAAAAATACTGAGTGATCTATGCTAACCGTTAAAACGTAGCAAAGACGAACCCGAGCAAAGCGAACTCGTTAGTTTACGATAAGAGATCAATTTTTGCATTATGTAAAGTACTTTGTTGGTAGGGAGGAGTCAAAGACTACTTTTCCCCTGGTATGGGCCTTTCGTAGACATACACATATATATGTAAGGACCTAATCAACAATAACATGTTGAAAGTTTGTCAGTGGGTTTGATTCTTCTTTATGTTGCAACACTGGATTTGAGTGGAATTTAGAATGGAGATCTATAAACTTAATTTTAAGGGGGTTTGAGGTGGTAGTAAGCTTAATGGTATAGTCCTGAGATAGCACGTAGCCTACTTTTATCAACGTGCCACCCTTGATTATATATTTTTATAATATTAAGAATTTTTATTACTATCTAAAAACACGCAGCCGGACAGTAGGTGTGTCAATTCAATCCAATATCTATAACAAAGTGTAATATATCAAGTATATTGTTACATAGTTTATTTATTGTTTGTTAGGATATACATACTTAGCGAGGCATGAAGGTTGAGCCATTTTTTAACACTAGATTTAGTTAGAGCTTTTATTACAGTTAGGTACTTTAGATTTTACTACATTCGGATACCTAATAGTATTTGTAGTTTTAGTATAACTTATCTATACATATAATAAAATTGTAACTAAGCCGAATCTGTACATTAAATATTTTTCGGAAAATCTTATTGAAATAAACATTATTATCGATACAGAGGCCGAATCTATAGTTTTTAAAATTTTTATCTGTCTGTCTGTTACCGCATTACAGAAAAACCACTGGAGGGATTCTGATGAAATTTTGTATGGTGATAGCTAATTATCCGGGTCAACATATAGGATACTTTTTTCCGTGAGAAAGTATCTCATTTCTGAGAAAAAACACAAAAACTGCAGTGTAAGAGTATACCAATATGTAAAACCTAAGAATTTGGTTTTTTGTCATCTGAACGCGGGCGGAGCTGCGGGCAATGCTAGTCTTAAAATAAAGGGTAAAAAATTAGAGGTAAAAAATAAATAAAGCGTTCTCGCCAACAGCGTAACCCATGCGCCACGAATCACGATTAGTTACGTGATGTATTGAACGCGACATCAAATAATTGAGGCTACTTTTGAGAGTATTGTTTTAAAATCGAACTTAATCTATATTGCCTTGCTTCGCTTGGGTTCGTCCCTAGCTTAATTCAAATACAAAATTTCATCCCCAATATTACCCCCTTAAGGGATGATTTCCGGGATAAAAAGTATTCTATGCCCTTCCCAGGGTCTCAAACTGTTACCAAATTTCATCTAAATCGGTTCAGTAGATCCAGAGATTACCCCCTACAACGTCACAAACTCACAAACTTTACCTCTTTATATTAGTAAATATAGGTAATAGTCGTCATACCTATTATATAAAATTAGAAACCCAGAGCTTAAAACTCTTAACAATTGTCATGTGAATTGCGTACAATTGTGTATACCATATGCTTATATGGGATACTATATGAGAACGATCGATGAGACAGATTTTATGGAGTAGGCGTGACAATACACTGATTAAGTAACATTGTAAGTAGGATGGCTATATTAGTATTGATTATAGAAAGGTTAAATCTTTTACAAAGAAATTACGTAGTTATTTATAAAAATTCAAAATAGGTTGCATATACATATTTAAACACCAAATAGTGTTTAAATTATGAAAATATATTATTAAAAAGAAATAAAAAGGACATTTGTACTCAGCCCTTTTTAACGTTCCACTGCTGGGTACAGGCCTCCCTTCAATGCGAGGGGGATCAGGCCACAGTCCACCACGCTGACCAAGTGCGGAACGGACTTCACATGTCTCTCGAGAACTTGCTAGGTTCTCTCACATGAAGGTATCCTCACGATGCTTTCCCTCACCGTAAGACAAGTGGTATTCGTATTGGAAATGAAACAAAATTCGCACATGATAATATCAGAACTGCGAAACCTGAAAAAGGATATACATCGTCATTAACATAATATTTAATTTTCGATTTTGGATCAGTTCTAGAATTCGTAGGATTAAAATATTGGGTTTAAAAAGACCACTAAAACTGCTTGAGTAATCGTTTTTAAAGAAAGTTTTTACTGACATGGCGCATTCTACCTCTGTTGATAATAAATATTTCAATCTGTAAATTCTGCATTTAAACAATAAATATTCCCTCGACCGATAGATCTCAACTCTTATGTCGTCATAAAATTTTAAACCATGAAATAAGTAATTATTTCTATGAACCATTTATTTCATTGATTGAACGAATGATTCATTCCCTTTTATTTCTATGGTAGTGAAAATATGACGATGTTTTAATAGTTATCTTTTAAGATACTCAGGATCTTACAATAGTAAACTTTCATACTATTCGTATTAAGAATAATAGAAAAGAAGATAATATAGTTAGACGTATGTAATTGTATGTACCTACATACTTGCCAATATTATCTCATTCTGTTTTATATATTTTTTTTAATTGACGTTGACGAAGAAAAACAAGAACATGGAAAAGAAGCTTAGCGTGAAAAAAATAATTTTTATCTATATGTTTTTTAAATAAAATTAAAAATCTCAATATTCGGCTACACCGACACGTTTTGCTCAGTTTGTAGTGAATCTACTTGCTGTGCCAGCGGTCGTGTCTTCGAGTCCCGCTGGTAGCATTCATTTGTGTGATGAGCACAAATATTTGTACTCCAGTCATTCCAGTCCAATATTTCTACAAAATTGGAATAGCCTGAAAGTGATTACATCATTCATAAAGTATGTTAGAAAACTGTTTTCGAGTTTATTATAAAGATATAATATGTATCTCTCTATCTCTAAGATTTGTAGTAAGTGTTTGGAAGCCAAACAACCAAGTGTAAGAGTCCAGAGCGAATATATAACCACTGTACCAAATAGACCATTAAATTCCATATATCTTACAAAACTCATAGTATTCTATAGCAAAAAGTACCGGAAACGATTGCTATAGCAGTAACATATTTTAACACTAATATTATTCGTATCACACGTTTGAAGGGGCCCTTAGAATTTAAAGTTCTCGCTTATTATTATTAGCTTAATATACAACAAGACGTACCTACATGTGTTGTAACTCATCATAGCAACAAAACCGAATAAAGTAAGTTTAATAATAGTAAATATATATTATTTTATATTATCATATTACACAGAACGGGTCTCAAACTTCTGATATTCTCATGTGCGAATCATTTTCAACATTACCACTTGCCTTTCAAGTTTCCTTGGTGAAGGAAAACATCGTGAGACAGCCTGCATTTCTGAGAGAATCCAGCTAGTTTTCGAAAGACATGTGAAGTCCGTAAACCCGCACTTGGCCCGCGTAGTGGACTATGGCCTGATCCCCCTTAAAGGGAGGCCCGTTCCCTACAGCGGGATTTTAAAATGGATAAATACATACATACATACACACATACACACATTATACAGAATGTGAATCCCATTCACAAATCAAATTTTTAATGTCATTACTTATACTTTAGCGCATAAACATCACGTTCGATTTATCAGTGCACTGTGGATTCACAATCAGAAGCGACTTGAATTGAAAAAAAAAATAATTGTAGTGCGTATTAATTATAACAGGTTATACATTGATATTATCATTTCCAACATGATTACCACTTGTCTTACGTTGAAGGAAAACATCGTGAGGAAACCTGCATGTCTGAGACAACCTAGCAATTTTTCGAAAGACACGTGAAGTCCGCCAACCCGCACTTGGTCAGCGTGGTGGACTATGGCCTGATCCCCCTCGTATTTAAGGGAGGCCCGTGCCCAGCAGTGGGACGATAAAAAGGGCTGAATACATACATACATTGAAATAAATTTGAGAAATATATGGCTGAACGGTGTAGTTAAGTTTTAGTAAACAAAAAACTTCCTGAAAATGTCAAAGTCCTCAAATGATAATAATCTATAACAAATGCATTATGTTGGTGTCCTACTAAGTATATAGTAAGAAGGAAGTACCTTTCAGTAATGGAACAAGAGAAAAGGTGAGGCATTTATTATTAAACAGCCGTCAATCGCTTGGAAATGTTTGGTAAATGTTCATTTAATGATAAATCGATGACCCGGTCGTTATCTTACGTATGTACTAGAGAATACTACTATGTGTATTTATTTCACGTAGATTTTATAAGTAAAATTTAAAATGTGCGGTATATCTATGTAACTTATTTATTATTTGGACAAATATAATATTCTATGGTTAAATGTTAATAAATAATAATAAAATCTATCTAATAGGGAAATCTATACATATAATAAAATTTTAACTAAGCCGAATCTGTACATTAAATATTTTTTGGAAAATCTTATTGAAATAGACTTTATTATCGATACAGAGGCCGAATCTATAGTTTATAGAATTTTTATCTGTCTGTCTGTCTGTCTGTCTGTCTGTCTGTCTGTTACCGCATCACGAGAAAACCACTGGACAGATTTTGTTGAAATTTAATATGATGATAGCTGATTATCCGGGTCAACATATTGGATACTTTTTACCGCGGAAAAATATCTCATTTCTGAGAAAAAATACAAAAACTGCAATGTAAGAGTATACTAATATGTAAAACCTAAAAATTTGGTTTTTGGTTATCTGAACGCGGGCGGAGCCGCGGGCAATGCTAGTGTATAATATATAAACAAAACTCCTCCGAAACGGCTTGACCGATTCTTATGAAATTTTGTGTGTATATTCAGTAGGTCTGAGAATAGGACATAAACTATTTTTATACCCCTAAATGATAAGTATGGTCCTACCCAAAAATATATTTTTCATTTTTTGGACCAAAAAAATTATTTTAATTTATTTTATGATTCGGTATTAAAAATACATACAAACCTAAATTCTCACTAGAACGAAAAAGCGAAGCGTGGTTGAGTCGCTAGTAATGGTATAAATATCATACACATTTAGAAAAAAATTTCCTAAACAATGGTATGAATTACATCATATCTACATAGTTTAAGCAAACTAATTATAAGTGTAGAAACCGATAGGCAGAAAAGCGATTGTACATAGCGTATATTTTTTTAAATATATGTAGATATTATAGACAGCAACACAGTTAATATTATAATAACCACACGGTATTTACAAGGTATGTACGAATATATAGCTAACAAAGTGAAAAACAAAAACAAATCTATCCCACGGGAAACGTATATTTCTCCGGAATAAAAAGTATCCTATGTGTTATTCTAGTCTATAATCTATCTGTGTGCTAAATTTCATCCAGATCTTTTCAGCTGTTCTGGCGTGATTGAGTAACAAACATCCATTATAAATTTTATGGGATTATGGGATTTAATTTGCTTTATTCGATTTAGAAAAGATTAATGTATTCGACACAAATGGGGAAGAATTAGGTCACATGCGTGTCAAGGTAGTGTGTATCTCTGTCGATGGCTATAGATTACATTGAAATATTAACATTAAATTATTCTATTTTTAGAAAGATAACCTATGGTGATAGAATTATGAACAGACTATGTTTGAATTGTTTACATTTTTGTTTACAATTTCAAGACACGTTTGGCTCAGTTGGTAGTGACCCTACTTGCTGTGCCAGCTGTCGCGGATTCAAGTCCTGCTGGGGGCATTCATTTGTGTGATGAGCACGAATGTTTATACTCCAGTCATGGGTGTATATATTTATAATATGTATGTATTTAAAGTTATACTCGTATATGTGTAGTATATCAACTATCTGGTATCCATAACACAAGCCTCGTAGCTTACCATGGTACTAGATGGCGCTGTATATTAATGTCCCAACATTTATTTATATTATTTATATTTTACTTATATTACTTATAAATTATAATTCTTCCATTAAAAAATCAATTATAAAAACTCTATTCTTTAAATAATATTCTTAATATATATGTACAAACATGGAATAATACTTGGATATATGAAGTTATGATTTTTTTTAATTAAAATCTCATTTACATAATATTTGTTTTTACATCTAAATGTATAAAAAAAAATCGCATCGATCTAGACTTATACTCGTAGTTTGTTAAACAAACGGTAAAGGTCAATTAGTCACATGGCCTACCCTCCATTAGTGGATCATGAAATCATTCCCACTTTAGACCTAAATTGTGTCAATTAGGAAGTTTACTAAGATGGCGTTATTATGGTTATTTTGAGATATGGATCTCACTCGTGGCTAAATGTTTGACACAAAACTTGGGCTATGAAATATATTTGATGTAATATTTGTGCAATACAGTAATTGTTTACTCGTCTCTAATCTTCACTACATAGTATAAAACAAAGTGTCTTTCCGCTGTCTGTCTGCCTGCCCCTATGTATGCTTAGATCTTTAAAACTACGTAAGGGATTTTGATGCGATTTTTGTTAATAGATAGAGTGATTCAAGAGGACGGTTTATATGTATATTACATATTATAGTACAAAAAAGCCTAGAAATTCAAAGATTTGTTTTTCATACTAACCGTAAAAACGTACCTAGGGACGAACCCAAGCGAAGCGAGTGTGAGTCGCTAGTTACTTATATTATAAAAATAATGATATTAGTTTTTTTGTTTGTTTTTAGAGTACAATTACAAACAAATTTCAATAAAAATCTACCACTTTTTAAAACGGTGTCCATCCACAAAATATATACCTATACTTTTGAGAAATCAATACCTTAGTCACTTCTATGACCATGTTTGCTGTAAAGTAACCGAAACCGCCAAAAATACTTTTATTAAATGTCAAATATTTGCGCAAATCTAAGAAAGTATTATGATTTATGATTCTAAATCATTAACACCAGCTGTTAAACATTTACAGGAAGTCGTTTTTCAAGCAAAAATAGATAATTGATAGATTTTCTAAACACAGTTCAAGCGATTTATTGGAATTGATGTTTTTCAACAATGCACTAACTTTAAATGAGAGCCGTTTGTTATTGTGACATATAGAGCAATCGTTTGAAGGTCGATCCATTTTAATTGAAGCGCCAAACGTATGCTATTTATATAGATTTGGAAATATTATTGTTCTTACCTACTATCCAAATATTCATTTTAGAAGAAAAGCTAGTGGAAACTTTAACTTATTAGTGTTAGTACTTTTAGTATTTTATGTATTATAATTTATCATTTTTTCTATATACTTTTAGGATTGTGAACGACGTTTTCTAAACTATTGAAAATTATTAGAAAATTTGTTATCGACTTTTTTGTTTTGTTTTTGTTTTTTGAGCTGTTATACGATATTTACGCGAACTGTGAATCGAATTTCAAGATTTTCCGTTAATCCGTCCCTGACTTACTTTTTATAACAAATTAATAGGATATTAAATCCTACTAACATACAGTGGATGTATCAATGTCTGGATGCATAGATATATGGATATTTGTTACTCTATCACGCAAAAACTACTGAACGGATTTTAACGAAACTTTACAATAATATAGTTCATACGTCAGAATAACACATAGGCTACTTTTTATACCGGAAAAATGTATGGTTCCCGTGGGATAGATTACTACTAGTATCCTACACTACTAAGGATATATCACCACAGAGACTAAAAGTATCACAGCATCTCATCATAAAGCTTTCATATTAAAATTATTATGAAGATTTATGAGATAAGAGAGATTTTAGATAACCTTGTGCGTACGCGCTGAAAGCCCACGTGCCGCGCCAACGCGCTCTGTGGGTGATATCGGTCAACCCATTCACATGCAAATGTGAAATTTTACATCTGTTGATCGCTAATAGATAATGCAACTTTTAATTTCAAACATTTACAGCCAGTAATTTGGTACATCCTAATTTAAAAGGCATTAATGCTTTATTGTGGGCTTATCTACATCCTTCATAATTGAATGAAGTAGATGTGTATGTTTAATCTGTTATGTCAATTAGTCAGTCAATTTATATTTTATATGAATTTTTAGTCTGTTTAATATAGTGTGTTTCATTTCCATTTTCTTAACATTTCCGAAACTCATCAAAGTATATAATAATTGTTCTAACGTTAGAAAAAGTCCTAATAATTTATATGTTACCTAAAGGGTTTTAGTAATATCCTATTCATTCAAATTATAATAACGAAAACCGATTACCAATTGGTAAAGATAGCACGTAGCATACCCACAAAACAAAAAGAAAATACAGACAAAGTGAGAACCTCTTTTCTTGTAAAGTTGGTCAAAAAATATACTACAAACTTTCAAATGAATTATTATATTCGACTTCAATTTCAGATTTGTATATGTATACAGTATATCCTTACAAAGAGTCAGCTATATTAATATACACCAGATGGTTATAAAATCACGTAATAACTACTGCCACGACAATAATTCTTTCTTTCAGTGTTCAAAGTGACCTATTTGCATGACCTCCTATAAGCTAATGGCGTGGTTCGTAAACATTACTACCATGGCTTTGGACATAGCAAACCACCATAATTTATTTTTTACGATATCTTTTCAGAAAATATGTTTAATTTTCACGATTTTATATATCAAATATCAAAATGTCAAAATATTGTTGTAATTATAGTGAACGTTTAGATTTACTTAATTCACGATTTAACATACATTTTCAAATATTGTATTGTAACAGCACAATTTATGTTATTCGATGATGTGGCTCCTAAAACTCATACAGATGACATTTTCAACTGGAAGAGGATGGCGAAATATGTAGCTATAAGAAATAGAGAAAATGCTCAAAAGACTCTCATTATTTTATTAAATTACTTATATTATGATGGCAAGAACATAAGAAATGCTAATAATTCAAATAAATTCATAGTTAGCGTGCAATATATGAAGATTTGAAAATATGAAGATTTTCATGTCACACTTCTTGTCATAATGTAATTCTTATAAGTTCACTTTGATGATGATTATTGATTTGATGAATCTATTAGCGATGATGTAGTACAGATTTTTCCAAATTTACCTAGTTTGTTTTTATTCGTATTTTTTATGTTATTTAATCTGTGCAAAAAATACTTGATAAAATTTCGATTTAAGTACATTTTAAGCACATACAAATAACATTCATATATAACGATGTTATCACATTTTTTTCTGTTATCAAAACTAAGTTATCAAGATGGTCCATTAGATTAAGTTTTTTCTCCAAACTAACCTATTTTAATGCCTATTTGCCTTTAGGGAACCTAATTTACTCAGGAGTTTATAAAAAAAAAAATTATGTGTTAGATTGGACACAACGATTAAAATGACCTATTTTTAGTTATGGCTTACTTCTGACAGTTGATGGCATGACACGTAAATATTACCTACTGGTAGAACTAAAAATTTACGATAATTAGGACGGCAATTAAAACGCCGTTTACATTTTACTGTATGAAATTAAATTATGAATTGTACAAAAGAGGAATCGCACATCAATGATGATTGTAGGATAAACGTCACAAATACAACTAGTGATGTGCCTGGTTTTAATAATACGCATCCCTAAAAACAATTTGCAATACACTGTATAATGTAATAGTACACTGATACCATTTTAAATAAAACTATTTTTTCGAATATTTTCGCGGATTTATTTCGATTTTTGTTCCCGATGTTTCGAATGCTTTACACCAAAAAAAAGTTATTTAATTTAAAATGTCAAATATTCGCGTAAATCTAAAAAAGTGTTTGACTAATACCAATTAGAACTGTGGGTATTTAGTAAATACATAATTTACCTAGATAATAACTAGTTTAAAAAAATAAGGTTTTTTATTTTTTAGTACCTCATAAATCATATAACATATGAAAAAATCACTTATTACAAAATCACAAACAGTGAATTTTTATTAATATACTAGCATTGCGCGCGGCTCCGCCCGCGTTCAGATGACCAAAAACCAAATTCTTAGGTTTTACATATTAGTATACTCTTACAATGCAGTTTTTGTATTTTTTCTCAGAAATGAGATGTTTTCCCACTGTAAAAAGTATCCTATATGTTGACCCGGATAACCAGCTATCACCATACCATCAAAATACCTTCAGTGGGTTTTCTGTGATGCGGTAATAGACAGACAGACAAAAATTCTAAAAACTATAGATTAGGCCTCTGTATCGATAATAATGTTTGTTTCAATAATATTTTCCAAAAAAATATTTAATGTACATATTCGGCTTAGTTCCAATTTTATTATATGTATAGATTAATAATATTCGTTCGTCATGCTTTGTGAATTAACAAAACATAAGACATTGCTTAATATCCATTGTAAGAGATCACAACTTCGTAATCGGATCGTTCAAAGTATTTTGAAACAGACTCTTATATTTCCAAGTGAACATTCGAGTGTGCTTAAAGCGCTCATTCGAGTGTATGTACTTAAAACACCTACAGGTCTTCATAAATATTACAAAATTTATTTCTTTATTTCTATGGACTGTCTATTTATAACAACTACAGTCAAAAGAGTAGCTTTTCTTCGTATAATTATAGATATTTTCTTCTAACAGCCGAATTTATAAGCTTATAAGCTTTTAAGCTCATAAATACGGCACTAAACTTTTATTTTACGGTAGTTTTAACGTCCGCTGGTGGTTCCGGCCACATGGTTTTTTACTACGGGTCGTAAGTAATATGATGTTAAATAGCCTATAATATTCCTTAATAAATATGCTATAAGCAGATAAAGAATATAGATTGTACGGGTTCCGTAAATTGACGCATCCAAGCCACAAAAAATCACTCAAACCGTTTCGACGTGAAAGAAAGACAAACAAACAAACACACTTTCACATTTATATTATTAGTATGAATTAAGATTAAGTATTTAGATTTACATTAATTTCCCTATTATTGTTTATATATGTTTAAACTTGAGCTTAAAATAACAAAGCTTTTTTGATTCGACTGAGTTAATCGAAACAGAAGTAAAATATCAAGCGTTGGTCAGATTAATAAGCTTAATGCGACATTAATGGCTGCGTGCAGGGTTCTTGCATGCAAATTAAATTTAATAAGATTCATATAAACGATTTGTAATTCGTATTTAAATTCTATTATTTCAATGATATCGTTAACGAATAAAACGAGGTAGCAAGTTCGATTTCTGCACGAGACGATTATTGACAACGAAAAACTAAAAAACCTATATTTACAATACATCATAAATAATAAAATGAGCTTAAGCTCAAAAGTTCATAAGTTGATTCCATCATAAGATAACTCTATGGTATGAAATGTAATATGTAGTCGCACTTGACCATTTTTTTATATTTAATCTATTACCAGCACAATAAAAAAATCCACTCCCTTAAATCCATTCTCTAGTGATTCGATAAAAAATAAGCAGAGAGAGAAAAGACCAAAATTTGAAAAAAAATATTTTTACTTTCACAAGTTAAAATTTGACTGTTCCTAGTTTTTAGTTTTTGCCCATAGATAACTAGTTTTTCTTTTGTTCCAGATATTCGGCATCATAATCATATCTTCAGCATGTGTGGATATGGGTATGATAAAGGGGTTTGCTGGTATGGAAACAACAGGCCATGAAACTGACATAGTGTTGATCGTAGTGGGAGTGCTCATCATCATTGTAGCAGCTTTCGGTTGCTTTGGCGCTTGGAAGGAAAGCCCGAAGCTGTTATATATCGTAAGTTTTTATATTTTCTGATTAAAATATTGTTTTATATTCTGGTCATTTTTATGGTACAGTGAACTTATCAATGGTTAAATTTAATTGAGGTACAACTATGTGATATACAGTTTATAAAAACAAAAAGTTGTGTTGCATTTCGCCCATTTGTGAAAAACATGAATGACACATAAAATTGGTAAATTAAATTGGTGGTAAAAAAAACGATTAACCTACAAAGAAAATGACACGAACAACATAATTGGAGCAAACGAAAATATACCACTATATAAAATATACAAGCCTTCAAGGCGTTCCTTTACTTCCGCTTACATACTGATCGTTAGCGGTAACCTCAATACATTACAATATTTATATTACCAGGAAACCAAAACAAATACTTAAAATACCAAAAATTGATTATATTACTAGCGACTACCCTCGCGCTTGGCTCGGGTACGTCCCTAGGAGCGATTTCATTTTTTTGAACGGAACCCTAATTGTTTTTCTAATTTCTCCTAATAACATCAACTATTTTCCAGTAAAAATCCCGTCAAAATCAGTCCAAGTGTTTCAGAGATTAGCCGGATGAAACAGACAGACAGATTTTTTTTTAAAAGTTCTTTAAGTACTTTTAAGTACCGTATATAATTTCATATGCCTTTAATAGTAAAAAGCTGTAATTTTAACATTACACTTCAATTTTATTTATTTGTATTTTTTAATATTTATATATATATTTATATTTTTTAATTATTTGTATTACCTTACACATTTAGAACAGTATATACGTAAAACGTTGTATTGGCGAAAAGAATTGTAGTAAGTATTGTATTTTTCTTCCAGTTTGCCGGTTGTTTAATCCTGATCATCTTGCTGGAACTTTCCGTTGGTATCGCGGCGGCAGCTTTACGCCCGCAAATAGAAGGCACCATGAAGAACCAACTCAGGGCATCGTTCATCAAAAACAAGTCCACCCGGGAGGAAGATACCACATATAGGGAGTTCTGGGACCGTGTTCAAAGCAGCGTAAGTATTATTTTATTTATATGCTAGCACATGTATATACATGTTGCAGTTGGGGATATTCCCAACTGCAACTACGTTTCAACTTCTTTTGATTAATTTTGAATTTGACCTAACTATATTGGCTAACAGAAAGTCCTCCATTTCCAGTTTGTGAGAGCTCTTATAATAATTTACGTAGATCGCTATTTCATGGTATAGTATTTTTACTTTTAGTTCAATTCGGAAAAAAAATCTATGAATTCGGTGGTTCATTAAGAAATACAACAAATGCCCAGGGGAACCTGGCAATGAACCGGTATAAAAAATATTACAATTTCGCTTCTATAGTGAGACAGGTGAAACAATATGATGCCGGAACCGGGTACTTGACTCGATCTTAAACAAATATATTTGTACTTTTTTTCAAAATGTATAAATAAAATTTTCGACAATCATGGCAGTTTGGAAATGAGTTCATTTGACAACTCAAATGCAAGAAACGCCATTTTTTTTCATAATAAAGCTAGACATTTTTCTACCGATACATATAACACCATCTATTGAATTTTATTTAAACTAAATCTTCTGTCTTCCTGATGAAATCCCCTTATATTTAAATAAGCAGTTCAAATAAAGTGTCACTCAGCTACTCTATTAGTGAAACTCAGCTAACAAAATCTTTCTATACATAATAATTTTTGTTATTTAAATATTCACAGTTGGAATGCTGCGGTGTTACTGGACCAGATAACTATGTAGCTTCCGAGCCTCGTTTGAATCCTTCCTTTAGTTGCTGTCCTCCCGACGACTCGGACAGAGCTGATGAGATCAAACGCTCAGATTGCATCTCCCTATCGAAGTACTACCAAGAGGGCTGTGAAGACAAGGTGCTTAGCACCGTACATAGTGCCGGCCTGATGGTTATAGTGTGTGGCATTCTGTTCTGCTTTTTGGAAGTAAGTTTGAAATTATCTTGGTTTTTAGTAGCTTAGTAGGAGTAGTTTTAATTAGCAGGTTCGGTGTTCCAATTCTTATCTTAATAAAAATCCTGTGTCACGATGTTAGTCCGCGATGAACTCCGAAACTACTTATCGGATTTTAACGTATTTTTTTAAATGTGTGATTTGTTCCAACTTAAAAGATAGGTTAGTTTTATCCTGATTATTTTCATTCTTTCTATTGGAATATTAACGATTTTCATATCCGTAAGGGGATTCGGGATAGAGAAATCGGGATAGAGAACCTGAGAATTTAATTTTATTGATATTAGCTTAGGAAGTTATAAGTGTGCCACAGCAACGCGTGTCTGCTAATTGTTGTTAAGGTCTGGTCAAACTGACCGCGCCCAATGTTGCTTAACCATGTTTAGTTATAACTCAAATCAAAATATACTTTATTCAAATAGACTTTTACAAGCTCTTTTGAATCGTCAATTTAACATGTTAAATTAAAATTAAATCTCAGTGTAGTCAGTCCGTGAGGAAGCTACCACCGGCTCGGAAGTTCTCTTGTTTTATAACTGTTAGCAGACGAAATAAACAAATAAACAAAAAAGCCAACGTCACGCGGTGTTCCCAGGCGGTCACCCATCCAAGTACTGACCGCGCCCGATGTTGCTTATTTTCGGTGATCGGACGAGAACCGGTGTGTTCAACGTGGTATGGACGTTGGCGATTGTAATCACCAAATAATCGCTCGCTTAGTTAGTAATAAATGTTAGCATCAGTAGACACAATAAACAATAAACAATCAAGAAATCTGTTTGTACGTTATCGATACAATCTATAGCAATTTACACATTTTACGTCTGTAATTTTGATTTTTTTATATCTTCCAAAATGTATTTATAACGAAGCTAACTGCTAGTATTAAAAAAAAAAACAAAAGAAATTGTTCGTCAAAATGAGTGAAATGAGCTAAAATCCACGATCGAAGAGTTCCTTTATCCACTTCCGGCTATATAATGAATCAGCTCGATTTCAGATATGATAAAAATAAAAAGTGTTATATTGAAACAACAAATAGAATTAAGTTGAATCGACCTAATATTTAATTATATTTTAATAATATTTATTAAAAGAGAAGCTAATAAGATCGTATTAAAGAACACCTTTAAATTTCATATTTGATCGACTTCAAAAGGTATATATTCAATTTGTCTGCATATTTTTGTGTATATAAAACATGATATCTTTGCTAATATTGTGAACTAGTTTTTCCACCAAAATAATTCACCGGTAAAAAATTTTTAACCGATTTTGAAGTCGGAGTACATTATTTGCATTCTTTTGTTTAATAAAGGTTAAATAAATACCTAAATAAAATTAATTATTTTCCACTAAAAAATCCACCGGTGAGGGTGGAAAAATATTTTTTTAATTAATTTTGAAGTCAGTGTACCTTATTTGTATTTTTTTTGTTTAATAAAGATTAAATAAAGAAATAAATAAAATTAAAATTATTACAGGTGGCCGGCATCGTTCTAGCTCTGTGGCTCGCTCACTCCATCAAGTCGCAGGACAAAGGAAGAGAGACGGCTTAAGTCACTACCATATAATTGCACTTTTGAGGTAAATTGTATTTTACACGTACCTTTGTTAAGGCGTCACCAATCGTATTAATATTCAATATAACATATTAATTTAAAAATATACTATAATTTAAAACAATGTGTTACTTGCTGCCTCTTTATAATTTGAAAATGTGTTTAGTTTTATATAAACAATTTGAGGGCTTGGAAAAGACTTTTCTATAATCTATAATATAAAAATGAATTGCTGAATGTGTTGCTAAGCGCAAATCTCGAGAGCAGCTGAACCGATTTCGCTAATTCTTGTTTTAGAATATTTTTTGAAGTACGAGAATGATTCTTACGGAGAGAAAAAATTAAAAAATTGCCTGAAAAAGTCTAAAAACAACACTTTTCTATACTCCCATACAAAAGATTCGTAATAATACTTAAAAGTCAATTTGAACTTTAATACGATACCATAAAGTTTAAGTGTTAGTGGAGAGGTTCCGGGAAGGCAAAACAATTGAGTGACGTTAGTATCGTATAAATATTAATATCAATATTTGTCAATATTACTAACAAAAAAAAAATTATATGGCTAACGCTGGCTGATAACTATTTATATCTATTTAAAACGTACCTAGATTAAAAATAAGAAATAGCCAATAGGAAATTTAAAAGATATATGTAAATGGAAAGAGACATGTAAATGGGAATACAGAACATCATTTTGTTAAAGCCCTCTGATTGAAATTGAAAATCTTATCAATGCGTATTTTCCTTTAACTCAGCAACGATTGGTGTCACGCTTGAGATTAATAGAAGTAGATTCTGTTTTAACGTAGTTTATATTTAAATAAGAAATAAATAATACTTTCTTAGATTTACACGAATATTTGGCATTTTCAATAAAACTATCTTTTCGGGTTTTGTTCGTGGAAATATTTTGATTTTAGATTTCCGACATTTCGAATGCTTTACAGCAATCATGGTGGAAAATCTCCGAAAGGTAGTTTTATTTAAAAGAGATATTTAGTTTCTTAATTGGACCCAGTTATGCAAAAAACAGCCATATGCGTAAAAGTACCAATAGAGCTATAAGGGTTTTATTATAAAAAATAAAATAATTATAAAAAATAAACAATACTTATAAAAATATTGTTTAAATTTAAAATAACCAGAAAAACAAAACATAACCCAAGTGCAACTATCGACAGAAAAATGCTTATAACTCTGTTGGTACTTTTACGCACATGGCTGTTTATTGCATAACTGGGTACAATTACAATAGGTAAGTCTTGAATTCGACCATCTTCTTAGAAAATAAACCACGACATTTCCCAACGATAGAGTGCACATAAAATATTTTGTGAATGTTATTAACGATTAAGTCCAATTATTTTTATGAGGATAGAGTTACAAATTATTGTAGTAGAAAAATCCTTTCCATTTTAGAATTTTTAAGGTTTAAATTTGATTGAAAAATGTAGTTTTTTTTAGTTTTTTTTTGCTAATTATGTTGCACTGGATTTAGTACTGGTGCTATTTCGTGTAAGTTATTTTCGAATGAAATTTAATAATATAGAGTCTTTATACTTTGTAGATTCTAAGTTTTCAAAAATGGCTCTTTTATTAAGTGGATATTTTAGAATAAGTTGTTTTCAAAATCATTATTTTATTAAAATTATGAATTTTTCGATATAAAATTCAGGATCTTACAAAAAAATTATATATGAAATATTTATACCGTAATATAAAACCTAAGGTTTTGTTCAGTTTATTTAACCTCTAATTTAATGAAAAAGCAAATTTCTAATCTCTAATATCACTCATAATAGGGATGTTCTCGTGCAATATCTATTCATTGTCAAGAAATAAATAGTAAAAATTGTAAATAAAAGTAATATTTAGTTTATTTACCACCAATATTTTAAAAGTACAAAGATTTATTAAATTACTTTAGGTTAAGTAAAATTTCTATTTTTCTAAAAATTATAAGACGCGTCACTGCACTTGTGCTATATGGAAATGCAGTATTTGCTTTTATTTGTATGTATTCAGCTCTTATTTACGTCCACTGCTGGGCGCGGGCCTACCTTTAATACGAGGGATCAGGCCATAGCCCACCACGCTGGCCAACTACGGGTGGGAGGACTAAAAGTCTTTGGAAAACTTGCTAGATTCTCTCAGACTTGCATGTTTTCTCACGATATTTTCCATCGCCGTAAGACAAGTGGTAATCATGTTAGAAATGATTCTCACATGAAAATAAACATCAAAGGTGGGAGACCGGATTTGAACCCGCTTCACTCGATTCCCCAAGCGAAAACGTTATTGGGCTACCACTTTGTGTGTTTGTTTTTATTTAAATAGATTATTTATTTTTTGTACTTTATATACAGTAAGCATTTTAATTTTAAGCATTTACTAGTCAATTAAGTAACTAAAACTTTGTGCTTTGAGTAAACTAAGATATATTATACATTTATTTCATGTATCTCGAAAACGGCTCTAACGATTTGGAGCTTTCTATTTAGGTAAAGTTTTGCTTTTTAAGTTTATCTATATAAGTGTCTTTTCTGCAAAAACGTAACTTTTTCGAAAAAAACGCGAAAAAAAACACTTTTTCGACAGAAAAACGCCGAGGAAAGCTCGATTGTCCAGGTATTACATACTTACATAGCATGTTATATATCTTAACATATTATATTATTATAAATTTTATGTACTTCTTTGCTTTAGATTTAGATTAATATGAAAATAATATCTTTTTTATGTTGTATATCGAAAAAGATGGTTTCAAAGTATTGTAGAGAGATAAAAGTTAAGTGTAATTTCCAAAGAAATAAATTATGTATGACCTTTAAAATTATATATATTCTATAAATTAATTGTTCGTATGAAAATATTAAAAAATATATATATTTAGAAAAATAGAGTTTAGTTTTTTTGTGACTCATTCCGTCTAAAATAAGCAAATGAAATACTTCCTGTTATTTAGAATACATTTTATTTGTGTGAAATTATTAATATTAATGACTTCTTAAATAAAATATCAGTGTTGCAAGGTGAGTTTTATTTTTAACTAATATTACTATATAGCTTAGAAATAAGTATATTTATTTATTAATGTGTGTTAGTTATAATTATTTTAAATTACAATAGTTTGAGTATAAAACATATTGTCCTCCTCCCGACCGATTCCGGCCACGGCGGCCAATCTCATTGAGACTAGTCAACTGCGCAGGAGATATTATAGTGCACAAGTGTACGCGCAGACACAACGTGCACTCTCTATTCCTGTCACTCTCATACTCCGGTGGGACGACGACTACTCGACACGACCGGTAAGAGTTAATGCGCAGGACCGACGGCTTTACGTGCTCTCCGAGGCACGGGGATTGACCACCGCCAACTTCCCAACTCCGGATTGTTACTGAGACTTACTAAACAGAAAGACTTAATATCTAAACTTGGTCCGACCCGGGGCTCGAACCAAGACCTCCGGATGTGCAGTCACAAACTAGTGGTATAAACGTAAAAATAGAAAACTAGACAAAGTTATCGCTATCACTAATAGAAAAGTAAATACTTATGGAAATATTAGGTACTTCTAAGCTTTATGTCACGTTGTTAGAATGTGGTTTCCATATTATATTGTTTTAGATTTCTATTAACGATACTCGTAATAGAAAGTAGCTTATCTAAGGGGGTTAGTTCTTTATTTAATCAATTTTCATTATGATATTGACAAATACCCAATATCTTACAATGTAATCTTAGATTAGGTTAAAAAATCACACTACGAAGTTAAATTTTAATTTTTATACAAATTAAATTCACACACGAATAAATTATCTGACCTTAAAAATTAAACAAAATCGAGATGATTTATAAAATATTGGTAAAGATTCGATAAAACATGTAATAAAATTCAAATATTTCATATAATATTATATTACCCACAAATCCTATAGTGCAAAGATACAAAATTTAATTGCACAAACACAAGCAATCACTTATGTCTAATTATAATTAATGAAACTCGTCCTAAAACAATATTACAACTAAGAGAAACCCTTTTGACCAACTTTTAATGACTTTATAAAATAAATATATTGGTCCCTACCGGCTTAAAGCCACAGCTATGATAAAATTTATTACAAATAACAAAATTTGATTTAAAAACTTCTTTTAGGCGCCATGGCTGTCAAAAGCTAAAATACGTTCTAAATTACTTCGCGCGTTAACAAAATCCTAAAATTTACTGTTTTGTAGAACTTTAAGCTTACTTCTTATAAATTTTCAAAATTTTACGCCATCTTGGATGCGCCTGCGCTACGTGAATAGCTAATAATTGTAAATAAAGAAGGAAACTATCAATAACTATGCAATAATAGTATAAAAAAGTAATAGCAAATAAAGCATGCAAAAGTCTAATAAGACGTTATTAATAGAAAAATCAAATAAAAAATCGTCAATGAGAAGTTCGCTGAGCAAGTGGAGAGAACTTCATTCCCTCCTATGAAAATATTCTTTTAAAGTTTTTTAATTACAGCTGTTACTTCACGATTCTTTAATAATTATTATAAATGGCACTAACAATAAACACTACTAAGCAGATTAAAGTATCTAGTCTATAATTAATATATGAGTATATATAGTAAAATTTTAACTGAGTCGAATCTACAGGCACATTAAAAAATTTTAATACTCGTAACAACACATAATGATGCATTAAATAAAAAAAACCAGCCAAGTGCGAGTCGGACTCGCACACGAAGGGTTCCGTACCATTATCTATAAAAACAGCAAAAAAATCATGTCTGTTGTATGGGAGCCCCACTTAAATATTTATTTTATTCTGTTTTTAGTACTTATTATTATAGCGGCATCAGAAGTACATCATCTGTGAAAATTTCAACTGTCTAACTATCACGGTTCATGAGATACAGCCTGGTCACAGACGGACAGACAGACAGCGAAGTCTTAGTAATAGGGTCTTGATTTACCCTTTGGATACGGAACCCTAAAACCGTTCTCCTTATTTAGAGTTTAATACTTAAATAGTATTATTTAATATACAAATACCAAACATCTTCTTATCGTAAAAAGAGCTCCGGTAAAACAAACATTGAATGTAAGTTTAAAATCGCACAATCCTTATAAAATATTCTATTTAATCTAATATTATATTTTTAAACTATGATTTCTTGAAAAAAATAAAATTCGCAAGTCTTGCAGTATACGAGTAATAATTCAAATCAAACTATTATAGTTAATTTAGTGCCTGAAACTATCCAAGTTTTTCAACTTTTTTCTTACAAAAAAATTGATTCTTCCCAATATAAGCAATATCAAGATGCAAAATGTCCACAGGTAAATAATTTATTTATACTACTTTGTATCACAGTCGGCCGCTATTACTTATTTTTGTAAGTTGTACTTATAACATATTTAGATCTTATAAAGCATAGCAGAAAAGGCATTTAGAATGAATATTACAGATAAAACCTTAATTATTTAACTCCACTTTATAATATTGATATTAGTCATTGATATATAAAAACATAGATACAACTATCCCAGCCAATATCTCTTCAAAAAGTGGCAACGACATGTGACGAGAAAAACGAGAAAAATAATCCAAAAATCAGAAGTTTTAACTATCTAAACACAAATTAAAACTTACGCACACGAAATAAAGTCCTTTTTTGAACGTGCGTTTTAATTTTTTTTATCTGAAAAGCAATGAACAAAAGAGGTTTGAAAAATGGAAATTGTGCACTTCTTTATGAGGACACTTTTGAGAAATTGTGTCTTGAGTTTTTGTATATCAATGATGTTAGTATAAAAATAAGCAAATAGTGTTTTAGCTGAATTATTACTACGAGTATGTGTTGTGATTTTTGAACACAGTAGGTGAAAATGTCTTAAGTACGAATAAATGTTTTATGACTCGAAATGTGCCTGTAGATTTTGTTGAAGCTTTCGACGTTCATTTCTGATCGATCTTCCCATCCATATAGCTAAGATAATGCAGACGATCTGAAAAAATATTTAAGTATTTCTTAGAAATAACTAAGTATTATAGCAGAATTCATACTAATATTATAAATGTGAAAGTTTGTGAGAATGGATGGACGTTTGTTACTCTTTCACGTCAGAATGGCTGAACGGTTCTAGATGAAATTTGGCACAGAGATAGATTATAGTCTGGAATAATAGATAAGTTACTTTTTATCCCGGAAAAATGTACGGTTCCTGTGGGATAGATTTATTTTAGTTTTGTTATTCACTTGGGACGAACCCGAAGCGAAGCGTGGGTGATGAGCCGCTAGTAATTTATAACCTAACCTTCCTAAGTCTTAGATAGACTAATATTTTAATTCTTTTATAAAATAGTCAATTCTGTAGAAACTGCGTAAAAATATAACAAACATAAAAGCTTGTTATTTCACAATGAGTTACCTCCAATAACGTAAACAGAACTCCAGTAGATATAAAAATTTTCCCTTTCAAGCTTTTCTTCTGCCGCAGAACTTGCTCGCATCCTCTCATATAATAGGATTTATCATTAAGACAAGTCGAATGCAAGTGTCGTCGTGCACCACCTTCGCGTAGAGGATGTGCGCGCGCGCAGCAAGATGTGGGTACATCCATCTGTAGAATCGCATAGTCCTGTGGACCATCTACTCCACAACATTGATTCTGCAAATGTTAAGATTGCTTTACTATAATATTAATAATATGTATGTATTTAAAGTTATATGTATGTAGTGTATCAACTATCTGGTATCCATAACACAAGCCTCGTAGCTTACCATGGTACTAGATGGCGCTGTGTGTTAATGTCCCAACATATTTATTTTATTTATTCACATTTTTAAGTATAGATATACACGTTAAACGCATGGTTTTCAGATCATTCATTAAGTTTAGTAGGATTTTTTATTTATATAATATATATATATAATGATTCTATGACATGATTATAAGTGACGCGAGACTCATACGAAAATCGCTAATATATCTGATAGGTCAAATTGTGTTTAAAAGCTAAGTAATTATGTTCCCTATGGACTGCAAAACGACTGGAGTGATTTTGATTAAATTTTCACACAATCTTCAGAGCAGCGGGTTATCCTGTGAAGTTTGGTAGCGATCGGAAGTTTGAACGCGCGCAAAGCCGCGGGTACTGCTAGTAACTTTTAAAACGCTATTATTATTATTTATTATGTTATACTTACTTGTTCACCTAATATTTAACTTTAATAAAATATTTTATCAGGTAGTATTTAATACCTCAGATTGCAAGTTATCCCAAAATGTCTTTTGGTTTGGACCTTCTTCATCAACAGTGGCGTTTTTATTAAATTGCATTCTAAGCTCGCTTCCTCCACCCACCCACGCACTGAGTACAGCCCCTCCCACACCCACCACTACTTCTACCGACACCAGGAATATCAGGAAGCAAGCATGCTGAAATCACATTCTTTCGGTAAAATGAGAGTTTATTAATATATAGGTATTTTAGACAAATCGATACTACAATTCCGTATATTATCCGGCTTTTTTTAACGTAGAGATAGTACAGAAAAGTCGTAGTTGAGTGCGTAAGCGATCCTACGACGCCCCATTAAGCCCGGAAAGGTTCCATTGGTTTTTAGTGGGTAGTACTGGCTTTTCTAGCCAGTGCGTCTCACATAATCACCTGTATATATACAATTAGTATGTGTCAATGCATTTGCCAATATTAAAAAAAAAGTATAGAAAAGTCGGTACTACCCACTAAAACTCAACGAACTATCTCCGTCTTAATGGGATGTTGCAGGATCGATTACGCAGTTACCCAGACCACAACAGCCAAGAGCTTGCTTCCACGATCCACTCTGCTATCAGAGAAGCACGAGGAGCAATTCCATGGTACACTGTACACTGAGGTGGGCCGTCTTCCAGTGTATCTTGGCTTATGGCTTGAATATTAAATACCAAAAATTCATAAAATTGAAAATATTTTTATACACCTCTACCATACATTGTATTCACTTCTACATAAATTGTAACATGTCCATGGGAAGTATTATTATAAATAAATAATGATACCAATTATTGCCTCAATATCGATCGTATCGACGGACACGTAAATGAAGCGACAAGGACGTATAAATATTTTATGAGGCATTTGTAACGCATTCAATTATTTTATTGATTTATAAAGTAGGTCAAAATATTGCTGATAGTTTTTCTATCTATTTTATTAAATGATCATATTTAACTAACTCTATGTGAGAATAATATTTTGTTAGAGCTTTTGGTAACATTTCTTGTTTGCTCTCATGGAATAAACATTATGAGTAAATAAACAGCGAATTCTGAAATTAAAGAATAATTTACGTTACGGGATAAAAAAGTACCTTAAACCACACTCTGGCCTGTACATATATGTATGTAAGCCTTTCTCTTTGTAAAAAATAGGGCTAAACTAACAAACAAACAACAAAAATTTTGGATTTATAATATTGTACTAATAATATCTACTAATTTGTTGCTTAATTAATAAGCCTTTTTTATGGACAAACTAGCCACTCACCCTCGCTTCGCTCGTGTTCGCCCTAGGTACATTTTAATTTTTTTGAACGGAACTCTAGTTCTTTTTCTAAACTTAAAGTAGCCTAAGTTACTCTTAATAATATCAGCTATCTGCCAGTGAAAGTCCCGTCAAAATCAGTGCAGCCATTTCGGAGATTAGCCGGAACAAATAGACAGACAGACAAAAATTTAATAAAAAATGTGTTTGTCTTTTAAGTACTGTATATAATTTCATATGCATTTAGTAAAAAGATTTTATTTCGATATTACAAACACACTTCAATTTTATTTATCTATATAGATAAAATAAAAAACATTCAACTTACCACGTATAGTATCTTAATATTTTCTCTCAAAGCACCGACACAGCCCAGTATAGCAGTTACCACCAACCCAAGACCAAGGGTGAGAAGAAATGACAACACTCCTCGGGATAGGGCGGATTGTTCAGCTTCGTTCTTGCGCTCGCGCATATTAATCACACAGATCGCCATAAGAACTAGTCCGAAAAGCTATGTAAAAAACAGAAATAGAGCTTTACTGTTTGATTATAGAGGTAAATATATTTATTAAAACAAAAATAAATCTATCCCGCGGAAACCATACATTTTTCCGGGATAAAAAGTAGTATAAGTATTATTATATTATTATATAATCTAAGATCCTGAGTATGGTCATATTTCACCGATCTGTTTACCGGAAGAGAACATTTTATATATTACATGTACACAAATGTATCAATATCAGAATTATTTAGTAAATAATTTAAAAAATAAATAAAACTTAAAAACAGAATAAAAATGTCAATTTTGTTTTCCAAATATTCTTTAAAGACATTTTTTAATTTGCCTAAACCCCATTCATCTTAACCCGACCCTGAATTACATATATAGTAATCTAAAATCTTGATAAAAATTTGTCTGATATAAATTACTTGTATTTCATAGTAAAAAATAAATATAAAGAGCAAAAGCATGTTAATAAGAAGACAAAAGGGCTTGAAAGCAATTGAATGCATAATTGGCTTATTTACAATAACTTAGTATAATAATTTTAGTTTAAGCGCTTTTTCGTAACTAAACTCAGTGACTAAAAAAAGCTTTATTGCTCGCGTGCATAAGTACTTTGTACTAACTAGTGTTTCATTGTACTCACAATACATAGCCTGTGAATGTGATAATCGAACTACTATTGTAAATACAAGTTTGTATATGTGTATGTGCATTGTGCATGTTTGTTTCTCCTTTACACTTAAACAGCTGAACTGATTTGGATCATATTTAGTATACAGATAGACTATGGACCTTTTTCTACTGACAAATACATTTACGCATACCATCTGCATATATACAGGTGGTTATGTGGGACTCACCGGCTAGAAAAGCCACCACCCACTAAAACCAAACAGAACCTCTCCGTCTTAATGGAGTGTCGCAGGATCGCTTACACACTCAACCACGACATCCCGGCGGCAGATCTGCCGAAGCAGTACATTCTGCTAGCTATCAGAGAAGTACCAGGAACAAACCGCATGGCACACCACCCACCAAAGTGGGACACCTCCCAGGGTTCTCTTTGTTTCTCACCCGGCTTGATTGCCGGACGCTAATAAGACCCCCCGCACCACCACGAAAAGGAGGGACACATCAGGGAGAAGATATACTATGTGAACTTGCGTAACATATAAGCGACTCTTATGCACGATTTCACCAACAACCCATAAGCTACTACCTACGTATGGAATTCTTAGCTTAAAAGTCCCCTAAACTAGCCCCTAAATTAAATTTCATTTTACGATCGTCTTTAAGCCCATATTTCGAGCACCTAAATTTAGGGGGCCTTTTAATTTTTAAGTGACCCCTAACTGTTGGTGAAACAGAAACTGTGCCCTAACAGCCCCCTAACCATGCTTAGGGGATCCCTTAAACTTAGGTGACGTTGGTGAAATCGGGCATTAGACACTTAAATAGTAAGTGAATAATGTTATTTTTCTATTGGATTTAGTTTTTCCTTGTGGCTTTCTTCGGAATTAACAACTGTGTTTTACTTATAACGTTAAAAGTTTTATTTAGGTACTTTATTATCTGTATAATTTGATCTATATTTCAAAATCTAGACAATATCGGTCAAAGCTAGTTCTGCCCATAGAGAATCTGATTACCGCCAATATTATTATTATGTCACAACTAAGTACTTACAAAGTATTAGGCGCCATTTTGTAAGTCCGTATCTGTACGATAATTTCAAAAGCTCACAAAGGAAAACAGTTAAAGTTTTATCACAAGTACATCAACTGCTTTGTTCTCCACCAATATTGAATAGAGTTAAAAAAATTGTATAAAGTAACCCTTTTTCTCTCCACACAAATTAAATCATTCGTCCCACAATTATTATTTATTTTCAAAGAAAAACAAAATTTTCAAGCAATAGCAAATAGTAATTTTATGATCTCTAAATTTCAGCTACTTATAAAAACAGTGCAACAATAAGCATATATATAAACTAATACTTTTTAAAGAAAAATTAAAGTAAAAATGTACAAAACTGTGCGATCTATACTAAACTATAGCCAATGAACTTACAATAAAAATTATATTGAAGAGGGCGATAAAGAATTTCAGACAGCGTATATTTCGAGGTTTCATATTGAATTTTGCAATTTAAAATCAAATATTGTATGCAAAATGTCCGGTTACGATGGTGTTAGGAGGGTAAATGAGGTATATCGATCATTGCATTTGACGACTGGCTCGGCCCTATAGTGCTACGATCGAGTGATAAGCGAAGCGTGCTTCGTTATATTTTTTAACTCGTTTTAAAATTCATTTTTTATTTTGCCTTTGTATGAAGCATTGTTTTAAATAACAAATTACATAGCTTTCACACTTTTCATTGATTATTCACTTTTGAAATGTCTGAGCTTTTGTGACGCTTTTGGCTTGTTCAATTCAATTTAAAAACAATTCGAGTTGAAACTTTGTTGTGTTGAGATCGTGTTTGAAAATATTTAGTTTTTGTATGAAAGTTTTGTTAGATTTAAAGTGTGGAAAAAGTCTAGTTCGTGGTTGTGTGGTTCTATTTTATTACTATAAGTAAGTGATAATGGTCGTAAAGTAGCTTTATACAACAGATTAATATGAGATGTCCCATAAAGTAAGTCCTAGTAAAGTACCTATTTTTTTAAGTCGGTCAATAAAAGTGCCTGTCATTTCTCGGGTTATAATCTTTTCTATGAAAAAAATCAAGTCGATCGCTTTGTCAGTATCGCTGTTTGTGTATAGTAAGTAATTTAACAGGAATCTTATATTAATATATTTTTTTGCCTAAAGCACATTATTATGTTTAATTCTAAATGTTTCTAATAAAACTCGCGCGCACTTCGCTCTCGCTAAAACTATAAAAAAAAATAAAAAATAGGGTCCATAAAAACTTTCATCCCTTATTTTTCCCCCATAAGGGATGAATTTTGAAAAATGCTAAAACACGTATTTAATTAATTGTATTGAAGAGCATTTATACCAAGTTTCAAGTAATTCTGAACATAAATATTTTTTGAGTTGTATTATAACGTGTTTTCCCGTGGGAGTGAGATAATCTCCCGCGGTAAAAAGTAAGCTATGTCACTCTCCAGCACTAATTATCTCCACACAAAAAATCATGTCAATCTGTCACTCCGTGTCGACGTAAAAGAAGGACAGACAAACATACAAACAAACAAACAAACAAACAAACAAACAAACAAACAAACAAACAAACAAACAAACAAACAAACAAACAAACAAACAAACAAACAAATAAACACACTCTTACATTAATAATATTAGTATGGATTCTGAGTCAAATATGTACATAATATATATGTCTGACTGTCTGGGAACGCATCACGAGAAAACCACTGGAGGGATTTTGATGATATGCTGATTATAGCTGGTGATCCGTATCAACATATAGGAGGATACTTATTTCTGCAGTAAAATATCTCATCTCTGAGAAATCTATATGTTTAACATTAAAACGTAACTTATAAAATCTTACAAAATCGTAATCTACCAAGCCATAATATTATGCAATAAAATCAAATAAAAATTATTTTAAATTTCTCTCCCTTCAGTACGTTTTCTTGGACTAGTTCTAAACCTATTGCACTAACGTCAGTATTGACGTTTAATTCTTCAATTTTTTATCAAAGAAAATGTAGGGCGTGGGAAAACAGATGGACATTTCCCCATAAATGATGGAAGTCTTTGTTTCAGTTTCCTATGAAACAGAAAGAGCGCTTCTATCGTCTATTTAGGACACATTATTGAGTACACTACAAGAAAATTTTCAATTCTTACCAATTTTCATTTTAAATGTACCTAGAAGTATTTTTAGCCCGATTTTTCTATAAAAGCTTTTAGTCAAAGGTATTGATTGATGATTGTATGATGTTTACGTTGTCGTCAGTAAGTATATATTGATTTTGAGGATGCTTTTACTGACAGAGCCGGATTATCGACAAGGCAGTTTAGGCAACTGATTATGCGCCCTGTATCGGCTAAGAGTAGGGGCCCCACGGAAAAAAAATTGATAATGTATCATCGAGTGAAAATTTAATTAAAAAAAATTAAACAATAGGTGAAAATTCCGCCATACATAAATCTACCTAATAGCGTAATTACGAAAAATGTATATTAAAATACATTTTTTAGTATAGTTAGAAAAGGGTGAAAGGGTCCCGAGAATTGCATTGCCTAGGGCCCCCGGCGTGGTTAATTCGGCCCTGTTTACCGATCATTTACTATCTACTTGAAATCTTTTGAAAATTACTTGAATTTGACCATTTGTCATGTTGTTATATTTGTCGAATATCGTGGAAGGGGAGGATGAACAAAAAGGTAAATTGTACGTAGTGTATTTTATCAACGGCTTCTAACATTTATGCTGCCTTTTTACGACTCGTAGTCGAACTTGTCGACTTTACCGATTTAAAAAAATGGAGTTTCTTGATTTCGGTATAGTTACTTTTTTTATACCTATAGAGATGTTCCCTGCCGTTTTTATTATTCATCTATAGATATGAGACATTTCTCATACCTATAGATGCAGCGCTGGATTTACACTAAGGGCACTCGGGCAAATTTTTAGGAGCGGCAAAATTCGGGGGGTGGAATTTTTTTTTTTTCACGTTATCGAAAATGCTTTTTTTATTTCACAAAATAATAAAACTAAAAAAGAATTCACTAATAGATACATTATTCGAAAACTTGATATCATTTATAAATTATTTGTTAGATTTTCAAAAAATTAAGAATAAAAAAAATTTAACTTTCAACATTTTATTCAAAATTTCGAGAATAGGTCGACATTTTTTAATATGCCCAGGGGCGGCGCTAAGATTAAATCCGGCGCTGTATAGATGAAATAAAGATTTAAGTTAATTCAAAGTTAGTGCCTAAGTCCTACGTATCTACCAATAATAAACCAATTTTATAAATATTTGTTTAATAAAACAATTTAAAAACTTTTATAATTTTTATTATAAGAATACATTATCATTAATCATATAAAATAAAAACTTTATAAAAAAAATAAAAACCGACTTCCAGGCACTAAAATGTAAAAAATAACTAAACAGCGGTTTTCATTTAGAAGAGATACTTAATCAGATATTTTCTAAGTCGGTGCCAGCCGATGCAAATAAAATCTAATATATTTCGATACGTAAAATACATAAAGACATTTATAGATTAAATTTACATTAACTAAGTTAAGTTATACCTATTAGATATGTTATATTATATTTGTTTTTCTGTCTGTTACCGCATCACAGAAAACCCACTGTAAGGATTTTGATGAAATTTGGTATGGTGATAGCTGGTTATCCGGGTCAACATATAGGATACTACTATATCTTAAAATATTGTTGTAGGCTGGCATCGACTCCGAAAATATCTGATTAAATATCTCTTCTAAATGAAAACCGCCGTTTAGTTATTTTACAAATTAATATTTAATAATAAGCAGCTAATTTGTTAGAAGAAAGTTTTTTAATAACATATTCGAGTAAACAATTTATTTAAGAAAAATATTTATTGTTGATTATTTTAAAAAAGCTCGACCGATTTCGATAAAAATTTATATGGGACCACCTGGAAAGTATGCCCTTTGAAACAAAAAAAAATCCAAATCGGTTCAGGCGTCTTCGAGTAATCGGTGAACATACATAAAAAAAAGATTCTGACGAATTGAGAACCTCCTCCTTTTTGGAAGTCGGTTAAAAATAAGTACATATTATATTCTTAACATTTAAGTAATATTATAGCTATTAGTTAGCAAACGTTTAAAGCAACATTTTAACGAAAAATTATTATAGAGTTTATAAATTAGATTTTGTAACATAAAAGTTATAATATATAACATAATTTATATTACTAATTATAATATTTAGGAATAGACAAAAATAAAATATTATATAAAGTTATTGAAAATAATAATCAATATCTAATAGCTTGTTTGTAAACTTGTACTTCATCTCTCGTATTGTTGGCTACCCACATCGCAAGCAACATTCCCGCCGCCTAGAAAATAATAATATTCAAATTAACCATAATTAAACACAGTATCAATATTGTCTATGCATATAATAAAATTGTATCTAAGCCGAATCTGTACATTAAATATTTTTTGGAAAATGTTATTGAAATAAACATTATTATCGATACAGAGGCCGAATCTATAGTTTTTAGAATTTTTGTCTGCCTGTCTGTCCGTCCGTCCGTCTGTCTGGCTGTCTGTCTGTTACCGCATCACAGAAAAACCACTGGAAGAATTTTGATGAAATTTAGTATGGTGATAGCTGGTTATCCGGGTCAACATATAAGATACTTTTACCGCGGGAAAATATCTCATTTCTGAGAAAAAATGCAAAAACTGCAATGTACGAGTATACCTACTAATATGTAAAACCTAAGAATTTGGTTTTTGGGTCATCTGACCGCGCTCGGAGCCACGGGCAATGCTAGTAAACTATATATCGCCAGCATTAATGGACGTATGGTAGATACATCTATGTATACATATAATAAACATGTAACTGATTGATGTCTGTATATAGAAGATATTTGAGAAAAAACTATTATTGGGGGTCTATATTAACGCGGTAGAAACCAAAACAATGATTCTTTTTTGTTATTTTTATTTTCAGTTATGTATTGTTGTAAGCTTTACCTAACGTTACTATTTGTTTTATTTCAATGTGTTAATAAATTAAAAAGATATGTCTATTTAAAGAACCGCCTAAGGACGAACTTGATCAAAACGAGGATGAGTCGCCAGTTGTTAATGAATTTCTCCAGAATATCCACTATCATCCAACTGAAATACACCCATATTTGCACAGTTATAGCATGAAGAAATAATAAGCACTCAAAAATTGTTGCATTTATATTTTTAACCCCCAACTGTTATGAGTTTGACGTAACTGTACGTCTGTGTCTGTGTGCTGCTTCGTAGCTCCCGAACGGATGAGACGATATTGATTTTGTTTTTTTTTTGTTTGAATGATGAATTAGTAGGAAGTGTTCTTAGCTATGTTTGATGAAAATCGGTCCAAGATGGTCGCCGCCACAAAATGGCAGATTACATATTTTTCCACAACTCCCTCAATATAGGTATGAAATGAAAGGGCTTGACTAGTAGAATACTATACACTATGATTTTCAAATCTAAGATGGCCGCCACCAAAAAATGGCGAATTACATGTCAGGGTTTTTTTTTATTTTAGTTTAATCCAGTTATTATTGTGATATGCAACCTTGTTATTAAAGTACATATATTCAGCCCTTTTTAACGTCCCACCGCTGGGCACCTCCCTCCTTTCAATGCGAGGGGGATCAGGCCATAATCCATAAGCGCAGATACATGACATATTATATTTTAATATTTATGACAATCAGTAGGACCATTAAATATTTAAAAAAAAAATTAAAAAAAAGGTATTGTGTAAAAAAAATTACATTAATAATACCCTACCTCGAACCAAAAGCACGTAACTGCTACACCGATGAGCCAGTCAGCGTCGGACCTCAGTGCGAAAAGAATCTCATCCTCACAACCGTTTGGGTAGTAATTAATAGATCTGAAAACATAAACTATTTAAATGGGGAAGAAAACTGTGAATTAACTGTGAGGGCGCCAAATTTTTGTTACAAAAGTACTGTCAATCTCTATTGGAAACTGCTTATATCTTACAGTTTTATTTATTAAAAAAAAAACAAAAAAATGGGTCGTTGTGTAGATGGGAGTTGGGTTGTAAAGAAACTGGTGTTTATAAGTTTCCAAGTAACATTCAATTATTAAAACTAATTTATATTTTAATTTATTTTCCCATTTAATTTATTTTCCCATTTCCGTTTTAATATATAATTATTATATTAAAACGGAAATGAGAAAAAGCACTGAAAACAGTTAACTTTAATTCAAGTGATTATTCGAGGTTATATAAAAAACATTTCAATGAAACAGTTAGAAACACAATTAAGACGGTGAAAGAAACTTATAAATTCGTTAAATACAATGCACGGATTTTGTATTTTATGCCTTTTGAAAGGTAACACAAGCGCTCTATACCTAAAAGTTTTCAGTGATCTTTCTTAATCTACATATTTTATTTTTTAAAGTAAACAATGTAGAAATTTATATAATTTTACAATCTACTAATGCCTTTATTACATAGTAATTAGCGGAAGAGGTATATATTATGTATGTAGTAGCCTAAGTCTTTTCAGTTTAGTTGGCTCTGTTGAAAAGTCTGGTTGCGTTCAAGAGACGATATCTTTTGAAATCCCGTTTTATGTGTTTATTTTTATCCTATCATTATATCTATACATACATCAAAATTGTAACTAAGCCGAATCTGTACATTAAATATTTTTTGGAAAATCTTATTGAAATAAACATTATTATCGATACAGAGGCCGAATCTATAGTTCTTAGAATTTTTGTCTGTCTGTCTGTCCGTTACATAGAAAAACTACTGGAGGGATTTTGATGAAATTTGGTATGGTGATAGCTGGTTATCCGGGTCAACATATAGGATACTTTTTACCGCGGGAAAATATCTCATTTCTGAGAAAAAATACAAAAACTGCATTGTAAGAGTATATTAATATGTAAAACCTAAGAATTTGGTTTTTGGTCATCTGAAGGCGGGCGGAGCCGCGGGCAATGCTAGTTATTAATAAAATGCATTTATTGCAAGCATTTACACTTTCTAACTTCAAGCTAACATTCTTAGAAGTGGAATAATGATACACAAAAACTGATAACCTCTCGGTTATATAGCAAAAGTTAGTACTGAATAAATACTAACTCGATACAAGTACGGTACATCTGTTGCCTCGCGAAGGCAGTCCTGGCGCGATAAGCTCGTGGGCAGCAAGACAAGCTAATCTGCTTCTGCACGGCGATATAATCTTCAGGTCCGTTCAAACCGCAACATTCATACTGTAATCATATTTTAAGTTATGTGTATTATCATAGATATAATAATACAAGTACTTGTATTATTATATCTATGGTGTATTATCCTATTTTTTGTAATTATTAAGTATTTTTTTTGGAATCCTTACTAGATAAAGATATTACTAAAAGTACACTTATTAATTTATATTAGACCAGAAACCCAATTGTTAGGTTTTACATTTTAGTATACTCTTACATTGCAGTTTTTGTATTTTTTCTCAAAAATGAGACATTTTCCCGCGGTAAAAAGTCTATTATATGTTGACCCGGATAACCAGCTATCATCATACCAAATTTCATCAAAATCTGTCCCGTGGTTTTCTCCTGATGCGGTAACAGACAGACAGACACAGACAGACAAAAATTCTAAAAACTATAGATTCGGACTCTGTATCGATAATAATGTCTATTTCAATTAGATTTTCCAAAAAAAAATTAATGTACAGATTCGATTTAGTTACAATTTTATTATATATATGGCTATATAGATATATTTATATATTATGTATATAAAAATCGATGTGTGATGTAATTCCAAAATGGCTGGAGCGATTTTGAATAAATTTTTAAGCAATCTTCAAATTAGCCCATCGGGTGATCCTGTGCATATTTGCATACCAAGTTTGGTAGCAATTGGTAGTTTAATCAACTACGGGTTTCTTCTAGAAGGCAAGTAAGATGTGCTGGCCACCAAGAAGGAATATCTTGCGATATTTGATAAATTAAATACATATTTTGTATTCTCTGTCATAGTTTAAAAAAAATGTTTCAAAAATTGTTAAATAAATTATTACATTTTCTCTTTACTTAAGCTATAATTGTGCTATTAAAGTGCAGCACAATTATAGCTTGAGTAATAATACTAATAATAGCTTAAGTAATGAAATGAAATAAACTTTATTCAATTAGACTTATTAATAATATAAGTGCTTTTAAAATAAATACCACAATCTACTAATCCAAACAGCCGTCTAACAAAGGCGTCTGAACAACTGACTGACTAAAACTGTAGGGATTTTTGTACTGGTAATACCATACGTACAGTGACTTGTAGATCATCCCAAAATTTATTATGAAGACTATCATCTGTTGTGTTCTTGAAGAAGTCGTCTCGCAGCCATTCAGTTATTTTAAACTGAAGTCCATATCGTTGTAAAGCCACATACACCGCTATGAGCAGCTCTAGTACGACCATCATCATGAGGAATGCGATGTACTGGAAAAAGGACGCAGAACTTGACGACACGTTTGGTTCAGTTTGTAGTTACCTTACTTGCTGCGCCAGCGGTCGCGGGTTCGAGTCCCGCTGAGGGCATTCATTTGTGTGATGATCACGAATATTTGTTTTCCAGTCATGGGTGTTTATAATATGTTTGTATTTAAAGTTACATATGTGTACTGTATCAACTACGTGGTATCCATAACATACGCCTCGTAGCTTACCATGGAACTAGATGGTGCTGTGTGTTAATTTATCAACATATTTATTTAACGTATTACATTAATCAGTTTTTTTTTTTTGGACTTTTAAAGCATTAATAAAATAATAGGTCAAATATAAGTAAAAGGTAGTAATTTTACTTTTCAATTAGTAATTCTTATTGGTACTGTATTTTATCAGAGGATTGTCCTTTTTGACTGACTTCAAAAGGAGGAAATATCTAATCAACTCAGTTGTATTTTTTTGTGTCCATATTAAGCAATATCCTGGCCAATTGTGAACTGGTTTGCATTATTCTAATTTAATATTTAAGTGCAAAACATCAAATATATTTAACTTCACATTTCACACCATACATGACAAAATATAGACATTTACTATTACTATTTTTTGTTACTTTTGTAATTGATACCTATTTTTCTAAGAAATAAACCTAAAACTATGTTGTTTTGATATTATTATGCTACGAGGTCTATTTATATCTAATTGTTATTCCTATAACATTATATACATAATAATTCTAGCTATTCTTGGATTTCTATATTGCAAAAACCAGTTATTTATAATAATATAGTATCTCGAAGGTGAAGCCCATTTCCTATAAAAACTTATTAAACACCAGATTTATAATGAATTTAAATTATAATACATAACTTACAATATAAAGTATCTTCACATTTCCCCTAACAACACCCAGAGAACCAAATGCGCCGACAGCCACAAGGAACAAACAAGCGACAATGATGATAAAGTCGCCAACTATAGTGCCTCCAGCGCGGTCTTCGCCATATGTCTTAACGATCCTCGTGTCGACCACCGCGAATATAAACGTACATAGTGCTATTAGCTGAAACATTAGAAAAAATTTCTTCAAGTCTCCCTGTGTAAAGAATTTGATCATGTCTCTAGAAGACCGTTTTCTATCTTTAGAAGACGCTACCAGATAGAGTCAGCGTGTTTAAAAAGAACGTAATGATGGAGTGTAATCAAACATATGTATTACAACATATATATTCGTCTCGATAGATGGCTTTCCTGTATAAGATGATTGTAAATTACCTTGTGTGAGAAACGTACATACAATTTTTGGCACAATACCTTAATAATGTAAGAGTAACAAGTAAATCCTAATATTAATAAGGAAAATTCAAAGGAAAAATATTATGTTGGTATTTCAACAATGAAATATACTTTATACTTAAATTCCTATATATTGTGTATTTCAAATTGATGAGTATCTAGATTCGAAGATAGATATCTAGGCTATCTAAGTGAAAGCGAAAGAAGCTCTAAATTCAAAATACGTTATGGTAGATAGATATAACACCTCTATATTGTATGTAGGTATTTAAGTACAGGTAATGCCAAAACTGCATATCTGTATTTAAGTATATATAAGTGAGACTATCTACACACTAAGATACGGTACACAAAACAAACTTACAATACAACATCCATTTAGGATTAAAAGCAATGTTTTTGCACAATTCTTGCTAATTGCCGCAATATTCACGATCATTTTGACCAAACCCCTCGAACACAGACGGCAGGTCAACTAAGTGGCATTGAATAAGCCTGATTGACTCCATTGTATAAAACGCTATGTACAGTATACAATACAAACAATAACTTAAATAAGTTCATACGATAATATACTCTAAAACTTTCTAATTAAAGATTATACTGCTTTATTTAATATAAATTATTCTGTATAGACTTACTACATCTGAGAGTTAACATGTGTTATTTTTAATAACTACTAATTTTAATAATCAATAAAATACTATGTACTTTTTTTGAATAAATCTAAACGTTAAAATTTTTATATAAAAAGAATATAGCATATATTTATAGAGATATATACTAGCGACTCACCCTCGCTCTGCTTGGGTTCGTCCCTAGGTATGTTTTACAGGTTATAATAGACTTCTCAGTTCTCAGGGATGAGATATTTTCCCGCTGTAAAAAGTATCCTATATGTTGACCCGGATAACCAGCTATCGCCATACCAAATTTCATCAATATCCAATATCCAGTAGTTTTCCGGGATGCGGTCACAATCTTATAAAATTTTCAAAAAAAATATTTAATATAGATATTGGGCTTAGAATTTTATTAGGTATATGTATAGATGGAATTGTAAATTAAAAGATATCAAAATATGTTGAAATTATTTATTGAAGATAAAACAATGTAATATTTAATATATTTAAAAAAAAATAAAGCATTGAATAGACGATTGTATTTAAGTATATTGTAATAGCTTTAACAAAGCAAAATGTAGCAAAAAGTTTCATTTTTTTCAAAAAAAAGACTATCACTAAATATGATTTCGATTTCTATTACAATATTTAACATCTTAAAAAAATATAAAAAAATATTAACATACTCCAATTTGTTCTGAACTAATCAACAATAAAGTTCTTCATATAAAATTAAATAAATTAAGTAGATTGACATTTTGCACAAGTTTTATTGTAGTATAAAAGTTATTGCGGCGAGGAGACACGTCACAGCAGAGGTGGAAGCAAAGTTCGAAGCTTCACTTCTCTCCCATCCTGTCACTGGGCTCCTGAAACGAAAAGTTTCTTTGAAAACTTTCAATAAAATAACGTAAAATTTGAATATTTTTTGTACATTTCCAATATAACTAGGCTCGAAAATCTCTAAGTATGTGAATTAATTAGGCAAAACGTCATGATTTTAGTTTTATTCTGGAGTATTTGGTGTTAAGGCCTAATAGGCCATTACGACCGTGATTTTTCAATTAAATGCCCATCTTTGGCGTTCTTATTGAGAAACACTGAACAATTTTGACTTATTTTGTGTTGGAGAATAGTTATTAATATAGTTCATAGCGGCATAGCTTTTGGCAAATTTTCATGATTGATTGGAATAAAGGCAAAATTCCGAAGCAAGTTTTAAATAAAACACGCGACTTAAGACTAGACACAGTGTTGGATTCAAAGAGCAGAGTCTTATTAAAGCCTATTTCGGTGATTTTTCTGAGATGCGGTAACAGACAGACAGACAAAAATTCTAAAAACTATAGATTCTGTATCGATAATAATGTCTATTTCAATAAGATTTTCCAAAAGGTATTTAATGTACAGATTCGGCTTAGTTACAATTTTATTATATGTATAGATACCAACACTGTAATCCTCATAAGATAATTACATTCTTCGAATATGAAAATTTTGGCAGTCCACTAAAGTTAGACCTTACGAAGATGGTGGGATTATGTCACACGAGCTATAAAATAGTATACGATACTCGTTACTTAAGTAAATGTATTAAATATTAATGCATGGCGTTACGTATCGAAACTTACTGTTAAAAAGTCTGGGTGTTATGGGAAAGTTACTACAACATTTATGTTTATTGTCTTAGTTTACTTACAGGAATAAGAAGTACACTTACGTCTGCGCGTACACTTGTGCACTGAAATATCTCTTGCACAGATTGCTAGGCTCAATAAGATCGGCCGCCGTGGCCGGAATCGGTCAAAAGTAGAAGATAGAAAATCTAAGAACTTACACAAGTCTAACAAAATACTAGACACATAGCATATCTCTTTTTTCCCACTGTTTTGTCTGTTCTTCTTTATTTTCTCTCATACTTTACTCATAAATAAAATTTATAATAGGTATTATTAACATCATTCCGATATCAATAACATGAATGCGTGTAATTAAATTATTTTCATAAACTGTACAGTAATTATTTATTTTGTATTTTTAAGTATATTTTTAGTTTCATTGTATTTTTTTTCTTATAATTCCTTACGATATATACTTTTTAAGTATAATTGCCTTACAAGCTTATTGTTATACTATATAGTTCTATGGCTTGCATTTTAGTACATTCTCATCGCCGATACTCTGCCTAGTGCCCAAGTCCTATGTGACCTCCATAGTGACCTTTATGTTAAGATATGACCGAAGACAGATCAGGCGCAAGACTTACGACAGCTTTACTTATGTAACTCGGAGGCATGAGGGTATAGCCACGGTAATGTAATGCATACAGTATTCCAACTCGGGCCTGTCCTTGAAATAATTACCTACAGCCGAGCGGCACGTACCGACGCGACAGGGCTGCCCGAGTGCCCGCCGGCCAGTATTTTAATTTCATCTACCTACTTAAATTTCTTTCTAATTTTGTGATTTCAAATATTAAGTATATTTTTTATTTAAAAACTATTATTAGTAGATTTAATTAAAAAATCTCAAATTTATAAGAGTGGTATGTGACCCTTATAAATTTGAGATTTAAAAATATTTGCGCCTCGACTGAGACATACGAAAAGCTTTATTTTTAAATTCAATAGTATAAAGAATCCGCATTCGGATAAAGAGTTTGATTAAAAAAATATTTTAATTTTTACTTTTAATTTAATTAATTATTTTTATTTTTAAAACATACGATGTCTCGATACTTTTTTGTTTGACATTAGCAAAGTTACGGGAAGAATAAAATGTTTATTTTTGTATCCAATTATAAAACTTACTTAACATAACCACCTTATACAATTTTCATATTCAATTATACGATGTGGCAGCCCCGCGCGGTTGTCTACCGAGTGTATACCGAACGCGACGCGAGTAGGTATAACTCGATTTCCGACCGTTTGTATGAAGATGGAATACTGTATGTAATATTACCGTGATATAGCATATCCAACGTACCAACTTCGGCCCTACCGAGAATTCTGGACAAAAAATCCCAATAACCATAAACGACTCAAGCCTAGGACCTCCAAATCTATAGCCGTATCGCCATTACATCAACCAGACATTTAAAATAATTACATTTGTAGATGAGGTGAAAAAAAATCCAAGATAATTAATACTCGTAGTGTCTAAATTTTATTAACGTTTAAACCTATATCCTGTACAATTATGTATATAAAATGCACGATGTTTTTTATGATTTTATTTAAACATATATACTTTTTTATTTAAAATATCGTCTCAGAATCATTCTTATGTTTATTATAACTTGCACGATTAAGGAAAATTAAAATAAAATTTAAAACTCATTATGACCGTCCAAAGTTATTGTAGATGTAGAACAAGGTTACCCCAAACATTTCCTTCTACTTTAGATGGTATAAATAAAATATCTATGGTTAGTAAATATATTCCGTATTTTTATAAGCCTTCATTTTAACTTCCTCGTTGGTCTAGTAGCAAGCTGACAGTTGCTGATCATAAGGTTCGAGTCCCGGGTCAGGCCAAAACAGTTACTGGACGGTCCGAAATTGGAAAGTGCCAGTATGTTGGGTTCTTCGACTGAACTCTTGCAAAGCGAAGATCTAGTTGAGACCCCACCGGAATATCAGGGCCAGAGTAATAGAGTGCTCTTGTATAATATATCTTGAGTGCACAGTCTTCTGCACTTATGATATGCCCCGTGCAATTGAACCGTATTTTAAACATTTTTCATTATTCAGTACAATTTCGAATAGCTCTATCCACGTTTATTTGAATAGTATGAAATATGTATATGTGGGAGATGAAATGTATTTTCAACCGACTTCAAAAAGGAGGAGGTTCACAATTCGACTGTATGTTTTTTTTTATGTTTGTTACCTCAGAACTCCGTCATTTATTAACCGATTTGGACAATTTTTGTTTTGTTTGAAAGGGTATACTTCCAGATTGGTCCCATTTAAATTTAAAAAAAAAATACCACCCCTAAGGGTGGAAAAACAACTAATGATGAATTTAACCTACTTCTAATTGTCATATTGACTTAAAACTTTGCAAATATTTCTATTTCCGTTGATAGTACAGTGGTTCAGTGTTGTTGACCTGATCTGATGGCAAGGCCAGAAGGTGGATAGGTGGAACTCTTCAACGGCTAATAGTAGATACTTTGAGTTTGGGCTTATTTTGTTTGATTTGACAAGCCTAACACGTTAGAATCCTTACTTTGCTACTACTGTCTACACTAAAAAGGGAAAATAAAAACTTTTTAACAAAAAAATAAAAACCGACTTCTAACAAAAGCACTAAAAAGTAAAAAATAACTGATTGGTAGTTTTCATTTACTATACATACCTAGTCAAATATTTTCGAAGTCGGTGTGCTTTGGCTAAGTAATTAAAGCCTACCTATTAAATACATACCTAATCAAATATTTTCGAAATCGGTGCCAGCCCATACAAAGCAAAGCACACCGACTTCGAAAATATTTGATTAGGTATGTATAGTAAATGAAAACTACCAATCAGTTATTTTTTACTTTTTAGTGCTTTTGTTTGAAGTCGGTTTTTATTTTTTTGCTAAAAAGTTTTTATGTTGAGTCTTTTTAGACTATCTATTTAGACCTCTGCTATTAATTTCGATGAATCAGAAGCGGCTCGGTGGTGAGCCCGGCACTTTACCCATAAATGCTCTGAATAGTCCGAGATACTTATCATCATCAGGTAATCTCCATATCGTTATTACAATATTTGTGTAATTATAATAGTTGCTTTATTGCTTTATTATTTTTTTATATTTTAAAGTATAAAGTGTTATTTTGAAATATACCTACTTTAATATTTTCATTAATTTGTTGCTTTTGAATAATTAAATAATGTATTATCAATTTAATAAAATGTATATTTTAAAAATGGACGTCCATTCTTTTTCTTACGATCACCGACATATATACAGAAAAATATCTTATAATGTTTCGTTTTATATTTCTGAACAGTTAAGATTGAAATAAGTTATAATCGTTCTTATCGTATTTACTAGTTTACTAAGACTAGTAAATAATATGTACATAAAAATATATTTGGACATTAACACACAGCACCATCCAGTTCTATGGTAAGCTACGAGGCTTGATACAGTACACATATATAACTTTATAAATAAAAAAAAACCTTGACCAGAGTAAAAGCATACGTGCTAATCACATAAATGAATGCCCACCCCCAAAGCCGGATTCGAACCCGAGACCGTTGGTACAGCAAGTGGGGTCACTACATTCAATCCCGCTGGCACAACAAGTAAACGTGTCGTCAAAGAAGTAAATATACGTACGATACAAAGAAATAAGTAGACCACTACTAAAGATGTGCCAGTTTAACACAATTAATTCGATAGTCTCACGTAGAATTAACGAGTTTACTTTAACTTTGGTTGATAAACAATAATGTTTAATCTCTAACAAAAATGTCAACAACCATGACCATGGATATATGTCTAACACTGATATGAGGTCGCAGGTAGGAAGTCAAGTCTAAGCGAGGTCAGGCCGAGTGGAAATAAACAACTCGTTTCTTCACAGGATATATTTGTAAGAAGTAACAATCAAAATGATCTTTTGCAACTAAATCTTATTGCTACCAATTTTATTTTATACGTAAAGTTATATATTGGCATATTTATTATCTATTATTGCAGTTTTTTTTAATACTTATTAGTCATTATGAGCAATAAGAATAATAATGAAAAAAATATAGAAAAATTGTAAAAAATCAGCTCTAAGTAGAGTGAGTTCCTAAACATTTAATCGATTTAAATCGTTCATTCCAATAGTGGGCTAACTTTTTTATATTTTCAGTTAACTGTCACAAACTACTCTGAAGATGACAATTTTAGATTTACAAATGAGTTACTATTATAAACGTATATACCTGTGAATAAAAAAATTGTTTTAGCATTAAAGTTTTTTTACTTTTAAAGATTCAATTATGGTATCTGATACTTGTCACAATTTAAAGTGGTAACCTTGATATAGTTTTTCTAGCGGAGCACTTTATGACACGACGTTAAAACATGCGTATCTATTATATTCTATACTAATATTATAAAGAGGTAGAGGCAAAATTTCACCCTTCCCCACTGATATACATACATACATAGGGACGAACCCGAGTGAAGCGAGTGTGAGTCGCTAGTCTATTATAAAAACATAGTTTTAAAATTCATATAGTACGCGATCGACTATTGATTTTAAAAGAAATGCTATCAAATGCCAGGGTTGTCAAAAGTACTTTTTTACATGGTTGTTTCTAAAGTTAAACAGTTTCAGAGTTAAAACGCCATAGTGCCATCTTGTGACAAATTGCAATTATATGTACCCGTCGGCCCTAAAGCCGTTTCCCGAATGTCATGCATATCCATATTTATTACTTTATAATGTAATAAATGTAAAAGTGTGTTTGATTCTTTGTTTGTCCTTCTTTCACGTCGAACAGAGTAACGAATTAGCGTTTTTTTTTTTTGCGTGGAGATAGTTGAAAGGCTAGCGAGTGACATAGTCTACTTTTACCGCGGGAGATTATCTCATTCCCACGGGTAAGTATAATGATAGTCGATATTGTGGCATCGTGTTTCCCTTCGCACGTCCCTATACAGTGGCCTTCTGTTGACGAATGTACATGGATAAGGTTATTGTGTTTAAAATTAACATAGCGTTAAATTATTCTAAAAATCTTAAGTTTCCAAATCTTGTCAGCATCGTTCTTCATAAATAGTAATTAACCTTGATAAATTTTTTTCTAACGGAATTTGATTATGTGCGTTTAATATATCGTTTTGTTTATATTTTTGTTACTAATGAAATGCTAACATGCTTTGCTCATTTGGATTTAACACCTACAGGTAAATTTCTAAGAAATTAATTAAAATTCTAAGAAATCCATTGTTAACTGAGACGCCGGCGTGTCCGCGGTCGTGGAGGGATTAAATTATGAAGCTTCTGTGCTACTTTTTTTCGTCTTTTAATTTTAAAATTCCTTAAAGTACATAAAATTATTATAAAAGTCTCAAGTAAAACTCTATGATATTTAACTTAGCTTTATGTGAGGAACTAATAAGTATAACAAAGTCCTTCGACATTTCATGGACGCAGAAAAAGGGCAAAAATTAGCAAAATATTTTATTTATAATTAAATCACAATAAAGAAAGAGTTCATCGGTGAATACAAAATTTATAAAAATCTTAAGGTAATATTTGTACTCTAATTTCGTTTTAGTATATCGTATGAAAAAAAAGAAAAAGAGAGAGAGAGAGAGAAAAAAAACAATATGAACTAAATAGAAATATTCTGGATCGTCAAACAGATTATATGCACAAAACATGTGAAATGCGAATTTAATATCAAATATATGAAATATATATTTGATATACATAAAAAAATACAGCGGACGTAATTAAATTTCTGTTGATTTTAATAAGATTATTGATTTTCAAATGCATATAACCCAAAGTAAAGTAAGACAATTACAAGATGCCGATCACACCGCAAGCGACGCGTCCTCCGGCATTCCCAGTCTTCTTAGAGTCTGGATGATCAGTTCTGCCGAAGTCATCAGCCATGGCGTGAAGAACTATAGCCCTGCCCAAGATATTATGTGGACCTTCCAAAGCAATAACATTGTCAGTGAAGTCAATATTGCTGAGTTGATCCGAATCGAACTCAATGTTACCAAGATCTCCTACGTGACGGTTCTCGTCCTCCGGGTGCCCATGGTCTTTCTGTTAAATAAAAATTACAGCCTTTTTTAAACAAATCGGGTCAATGGATAGATAAGAAAAGAAGGAAAAACATGTCAGCGTTTTTTTTTCCACTTCATTTTTAATCGATATTTAATGGTTGATTCCATTAATAATTTTCGTTCAACCGAGACAGATGTGGTGCGGTCGAAATACATGCATATTTATTTCCCGCGTGCATTCAAGCCTATTATATCCAAGGCCTATACTATTACTGCAGAATATGGCATAGATCAAACATTTTCCATCGCTGGTTAATATTAACACCTCCAGGCAAATTTCTAAGAAATTAATTAAATTACTAATGTCCGATTTCACCAACGTCACCTAAGTTTAAGGAATCCCCTAAGTATGGTTAGGGGGCTGTTTCTGTTTCACCGACAGTTAGGGGTCACCTAAATGTTAAAAGGCCCCCTAAATTTAGGTGCTCGTAAAACGGAATTTAATTTAGGGGCTAGTTTAGGGGACTTTTAAGCTTCCGCAGGGGTGTTGCAGTGAATGCGCAAGCGATCCTGCACACCCCATTGCACTGCGGCGACGGGTTCCGCTGTGGGTTTTAGTGAGTAGGAGTCTCACAGTACCCTGCCCATTGACGGCCGGCAGGGTCCCCATGATGGGTTTCCCCAGCGTCAACAAAAAAAAAAAGGGGACTTTTAAGCTAGGGATCCCATACGTAGGTGGTAGCTTATGGGTTGTTGGTGAAATCGGGCATAAGAAATCTATTGTTAACTGTATGTTTTATGTTAAGTTATTATGTTACTGTATAGCGGTCGTTGAGGGATTATAATTACACATATAATTTCTCAGATCGTAATTAATATAACCCCCACATTTTAACTTTACCATATTACAAAACCAATTACCATATCAGGGTTGAAATGTGGTCCAGTGGACAAACATCCTCCAGTAATATCACCAGTTTGGTGAACGTGGAACCCATATTCCCCTGGGGGCATACCATACACCCTGCCCTGTATTCGCACTTTATCGTCCTCCTGGGTGAAGGTCACGTTACCATGGACATCACGTCCGTCAGGGCTTGCCAATCGCACGATCGCACGTAGCGGCCTCGGACCTAGAGTGACTGCTGGCTAAAACCAAACATGATTTGTTTTTCATACTCCATTAAATATGTTACGTAAGTAATAATAACAATTGAAGTAATAAGTATAATCATGGTTTCATTTTCCTTATATGCATTCTAATCCTATAATATACATAATGTCACTAAAAATGAATGTAAAAATTACTATTTTTACCCTTAGTCAATAATAATCTCCATCTAAGTTCTAAAATGCGTGTGCAAAAACCTACAAGTAGTCACTGGCTATAGTTCTTTACTATCCAAGTAGCTGTCACTAAAACTAACATGGACCGCTTTTAAACAAATACCAGCTCTATTACCAATAATGATTTTTAAATTGACATAACTTATTCATTTATGAACCGATTGATATAAAACTAATACTAAATATTAAGTAAAGCTCTCCACAATACATTAGTGAAAACCGCATCCAAATTGGTTTAGCCGTTTCTGAGATTAGCGCTCACAAATGCACAGACAAATAGACAAAAATTGTAAAAATCATGGTTTTGGGTTCTATTGCCTTAATAAAGACCCAAAATAATAGTTTTTCTCAAATAACTTTCATATACAGACAGCGATCAATTATACTTTTATTATATGTATAGATGTTTATACCATAGCTTTATTCTAATAACGTATTAAGTATCGCATGACTTGTTTATGTTGAAGTAAAACATTGAACTAGGTCAGTTGAATATGATAATATCATAAATCGAACCACCACATTCATAAATCTTACTAAAACCAGTTGTACAATTTAAATTACTGGTTTAATTACGTAACTTTGTATTTTAAAAATTTACTCATGTAAAATAATTTCAAATAAATAAATATACACCTACATAGTATATAATGGTCATTTTAAAGACACCAGTCTTCCAAGACTTCCATGACTTTTAAATTGTAGCAGGAATTTTACGATGTAATAGAAGTAATAGATGTAAAAAGCTTTGGATATTTTGTTTTGTTCAATTTATTTTATATACCGATTTGGTTTGTTCAATCGTACATTTCTTAAGAATATGAAGATTTTTCAAAATACATTTTCAATATAATTTCTTTTCAGAATGTACAGATAGATAAGTATCTCATATGGGATATGACATGGTGCCCGACAATGGGGCATTAAAGGGGCTGAATTATTACTGTTTTTCACATGCGTTCTCCATAAAAAACGATGGACATGTCGACACTTGTTATACTAAGCTATTCCTACCTCATGTGGATTGCCGTGATGAGGATCAGCTCCCACAAAAGCGGCGGCAGTAACGACAAATAGAAGCTTGTACATTTTACTTCGTTGTATCTGAAAAGAAAATTAGTAGATTCACTAAAGTAATATCCATTAAGGGTCACAAATTTAATTCAGTTTTTACTTTGGAATCTAACGGAGTATATTTTGGTTTATACATATACGTAGAATTTTGAGAATATATGTAGGTATATATTTTTTTCAAGACACACAAATTGGCGCCTAGGTTCCGCTATTTTGATTTTTAATGATATCTACGAGTATATAGCCGCGTTACCAGGACGAATCGAACGACGTATGAATCATCAAAATCGGTTGTTTCGTTTATTAATTACGAGGAAACATAGAATTGGACATACATACATATAGGTAAACACATAACCCTCCTTTCGGATTCGCCGCAGTCAGGTAAAAAAGGATGTCTAGGATTTCAATTCAGTCACCGTACAGTTAGTAAAACCGATCGAAATTTTACTGCCTTTTATATCCAAGAATCTCCGGCATCGAAGATTCGATTTAAAGATTTTTTTAATTATGGACAGGCAATACAAAGGAAAAGTACATTAGTAGTACTATAACTTTATTTAAATCTATGAAAAAGTAAGAGTTCATGCGAGATAGAGGATAAAACTTTTATGACTTTTATTGCGAGGGCGGAAATGAAACAAGGACAGATCGCACTATACTAATATTATAAATAGGTAAAGTTTGTGAGTTTCTGAGGTTGTAGAAAGTAATCTCTATATCTACTGAACCGATTTAGATGAAATTTGGTAAGAAGATAGTTTGAGATCCTGGTAATAGGATAGCTTTTATCCTGGAAATCATCCCTTAAGGGGATGAAAGTTTGTATGGGGAAGCAATTCAGAGGCGAACCCGAGCGAAGTGAGAGTGAGTCGCTAGTAGAAAATACTTTTGTATTCTCTTAGCAAATTTTGAATTCTCTAAGGACCAAAAATCTTTGGTTAATGGAATGTGACATGTCTATTGTGTAATTATTAATTTACCAAACGCTATAGGACAAATAAATGTTAAACAAATTGTGATGGATTGAATTATTGTAATGTTCTAACTGATTTTATTTTAATTAACTATTAAAAGTCAGCGTGAATTTTTATAACATATACTGACATATTTTTATCAATCTTTCTTTAACTTTATTAAACAACTAGCGGCTCACCCTCGCTCGTCCTCGGGTTCGTCACTAGGTACCTAAGTTTTTTTATTTATTTATTTATTATTTTAGGGAAACAAACAGTGAAATAATCCATAAAAATAATTTTAAACTAAAAACATTTACACATCAGCAAAGTTTCCACTTATAAATATGTCACAGGTAGAGTAAACATGATAATTTAGTTTAAACTTTAAAAACATAAAATTAAAAATTTAACAAAAAAACACTATAAAATAAAATAAAAACACTATAAAAAGGTCAACAAAAAAAAATTAATTACTAAGGGAAAATAAAAAAAAAAAAACAAATTATAAAATCTGAAGTTTTAACGGTTAGTATAGATTTCTCAGAGATGAGATATTTTCCCGCAGTAAAAAATAACCTATATGTTGACCCGGATAACCAGCTATCATTCTACTTCTGTATCACTAATGACATATATTATGTAAAGATTTTTCAAAAATATTTAAAGTAAAAATTCGATTCAGAATTTAATATATGTAGGTATAGAATATATAATACCTAAGTAGTTCACGGTGTTCAAAAATGAAGAAAAAATAATCAAAGGAATTCAGACTTATAATTTACATTACTATACAATTTCAATATTCTTTTAAATAAAAAGAATGGAACAAAATGTAATGCTATCTCATGGAAAATCTTTTAAAGTTTTATATACGGAAAGATACGTATGTAATTGCCTACAATACGACGACTTTTTAGATTATTCTACCTAGCAAAATAATCTTTTAAAACAAGATATTTTTTCCCTAAGATACAGATAACAACTCTATACTAGTACTTAAGGGTTAGGATTATTTCAATGTCTATTATCTAAATAGATAATTCATGTACGTTGAAAGCCGCGAAAAAGATAGAATGTTTTTTTAATATATCTACACATCTATACATATAATAAAATTGTAAATAAGCCGCATCTGTACATTAATTTTTTTTGGATAATCTTATCGAAATAGCCATTATTATCGATACAGAGGCCGAATCTACAGTTTTTAGAATTTTTTTTGTCTGTCTGTCTGTTACCGCATCACAGAAAAACCATTGGAGGCATTTTGATGAAATATGGTATGGTCATAGCTGGTTATCCGGGTCAACATAAAGGATACTTTTTACCGCAGGAAAATGTCTCATTTCTGTGAAACAATACAAAAACTGCAATGTAAGAGTATACTAATATGTAAAACCTAAGAATTGGTTTTTGGTTTTCTGAACGCGGGCGGAGCCGCGGGCAATGCTAGTAGGAATAAATAAAATGGAATGCTTACATACTTTGCAAGTGAACAATTACTATCAATGTTATTCATAAATATCTGCATTTATTTCTTTATATGAATGTTGTAGAGAATTATAATACTTCATTGGGTTGAAACAATTATAACGTAAGATTCATCATCACTACTAATAATGCAAATGCGGAAGCGTGTTTGTTGCTTTTTCATTCTTATTCTTACATCGTAGTACACCATAACAATGTTACGTATCGCCTTCATGTACATAAATTACGGCAGGAGACTGACAAAGACATACTTTTTAAACGATTTCCAAAAAAAAGGAGGTTCTATGTTCGTCTGTATGAATGTTGGTTTTTTCATTAATTTCACTTGTAACTAAGTAAATGTACCTTGGAAGTCGATTTTAACTCCTGTCCTAAAATATCAAAATTAACTTTATCAACCGACTTCAAAAAGGAGGAGGTTCTCAATTCGACTGTATGTTTTTTTTTTTTTTTTTTTTTTTTATGTTTGTTACCTCAGAACTCCGTCATTTATTAACCGATTTGGAAAATTTTTGTTTTGTTTGAAAGGGTATACTTCCAGATTGGTCCCATTTAAATTTCAAAAAAAAATACCACCCCTAAGGGTGGAAAAACAACTAATCATGAATTTAACCTACTTCTAATTGTCATATTGACTTGAAACTTTGCAAGTATTTCTATTTCCGTTGATAGTACAGTGGTTCGGTGTTGTTGACCTGATCTGATGGTAAGGCCAGAAGGTGGATAGGTGGAACTGTTCAACGGCTAATAGTAGATACTTTGAGTTTGGGCTTGTTTTGTTTGATTTGACAAGCCTAATACGTTAGAATTCTTACTTTGCTACTACTGTCTACACTAAAAAGGGAAAAATAAAAACTTTTTAACAAAAAAATAAAAACCGACTTCAAACAAAAGCACTAAAAAGTAAAAAATAACTGATTGGTAGTTTTCATTTACTATACATACCTAATCAAATATTTTCGAAGTCGGTGTGCTATGGCTAAGTAATTAAAGCCTACCTTTTAAATACATACCTAATCAAACATTTTCGAAATCGGTGCCAGCCCATACAAAGCAAAGCACACCGACTTCGAAAATATTTGATTATTTATGTATAGTAAATGAAAAGTACCAATCAGTTATTTTTTACTTTTTAGTGCTTTTGTTTGAAGTCGGTTTTTATTTTTTTGTTAAAAAGTTTTTATTTAACTATACTTTCATATGGACTTTTGAATTTTCAACTAATTTTAAAGGGAGTCAGTGTTGTCAGTCCGTGACGAAGCAACTATTAACTCGTAAGACAGTTGCTCTTTTAAAAGTCTAGTTACAGGATTTTTAATATACCAAATAACTGGGCTAATACTAGTTATTGAGCATATGAAGTTTTATCTTAATTATACATATTTTCATGTGTAGAATTCAAATTTTTGATATGTGTGAGAAGTCACAAATACACACGCTCAATGGCGAGCTATCGCATTAATAATTAAAAAAATATTTTAAGGAAAATGATTGTTTTGAAATAGTTTAGTCTATGAGCGTACTCTATAATTTATCACATAAAGGAAAATCAAAAACACCTGAACAGAAGTTATTATTAATAAATAATGATCCAAACATGAACTAAGTTAATCATGCAAATAGATCAATAATAGCAAATAAATATAAGGAAAAGATTGTATCTGTCAGATGCGTTCCTGTAACTACATATTAGACTTCATTTCAATTTATCTGTTATGAAAAAAACCTTGTTCAACCAACTTCGTAAAAGGAGGTGTTACTTAATTCGATTGTACGTTTTTACATAAGTTACGCGACAATTTGGATAATTAAAAAAAATCGCTCTTGGGGGGTATAATAATTACTTTTAAAGGGATTTTAAAAACTGGTTCAAAAGGCTGTATAAAAGCAAGAGCATTGAGGAATTAATGATATAAGAATATCCTCTTGACTGGTTTTAGCCACGACGGCCAATTTCATTGCGACTAGCCAACTGCGCAGGAGATATTATAGTGCACAAGTGTACGCGCAGACACAACGTGCACTCTCTATTCCTGTCACTCTCATACTCAATGAGAGACCAGTGAGAGACTCAACTTGGCCGGACCCGAGACTCGGCATCTTAAACCGTACATGCTTTAGCCATAAGACCATCGAAGCAATTAGTTGAGTAGAGTTGAGTTTAGTTAGCAAATTATTAATATTAGTATTGTCTACTTGTGAACGTGTGAGTACAATGAGGGCCTTTGCGGAATAGGCTAATATTGCGTAAATACGCCTCCCTTAATCAAAATTTCACTTTTATAGTTTATAACATTTGCTGTAGAAACCATTTGCCCTCGTAATCAAAGCACTAAATACTTTTTTAATATACATAACACTTCTTATCGAAGTGCTAGTGACAAGAGAGCTGGCTCGTTTTTCGCCTAAAGAATTGACTTTGCCATTCAACGGGAAAATGCAGCATTCTTGCCACAATTTTGCGCTGATATGACTTTTACATTACGGATTTTGATAAAACTTATTTACTTTATTAGTGAAAAAAATTACAAAAAAACTTTTCCCTGTATCTTATAATACAGTCATAATCTGTATAATGCGTAGGTTGAACTCGATGACATAGACCGATTACGTTAAGTAGTATAAAGTGTTTCAATTTATTCCAATGGAAGATGTACGCGCGAAAGATATATGTATAATGTGATTATTTAATTTGCACTGATATTGTGTTTGTGACGGATAACAGATCTGTCCTCTTGTGGTCCTGAGTCAGTAAGTCAGTAAGTTGGTCTAACACTGTGCCTTCGAGTTCATGTACCGAAGTGAAATAAATCCAATATAAATATTTATATAATAAATTATAGGTTCACACCAATTTTATAAATGCGAATGTTTGTGAGTGAATTTGTTTTTAGCGGCTCTATGGATTTGAGAGAAATTAAATATGTTATATTTTTATTGTGTAGCTATATAGGCGTATATCGACAGAGACTAAGCCACGAAAAAAAAATAGATATATTTTTTTATTTATAAACTCAATTCTAATTGCTTGGAAAATAAATTGTAAAATGTATTCAATTTCGTGAGTATAAAAATTTATTTAAATAAATAAAGTATGACTAAATAGTATATATAAATTTTAATAGTTTTGTAAGATTTACTTCTAGAACAAAGTAACATCAAGTATTCGGATACCTTAAAAATCTTATAAAAACATAATGCAATTATAGATATCCACAGCTATGGATGTTATTAGTGATGTTAATAAAAACTTAAAAGTATACATATAATAAAATAGTAAAAAAACGAAATCTGTACATGAAATATTTTTTTTAAATAATGACTTTTACGCATTGTGTACACTGTACATTTTATGAACCATCGTTATTGAAATTTGTTTGCTTGTCTGTATGTTTGTGTGTATGAGCATTTAACGTTCACGGGTCAACATTTAGGATACCTTTCATTACAGTAAAATCTTTTAAGCCCAATGGAAACACAGAACAACTGGTTCTGTCGAGTCGTTCTCAGAAATTTCTACGACAACGCTGGCTATACCGTAAGAGAGATACATCAAAACATTGTAGTAAAAAATTATCTATCTAAAACGTATCTAGGGACGCGAGCGTAGCCAGGATAGGTCACTAGTGATAAAGAAAAGGACTTCTATTCGATGTATATATAAAATATTCTTGCACATCGGTACAAGGACAAATCGTATGTAATTCATATTATTAGACCTATATTAAATATCAACTATGAAAAAAAATGTATGGACATAAACAAATTATATTATATTACTATAGTAAAAATAATACGTGACGAAACGACTTCACTTTGACCTTAAAGTCACAAAAATATGTAAATATTATGCGTTAATGGAAGCACGTAGAGTTAAATAGAGTGATAATTTAAAATTAAAATAATCTCATAAAATCTCATGTAAAAATTCTAAAACAATAAATAAACAATTACAAATATTTATGAAGTTATTTGTATTACGTTAATATTATATGTTTTAAGATACATATATATATGTAATAAAAAATATTCTGTATAATATTTTTTTATTATTATTATATATTTATTAGTTATTTATAATTTTACTTTTTATGACTGCATATAATTAAACATAACAAAAAACTTCTTCTGTAATATAATTTGTTTACTTTTGGAATCATTTATAGCTGACGTTTTAATATTTAAAATAAATTATTCATTAAATAAGTACTAATCTACAGTAAAACTAAATAGAAACAACACAAATTAAATTTAAATAATAAACAAATAGTAAAAAATAAGAAAAATATCAGCACAATGTAAGATATCGGATAAATAATATAATCTTTATCAGCTAAACACGACTTACCTTTACGAGACGACGCGAATGTGTCTTTGTAAGCCACTTGCCGTACTCAATATATTGCATGTAACCGTGAGTGACCATTATAACAAGATCTATTTTGGTCCGCCACATGAGATTTATCTTAGTAGATTAACAAACAGTCAACAAGTTAAAGGGGTCACGTCATTGTGGTTTTAAGACCGGTTTAACGTAACTACTCGGTAAAAGGCAAAAACTATGCAATAGTGATGCACTGCAGCGAAATTATTTCCATCATAGAGGTTTTTTTTTTTTAAATTAGTAAAATTATTAATTTTGTTAAATTCCAGAATCCTATTTAGGGCTAAATACACACTAAGATTCTTTTACTATACAGTTAAGTATTAAATTTCGACGAAATTTACACACATTTATCACATCTTTCTATAATAAGTTAGGATTGGAACCTAAAATTTCATAATATACATTCAAAACAGCTAAGGTACTAAGGAATGTGTTCATTATTACGGTTACTTTATTTAAATCCGTATCGCTTTGAAAGATACTTTTTTACATCACTAGTGGATACCAAAACACAACCGATATAGCTCATCGTTATGTAAATAACTGATAAATAAAAGAAATAAGTGCAGTAACTGGTTTGAATGTCTTAAATACTCATATAATGAAGCTTAAAATTGATTTCACAATATTATGCAAAACGAATTTAACTATATATGTGCATTGTTTAGATGTTTGGATGTTTGAATGGATGTTTGTTACACAATCACGCCAGAATGGTTCAACAGATTTGGATGAAATTTGACACAGAAATTGATTATAGTCTGGAATACTACATAGGCTACTTTTTATCCCGGAAAAATATACGGTTCCCGTGGGATAGGCTTGTTTTTGTTTTCGCTAGTACTATAAAATAATAAGTAGGTAGTTTATATAAGATTAATTTTCTACATTTCTTGTGTTTCAGCAAAAAAAAAATTACTGTTCCGTTTTAAAATTAGATTATTTGCGCATTAAATTGCTACTTTGTTACTAACATAAATACTGCGCAGCCATTTGTACCTACTTTACTTCAACAGCCATCTATGAATATGCAGTACAAACTCTTTATCAAATAGCTTATTTTTCATAATAACTTTGTGGGATGTATTTTTTTTTTAATTTTACGTAATCGATATATAATAACGTCATCTGTTGAAACTTATTTCAATTGATTTTTTTTTGTTTCTAACACACTTTATGTCAATTACATATACGAACTTCTGTTATTTTGATGCTTTCATTATTTTGACGCTTGTTATGAGTGTCAATCAATTGGTTTACCTTGGAACGTACGGTGGGCGATGACCTGCATTTTTTTAATATATTCGAACAGTTGCTGTTCTGAGCTAGCAAGGGGTACTCATACAATAATAGTATAATCAAAACTACTTCTTAAGAAGAATAAGTAATAAGTTGTGGCGATTAATAAAATAGTTACTAGGCAACACCGATTGCGTTGCCCGTTTTAATTGTTTTATATAAAGTAAGATAAAATTATTAAACTATATTAAATTATAATCTATAAAAAAAGGAATTAATCCTTAATAGATATTATTATTAAAATTATAAGTGCGAAAATGTTTGTAGATAACGAACTATGGATTGTCATGGTTTTTTTGGAATGAGAATGTGGAGCAAAAAGTTACCGTGAGATATTAGTCTGTTACAAACGATAGTACTACACTTCTGTTAATAGTGGGCTAGTGGTAGCCCACAGATAACGCACTTGACAAGCCAAGTGGAGCGGGTTTGAATTCCAGGTCTCGCACTTCTGACATTTTCATGTGCGAATAATTTCTCAATATGATTGCCATTAGTCTTACGATGAAGGAAATCTACATGTCTAAGAGAACCTAGCATGTTTTCAGAAACTTGTGAAGTCCTCCGTCCCGAACTTGGCCAGTCTGATCCCCCTCGCATTGACCCAGTGCCCAGCAAGCAATTAGACGTAAAAAGGGCTGAATTCAAGTTCAAAATATTTTATTCAGCATTAAATTATTACAATTTTTTACTGAACGTCATGAGTCTACTCCGAGTCCAACTTAAAAAGTCACTTATTTTCTTTAAACATTACGTTTGCGGTACCCTAAATGAAGCTGAAACATCTCACGGCTATAACACACTCGATAATATAATTTTTCCTCATACTATAATAATAATAAATCGTATACCTGTCGCATGATTTGTTTTGAATATTGGAAATACCCAAAAAGCTCAATTAACTGAAGACTCAAACGAAGTCATTATAATTCGGACGATATTTATTTTATAACTAATACATTTTTTATTAGTTTAATAAAATATTACTTTAAATGGCTTTATGGTCGATTTTACCAACGTCACCTAAGTTTAAGGGATCCCCTGAGCATGGTTAGGGGGCTGTTAGGGGACAGTTTCTGTTTCACCGACAGTTAGGGGCCACCTACATTTTAAAATGCCACCTAAATATGTATTAGATAGGCTCTAACGATGGTAAAACGAAATTTAATTTAGAGGCTAGTTTAGGGGAACTTTTAAGCTAGGGATCCCATACGTAGGTGGTAGCTTAAGTGATGTTGGTGAAATCATCAGCATAATCATCAGCAGATAGATAGAAGCAGATCAAATAAAAACAGTAGTTTTTTATTTGTTAGGTGACATTAATTAAAAACCAACAAACAGGTAAAGTCAAAGAGTTATTATAAACTCGATAATTTTTTTATTTCATACACGTCTTCCATTGCTGTGAGCTGTGGGCTTAGTTTATAAAAATGACACATTAGTATTTCATGGAATATATTGTTCTACATTTTTGTTCTCCTCGAGGGGTTAAGTAGGAGGGCGAGGAGGGGGGAGGTGTGAAGGTGGCGGGCAATTTTGAAGTTAAAAATATAATTAAATTTTGCCGATGTGGTATCCACTGCATGTGTATGGAGATAATAGTTTATATGAGTTGATAAAGACAGAAAGACTCAATAACTATACTTGGCACTCGAACTCAGGACTTTCGAATCTGCAGCCATACTCGTATATACCAGCCACTATTAGACCAACAAATCCAGAATGTAGACTATCATGCAGAAGTTTCCTACTGCAGTAACGACGATTTTCAATAGCAAATACGTTAATCGAATAATTATTTTATCAGTTCCACAGTTACAGTTGATATAAATACTATCTTTATAATATTACTAGCGGACCCGACAGACCTTGTCCTGTCTACACGTCTTTAATTTGAAAATTTCAATTTTTTTTAATATATTATTTTCTATTAAAAAAAATGTGAATCTAAACCATTCCCAGATCCCCTTGAACACACACAAAAAATTTCATCAAAAACGGTCCAGTCGTTTGAGAGAAGTTCAGTGACATACACACTCACAGAAGAATTATATATATAAAGATATATTCATAAAAATATAAGAAATAAAAGTTTACTCCCCCCAAAAAACTTACCAATTTTAAAATTATAATACATATATAAAAATTAAAAATTATACCAGTTGCTTGTTTTTGCAAAATGTTCCTCTAAGAGCTGTTACATGCAATCTTTCAAGTTTTTTGATACAGTATCAACAACTTACGGTAGATGGCGTACATTGTGGTAGTCTGAATACCATAGGTGGTACAGTAATTTACTTATTCTAGTGTATTCATAGCTGTTGTATCTATTAATGTACTTTATTTAGTATATATAATACATACACGACCCCTCAACAATGGTAATATAAGCATATTTCAATGTATGTTTTGAAAACCTTTTGTCTAAGCCCCCACATTTACATACATCAAGATCTTAAACTTAAGCGATAAAGTTGAAAGCTTTTTTATTTGATCCTAAAGCTATCATGTCACATATTGTCGGGATAATTTTAACACTATTAAAGTTAATTTATTTTATGATCCACAGACCCAACAATATTTTACTTATTTTAATATACCATAAAACAGGTTACGCATTTATAGCTTTAAAATTGCAAATACCTATTTATAATTATTATCATCATTTATTTTGCCAAATTAAAAATTGATTATACCTCCACTGAACAATAAAGCTCGGACGTACCTGATAATAAAATACCTGTCTTTATGATGTTTCTGCCATTTAAAATATTCGAAAAAAAATACATAGGTACAAACGAAAGAACCTGCTCCTTTGTGGAGAGAAAGAAAATTAAAAAAATAATAATTTAAACGATAGTGTCCAAAGAGCTAACAACAAAACTAACAAAAATTAATTGTATCGAAATTCATTGCTTAGCAAGTATTATAACAAACACCTTACTTATTACTACCGATTCACCCTCGTTTCGCCCGGGTTCGTCCCTAGGTTACTTCTCCATGCAAACTTTCATCCCCATTTCCACCCCCATATAGGATGATTTACGGCATAAAAACTATCCTATGTCCTTTGCAGGATCTCAAACTATCTTCTTGCTTTTCATCTATATCGTTTTGGAGCTTATTCGGTACAAACAAACAAACAAACAAACAAAAAAATCTTTCCTCTATAATATTAGTATAGATAAATGCGAAAATTAGAAAGTGGTTAAGTATGTGTGACTTCACAACAGAGCCACCTCTTGACAACTTTTATTACTAACAGCAGCTTATGTTGTTCCAGGCCATGGTCTATCTGTATACCTACTTCTAAATCCGTCCAGCCGTTTCAGTGCGAAGAGTAACAAACAAAGACATAAACACACACGCACGCAAACTCACATACATTTAAACTTTCGCATTTATAATATTCACACATATTTTCCTGATGTACCTACCATTCGAGCAGAGCCGTGAACAAAAATAAGTGAATATCCATATAGAGTAAAAATTAGTTTACAACGGCTGATGTCTATTAGTCTATACTACGTACTTGTATAACAATTAATATTATTACTTACTGGCAAATCACCCTCGCTCCGGTCGGGTTCGTCCCTACTTACGTTTAACTTTTAGTATAGATTTTTCAGAGACGAGATATTTTCCCGCAGAATCCTATATGTTGACTCGGACAATCAGCTATTATCGCACCAAATTTCATCAAAACCTGCCCAGTGGTTTCCTCGTACTGCGGTCACAAACAGATAGACAGACAGATAAAAATTCTAAAAACTAATATATTCGGCCTCTGTATCGATAATAATGACAATTTCAATAATATTTTCCATAAAATATTTAATGTACAAATTCAACTCAGAATTTTATAATATGTATAAATTATAATAGATTATTATTATTTTATAGATATTTTATAAAGCATTGGAAAATAATATTATAAATAAAAAGTATTATATTAAAGTGAATATGACTCATTTCATTTCACGTTAACAAAGTCATGCGATTCGGAAATATCGGTTCGACACCTATTGTTGAGATCAAGCGCGGAAAACATCACTGGAGATTGCCGATAGCACCGCAGTTGTTTACAAGAAAGAAAAGTGTGATTTATGAACAATTTACAATCTATTCCTACAAAATAAAACTATTTGTTTTTATTACTTATTTGTTTTTATATAGACTCAATGTACTTTAAAAGTCAATGACAGCCAAAGAACGTGCCACACTTTTAGCTGTGTTATGTGTAGCTTTTCCGCCGAATACTTCCGCACAATAGGACTTCTTCTGATTAGAACAAAACAGAATCTTGAAAATCGTCTTATCCACGAACTTCAAAAAGAGATACTAAGTACATATCTCCCAAATATCGATCTAAAAATAATGCTCTTACGAGTACGTATTACCCACGAGAAATCATAAAAAATCGATTGCCCACAAGCAAGGTAAACGTCTTCTTCAAGTCTAACGAGTAATTTCATTGCATTATAATATACTGGCATTGCCCACGGCTCCGCCCGCGTTTAGATGACCAAAAACCAAATTCTTAGTTTTACATATTAGTATACTCTTACATTGCAGTTTTTGTATTTTTTATGAAATGAGACATTTTCCCACGGTACAAAGTATCCTATATGTTAACCCGGATAACCAGCTATCACCATACCAAATTTCATCAAAATCCCTGCAGTGGTTTTTCTGTGATGCGGTAACACACAGACAGACAGACTGACAAAAATTCTAAAAACTACAGATTCGGCCTCTGTGTCAATAATCATGTCTATATCAATAAGATTATCCAAAAAATATTTAATGTACAGATTCGGCTTGGTTACAATTTTATTATATGTATAGATAAGTTGTTGATATTAAATTGTAAAAAATGTATTCGTAAGTAGAAGACCTTGATCTAATTGCATTGAAAGTTCACTATCAATGTACGAACAGAGATGTGGGTCGGTGTCAATTTATTAGCCCACGGCTAAACTGCATACATGCTTACTACGTTCCTATGCTTGCCGTTTTTATCGACTTATACTCAAACATTAATCAAAAAAGTTTTGATCGGTATACACAAAAAACATAAAAATCTCTCAAAATATTTATATGTAAATACCTTGAATAATTGCGCAACGCTGTCGGGTAAAAAAGGGGCTAAGAAGAATAAAGTCTTTATCAGCCTATGTATGTATGTTTGTGCCACATAGACCAAACTCGTAGACTAATTTTGATGATTCGTACGTCATTAGATTCGTCTTGATATCGCGGGCGACTGTTATAGGTGATAGGCTAGATAAAAATTGTTAAAAATAAATTTTTGATTTTTAGTTCCCGTCGGTTTAAATGCTTTACAGCAATCATGGTCACGGGAGAGACTAAGGTTTGAAATGTCTCAAAAGTATTATAAAGTTGTTACAGACAGCCTATCCACAAATTAACGAAATGAATTCAAAAAATTCAAAAATGCTATAACATACAATATTTTTATAATAATTTATTTTAAATATCACGCCGTAACCTTTACGAAATTGCACTGAACCGTGTAATAAATTTTTTTTGATCGATTTTCTAATAATTTTGTTTAGCGTAAAAATACGTAACATGAACCATATTAGTTCGCGTACTAAAGTTTTCGCTCCACCTTATGCCTGATCCACACGTTTGCCATTCACAAACAACAAGCCTATATAAACGCTTGAATAAATTAGATGATCCAAACAGCGATATCCACTGGGAGTGTGGCATGTGCTAGACGCTAGTTGTGTTGGAAGAAACAAGCATGATGGACGCCGAGCTGTGGTCGGCTATAATGATTAGTTATTATAACGTTTTTATCGGCATTAACATATTTTTATTATAAAAAGAAGCAAAATGAAAAGAGAAAAAATAAAAGTAAACGGAAAATTCGCCAAAGAAAACGGTGGATGATAAAAATTCATAGAAACCGTACAAGGCACAAACGCACAAACCTGAAGGTAGATAATGAATCCCAAGCGCTTGCCGCAAACTTCATTGATTTGGGCGTCAAAAACCAACACTCGAACGGATCGGTGACAAGCGCTCGGAAGATCCACCGATCCGCCCGATCCACACGCTTGAACTTGTGAAGGAGGGCTTGTCGAGAATTGGCAAGCGTGTGGATCAGGCATTATATTTAATTTGTTGTATGAAAATACTTTATTTGTTATATGTACCTAAAATAGCAATAAAATAGGACCTAATAACCTTTCTTTAATGGTTAAGCCATCACATGGAACAAACACTTTTTGCTTGCATTGGACTCAAACTCTTAACATAAAATGAAATTTTTGTAAGATACTCCAAACACAGCTTCACTTACCTTCTAAATTTCTGTCTGCGAGTAACAGACATCCTGACAAACGAATTGAAGTGTTTGGAATTCGAATTGTCGTGCATAAATATGCTACAAATAGTCAAATTAGTATAATTGAAACCAGTAATTAAGGTCTATTTATGATTGTCATATACATGATGCCTATGAGGCACGTACTTAATACATAATAAATATTATGTTACTATACATCCTCTGTGGCCTCATTTCACCTTGACACTACTGCTTATAAAAACCATGGATAACAAATAAAATAGAAACGACGTAAAACATTTCATATTGAACTATATTTTAATTGTATATCTGTTTATTTGTAGCTCTATATAATTTATTTGTTTACATAATTTTTTAATCTATGTAAAATTTAAAAAGATATCTTACTCTTTATAATTTTTTATTGCAAAAATTTTTTGTCACTACTAAGTTATTAACTTCATGCAAGCTATTTGTTGTATATTTTTAATAAATATACTTACCTTTCCAGCTTCAATTTATATAAACAAACACTTAATAAAGTTTATATAAACAATCACTTAACAACAAGAGATAATATAATCAATAAATAAATAATAATAATATGGTGTTGTAAATTATCATTAAAAACATTCAGCAAAGTAACTTGTCACCGCGAGTTCGAAATGCGAGAGCGCGTATTGTACTGACTTAGTAAGTTAATAACATAGAACATGCAAACCTTCGATAAGAGCCTTCAACATCACGATTTGCACGAGAAAGTGGCACGAGAGAGTACCACTTGTATGCTTTTTTATACGTTTAAAACTGGAGAAAAAAAATATACCATAGATGTGTTATGTTATTCTTTAAAAAATAGTACAACCTCTAGAGTCAAGTATTCTGATTAATAATAATAATTACATATATATAAACTAGCGATTCACCCCCGCTCGGGTTTGTCACTAGGTACATTTTGACGGTTAGTATAAATTTCTCAGAAATGAGATATTTTTCCGCAATAAAAAGTATCCTATATGTTGACCCGGATAACCAGCTATCATCATACCAAATTTCATCAAAATCTGTCCAGTGGTTTACTCGTGACGCGTTTCCAGACAGACAGACATACAGGCAAAAATTCTAAAAATTGTAGATTCGGCCTTTATATTCACAATAATGAGTATTTCAATAAGATTTTCCAAAAAATATTTAATGTACAGATTCGTCTCAGAATTTAATTACCTATACGTATAGAAGAATAGATACAAATGTATGTAAATACTGTGTTGATAGATCTTTTTCTACGCAGTAATGAGCCAACGGAACGTATCGAGGTATTTTTTGTATAAAGACAGGATATGGCAAAACAATATATAGGTATTTAGTTTTTTACATATATGTATATGTATACAATTTAAAGGCAGCCCAATACTAACGCTGGCTTGGGAAACCAAGTAAAGCGGGTTCAAATCCTGGATATGGCACCTCTAATCTACAGATAAGAGACAAAGTCGGGTTTGTTACAACACTTATAACTAGAGAACGGCTAGACCGATGTTTATGATCTTTATTTCCGTGGATATTTCTTCACCCCGAATAACAGAATAACTTGGAAAAATTTAGGACAAAAAAGCAAAAAAAATAATAAAAACTATTCCATACTAAGCGTCAAAACGTACCTAGGGACGAACCTTCTTTTTTTAACGTTGGGAAATGCATTTACGCACGAGGTGTGGGACTCACCGGCAAAGCCAGTACTACCCACTAAAACCCAACAAAGCCTTCCCCCGTCTTAATGGGGCGTCGCAGGATCGCTTACGCATTCAACTACGACGCCCCGACGGCAGGTCTACCGAAGCAGACCACAACAACCACGGGGTTGCTCCAAAGTCCACTCTGCTATCAGAGAAGTACCAGGAGCAACCCGCATGGTACACCGCCCTCCGAAGAGGGCCACCTCCCACCGCCCACCAAAGTGGGCCACCTCCCTGTGCGTTTCTTGGCTTCGCGCCCGGTTGGGTTGCCGGGCACTACATAAATACACTGTAAATACACTGTATTGAAAAATAAATTTTCATATGCGAATCATTTTCATCATGATTACCGCGGTCTTACAATGAAGGAAAGCATCGTGTTGAAACCTACACATTTGAGAGAACCTAGCAAGTTTTGTAAAACATGATAAGTCCGCCCACTTTGATGGCCTGATAAGGACCGAGACGTGTCCAACAGTGAAACGTTAAAAAGGGGTTGAAAACATAAATATGTTTACAAATTAGTCAAAAAAACTCGTAACTCATAAAAATATACTTAAAAGTGTAATAACACAAAAATATAAAACTATATTACGTTATTTTCACGCCAGTTTTTAAACGAACGCCTTGAGTAAAATTGTTATTATAACTTTACATTTTATATTGCTCTTAAACTTTAATAAGGAGCTTGTATAGATATAGTAGATACTAAAGTATAAAAGTTTAGAAAAGATTTAATTTTATTTAAAATTTATAAGTTTCTTAATAAAGGTGGTCACGGAAGAGGAGGAAAGAGGGTTTTTTTCTTTGAGTAAGTCTAACACCCACAGACATACGTCCGTGCCATTTTTTGAGCATTTTTATATTTTATTGTTATTTTTAAGAGCCCTCTAAGAGATCCCCCAACGTGCGTTCACCTTGTTGTGGTGGGGGACTCAGTAGTACCCGGCAATACTACCGGGCGCGAAGCCAAGAAACGCACTGGGAGATGGCCCACCTCGGTGGGTGGTGTGCTATGCGGGTTGCTCCTGGTACTTCTCTGATTGCAGATTGGACTGTGGAGCAACCCCGTGGTTGTTGTGGTCTGCTACGACAGACCTGCCGTCGGGGCGTCGTGGTTGAATGCGTAAGCGATCCTGCGACGCCCCATTAAGACGAGGGAGGTTCCGTTGGGTTTTAGTGGGTAGTACTGGCTTTGACGGTGAGTCCCACACTTCATGTCTAAATGCATTTCCCAACGTTAAAAAAGGGCCTCTAAGAGATAAAGTGATAAAATTGTTGAAGAAGCTAGAACCCAGAGGACAAGACTGACACGAGACAGTCCGCTTAAGCAATTCGGAAGAGGCTTTTACCACAAGAAACGGCTTTTATAATAAATAAGACATTAATAAACACATCAATTAAAAAAGACTGAGGTTTGATGGTCACTGACAATGTTTTTTTGTGATATACTGGGTAATTACCATGTCTTTCGCATATTTTTATGAGTTCCAGTTATTTCGGATTGAGGTTAAGTTTGTTTATTGGCAAAAGTACCTTTACTCTTTCTAGTTCATTTTGTACGTCTTTTCCCACTACCACTGTCACATAGATCGCTTGTATCTCGATTCAAGTCTTAACACAAACCCCACTGTATCGAGTATCTCACTCCCGGCCTTTTATTTACACTTTATCGACATTGATAGATTTAATTAAGCACATTAACATCACTAAAAAATATGACAAAAAAATGTAAAATTGAATATTAACATCACTAATAAATAAAATAAAAGCTTTCTCCTTAATTCTTTATCAATTCCCATCCTTTGAAGCAATAAGCTCTTGCGCCATATAAAGTGAACTCTGGACGGCCAATGAAGGCAAGCTAGAGTCGGGGACAGATGTTGTGTCCCTCAGAATCTCAGAACCGTTGTATCGCTACTCACTAACTTCTCACCACAAGCTTACTTAGCGATCCCCCGACACGGTGACGCTCATCATCAAAATATTAATAGATACTTTTAATACAGTTAAAAGGCCATGAGAGAAATTTTATGTTTTTACTCTTTTTTATAAAAGAGGTCCACCATAATAATAATTAGTGAATCAAGTCAAAATAGCTCATTTTCATGTGTTTTTTTTTTTAATATTATCTTAAAATATAATAAAAATAATCAAATACTAATAAAAAAAAATATATACTAAGAAAATTATTCAGTGCTTGAGAAAAGAAAATTGCATTTTTAATCAAAAATGGTAATAAATAACTATTTTTTTTCTCTTTATGCCTTTGAGCTGCGTTGACAGACGCAATAAATAACTATAATATCATCACTCCAAATGTCTGTCTGTCATTTTGACTTGCGATGTCAAATACACCACATCTAGATTTCATAAAACAATAAAAACATACCAACATGTAGTAAGTACAGCATGAACCGTGACTTCGTTTACAATCGGGACAGACCCTCATCCTGGTCTAGAGCTGGTAGTACATTGAATAAGTGGTTGTGGGGAGCCCTGTGTTGTGGAGTCCCGGGAATCCCGTGTTTCTTTTGCAGCTGTTGTGAAAAGGATGAAGACCGGGATAGACCAAGAATTAACCGTATGTTTAATGTATTTTATTTCTATTTAATGCACCATGTTGTGTTTCTATAATTTATTAGTATTAGCTATTTGCCGAAATTCAAAGTAATCATTATAGTTTGAAGAAAACATATTATATGAATAGAATTTACTTACCGAAAACTGTTTCCAACTTTTTTTTATTGATAATACTAAAGCTCGTCAAAAGTTCTAAGCAAAAACAAAATAAATTGGCTGACAAACAGAGGAGAAAAAGATATTGAACTCTATTGTCTTTGCCTACATAAATATTAAATAGAGACTAGCGGGTCACCATCGCTTCGCTTGTGTTCGTCCATATGTATGTTTTAAAAGGGTTAGTACGGAATAGATAGACTATATATTACATTACCGCTCCGCTCCCTTGGGTAGTAGCATGATGATTATAGTCTATAGCCTTCCTTAATATTAGACGTTGACATTAAAAAATATAGTTAGTATTATGATTTATCAACTATCAAAATAAAATAATATGTCTTATAAACTTTAATATGTACATACGCTTATGACGCACTATTCAATTTAACTTAACTACTCTAGACTCGTTAACAGTTTAACAGTTGCTTATTTATTAACTTTAAATATATATTATATATATATACAAATATATTACAGGTTGATATTGTTGATCATAATGTAAATCATTTAAAACGTCGGGAACCATAAACCATAATAAATCTGAAAAGATAGTTCTATTTAAAACTTTATATTTACCTTCGCTCCGCTTGTTTAACGTTTAGTATGAATTTCTCAGAGACGAGATATTTTCCCGCGCAAAAAAGTATCCTATATGTTGAACCGGATAACCAGCTATCCTCATACCAAATTTCATCAAAATCTGTTTAGTGGCTTTCTGGTGTTGCAGTCACAGACAAACATATTGACAGACAAAAATTCTAAAAACTTACAGACAAAATTTGACATCTGCATCCAAAAATATTTAATGTACAAAGTCGACTCAGTTAGAATTTTATTATATGTATACGAAATATTCCAGTAAATTAAAGAAATTATTATGTTTAAAATAGTTTTTTTTTTCAGAAGCAACAGCGACCGCAGAACGTATGGCTCGACCACACAGACCCCATGCGCCTCGAGGAAGAAAGTCGACACCAGAAATGCTATCAGCGGTTCGATGCGCTCTGTCACAATTGCAAGGCGACACAGTTCCTGTACCAACTGGTACAAAATATTCACATACTTCGGAACCTGGCTAACATTTTGTTAAGTTATAGTAAGTGCTACAGTTAAAGTGTGCATGATTTGAAAAATACGTTCCACTTATAATAATATGTACAAAACGCAGGTAGAAAATAATATACTTTGTAAATTAAATCGAAATGAATTTTGAGTTTCAAAAGAGTTTAATAAATAAATCGTTTTTTAAAACAATTTTATTACCTTGCCTCTAATTAGGTATGTAATCAAATTTTTGCCTAATTTTAACCACTTCTAATTTAAATATCGAATTTAAAACTTAATAATAAATAAATAAATATGTTGGGACAATAATACACAGCACCATCTATGTAGTTCCATGGTAAGCACTACAAGACTAAGATACACTACACATATAGGTATAACTTTAAAAACATAGATAATATTATAAATAGAAACCCATGACTGGAGTACAAACATTCATGCTTATCACACAAATTAATGCCCAGCGGAACTCGAACCCGCGACCGCTGGCACAGTAAATAGAGTCACTACAAACTGAGCCAAACGTGTCGTAATACGTAAAATTTGGCTATTAGTATAAGTATTCAGCACTTTTTAACGTCTTAGTACTTGGCCTTCATTGCAAAGGTGTCAAGCGCAGATTGACGGATTTCATAATTCTATTCCGAAAACTAATTAGGTTGTCTCAGACATCCAGATTTTCTCCCGATGTTTTTCTTCACCGTAAGACAATAATTAAATTTATTGAAAATGTATAAATAAAATGTATAATAAATAAGAATATCAGATGTGCGAGACACGGGTTCTGAACCCGTCTCGCTTGGTTTTCTGAGTGGGTTCCCACTGCATTATTAAATCCGGATCCGAAAAAAGGCTCGACTAACAACCACCATCGAGGTCGATCCATCGAAGTTCCCAATACCTTTGAAGATTTAAAATTATTCGGTGAATAATATTTACCTAATATAATAGAAGCATTCTAAAGCTTAATTTCTTTAATAATATCTAATTACTTACACATCTACATATAAATAGGCAAAGACAAAACGGTTCTGCACCTTATACTCCTCTGTTTGTCAACGGATTTTCTTTTTTTTCTATCATAAAAAAGTTTTGTAAATTTATATATATTCTCCTCAAATTTTTAATAATAATTATAGTCGGATTTCAACCATTGCACTAGGCGAAAACTAGTTATTATCTATATAGATAAATAAAATTGAAATGTCTGTTTGTAATATCAAAATAACAGCTTTTTACTAAATGCATCTTATGAAATTATATACGGTACTTATAAGTAAAACACAATTTTTATTTTTTTTCTATCTGTCTGTCTGTTTGTTCCGGCTAATATTCGAAACAGAGGGACAAGTTTTGATGGAACTATCATTAGCAGATAGCTGATGTTATAAGGAGTGACTTACTTTTATTTTGGAAAAAGAATTAGGGTTCCGCTTAGAAAATGAAAACGTATCTAAGGACGCATCAGAACGAAGCGATGATATCGCTAATTAATAAATATCAAATCAAAATACACCTTTTTTATTCAAGAATACTTTTACAAGTGTTTTGCTTTTATGAATTCCTGAGAAGGACCTTCGAAAGCAGTTCTTAATGAAACGGTTATAAATTTTGACATTGTAAATGCGGAAATAAAATTATTAAATAAGGGAGCTAAAACTAATGACCAATCATTTATTTTATCATTGTTCCTTATGAGAATATAATGCTAAACTACGTCTTAATAGATATAATCTTAATATATAAAATTAGTTACACAATTACTCAGTAGCTTGTTAAAATAATAATGTTTTTGTTCATAGACAAAAACAATAGATCATATTTTGTATTTTTTTTAATATTTTTAATCTCTTGTATAAAGGAAGAAATTAAATTTCAGTATACACTATAAGCAAATTTAGTTTTTCCATCGATTTACCTCAGTGTTGGCTGTGTTTATGGAAACCTTGAAGGGATTTTTGAAGTTATACTTCTTTTTTTAGAATACGACAGATTTAGACTACAGTATGAAATTATTGTTACTTATGTACAATAATATTTTAACTCTTAAAATATACTGAAAAATGTACCGAATAAAAATGAGATGAAAACTAAAATTAGGTAATATTTTTTCGATTTTATTTACAGTTATTTATATCACATAATAGGAGATCTTACAAGTGTCATGCCTGTTTTCTTAGTTTAAATGACTTTTTTATAGACAACTAGCATTACTTACGGGCAAAGATGCCTAAGTACGGAAAAAGCCGTGTCAGAAGAAAAAGAAGAAGACAACTAGCATTGCCCGCGGCTACGCCCGCATTCAGATGACCAAAAACCAAATTATAAGCTTTTACATATTAGTATACTCTTACGTTGCAGTTTTTGTATTTTTTCTCAAAAATGAGATATGTTTACGCGGTAAAAAGTATCCTATATGTTGATCCTGATAACCAGTTATCACCATACCAAGTTTCATCAAAATCCCTCTAGTTTTTCTGTGATACGGTAACAGACAGACAGACAGACAAAGATTCTAAAAACTATAGATTCGGCCTCTGTATCGATAATAATGTATATTTCAATAAGATTTTCCAAAAAATATCCAATGTACAGATTCGGCTTGGTTACAATTTTATTATGTGTATAAACTAAATAAGTATGGAAATGAAACCTGACCGCGTGACACAACTTTTGATCAGATGTATGTATGTATATTGTTATTTAAGCAGTTTGGTTTCTTTTAGCAATAGTAATTGTATAATATCAACTTGTTCGAGCTTTCTGAGAGGAGTAATGCCTAGAGCCTTCTGATACTTTTGGTGACCTTCGGTGTATTAAACTTAACAGCTAGATACTCTATCACGAAGATTATCTATATAAAACTATCAGTATAATAACTACTATCAGTAAACTATATAGATACAGGTTTTTGATCGCGATTTCGCACGGTAAGTAATTTACTAAGAAGTAACCATGCGTTAGTCCCCGATATTAGGATCTTTAAAAGTTTCATTCAAACCTGAAAATCTAAAAGCCGTTGGAGTGAAGGTGTAAAAGACATTTTTATTCATTTTTAAGTTTAATATGTTTTAACATATTAAACTAAATATAAATTTATTATAAAATTGCGTAATATCATTAACATAATATGTTATCATACTCATAGAATGAATCATAAAACTATTTAAAACCTTCAATTGAATGAATCGAGATGTTAATTAATGTAAGTGTTCTGTAGTGGTCAGAAAAACATAACTTAGGTTACGATTATTATTTACTAGCTCACCCTCGCGTTCGGGTTCGCCTCTAGAAAAAACATAAACAAATCTATCCCACGGGAACCGTACACTTTTCCGGGATAAAAAGCTTATATGCTATTCCAGACTATAATCTATCTCTGTGCCAAAGTTCACCCAGATCCGTTGAAAGATTTATAATTATTTTCTCTTAAAAATCACACCAAAAACGTTCTACCATAATTAAGTTGAAAAGAAAAAGCAGAGACAGGAATAACTTTATAAAGATTTCGTCTTTTATCGTACGAACGGAACCCAATTATTTGTACAATTAACTTTACGATTATTTTGTCTAGATTTACAATTATAGTTATAATTTATAATAAAATATACCCACATACTTACTCAACAGACAAAAATTCGCTATGGCGTATCTAAACGAATAACACGTTACGCTTCTCAGCCAGGACCTTGGATACTCACGAAGAACATCCCAAAGCATCACGCACCAAGAAAAAACGGAACACTGTACTATACACCTAATCATTAATGAACAACCTCTTGCAAAGTTAACACGCTATTGAAACGCTTCCGTCAAAAAGCCCGCCAATTTGCTGTCATTTTTATTTTTTTTAAAGACATAAGTCAACTGTAATCAGCCTTCGTATTTATTGCTTAAAATGAATCTAAGGTTGCATATATTTTTCTGTCAACTCTTATGGTTGGTAGCAGTGCTGAATGGGAAGAGTTTTCAAGGAGTACCCGGATATGGAAGGAATTTAATAATTAAAGCTATACCGGAAGTGGTGGACTATCAAAGCAATATTTATGAAATTTTCATGGAACCCTACTTGTATGTGAGTAACTTGTTTCATTTATTTATTACTAAACCTTATGAACCCATTACGTTTCTAATCTCTTAAGAACACAAAAATAATTAAAACTATTATTTTAGCTTCAAGTGTTAAACTTTAACGTTTTTGTTAAAATTCGAGGCTAGCGACAGAGTTTGTTACTTACTACTTAGAGCAAATTATTATGATATTATTATAAAGCATAACTGTGCGATTAGCAGAATGTGTTTTGACGAAAGCCTCCATTTCTATATCAATAATTATAATATTTGTTTATATTATGACGGATATTCGAGAAAGAGATATGTTGTGTATAGAGGAAAATATTTTTTTTTATTGTACGAAAATATTTAATGCCGTTATATTTAATTTTTGCCGTTATATATAATTTCAGTTTTAATTTCTTTATCAAATAATTATGACTAATTCTATATAACGGACTCCATAATGTAATGAATTAGTTGTAAAATGACTATTCTGTAAATAGTACCTAATAAGAGTTGCCAAGTAGAAGAAAAATGATAATTATCAGTCAAATGCAGATACATCATCTATACTAATATTAAAAAGAGGTTTGTGAGCTTGTGACGTTGTAGGGGGTAATCTCTGGATCGACTGACCCAATTTAGATGAAATTTGGTTAGAAGATTGTTTAAGACCCTGGGAAGGACATAGGATACTTTTTATCCCGGAAATCATCCTTTAAGGAGGTGAAAATGGGGATGAAACTATGTATGAGGAATAAGCTAGGGACGAACCCACTAGTATTATAATATATGTCAAACCTAAGTTCTTGTTAATGGATCTGTTCCATTAAAAAGAGAATTGAATTGAATCTTTTTTGTCTGATTGTGAGTTCATTGTGCTTAAATAACGTACATAGTGCATTAGCTGTAAGTATTGATTTTCATTTTATTTTTATTTCATCATTTCTAACTAGTGACGGGTCTTTGACCTAACTGAAAAACTTTATATAACATTAACAATATGTAGACCTATATTATAAAGCCGAAGAGATTGTTTTTTCTTTTAACGCGCTTTACGCACGCGTAGCAGATTTTTTGGAATTTTTCCTAACAGACAAATTTAAAAAAATATTGTATTTTGTAGCTTATTTATAAGTAAAAACAAAAAGTAAAACAAAAAGAGGCAAAAGCCAGATAGTGTAAGATAAAAATGTAATTGGGTAATCCTTCCATTGTAATATGTTTTGTGGCCATGTACTATTAAATAATAAAAATACACAAGCTAGTTGGTTCTTCTAGAGGCTAGACAATAACTACTATAAGAAAATTAAAATTTAATATTTTTCTCACTGGCAGCTAAATAGAATAACCTAACTGTATGCACTTGAATCAACACTAAAGTCACCTTGATAGTGACCTTGATGACATCTATGATAAATGTAACTATCATTAGAATGCCACGTTTGGCTCAGTTTGTAGTGAACCTACTTGCTGTGCCAGCGGTCGCAGATTCGAGTCCTGCTGTGGGCATTTTTATAATATGTATAGTTATAATATGTATAGTGTATAAACTATCTGGTAACACAAGCCTCGTAGCTTATCTACCATGAAACTAGATGGTGCTGTGTGTTTATGTCCCAACATATTTATTAATTTATTTAACTGCGCTGTCATTCTCATAATACATATAAAGAAGATATATATATATATATATATAATCGACTTTTAATTAAAAGTTAGGTATTTAAGACAAAGTCGTACAATTACCTATTTATACTAGTAAGAATTAACTAACCTTTTTTACGTTGGTAAATGCCACCAGCAAAGCCATTACTACCCACTTAAACCCAACGGAACGTACCCCGTCTTATGGGACATCGTAGGATCACTTACGCACTTAACCATGACGCCCCAACGGCAGTTCTGCCGAAGCAGACCACAACAACCTCATGGTTGGATTGGTTACTCCAACAGTCCACTCTGCTATCAGAGAAGAACCAGGAACAACCCGCATGGCACACCACCCACCGAGGTGGGCCGTCCCCAGAACGTTTCTGGCTTCGCCCCCGGATAGTAACAATTAACTAATCTAACATAACCAATTCTGTCTAAAGTACAGTATAACGTAGTATGTATATCTATTTATTATAAATAGGTAAAGACAAATCAGATCAGTACGCAAAATTTTGGATATTTTACCTTTCTTAACTGTAAAATACATAGTACATGAATTATTTTGAGCATATCCTGCACAGTATGTATGCAGCTTTTTTTAACGTCCCTCTACTGGGCAGGGCCTCCCTTCAATACAAGGGGGATCAGGCCATACTTCAACACACTTGACACTGGCGAAGTGCAGGTTGGCGGTCTTCACATGTCTTTCAAAACTTCCTAGGTTTTCTCACACATGCAGGTTTCCTCACGATGTTTTCCTTCACTGTAAGACAACTGGTAATCATGTTGGAAATGATTATGACCCATTTTGAGCATATCCAGCACAATACTTTAGAAAAAAAAATATCGCCCACCTTTGGCGATAAATAGATGATAAAAGTGCAGGTTCTTAAAACATTAAACAAACGTGTATCCCATTTTATACTTTACACTTTAGAGTATTAAAAAATGACTTAAATTTCAGGAACTAGGCTCTACCTATCCCTTAGGAACGGATCGAGCAGAAAAACAGGTCGATGTGGATGTTGTAAGTATAAGCACTATTTGGTTATCTTTATACTTAACAAGAAACATAGATAAATGAATTATTAATATGTACTATAAATTGGTTTCCATGATTCCATATTGACACTGATGCGCCGGTTTATAAATAGAATGTTATGGTCCCAGTTTTAGCCCGTGACATATTCTCGCCAATATTTCATACAAATCTATACATACATATATGATAAGTTTCCAACTGAGTTGAATCTGTACATTAAATCTTTTTTAGAAAATCTTATTGAAATAGTCATTATTATCGATACAGAGGGCGAATCTATAGTTTTCAGAATTTTTGTCTGTTTGTCTGGAAACACATCACGAGAAAACTACTGAACAGATTTTGATGAAATTTGGTATGATAATAGATGGTTATCTGGAACAACTATAGGATACTTTTTACTCAGGATCTCATCTCTGAGAAATCTATATAAAACATTAAAACATAGTCGCTAGTATGTCATAAATTTTACTTTTTATATTTATTATTATTTTTATTTTTGGTTCCCGACGTTTCCAGACCATGAAACAAAATAAAACCACGAAAAAAATCCCAAATATTCGCGTATATCTAAGAAAATATTTTTACTTTACCAATTTTCAAATATATTCTAATGAACTACTTTCGGTCTCGACGGTAATTTCTCAATGTGGCGGGAGACATAATATGCGCAAACGTAATTTTACTTTTTATCTCCTCACCCTCACAGGCTGTATTCAGCCCTTTTTAACGTCCCACTGCTGGGGGTGGACCTCCCTTCAATACGAGGGGGATCAAGCTATAGTCTACCACGCTGGCCAAGTGCGGGATGGCGGACTAAATGCAAAGAAATTTTATCATATATCTACATATGTATAACTGTTGGAACAAGATCGATAACGTTACATAATCTTCGAGACGCAAGAGTATGAAATCACCAACTTCCTAATTCTAGACGCCAACTGTTTTTTTTTATAAAAAAAAACATAATAACTGCTATGGTCCGACCCAGAACTCGAAGCTAGGATTTTGCGTTTTGCGACCCAATAAGCTATCAATTAAACCGTTTATATATTTCGTCTATTATCAATACAGATATTTTGATGAACGTAAATGAATACAATTGAAGAATTAAATCTAATTGGGCAAACGTTAATTTTGGTAGAGAAAAAATGCTTGATAATAACTTAATGATTCTTAATTCTTTTCCTACTTTAAATCATATGCAAATAATGTAATCGGTAAAATCTATACATATAATAAAGTTGTAACTAAGCCGAATCTGTACATTAAATATTTTTTGGAAAATCTTATTGAAATAAACATTATTATCGATACAAAGGCTGAATCTATAGTATTTAGAATTTTTGTTTATTATCGATAGAGTCCGAATCTATAGTTTTTAGAATTTTTGTCTATCTGTCTGTCTGTTACCGCATCACAGAAAAACCACTGGAGTGATTTTGATGAAATTTAGTATGGTGATAGCTGATTATCCGGGTCACCATATAGGATACTTTTTACCGCAGGAAAATATCTCATTTCTGTTTATGGTATATTTATGTTATGTAAAACTTAAGAATTTGGTTTTTGGTCATCTGAACGCGGGCGGAGCCGCGGGCAATGCTAGTTAAACATAAAAAACTTACATATATTAAGTTAAATCACAAAACGTGACTAGCCCGTGTAACTTTTGTATAGAACTTTTATTTTTTTTTAAACTAAGTATTAACTCCTATTAGGCATAGCACTTGATCACGATATTCCAGGGTCCTATGATATCATTCATGGTATAACATTATTATTATACATTTTGCTTAACTTTAAAGGTATACTATATCACTACATATTATAAAATAAAGTCCCCCATCGCGTTTGTTTGTTTGAACGCGGTAAACTCAAAAACTATCGAACGGATTTTCACACGGTTTTCACCAATAGATGGAGTAGTTCATGAGGAAGGTTTAGATGTATAATTCATTAAGATTTTTTGTAAATTGGCTGAAATATGATGATGATTGTTAAATGTCGGGAAAATTCATGCCGAATGGGAGCTTTATTGGCGTGCGCCGCGTAAAGTACTAAAATTATGAAACCAATGAATTACAGAATTATGTCTCTTAAAAAGATCTTCCTATTAAACTGTAGGAACGCTCTGTGTCTGTAAGTCGCTCGTATACATATAAAGGGTATTTGGAGTTAAGCATTGTGCTGTGTGCACACTTCATACTTAAATGACATAACGAATTCTGAACATTGATCATAACTCTAAATTTTACCAAAAAAATAAAAACCGACTTCAAACAAAAGCACTAAAAAGTAAAAAATAACTGATTGGTAGTTTTCATTTACTATACATACCTAATCAAATATTTTCGAAGTCGGTGTGCTTTGCTTTGTATGGGCTGGCACTGATTTCGAAAATATTTGATTACGTATGTATTTAATAGGTATGCTTTAATTACTTAGCCAAAGCACACCGACTTCGAAAATATTTGATTAGATATGTATAGTAAATGAAAACTACCAATCAGTTATTATTTACTTTTTAGTGCTTTTGTTTGAAGTCGGTTTTTATTTTTTTGTTAAAAAGTTTTTATTTTTCCCTTTTTAGTGTAGACAGTAGTAGCAAAGTAAGAATTCTAACGTGTTAGGCTTGTCGAATCAAACAAAATAAGCCCAAACTCAAAGTATCTACTATTAGCCGTTGAAGAGTTCCACCTATCCACCTTCTGGCCTTACCATCAGATCAGGTCAACAATACCGTAATCAACGGAAATAGAAACACTTGCAAAGTTTCAAGTCAATATGACAATTAGAAGTAGGTTAAATTCATCATTAGCTATTTTTCCACCCTTAGGGGTGGTATTTTTTTTTTAAATTTAAATGGGACCAATCTGGAAGTATACACTTTCAAACAATACAAAAGTTGTCCAAATCGGTTAATAAATGACGGAGTTCTGAGGTAACAGACATAAAAAAAAAATACAGTCGAATTAAGAACCTCCTCCTTTTTGAAGTCGGTTGAAAATGATTTTTTTATAAAGATTTTACAGCTCATAATTTATATCATTTAAAACAACACCTTACACTGAAAACCTTAGAAACGCGTATACCAAAAATTCCGTTTTGAGTTTAAATTAATTTTGATGTAATATGATGAAATATACCTGTTTTTTTTTTAAGAATAGTATATGATTCGCAGTAATTTGTTAGCAATTAAGCAAATATACAAAAGATTTTTAAGCAATCACGTCATACATAAAATATTTATCCTTCGTTTGAAGTTATGCCACAGCCCACATATTTATAAAATTAATTAACTACACAATATTTGCAACAATCAAAGTAAAACTTCTATACATATTATAATAAAATTCTAACTTCGTCGAATCTGTACATTAAATATTTTTTGGGAAATCTTATTGAAATAATCATTATTATCGATACAGAGTCCGAATGCAGTTTTTAGAATTTTTGTCTATCTGTCTGCCTGTCTGGGAACGCATCACGAGAAAACCACTGGACATATTTTGACGAAATTATGAAATTTGGTATGGTGATAGGTGATTATCCGTGTCAACATAAAGGATAATTTTTACTGCGGGAAAATGTGTCATCTCTGAGAAATCTATACCACGGTAATGTTTATGCATAATATTACCGTGTCTATACTAAACGTTAAAACGTAACTAGAGAGAAACCCGAGAGGAGCGACGCGACGGTAAGTCGCTAGTCTATACATATAATAAAATTGTAACTAAGCCGGATCTGTACATTAAATATTTTTTGGAAAATCTTATTGAAATAAACATTATTATGAATACAGAGACCGAATTTATAGTTTTTAGTCTGTCTGTCTGTCTGTTACAGCATCACGGAAAACCCACTGGAGGGAGTTTAAAGAAATTTGGTATGGTGATAGCTGGTTATCCGGGTCAACTTATAGGATACTTTTTACCGCGGGAAAATGTCTCATTTCTGAGAAAAAATACAAAAACTGCAATGTAAGAGTATACTAATATCTAAAACCTAAGAATTTGGTTTTTGGTCAGCTGAACGCGGGCGGAGCCGCGGGCAATGCTAGTCATAGATAAAATTGTAGTCTTATCTACTTTATTGTGAAAAATATATATGAAATTTTCTAATTGAACATAGATAATGAAATGCCTTTTTATCAGTAAGATCTATTTTTATACGTAAGATTTTAAATGCTTGTTACAATTTTGATAATTAAATAATATTTTTTATATAAATTATTATTGTGCTTATTATAATAGACGGGGAATAATTCGTAGGAATCTCGTAATAAATATGAAATTAATATAGACTAGCTTAATAGAAATATAGTATAAAGATTATTGATGTACCTACAAATTTCAGAAAATATTGTCGATTGTCGGCTGGCACAGGATTCGAAAATATCTGATTGGGTATTTATAGTAGGTAAATCAAAACCCCCGAGTCAGTATTTTTTTTACTTTTGAGTGTCTAGAAATAGATTTTTATTTTCTTTAAAATCAGTTAATACTATTTTTAACCGACTTCCAAAAAGGAGAAGGTTCTATAGATTTTTTTCGTAAAATATTACATGTCAAGGAAAATTTTATGAGAACACCTCGGGACTTACCTCAATGCCTCAATATACTTACAGCGCAGTCTATCTTAAATTTATAATAGCAAAATTAGTATAGCCATTTCCAAGAAAACGGTGAACAATGAACATATATAAAACATACAGACGAACAAAAAAACTCCTATTTAAAACACAGTTAAGAAATAGATTACTTGTACTTATATAATGTGCATCATTAAGTTTTTTGGCGCTCGCATTATTATACATGCATAAAGTAAACAATTAACATTTTGTTTCTATGTTAATTAGTACGAAATTATTCAGTTGTAGACGGCGGTTTAAACGTTATAGTTTACTAACTAGCATTGCCCGCGGCTCCGCTTGCGTTCAGAGGACTGAAAACCAAATTCTTACATTTTACATATTAGTATACTCTTACATTGCTGTTTTTGTATTTTTTCTTAGGAATGAGACATTTTCCCGCGGTAAAAAGTACCTATCCTATATGTATACCCGGATAACCAGTTATCACCATACCAAATTTCATCAAAATCGCTCCAGTGGTTTTCTGTGATGCGGTAACAGACAGACAGACAAAAATTCTAAAAACTATAGATTCGGCCTCTGTATCGATAATAATGTTTATTTCAATAAGATTTTCCAAAAAATATTTAACGTACAGATTCGGCTTAGTTACAATTTTATTATATGTATAGATATAAGTTATAACATTTTTTTCTCATAGGATCTTGCCATTAAAGTTAAAAATTATTAATTCAAACTACAACACAGGAAAAGATTAATAAATCTGTTATAATTACCGAATAAAATTGTCTATTAAACGTCGTGTATACATAAGATAGCCAACAAATGCTTTGAGTCGCGTGCAGCTAATTGACCTCTTCCCTTACAAAGTCGTGTCAAGGACTGATTGACGGTTGATCGTGATCGCCATGATGGTAGGAAATTTAAAGTATACAGCTTCAGATTATTGTCTGTACGTCACGAGATGAATAGATATAGGTAATATAGTAAAATCAAGCTTTTCTCCATATTCGGATCCTCATACAACCACTTTTTGGACGATACGTTTGGCTCTGTTTGTAGTGAATGTTTGTACTCCAGTCATGAGTGTTTATATTTATAATATGTCTCTATTTAAAGTTATTTATATGTAGTGTATCCACTATCTGGTCTCAATAACACAGGCCTCGTAGCTTACCAAGGAACTGGATGATGCTGTGTGTTAACGTCCCAACATATTTATTTATTTACTTTTAATTTTCAACCACAGGGGCTAACTAACATCTGTATGATCAATACAAGATATGACATCAAATCAAATCAAATCAAACACTTTATTGCGAACTTGGGTTAGTACATACATTTAGATTTTGATAATAACATATTTAATGTTCAGCCAAATTCAGCCTTACAGCATGCAATATTTCAATAATTAAAATATACCTAAAATTACAAACGTTAACATATATTACATAATAACATATTATTCAGTATTATGTTTAACTTCCTGTGTAATGTATGTTATATCATTCTTTTTAGCTAGTTAATTACAATACCTATATACCTGTTTAAAATTATATATTACAACTTATCCAACATATAGTCTTTAACTGAATAATACATCTTTTCTAATAGAAATTTCTTCAATTTATGTTTAAATACATTAATTTCATTAATTTCTAAAATATCTTTAGGCAAATGATTATATAAAAGTGGTCCAGTACAAAACACACTCTTCGAGAAAATATTGGTCTTACAACGCGGGTGGCGAAGCATAGCCCTATGTCTTACACTACTACAATTTTCAAATAAATATAAATTATTCTTAATATAATTAATAGTCTCATAGATGTACATACTTGGGAATGTCATAATATTATAATTTTTAAAATATGGTTTACAACTTTCTATCATTTTTAATTTAAATATTGCTCGGATACATTTTTTTTGTGCTTTAAAAGCTACATCACTATCTGCCGAATTACCCCAAAAAATAATGCAGTATCTTAACAATGAAGCGGCATAAGCATGATATACAGTTAATAAAGTCGAAACATTTACTGTTTTGGCCAACATATGGAGCGCATAAGAAAATTGTCCTAATTTTATGCTTATTTCCTCAATATGCTTTTTCCAATTCAAATTACTATTAATATTGAGCCCTAAAAATTTTGTTACATCGACTTTAATTCATCGACATAATTTCCTCCTGGCCAATTTCGGCCACGGTGGTCAATCTCACTGAGATTAACCAACTGCGCATGAGATAAGTATAATAGTCCACAAGTTCGCGCAGACACAAGTGTAGGTTATATTCCTGTCACTCTCATACTCCGGTGGGACGACAATTTAACGCGACCAGAAAGAAATCAGGCACAAGGCCGTGCTGATCTGTTACTGAGAATTTCTTAACAGAAGACCCCATTGCCCAACCCAAAAAAGAGATGACATAGTATTTGCACAGTCTGCTATTTTAAGTAAGTTATTTTGTTTGGCCACAGTAAACGATAGCGCGAATGTGTATTCAGCCCTTTTTAACGATCCACTAGTGGGGGTGGGCCTCCCTTCCTGAATGTACCTGTAGTAGGTAATCTAATCATTTTATTTTGTAAATATGATGTCTACACTAAGATATTGTATGAAGTCTTTAAGAATTTGGATTTTCTAATAACAATTTATTTACATTTACATAATCATCAATAACAATACCCACCGTGGCTTAAAATGTACTTGAACATTTTTCCTTTCTTCGGCCATATTTCCATATACCTACTGCTTATAAAACAATTTAACTGATAATTTAATAAGATATCAACAAAAAAGCTTACTGAAATGATTTACACCTATCAGGTCATCGCTGGCATAAATAAATAGTAATCGTCGTCATCTCATGCACAAGACCGTCCTTATCTGAAATCTAGTAGTTAAAATGTTATGCCACAGCAACATTGCACGTAACGCAAACCTATTGTTTGCTGATTAATCTCAGCCATAAAAAAAACCTTATTTCATATATATTTTTATATAACTTAAACTCGTAGATGAATAATTAAATTGCTATAAGCGTTTTATATGAATAATTATAATGACGCAAGCCTTGATGTTGAAGTTTATTAGAATACTAAATGCTTGCGACTCTGCCTACGAGCATGTTTTTTTTAGTCCTCAACCTCTAATTTTTTTATTACGGAGCACACAAAAGTAAATTCACGTTCTAGGCCCAATTAAAACGAAAGTTACCTATCGTTTTAACGAAGACATATTACTTGCAAAGTAAATTGAGCCCAAATCAAATTCTAAACGACACGCGGACTGACAAAAAATTAGGTATTACAAACTGTACCAAAAGCCTTTCTTAAACACAAGTTTTTCAGAAATGTTATTATAGATAACCCATTCGTAAACTGAAGTTAAAAGTGAATTGAACTTTAAACTGAAGTGAATTAGTTGGATGTAAAAGTATTATATACATATGAAAACTTTTTAGGTGCCGCACGCACCTGGTCTACGTGCGATCGTCTATTTACTTCAAGACCAGGAATCAGGAGTAGAAGGAGAACTCGTCTTCACACAGATCTTGCCAAATGGTCCGGTAACGATAGAAGGCAATGTAACAGGATTGTCTCCTGGACTACATGGAGTGCATGTACACCAGGCAGGTGCTATTAAGGATAACTGTAAAGAAATTGGACCACATTTCATAGCATATTATGTGAGTACAAACATATAAATTTAGATTTCTCAAACAAACCTTTTTAAATGGCACACGAATTTACAGCTGTATCTTAATCCAAACTGAATCGAAATAAAGTTTTATAACGACCCTAAATATCTTGTATACTTTTTGAAAAAAATCTCAATGTTCAAGAATCCATTATCTTATTATGAAAAAATGTTTGTTTTCGAAATAAGTAATTGATTCCACACATAATCTTTAGTAGCTACTAAAGACTAGAAAAAAAAATACATAAAAGTACCTACTTACCATGTATTTTTTGTATTATTAAGGGCCGTCACGGTGGTCCACGCGATCATGTCCGCCATGTTGGCGATCTCGGCAATATAAAGGCAGAAGAAGGCGAAACTCTTAATGTTAAAATCGTGGACCATTTGATATCCCTAACGGGCCCACGCTCGATTGTGGGACGGTCCATCGCCATAACGAAGAGTGAAGACGACTATGGACGAGCTGGTACAGAAGACAGCGCTTTAACCGGGACTTCTGGACCCGCTATAGCTTGTGGCGTGATTGGATATTTGAATTAAACATGTTTGTTCTATAATATATGTATATACTATTCAATAAAATACTTTGTAACGTTATTTTTTCACATAAAAAGCTTTTGCGAGTTGAAAGAGAACTTAGTATGATAGTGACACACTAAACTTAAATCTCTCAGTATTCTTACAATATTGACTGTATGGGAATCTAACACATAAAAGTATACTTATAAAATTTTATTTTCAACCCACTTCTTCATAAAGAAGGAGGTTCTCAATTCATCGGAATGTTTTTTTTTTATGTTTGGTAACCGATTACTCCAAGACGCCTGAACCTATTTGGAAAATTCTTTTTTTGTTTCGAAGGGTGTTATACTTCCCAAGTGGTCCCATTTAAATTTTATCGAAATCGGTCGAGTAATTTTATAAAATCACAATAAATTAGTTTTAAACAATAAACTTTCTTCTTACAAATTACTTGCTTATTACATCTACACTAAAAATGGAAAAATAAAAACTTCAAAAGAAAAATAAAAACAGAATTCCAGTCACTAAAAAGTAAAAAATAACTAAACGGGGGTTTTCATTTAGAATAGATACCTAATCAGATATTTTCGAAGTCAGCGTCAGCGATGTAAATTAAAGCACACGTAGAATGGAGAAGACACGAAGGATATTGTTCGCTAAAATAAGATCATTAAACTACCTATAACAAATTAAGTAAAAAAAAATGTTAAGTTAAACGGTTTTATTAAAAAGAAAGATAATAATGATGTAGATAATGTACTAAAAGCTAAAAAATGATCAGCTAGGTCCTAGGTACCAGTCATCACATCACTCTCCTCATCAATCTAGGACATCGATCAGACTCAAAAATAAAATCGTGGGGCACGTGAAATTTCTATCAACAATCAACCGCTCATACCATTATAGATGCTCTTTACATATTTACTCAGGTTACGCTACGGTTTTATTTTAAGAAATAGATCCCAAAAGGGATCTATTTTTTATCTTTTGTTAATGGGGAAGAATTTTGCCTTTTTCTTCCGCAAGATGTCGCGATCTGTATAATCCTCATAAGCATAAGCATCGTGTTCAAGCGACCAAGGCGCAAGATTGAAAACACCGGTGTCCTGGTTCGAATCCCGGTCGGGAACAATCTTTTTACTTTTGATTTTTTTGTATTTATTCAAGTTTATAGTTTAAAAAAAAAGAAAATTGTACTCTTGGCCAAAAACTCCGAGTGAAGCTCGGTCGTCTAGGTACTAATTATACACATATGGGACTGATTTACTAGAAAATTCACTTAGAACTTTCTGTAGTAAAAGGTAGAAAAATAAAAAAAACTCATTTGGTGATTTATTTCAAGCCAATATTAAAAAAGTATAACAAAATATGTGACCATATAACAACAATGAAAACACAGATTTGTATACAGTTGAGTGATGTACAGCTTCCTAAACCGAGGCAAATTAATAAACTAATTGACAAAAAACTATTTCTTTAAAAAGAAATTATAACACTGCCATATTATAAATAATCTTTAGCTTTACCTTACAATCTAGGGCGCTTATGTAAATAACTGTATATAAAAAAAGAAATCTGTAAATATATTTTATAAATGCTAAATAAAAAGGAAGATTGTCGATTTTTGTGCTATAGTTCCAAAATATTCATCAAAACACAATAAATATAAGGAACTAACATCATACTATGACTCGCCATTACTTACATATTGGCATATTTAAATCAGATAGAAATTATCGACAAAGTTACACTTTGCCAACACTTTAGAAGTGCTTATTGGTCATTTTAGCACTTATATAGATCATAGTATTATGTTAGTAAAATAACTTAATTTATTGAAGACCGTGACTCGCGACCAAGCTTTCAACTTTCGCGATATAAGCTTTTTGTGCGTCTTCCTTTGACATGCCCTTTTTGGAGCTCCACGAATCGAATTTGGCTTTGCCCTTGAGGTCGAACATGCCTGGTTTGTCTGTAAGTAAGCAAAAATAAAATGTTATTACATTATCATGTCTATATATTATATATAGTCAGCCCTTTTTAACGTCCCACTGCTGGGCACGGATCTGCCTTCAATACGAGGGGGATCGGGCCATAGTCCACCACGCTGGCCAAGTGCGGGTTGGGAGATTTTACATGACTTTCGAAAACTAGTAAGGTTCTCTCAGACACGCAGTTTTCCTCACGATGTTTTCCTTCACATTAAGGTAAGTGGTAATCATGTTAGAAATGATTCGAACATGAAAATACCAGAAGTGGGACAATCGGGATTTGAACCCGTATCATTCGGTTTCCCAAGCGAGCGCGTTACCACTGGACTACCACTGCCTCACTAGCTGCACTGCTTATCACGTCTCTACAGCCTTTGAAACTTAAAATATATTTTAATAGGTAATTGGACTTCTTTTATAAATGCAAAAACTATCTAGTATCTGTGTATGTATGTATATTTGTTACCCATTTACGGCTGAAAGTGTTTGATGAATGTGGATGAATTTTTTGAGTACCTATGGCCTGGAGTAACACATTGGCTACTGTGAGCAGTAAGAAATATAGTGACAAACCTGAGGAAAGCGTAAGTTAAAAGTAATTAATAATATTCAACATAGCACAGCTAGACAAAGGCCTCCATTCTAAGATCAGTTTGATAATTACAGTTTCAAAACAATGTAATAATTACAAGAAAACTAATAAAAACTACTAAAATAACTTTTCTAGGCGTTTCTTATTGTGTCGTAGCTTGATAATAATAACTATAGCAACACAATCAATAGTACCAAAAAGCGCGGGAAAACTAAAGCGTTCTACTCTTGTTTCTTTTTTATTGGCCACGGTGGCATAAATAAATGTTTCGATTCCAACATTCAACAAATTATGCAACCTTCTTTATTTCTAATCTCTTTACAAAAAAAACCTTGAATTAGAAAGAAATGACAAAAGTTAAAAATCAACGGCATCAAAATTTGCGTGATAGTTGATGAGATGAGATACAAAAACCCATATATTTTACTGTATGTAGGCTGTCAGTCTCCTTTTAATTTTACAATATTATAACTGTTTTAGTTAATTCGTCAAAAACATAAGCGAATTATCTTAAATGATATTTAAATTATTTTGAACCACATACACTTTGTTTAAATTATAACATAATTTATATATATTTATGTTTACATTGGCCTGGCCATACATAATTGCAAGTTAGATTTTATCTTGATAATTATAATTTATTACTTTTAATATCTATATAAAAACAAACAGTAAACGTTAATAAAGTAGTGCATGTAGCACATATTTCACTGCAAATGACTCACGAAACACATAATATGTACAGTGTACATATGTATTATGCAGTGCTTAACAAATGGAAAAAATGTAACGTTAAATATTGACTTAACATAATTTGAGATATATAGCATGAAAAGCAATAATACTTAGATTTATGTGAATATTTTACATTTTTAATTTGAAACGTAGAGAACCAAAAATCAAAATATTTCCGCGAAAAAATCCGAAAAGATACGTTTTATTTAAAATATCAAAAATGATTTTATTTTTTAAATATAAGTTAGTGGTACAAACATATTTAAGAAAAAAATATAAACCGAATTCCAGGCACTAAAATGTAAAAAAATAACTAAATGGGGGTTTTCATTTAGAATAGATACCTAATCAGATATTTTCGAAGTCGGTGCCAGCCGACAATATTTTAAGATATGAATAATTGAATATCTAATAGGTAAATATGATTTGGTATGAACTCTAATTATAGTTAAATATTATACATCAATTTGTGATGTATTTTAGGTATCGAAATATATTAGATTTGCTTTGCATTGGCTGGCATCGACTTCGAAAATATCTGATTAGGTAACTATCCTAAATGAAAACCTCCGTTTAGTTATTTTTCACATTTTAGTGCCTGGAAGTCGGTTTATATTTTTTAAGTTTTCATTTTTCCATTTTAAGTAATAAGCAGATAATTAGTAAGAAGAAAGTTTTTAATAACATATTCGATTAAGCATTTATTTACAAAAAAATTTTTTGTTGATGTTTTTAAAAAACCGCTTGACCAATTTCGATAAAATTTAAATGGGACCACCTGGGATATATATCTTCCGAAACAAAAAAAAATCCAAATCGGTTCAGGCATCTTCGAGTAATCGGTGAACATACATAAAAAAATATACCGACGAATTGAGAACCTCCTCTTCTTTGGGAAGTCGGTTAATGAATATTAATAGTTAGAACAGAACAGTTAGAATTTTATTATATGTATAGATGACGCCATAAAAAATGTCAAATACAGAGTTAGATTATATAATACACACATTAATTATTATCTTTCAATATCCTGCTTCATATCGCCATAAGAGATAGATAAGATATTACCTCACGTTTTTTTGCCTTTAAATTCTTAATTAGTACATTATCATCGAAAATCTATCAAAAAATAAATCTAGATAGTGCAGTAGGTACTTATAAGTACTAATGCCATATCATAGATACCGGGATTAGCTTTAAAAAAGGCGACAGGAAAAGCAAAAAATATTTTTTATCTGTTGTTTACGATAATCGTCAATCACAGTGATAACACACTATCATAAAAAGATACTATACCGGATTATTTTACACTTGCTGTCCTAGTTTTGCCCGATATTTTTTTATTTAACAACTAACTAAAAAAGTTTTTAGACACAAAAATATGTAAGCCTAAAGTTTGTGAAAAACACTAAAATACTGTACTGTAGTTACAGAGATGGCATTTATTACCAAAAAAAATTTGAAGTTATACTTCTTTTGGCACGTTTGCAAAAAATTATGAGAGTAAAATTTTTACGATGCGCGCGCACACCGACAGCCAAAAAGGGAAATGATGAAGTTAGCTGAAAGCGACATGATGAAGTTAGCTGCATTCCTTTTATAAACAGAGAGTTGTGACATACGGGATGAAATGTTTAGCTATTTTTGTTCTGTTACGCCTAAGAAGTATAACTTCTTACGTGCGTACATAAGTACACACACACATTTTTTTTTATTTAACAAAACTCCTACATGTTAAGCTTATGTAAGATATTTTGTCATAAAATGTTGATAACATAATGCTAAATCTGAAAATTAAAAAAAAAATCTCAACGGCAAATAGCAATTAATTACAATTTCATACAATATAGTTCTATCATACGTATATCGTAGACTTAAAAATAGCTAGGTTATTGAAAATGCTCCTTAATATTAAGGAAAAATCAAAATATAACCTCGGGAACTAAAAACTCACCACAGTAAAAACCAATAATTATTGAAAAATACAGCAAATGTAGAAAACAATGCATATAATTACTACTAATTACATCTCGCAATTGTACTCCTCTAAGTACCTACCTATAAAAGACGCAAAGATGCGCCAACCATATTTGTTTTCAGGTAGGTAGGTACATGAGTTACAAATCCGTAGATATGCCAGAAGACATAAAGACGTTTTTCTTGAAAGTAATATTATTAAGAAAACTATATAATATATTTTTTTATAAACAACATTATAAAATACGCCATTAAAATAATGATATACCTACAACTATAAACCGTTTTAAGTTCCTTATGCAATATTATAAGCTCATAAACTTAACGCTTTGTCACTAATCGCCGGAATAGCTAAATCGATTTCAATGGGAACTTTACTGACAGATAGAGGTTTCGGGCGTATGTCACATAAAAAGGAGCAAAATCTTAATCCATTTAAATTGCCTCTAGATAATCCCAGGAAGGATACAGAAATTGAGCACGCGCCTTCCGACGCAGTAAATATTCGTCATCTACGTCGTCACTGACATGATATCCTGAAGCCAATTTCAATCAGAGCGGAAGTCTCAATAAAACTAACCAACTACGCAGAAGATAATACAATGCACAAGGATGAGCGCAAACACTAGGCAGATTGTGTGCGAAACGGACTTTACGATCAGACCTAACCTAATACCTACGTACTTTATAAGACATAGGGAATCAAACCTCTCCTCCTCTCCACTATAAAATATACTTACATAATAATGATTTGTATATAAATTATAAAGCACGATAAAATCCGAAAAGATTTTTTGAAGTTTCATTTAAAATATTGTTAGTTGGTATTGGTCTATCTATTCTAAATGTTTGACAAAAACGCATTTATACATATTATATTTGTAAAGAAAATGACTCACAAATGACACTTACAATATAATCATACACATTACACATAGAATGTTTCAATTAATTAATCTATGTATAGGTAAGCGTTATTTCTTTTTTTTCAGGAGGGTAAATTATTTTTTAAGGTAAACTGAGGCAAACGTTGTATAAATCTTTGTCTCAGAATATTATTATAGGTTATATTATATATTATTATAGGTATTTATATTATAATATAACTAGGCTAAGAACTTAGAATTTACTTTTCCCATCTGTAATGTGTTGGACTTACCAGAAAAAGGAACAAGCCAAAACTAAAACCAGTCAAGCTAACATTGTTCGAGTAAACACTATCCTACATATTAGTTAAATGGTATGAGTGAATAAATTATAAATAACTATCGCATGAGCATGGTAGATATTTACATGACATAATAACTAATCTGTAACTAATTTTAACAATACTAATACTAAATATTACTATGACATAGGATTTTATTCTTTTCATTTATTTCATTTCATTATAAATAAAACTATCTTTTCGGATTATTTCGTGGATTTATTTTGATTTTTGGTTCCTGACATTTCGAATGCTTTACAGCAATCATGCTCACGGGAGAGACTAAGGTTATAGACGTCTCAAAGGCGTTATACACTTGTTACAGACAGTGCCTACCCACTATTTTACAAAAATGATTTCAAAAATGGCACCAAAGTACCTTACAATATTTGTTTTAAAATGTTTAGTTTTTTTTTTTTAAATATTCCTATGTATTTCAATTCATTTTTTCAGCATAATTAGTGAGCAACGTCACAAGCAAATATTAGAATTTAATTAGGTACTGCTAATTTTATTTTTCTGTTTTAACCTTACAGTACTCTAGCCTAAATTTTCCTTAAACATTTATACATAAAATGTATAAAATATTCTTCTTTTTCTCATCTTATAATTATAAAAAAGGGGTTTTTACTTTATTGACATAATTTATTAAAAATTATATTTATATTTTTTTACTAAGGCAGTGGTAGCCCAATGGTAACATTCTTGCTTAGGAAGCCAAGTAAAATGGGTTCAAATCTCAGATGTCACACCTCTGATATTTTTACTTGCTCATCATTTTTCTACATAATTACCACTTATGTATGCAACAATGAAGAAAACCATCACTAGTAAACCTGCATGTTGTGTCATTAGACTTCAAAAGGATTTGGACTAACCTGACCTGAGCCAGCATGGTGGACTATGGCCTGATTGAAGGGAAGCCTCCCTTCATGCCTAACAGTGGGACTTTAAATAGGTTAAATATGTCATATATTAAAATAATTTTAACTGGCAAATAAGGATCTATAAGTCCATATGAGGATAAAAGACAAATGAAATAAATAATAATGTTATTTGAAATAACAAAAGGACAATGTGTCAGAGAAGTTCCATAATTATTGTATATTAGATTTGTAATGAAACTTACTGGCAGCATCTGCATCACCAACGGTCGCTTGCTTGAAGTAGGCATACAATTCAAGAAGGTCAGTGTCACTGGGCTTAGTCTTAAGATTCTTAACTTTAGCGGCAGCTTCGTCAAATTGCTGAAAATAAAAATTTCAAATTGAAATACAGCACAAATACAGTAATTAGTAAGATTTCACAAGTTAATAAAATGTTTAATGAATATTACTATCTTTGCCATAAATTAAATATTCCAAATGCATGTGTGTATATTTTTCAATATAAAAAGAATTACCGAGAATAACTTAGTTTATATTTTATTATGATTGAACATGAAAAATATTCATTAAATTTATTTATTTTTAAAATATACTAAACTTAAAATATACTTACTACAAGTTTTTCATGACCTATTTTAATATTCATGTATCAGTCAATGCACCACTAACAATAATTTATAAATAAAACATTACACAATTTGACTTTTAACTTGACACTATCAATTTATCACTACCTACAACAGTGCACTCACTAAATAAAATATAAAATATGAAATAATGAATTCACTCACCTCCTGGAGAGACATGGTTGTGGTAAAACAGCAAGTAACCTAAAATCAATGAAATACCAAAATGTACACTATAATTACTGGACTATTCAAAAATAAATACGTGACCGGCAACAATGATAACAATCAAACTACCACCACAAAAGTTAAAATATCAAAAATACGACAAACATTACTTCTAATAAGGAGTACTTGGCAATATCTATATAAGTGGAGTAATAATTAATACATAATGAAAGTTGAAAAAACACATGAATAAAATCTGCTACTTACTTAATTAAAACGAATATAACAACCACACTTAACGGAGGCTCGTAAGAAACTAAAGAATAGAATGACTATCGAGTACCTATTGAGTCGTGACCCCACCGAATCGCCTACAAATTACAATCTTCCCTGACGCAAAACTCAAACACTGACGTGTTCAATTTTCACGTTTTTATGTATTATCACATGCAATGAGATTAATAATTAATATATTACAGAATAATATTAATATATTAGTATTTAGTAATGTAAAAATATCTAACCTAAATGTCAATAGCAAGACTAAATTGTCACATAAATTGACAAATGATTTTTAGATTGACGTCACAGGCAAAAAAATAATTGTGCATAAAATTGCGTTAAATTATACCTTTGATTAATGCGTTAAAAATGTCCTCAGCGTGACCTTAAACTATACTTTAAATATGCATATAATATTATTAACTTATTATGTGTTTAATAAAATAAATAGGTATGACAAGAGCGGATCTATTTAGAGGCTTTTTGAGCTGCAACCAGGGCCCCTCAATTAGATATATCGGGCCCCTTGTATAAAAACGTTGTATATTATCCTGGTGCTAAAAATACTTAGGAGTTGAGAAGTCCGTTTCAGTAGAATAAAATAAAGTCTAAGCGCACGTAGACTTATCGGTTCTGGCTGACATTGCTTTCATGCGCATACTATGACCGTGGTCGCAGCTTTGAAATTGTTTGAATTTTGAAACTACGAATATGCGTATTAACTATTCCTGTATTAATGTCACATTGATTAAAGCAATAGTTAAATTGTGCAGCTAAAGGGATTTGATACTGTTTCAAAATATGAAAAATAGTGAAGAATAATATTTTTTTCAATCTCTTAACTCCTCTAATAAATTAATTAATAATCCAAATAACAGTGAAATTTTCTATAAATGTAGATTGTAAAGTAATATTTTTCTGACTATATAACCTCAAAAATACAAAATTTTAAAAATTAAAATATAAACCGAATTCCAGTTCCTGTTCCAGTTCCCCTCGATTTCTCAGGGATGCCATCATCAGATTCTGGTTTCCTTTCCAACAAAAAAGCATCATCAAAATCGGTTTATAAGCGCACGTAAATGTTATATATATATATATATATATATATATATACGCGGTTGAACGAATTGAGAACCTCCTTTTTTTTGAACAAATCGGTTGAAAATAAAAATATATTTTTTACGTACCTGTTCCTTAAGTCGTAACCTTGACTTCGTCGTTAGAATAATAATAATTTATAATAGCTATAACCTAGACTTTGCTATAATGCTACGTACTTAATCAACTTTAAATGTATTTTTCTGTAGGTAAATATTATAAATTGCTTTGATTATTCTGCTGGCTAGTAACCGACGAAGTAAATAATTAAAAAGCCGGGGGCTACATAAAAAGAGAACTAAAAAGGTGGGAAGAAGTTGACGAAGGATCATAGAATTTTGTGATAAAAAAACATCCATGTTTCATTCTTGCTACTTGCTTTAAGATGTATGTACAATTGTACATATTATACTAGTATAGTATTATATGATCTGAGATATTATGTAATAAACACAATTTCCGTTGAATAAACATTAAACTCTCGATGACACATCAATATTCAAAGTTGGGAACTCTGAAATTGTACAAATCCGTACTAAATAGATGTAAAGAGTAAAGAAACAAAAGAAGCCTGATGTGAATATACCAAATGATTTCTCAATCAACTAAATAATTATGTTTTCCTGATCACGATTTGACTTTCGGCTACGGTGGCCAAAGGGTTTTTTGTAGGTAATATATTACGTAGGTATGTTTGTCACATTGCATCGTATTAATAGTTTTACTAGAATGTGATAGGTGACGCTGTAGTTTAGTTATAAAAAATCCAAAACGTGTATTATAAAGGCAAGATGAATCATATGAAAAGTTGGCTTTGAATGAAACGATGTTTTTCTTCACCGAAAGGCAAATGGTATACATGTTGTAAATGATTCAATCAAATCAGAGCTCCGTGATCCGGGATTTGACCTAGCTTCATTGTGTTTCTTAAGAAAGCGCGTAACCACTGGGTTACCAATAAACCATAATAATAGGTAGGTATAATACTTTCTTAGATTTACGCGAATATTTGACATTTTAAATAAAACTATCTTTTCGGATTTTGTCGCGGATTTATTTGCATTTTTGTTTCCCGACGTTTCGAATGCTTTACAGCATCCATGGTCACGGGAGAGACTGAGGTGTTACATGTCTTGGAGGTATAGTTGTTACAGACAGCCTACCCACAATTAACAAAATGAAAATTGCACCAATTACATTACAATATTTTTTAACTTTAAACATTTTTATAATTTTAATTATAATTGAATATGGAATATTATTTATTTAATTTTTGCTATTATTTTTATAATTATTACAATTTTAAAATATTAATTAGTAATCTATATTTTGTGTTGCCATTAATATATTTATAACCATAAAGAAAAATATAAAATATAGTGTTAATTATTTAAGCCATATAATTGTTCTATGTGTAATTTAAAAAAGTTAAAGTTAATTAAGGATAATTATTTTAATTTAGTTTGCTATTATTTAAAAACAACTTACTAAGCAACACTATTACTATATACTTTTACAAATGAGAAATGAAAAATATTAATCTGATATGCTGTCATTTTGATCTACACAGTAAGAACTTACTACATCTACCTGTCTGTTATGTTTATATTTATTATTTGATTTTATTATATTAATAACAGGATCCCATGACGATGGTAGTACCCAGCCATCTTCCCTGTTGAAATTAGGATGTTTTTTAATTTCTATGGCTTCTCGAATCATTCTAGGGCGATATCGGTTTTCTTTCGCCAGGATTTGAGGTCTATCAAAGCGAATGTAATGGCTTGGGTGGTCCTGGCTATGTTTGCAGACAGCAGATGTTGTATTGCGACGGTGCTTCACATCAGCTATGTGTTCTTTGACCCGGGTTCTAATGGATCGCTTTGTTTGTCCGATGTAAGAGAGCCCACAATCACAATCAAGCTTGTAAACTCCTGCATCTTGTAGAGGGATGTGGCACTTGACAGGTGGTAAGAACTGACTAATTTTCTTTGGCGGCTTGAAGTAAGTTTTAATTGAAGCTCGCTTTAGAATGTAGCCAATCTTGTCTGTGACGCCTCTCATGTAAGGTAAGACTGCAGGGACGCGCTCGACTGTGGCTGGTTTCACTCGGTCCCTGTGACGTAGGCGCGGCACTTGCAGCTTGTTGTCTCGCAGAACTTGCTTGACATGTTGCAGTTCTCCGGCCAGGTGTTGCTCGTCACAGATCCCGCGCGCCCTCTGAAACAAAGATTTTCCCACGGTAGCTAACTGTGAAGGGTGGTGGTGAGATTCACCATTCAAGTACCTATCTGTATGGGTCTTTTTTCGATACACTGTATGACTCAGGGTGTTATCTGGTTTACGCATAACTAATACATCTAAGAAAGCTAAAGAATTATTAGACTCCAGTTCCATTGTAAATTTTATTTTAGGGTTTATGGAGTTAAGATGTTCTAAGAATACAGAGATTTTATCAGATGGTAATATTGTGAAAGTGTCATCTACATACCGCTTGTAGAAACGAGGGGTCACAGGTGATGTTCTTAGGGCAGTCTCTTCGAAGGCCTCCATGAAGATGTCTGCTACAACGGGAGAGACTGGCGATCCCATGGCCACTCCATCCACTTGCTTGTAGAATTCATCATTCCATAATAGATAGCCAGATGTAAGGCAGTGTTTCAAAAGTAGTGTATTCTTCTTGCATGTTATTGTCCAGTAGCTTCCTTGATACTATTTTGACACAGTCCTCTACTGGTAGGCTGGTAAATAGAGACTGTACGTCAAAACTAACCATCGTTTCATTGTCCATGAGTTGTAGGTGTTTTATCTCATTAACAAAATGGTAAGAGTCCTTTGTGAACGCTGATGTTTGTCCTCTGAGTGTTGAGAGTACTTTCGCTACTAGTTGGGCCAATTTATAAGTTGGTGTGTCAATTTGACTTACAATTGGACGTAGCGGAGCGTTGGGCTTGTGTATCTTTGGAACACCATAAAGTTTAGGCGGCTTTGCACAAGATGGAATAAGGTTTTTAACATCAAGATTCAATGCGTCGGAGTGTTTCTTAATTAACTTTTTTGTATTATTTAAAACAGTGGTGGTTGGGTCTGTTTTGACCTTTTTATATGTACTTTCATCCGACAAAAGTTGTTTAATTTTGTCATTGTAATCTGATGTATCCATCACGACGGTGGCATTTCCCTTGTCTGCGCGTAGTATGATAATGCCTGACCTGCTGCGTAAGTTCTTCAACGCTAAATACTGTTGTTTGTTGAGATTAGGTTTGGGCCTTGAACTACGACGTAACAAAGATGAAACATCTTGACGTATGGCCTCCATATCCTCAGATTTCATAGTATTTTTGGCCAGGGCATCTTCAACTGCACAAATAATGTTCTCATAAGGGATGCGTGTCGGTGCAACAGCAAAATTTAAGCCTTTACTAAGTACTTGAATAGTAGATTCGTCCAATGTTTGTTTTGACAGATTGACAACTGCTTGACGTACGCACGAATTTGAAACTGTGGTAGACGGTGTTGAAACACTGCCTTACATCTGGCTATCTATTATGGAATGATGAATTCTACAAGCAAGTGGATGGAGTGGCCATGGGATCGCCAGTCTCTCCCGTTGTAGCAGACATCTTCATGGAGGCCTTCGAAGAGACTGCCCTAAGAACATCACCTGTGACCCCTCGTTTCTACAAGCGGTATGTAGATGACACTTTCACAATATTACCATCTGATAAAATCTCTGTATTCTTAGAACATCTTAACTCCATAAACCCTAAAATAAAATTTACAATGGAACTGGAGTCTAATAATTCTTTAGCTTTCTTAGATGTATTAGTTATGCGTAAACCAGATAACACCCTGAGTCATACAGTGTATCGAAAAAAGACCCATACAGATAGGTACTTGAATGGTGAATCTCACCACCACCCTTCACAGTTAGCTACCGTGGGAAAATCTTTGTTTCAGAGGGCGCGCGGGATCTGTGACGAGCAACACCTGGCCGGAGAACTGCAACATGTCAAGCAAGTTCTGCGAGACAACAAGCTGCAAGTGCCGCGCCTACGTCACAGGGACCGAGTGAAACCAGCCACAGTCGAGCGCGTCCCTGCAGTCTTACCTTACATGAGAGGCGTCACAGACAAGATTGGCTACATTCTAAAGCGAGCTTCAATTAAAACTTACTTTAAGCCGCCAAAGAAAATTAGTCAGTTCTTACCACCTGTCAAGTGCCACATCCCTCTACAAGATGCAGGAGTTTACAAGCTTGATTGTGATTGTGGGCTCTCTTACATCGGACAAACAAAGCGATCCATTAGAACCCGGGTCAAAGAACACATAGCTGATGTGAAGCACCGTCGCAATACAACATCTGCTGTCTGCAAACATAGCCAGGACCACCCAAGCCATTACATTCGCTTTGATAGACCTCAAATACTGGCGAAAGAAAACCGATATCGCCCTAGAATGATTCGAGAAGCCATAGAAATTAAAAAACATCCTAATTTCAACAGGGAAGATGGCTGGGTACTACCATCGTCATGGGATCCTGTTAATATAATAAAATCAAATAATAAATATAAACATAACAGACAGGTAGATGTAGTAAGTTCTTACTGTGTAGATCAAAATGACAGCATATCAGATTAATATTTTTCATTTCTCATTTGTAAAAGTATATAGTAATAGTGTTGCTTAGTAAGTTGTTTTTAAATAATAGCAAACTAAATTAAAATAATTTTCCTTAATTAACTTTAACTTTTTTAAATTACACATAGAACAATTATATGGCTTAAATAATTAACACTATATTTTATATTTTTCTTTATGGTTATAAATATATTAATGGCAACACAAAATATAGATTACTAATTAATATTTTAAAATTGTAATAATTATAAAAATAATAGCAAAAATTAAATAAATAATATTCCATATTCAATTATAATTAAAATTATAAAAATGTTTAAAGTTAAAAAATATTGTAATGTAATTGGTGCAATTTTCATTTTGTTAATTGTGGGTAGGCTGTCTGTAACAACTATACCTCCAAGACATGTAACACCTCAGTCTCTCCCGTGACCATGGATGCTGTAAAGCATTCGAAACGTCGGGAAACAAAAATGCAAATAAATCCGCGACAAAATCCGAAAAGATAGTTTTATTTAAAATAGGTAGGTATGTTAAAAATAAGTTTGTGCGAAAAAAGAAACTACCTACTTTACTTCATATTTTATACCATTTGCACAGGTTTTAATAATAATATATATCATACTATGGTAGTACGATAGCTGTAGTGATTATGTTACTCGATTATATAGATTAAATACGTCCTTTATATTATAAAGATATTTTTTTCAAAACTGAGACTATTTTGACGTAAGTTGGCATGGTATTGCTAAGTACATTCGTAGGACATTTGCAGCTGGTATATACACTAAGTTACTTCGTTATACTGTTTATTATTCAACTACGGTTAATAGTTATACTATTTTCTAGGGATGGGCCAAAAATCGTTTTACATTCGGTTTAACTTCTGGCTAAATGACGAATATTCGGCTGAAATTCTGTTTGAATGCCGAATATTTGGCACTACAAAAAAATACCTACTCATGCCTCATGCATGTCTATCATAACAGTAAAATAAAATTAAGCCTTTTAAGTATAAATTCATAGTCATTTATTTTAGCTAGCTAGGAACATGAGTAATCATTAACTCGTACGCGATAAAAAATAAATTAGTTCTTAATTTAACAATTTTAAAAATCTTTGCCTAATTAAATAGACAAAAGGAAGCATACTTAGTATTTTTCTAACAAACATCTGAATTACAATTCGTAAATTACAAAAGAAGAATCACGTTTTTGGTTCACACTAAATATTTAGAAACGTTAAATATTTATAATTGTTAAAGTTATAATCTCAACAACAATCAAATTTAACAATCTCTTCTTATTTATCTACTCATATTTAAAATTTACCAGAAGCAGGTTGTGGTGTAAAAACACCAAAGATTGTCTTATCTGGCGGAAGGCTCTTACGTTTTTGTTCGTATGTTTCCTGCCTCTGAGAAAAGTCGAAATTGAACCGAAGTTCGGTGGATGTTATTATTTTGAATGGTCGGTATTAATATTACCAGAAATAGTTTTTGAACGTAATTAATTTTTTTGTTTTTAAATCTATACTTATTATAAAAATAAGTCCCCCGGCCGCGTCTTTCTGTCCTCCTGTCTGTCCTCCTGTCTGTCCTCCTGTCTGTCTGAACGCGATAAACTCGAAAACTACTGAACGGATTTTTATACGGTTTTCAACAATAGAAAGAGTAATTCTTGAGGAAGGTTTAGGTATATAATTTATTATGCTTTTATGTAAATTAGCTGAAATACGGCGACAAATGTTGAAGAGGTCGCAAAAAATCTCGCCAAATGGGAACTTTCCACGCGAACGCCGCGTAAACTAGCAAAGATACAGTTAAGTAATGTACTAGAGAATTCAAAATCTATAAAAATGCTACAAAAAAGTCCGCGATAGCATATCTCTATCTCTTACGGTTGACTTACAATAACCACTTTTATGTTAACATTTTTAATTAAAAACATTACGTTATTTTCAAAGTTATTTTCTTTAGTTCGGTATTAATCCTTATCCAAATGAATATTTTAGTTAGCTTAGTCATTTAATGCAGATTAAAATTGCTCTTTACACTAAATCAATCAGATGAATAGTTTTTGAGATATCGTTGTTAGAAGTAATTAGTAGCGAAACATTTTTAATGCTTGGCGAGCATTGAGATGCCTACGGCGAGTCCATCCCCTCTGCCCCGCATCGCTCGACCGCCTGCTCAAGCTATATAAACCGGGCGATGTAGCGCGCGATCCTAGGATACTTTTTACCGCGGGAAAATATCTTATTTCTGAGGAAAAATACAAATACTGTCTGTGTAAAGAGTATACTAATATGTAACACCTAAGAATTTAGTTTTTGGTCATCTGAACGCGGGCGGAGCCGCGGGCAATGCTAGTAAAATATAAATATATTATATTTTAAAATAAAAAAATACGTACCAACTTTCTACGTAATTGATTCAGCTGTATATTGTTAAATATATATTTTTGTCTCATAATGGATCTTGAGACACTGTTTTTAAACTTTTTTCTTTGAGATGTTCCTCTGAAAATCTTTATCGTTAAAATTGAATGAATGCTGTCACTTCCCAATTCATATGGTACTGACAAGTATCACCCGCTCCTTGATATATCTAATGAAAATACTTAGTTTTTACATAAGGTTCAGCTTATTATTATTTTTCGTATATTTTTTATTTCTCAAGTTATTATAGTATAGAAGAAACGTATCGTCTTAATGAAGTCATACTTCTTTTGGCGCGTTATAGAAAAAAATAATGAGAGTCATTTTTTTTTACTAGGTATGCGACAGATTTAGACTACAGTATGAAGTTAGTTGCTATTGACTACAGTGTAAAGTTAGTCGTTAAATCTCTCTTTAGTACAATGTGATGTCCATTTTCAACATATTTATTCCGGTATTTCTATATACACAACAAGTACTTATTTTAATTTTTATGTCTATTAAAATAAAAATTACTACAAGCTTTATCTAGTCTCACTTGTCCCGGGTGTCTGTCCTGTAATCAAATCTTGAACTTTAATGGACTTGGTGAGCTAAGAAAAAGTGATGTCACTGTAACTACTATGGTGGTACTTTTACGGTGGTCTCTCAAAGATGGCGGACTACATTTTTTTCATGCACCCCCATGATATGGATATCAAATGAAAGGGTTTGCTAAGAAGAATACAAATACAAGAAAAACTAAAAAATAAAAGAAAAAAGAATTAATAAATAAAAAAACGTGGGTGTGTGTTCTTATGTACGCACGCAAGAAGTTACATACACCTTTTTTTAAAAACTTCCTCTCGCATCAACCTCGCAAGAAATGGAAAAATAACATTACTTTATATGTTAAGATTACTAAAAATAACAAGTACGTAACATAATTTAATATTTTAATACTTTTTTGCACTAGAATAATTTTACGCTTAATAATTACATTCGCGAGCGCCAACATATACTTTTTATCTACTTTATGTGTATAAAGACACTACAAGCGATCTTAAAGCACATTAATAGTTAGGTACCTACATTCTGCAAATTTCGTAAAATTAAATAAAAATTAGTTTTAATATTAAAGTTCTCTTTCTTTTTATATTTTTTTACGCATAAACATTATCGTGCCCGCGCTTCGCTCGGGTTCACCTAACAAAAACAATAGACAAAAATTCTTAAAACTATAGATTCGGCCTCTGTATCGATAATAATGTTTATTTCAATAAGATTTTCCAAAAAATATGTAATGTACAGATTAGGCCTAGTCACAATTTTATTATATGTATAGATTTAGGTACAATATGAGGCTAAAATAAAATAAAAACGTTATAATTATTCATTTTCTTGTTTTAATTACTATTATTATGAAAACTTACAAAATTTTAACGCCGATAACATTCGATACCTAATGTAAAATAACTGAAATTTTGAACAAATATTCTTAATAAATATAACTAACTTATAATAAATAATTTATAATTTAAGCGTATTTTGACTGGAGTTTTTCAGCCATTTCGATGTACTGTTTCTTGGCATCATCTTGTGAGATGCCTTTGCGACCAGTCCACGCCTTGAATTTGGCGCCAGCCACCAACCCGCTGGGCTCAGCTGAAACATACCAAAAATTATCTTTAACCATCTACAAAAAGCCCAATCCATTAGGGATATCTGATATAATCAGAAATAAAATATTCTAATTATATATAACATATATTTAAATTTTAAGTAACTATAAGTACTTAATTCGCTAAAAAAATAATATTAGGGCATAAGTGTTATAATTTTTTGGTTGCCATCTTCTCGTTATTCAACAGCCCAAAATGTCAATACTAGTATAATAGTGAAGCCAGACAACAATATTTATTGCATACAATGAAATATAATAACTTGTCTTTATAGAGTTACTAGCGACTCACCCTCGCTTCGCTCGGGTTCGTCCTTAGCTTGCTTCCCAATAAAAACTTTCATCCCCATTTTCACCCCCTTTAGGAATTATTTCCGGGATAAAAAGTATCCTATGTCATTCCCAGGGTCTCAAACTATCCTATTACCAAATTTTACCTAAATCGGTTCAGTAGATCCAGAGATTACCCCCTACAACGTCACAAACTCACAAACTCACAATTTCACAAACTTTACCTCTTTATAATATTAGTATAGATTTTACCTACCAATGTTAACATCGCCGATGGTGGCCTGTTTGTACAGGGAGTAGAGCGCGAGGTTATCGTTGTCACTGGGCTTGGTCTTCCAGTTCCTGACGGATTCAGCGACTTTTTGGAATTGCTATAACAAAAACAAACGTAATATTCCGTTAATAATTTAGTTAAAAGTTAGAAATGACAGGTTAAAAATAATAATTGGAAGTTTAGTATTTAGTGTTCTTGATGTTATGGATGAATAAAATCAATTTTCATGATTGTTTGTTCTTTTTTACCCAACTCAATGAAGCCTAAAAAGGTGGGTTATGTGTACATATATCCGTATTTTCTAAATCACATTACTCAGGGAATGCCAAAGGGTAAAATGGTGTGTTTATTCTGGAAAAACCGAATTAATATTGTGCTCAATTCGTCTTATTTTCCTCCGCAACATTAGTTTAGTAAATGAAGAAAAAATGACAGTTTAGTAAGTAGGTACATATCGTGTGATGTGTAAATCTTTGCAATAAAGATTTTTATTACAAAAATTTATAGTTTTACTTTGCCTAAAATCGTATAAAGATTATAGCATCTACAAAAATGGAACCTTTATAATTTCGCAATGTCCGTCTGACCTTCTGTCACAGCCATTTAACTCATAGAGAGAAGCAACTCTATCTGTAGAATGACTCTTGTTGTTTTTTCTACGCTTCGTCCATCAGCTATCTTATTCTTTTAGTGTGAGGCAAAAGCAATAAATCCCTAGATATAAACATCTTCAATTTTTATGCCTCTCCCATGTTTACTATGTACCTATATATCCACATCTTACTTTTGATCACAAGTTTAAATTCGGATTTAATATAATTTTATAAAATTAATAATATAAGCATTTAATAGCGCAATAATTTCAAGTATTAATAAAATTAACTATCGTAATAATCTGATAAAAGCTGACCTTATCATACAATTTGTGGGAAATGATCGATTGCTGGTGATTTTCGTAATTACTTTGCAAGTCGTAAATGACGTTGTTATATTGATTAACTTAAACCGCCTTTATAGCACGGTAATATTAGGTACATACAGTATTCCATGTATGCATTATATTACCGTGTTTATATAAAGGTATAAATTATACTTATTTTTATATAGGTACTTTCCCAATGTATTCCTAACTGTATGTATGTACTTATGTGTATAAATATTTCTTTTGACCCTATTTTATCATCTATTTATTATACTAATAAAAAGTTTTGTATTTTTTTTAAATAGTGTTGCTCAGTGGTCGAAATTTGGTCATAATCGTTATTGCACTTTTGAGAAAAATAAATATACTATATAATATATGTATTAAAAAAGGTAACTGTTTTCAAATTTCATTGATAAAACTATAGCTCGTCAATAGGTAATGAAAAAAAAAAGAAATTGGTCGACAAACAGACATACTGAAATCAATCTTGATAGGCTTAAAATAATCGATTTTATTTTTAAATTGCATGGCAGCCTTTTTGAAATTCGCTATCTTGGTTTTTTATCATTTGTTCTTATAGCAGCAATAGAAATACACACTGTGAAAATTTCAACTCTCTAGTCTCTACCTACTACGATTCATGAGATACAGCCCCCTGACAGACAGACGGACGGACAGCGGAGGCTTAGTAATAGGGTTCCGTTGCCATCCTTCGGGTACGGAACTCTAAAAAGGAGGAGGTGCTCAATTTGGATGTAATATTATTTGTCTGTAACGCGATATCTTTGTCAATTGTGACATTGGTAAAGAGTTTTTGTATATCAACGATTGTGACCGATTCTTTTTTACCCGACTGGAGCGAAGCCCAAAAAAGGGTTATGTGTTTGGCCTGTTTGCATCTATGTATGTCCGACCCTATGTTCCCTCGTAATTATTAAGCAACTTCACCGATTTTGATGATTCATACGTCGTTTGATTCGTCATGTTTCAGATTTTTTCGATGATTGTGACCATGATTGCTGTAAAGCATTCGAAACGTCGAGAACCAAAAATCGAAATAATCGAGTAATCTGCGCAAAAATCCGAAATGATAGTTTTATTTAAAATGTCAAATATTCACGTAAATCTAAGAATTCTTCCTCTTCGAAGCAGATTTAAAAAAAAGACGTACCGTTATTAATGAAGCTAGGAATCTCTTTAACAAAAAGTTTATAATTAAGGGGTGTTCATAAATTAACTTCAGTAATTGCACAGTGACTAACTGACACTGAGCGCAAGGCTCAAAATTGTGCAAAGAATTCAGCAGTTTCGCCTGTGACTTAGGTAATATAAGGAATGAATATTTCGCAAAAAAAAAAATTTTTTAGATTAACACGTATATTTGTCAGATCTATACTAATTACTAATATTATAAAGAGGTAAAGTTTGTCAGTTTGTGACGTTGTAGGGGGTAATCTCTGGATCTACTGAACCGATTCAGATGAAATTTGGTAAGAAAATTGTTTGAGACCCTGGGAAGGACATAGGATACTTCTTAAATCATCCCGATTTCCGGGATAAAAATTTAATAATTTAAGGGGATAAAAATCTAATTAATTTAAGGGGTGAAATTGGGAATGAATCTTTGTATGGGGAATCAAGCTAGGGACGAACCCGAGCGAAACGATGATGAGTCGCTAGTTTTAAATAAAATTAAAATTAATCCGCGAAAAAATCCGAAAAGATAGTTTTCTTTAAAAAAAATATTATTTGACTTGGCGGCAAAACTTTGTATGGTAGTTCGTCAATTATAAAGTAGAACTAGATTTAGAAATAGCATATCTAACTTCTTTTTATATCGTAGTAGTATATCAAGTACCTAATTTCCATGAAATATAATCTATTACAAAAAGTTAAAAAGGCATGATCTTTACACGCTCGAAGCTATTGTCAATATTGTCCTTGTATTCAACGACAACTAGTCACTTGTTGATTACCTACATAAGAATCAGAATTTCCTCATTGTACTTATGACTTAACTTAAAAACCCATAAATAAATGAAATACGTAAATAGTATACATATTTATAGAATAACATCCTCCATAACCATTCGTTTGCAAATAGGGATAATTAGTAGCAATTTTAGTAATAAACTCGCAAGCAGATAAATACATACATACGCCACTGTAAGGTTTAGACGCTTGCTAACGAGGCTGCTATTGATGGAGATGCAACAGGTTCGATTATCACATGAGTCAATCACTAATTATAATTAATTATTATTATTACTCATGAGTCATGTTATTACCCCTAATCATCATTAGTGTCAAGTACAAAAAGCGTAGAAGCGAAACGCTCAGTCTGTCGATGTTTATGTCTTTGTGAATTGATCAAGAAAAGAAATGAAAATAAAAGAAGTATAATAATAATCACAATGAAATTATAAGTATATATTCATTATCTATACTTATATATTATACTAGCTGACCCGACAGACGTTGTCCTGTCTACACGTCTTTAATTTGAAAATTTCAAACTTTTTTTAATAAGCTAAAACATTCTGGACCATTTTGATGAAAATTATTATTCAAATTGTGAATCTAAACCATTCTCAGATCCCCTTGAACACACACAAAAAATTTCATCAAAATCGGTCCAGTCGTTTGAGAGAAGTTCAGTGACATACACACTCACAGAAGAATTATATATATAAAGATAGTCATAATGTTTGTATGTTTTTTTGAATGCGCTTATCTGTCCAATGTACTCACCTCGTCGAGAGACATGTTGAGTTATGTTATTGAGATCTGTAAAGAAAAGAAGCCAATATGAATTATTATTAATAATAATAAAGTTATACCTTATTAATTAAATCCCTCAGCCTAAATAAAACGACCAAAAAAAAATTAAAAATTTTCGAAAAATTTAAATTGGAATTATAGAAAATTTTCTTAGTCATAAATATTTAAATTTGATTTTTTAAAGTCTATTATTACGCAGCATTATAAATATAATGCAACTTCTAGAAGAACTGTCAGAGAAGATGTAAATAGACTGCAAAAAAACTCGGCATTTATATTATTTAAAGCCATATTAACATAAAAGTTTTTTTTATAAATATCTGACATATTTATAAAAAAAACTTTACTTAATCAATTAACTATACTTGCAAAAGTATAGAAGTTTACAATGAAATTTCAAAGTAGAGATAGAATGTATCCTAGCGGCATGTAGGCTCCTCCATATCACAGGAATTAAATAATTTTAACAAAAAAATGAGGAGTCATATTGTACAAATATATACATATAACTTGTGTAATACAAGTTAAGCGAATATTTTTTCATTATTGAAAGAATATTTAAAATCGGCTCGGAATATAGATAGTTATCTAAAATTATACTTTACATTACAATATATAAATAAAACGATCTAAATGAATATAATTATTACAGTACTAGCGGCTCACCCTTGCTTCTCTCGGGTTCGCCTCTAGACGAACAAAAACAAATCTATCCCACGGGAACCGTACATTTTTCCGGGATAAAATAATTTTTATCCCAGATAGGCTACTGCCTATTTGTTATTCTGATGTATGAACTTCATTATTGTAAAGTTGTAGAACATAAATCGTAATTGTTGCGACCTCAAATACAGGGTTTAATGATGTGTTATACCGAACACCTGGACTAAAAAAACAAAGAGGTCCTAGAAAATAGCAGATGGATATTTACCAGAACATTTTAGCAGACTAGACTTTGTTAAAATTTTAAATTTAAATATCTAAATTCTAAAGCCATAAAGAATGTTGTCATATTAAGTATACTGGTAGTGTTTAACTGTGCGCGATGTTCGTGGAGGACATTCTCGAGGGTTATTGACCGGTGAAACTCGGCATAACCGCACTTTCGACGCTCTCATTCACTAGATATGCGATAATATTACACGACTTACGGCAAATATGAAAACCGCGAGAAAGATAACTTTTAAATGCAGTGAGTCATAATAATTACGATACTCTCTAAATTATTGTTCTTCGATATCTATTGAATAGTGCGGTAAGTATTCGTAAGCCTGATTTGAAGAAATTCAAGAAAAAATAATTGGTAATAAACATTATTGTCTTGGTATGTTGCGAGTGCTATGTTTATAATATTCGTTTAAAAATCTAATGCCCGATTTCACCAACAACCCATAAGCTACGTATGGGATCTCTAGCTTAAAAGTCCCCTGAACTAGCCCCTAAATTAAATTTTGTTTTACGATCGTCTTTAAGCCCATATTTCGAGCACCTAAATTTAAGGGGCCTTTTAATTTTTAGGTGACCCCTAACTGTCGGTGAAACAGAAACTGTCCCCTAACAGCCCCCTAGTCATGCTTAGATCCCTTAAACTTAGGTGACGTTGTTCATAAGTATTTTTACATAACCATAAGCGACGAAATAAGTAATTACAATTTTAAATAAAACTATCTTTTCGGATTATTTCGCGGCTTTATTTTGATTTTTGGTTCCCGACGTTTCGAATGCTTTACAGCATCCATGGTCACGGGAGAGACTGAGGTGTTACATGTCTTGAAGGTATAGTTGTTACAGACAGCCTACCCACAATTAACAAAATGAAAATTGCACCAATTACATTACAATATTTTTTAACTTTAAACATTTTTATATTTTTATAATCCGAAAAGATAGTTTTATTTAATTACAACTATTTCCGTTAGACTAATATCGTAAAGGAAACGCAGGAGCTATATACTATAGGCTCTTTGGGCTGCAGCACAAGGTCTCTAAGATATAACGGGTATAACCCCTGTTGAAAACAATGAATAATATTGTGAATTTAAAAAAATAATAAAAATAAAGCCATAAAAGGGTGGTTTAATAATCCTAAGATCAATTAAGAACCAAACAATAGCGTTATCTTAATTTCGTCTTGTACTATCTAACATTAAATAAATAGATATAAATATGTTGGGAGATTTTATTTATTTTAAATACATATATATTGTAAATATAAATACTCATGACATTCGTGCTCAGCACACAAATGAATGTCCCCAGCGGGACTCGAACCCGGGACCGCTGGCACAGTATATAGGTTCACTACAAACTGAGCCAAACGTGTCGTTATACATGATATACACATAACATAACCACATTATACCTAGATTTTATATAGGCAAAATGACAACTAGTTTAGGCCCTCAAGACGCCCAGAGCCCCGCAAATTCATAGTCCGCCCCTGAGAAAACATTTAATGTGACGAAATAAATAGATAACTTATGTTATATTTCCTCTCTCGACCATGCTTTAATCTACAATCGCTAACAAAGGACACACTAACAATCACACATTCGCACTAAAAATAGTCAGACTAGAATAACACTTAATTCAAAGCACGCTATTTTTCGATATTTACATCTTGCAAAATATTTTACCCTAACTTAAATGATATCTTCAAAGTTCAAACCCACTTTTTATTCTGAACTAGCCAGTTCGTATGTATTTGATTCTAGCAGAAAATACACCCATTTAAGTGACGAGGAAAATTAATTCAAAAAGACTCACCGAGGGTCGAAGTGGTACAATAGCAAAAACGAAAATGAGAAAGTTTGAGGTGTTTCAAACATTAAATTTTCGTAGATCGGCATCGGGGCTTATCGATATTGCTGATTGCGATAGGGTTGCTGCGTATGAGATATTTAATAATTCACCGATAGCATTTTAATTTCATTCATTTTTAAACAATAAATGTGGGACTTTAACTCACCATTGTATTTTATCTTTACATAGTATAAAATGAAGTCGCTTCCGGTGTCTGTTCGCTTAGATCTTTTAAACTACTCAGTAACTCAACGGTTTTTAATGCAGTTTTCAGCAACAAATAGTGTTTCAAAAGGAAGGTTTATATTATGTATATTGTAGTTCAGAAAAGCCGAGAAATTCAAAGATTTTTATTTCATACTATCCTTTAAAACGTACCTAGGGACGAACCCGAGCGAAGCAAGGGTGAGTCGCTACTAGTTTAATAAAATGTAAAAGGACTAACCAAATATATGAATCTACAAACACAAACACGTGTATGCGTCCTCATCCTAATCGATTTCGGATCTCACCTACCTATGTACTATAGTCCTGTCACTCTCATATTCCGATAAGATGACAATTCGACACTCGCGGTGAGAGATCAGACCGACGGTTTTGTGTGCTGTCCGAGGCACGGAGGTGAATCACGACTAACTTTTCAACTCCGGGTTGTTACTGAGAATACCTTACAGAAAAACCCCAATACCTATATTTGGACTGGTACCACATATGCTAGCCACTAGAGCAACTAGGCAGTTAAAAAATACAAATATTATACTTACGTGTCCGTACCGCTTAATCAAATGTTCAAACAACAGTTCGTTTCTTAGAAAATGAATTTTTATTGTCACATTTAAACAACAATGGTTTCTTATTATCATCTTTAAATTGCGTCACCAAAATGTATATTTCAAAAATTGATTTTTAAAATATTTTATTTGACAACCCTTAATCGAAATAAGCAGTAAAAATAAATTCGCGTAATACTTATATTTGCTGATAACTTTGGATTGAACACAACAATAGTAGACGACATCGGTGTTACCTTAGTTAATCTAATCTGGGTGGATTTATAAAGCTTTAATCAATCACATCATATATTTTCCTAAATCCCAAAGTCAATTGTAAGACGTCTTTCTGATGTAAAATGGGATATTTGGATATATATTTTTTTGGGTACACTGACCTGTGATTATGGTTATATATATAAATATGTACTCTTGTAAATGTCGATATATTAGGGATTCATAAAATTAAGCGAAAAATATAGTACATCATAAAGTAATACCTATCATAAAGCAATGGCCAGGACAGCTTAAAGGCTTAAAAGAAAGATAATTTTGAACAAATAATATTTGGGTGTTTACTTAAACAGTTTTTACGTCAACCTATTACAAATTACCTACCTATTTATTTTGTTTACCTAGGTATGCATTTTAATTAGAGTTTTATCAATTCCCCTGCCCTTTTTAACGTCCCACTGCTGGGCGTGGGCCTCCCTTCAATACGAGGGAGATCAGGCTTAAGTCCACCACGCTGACCAAGTGCGGGTTGGCGGACTAGAATACATTTTTTTACTTACTCGTATAAAATGCATAATTTAAAACATATTTAACAAAGGTACGAAAATTTTCTTTTATCTTATCTCTGAAACTGAGAAAGTCTAAAACAGAATTATTATTTTTGACTTTACGACGGCCAAACATTCATGTTTTGTTTTTCAATTGAAAATAAAGGCATTCAAAGGCACGCATCGTTTTATTTCAATGTATGTACTCGTATTTATTTATATCCGATCCTGTTTCCTTGTAATTAGTAAACGGCTTAACCGATTCTAACGATTGATACGTCGTTAGATATAAAACAAGATCGGACATATATACATAGGTCAAACACAAAACTCTTCTTTGGGTTTTGCCGCATTCGGGTAAAAAGACACGAGTAAAGATTTAATATGGAGTACAGGTGAGACTTTTTCTATATTAGGTATATGCATTTATGTAGGTACTTTCATTTTTACATGTTTTGCTATATTTGTATCGGTAGAAGATTAGTTACTTCAATAATATTTTTTTCTTGTCGATTTCTAAGTGATTTTTATAAGCACATCGTATTTTGTTCGATATTAAATTGACAGAACGAAAATATTACCTAGGTAATGAAAATATTAAGTACCTAATATTTACCTACATTTTAAATTTATATACCTACCGCTTGCGTTTTAACGTTTAGGTATTTAGTATAGATTTCTCAGAGATGAGATGTTTTCTCGCAGTAAAAAGTATCCAGCTATACGTTGTCACGGAGAACCAGCTATCATCATACCAAATTTTATCAAAATCTGTCAAGTGGTTTTCTCGTGATGTGTTCCCAGACAGAGAGACAGACGAGACAGACAAAAATTCTAAAAACTATAGATTGGACCTCTGTATCGATAATAATGACTATTTCAATAAGATTTTAAAAAATATATTTAATGTATAGTTTTTACTCAGAATTTTATTATAATATGTAGGTATTGATATAGATTATTATATTTCTATTTTATTATTGTTATAATTATAATCAAAATAAAAGTTCAAATTGGCAACCTTTACAAATAAGTACATCAACGATTTTGTTATCAAATCATTTTTGGATTTTTATGGTGACCTAAATACGATATCGCCTTAAAACAGGTCATCTCAAGTGCTTGCAGTTATTCTTATCTGATGGAAATTTATTTAAGTCGCACCTCCGACACACCCGTTTTCTACATTTGATAGTATTTATGTTATACATAACTGTAAAATCCCATAGCTGTAGGGACTTAAGCTGTAAATACGTTTGTGATTGTGACTGAAGTCACAAAATAATTGATATTACCACGGTAATGTAATGCATATATTACCGTGATATTACTGATGTATACGGAGCTTTTTTAACCTTACTTATATATTACACAAAACAGATGGAATGAATTCTTATATATAGCTAGATAATATACCAGTATGTAAAATGCATAATATGATAAACATCGTATAATTTATGTTATCAGGTGTCATCCCCTAAACACGTGGCATTAAGAGAAGCACAAATTTTCCACAGATAACACCTAAATTTACCTGTTTTCCTTATCTTACATCGTGGGAGCAGATGGCGCCCACGATTTAAGATAACTATGGAGACTTTTTTTTTAATTTCCATATTGCAAACGGGTATCAACTGGGAGACACTTAGGACAGATCGCTAGCACCCTTTCCTGGCTTAACTACGCCACTAGGTTACCAATATCTTTAAAATATCGTTAGCGAATTGAATTTTCCACGCGTAATGTGCACAAAAATTTTAAAAGTATCCATTTTTATTCGTAACTGATAAAAACGCTGCAAGACGCATTCATCATAGTGATAAACAAATTGACTTTAAAGATATTCGTAACTAAATACCTTCGCAATGTACCTACATATGTACGTAGATCATTTAGCATGTCCCCTGCATGGTTATATCAATAAATGTTACAGTATTATCACTCCTAAGATGGATTTATAATTATTTTTTATCATATAAACTTTTGATAACTTTAGCTCAGCCGGAATAATTGAATAGCCATAGAACAATCATATAAACTATTAATAAAAAGAGGCAGAGTATGTTTGTTTGAGCGCGCTAATCTTAGAAACTACTAATCGGATTTGAAAAATTCTTTTGCGTTAGATAGCCCGTTTATTGAGGAATCTGGAAGACTATAGGTTATATATAATCATGCTACTACCCAAGTGAGGGGAGCAGTACTGTAATATATAGGCTATCTATTCCATACTAACCGTTATAATATACCTAGGGATAAATAAACCGCTCGCCACTATAATCATATTTATGAACAAAAATCAATTTTAAATAATGAAATTTGCAAATTTTAATGCCACTTATTTGCTTTCAGAAAATCGTATGAATTACAAACTCCATAATATTCCTTAAAAATTAAAGTCCTTATGGTCCAGGAGCCAGGTAAAAATTTGGTCGATTATTTCCTCTCAAGCGATATTTAGTGGAATGCATCAGAGAGTTGTATCATAAAGCTTCGTGAACATCAGCTGCGGCTCCGTGGGGATGAGCGGCGGTAGCCTCCCACGCATAAAAAAAAACCTATCATTTCCTCTTACCTCAAAATTTGTTAAAGTGTTGCTAACTCAATATCTCGATGAAAGAAAACAATCAGCTGACTATAACATGGTGGAACGTCAGCTGGTCGCTCGAATACGAAAAAAAATGTATAAATAATAAATAAAAATAGTTTTTATTTCTTAATCATTTTTACATTTTGTCTTCGAGTCTTGTATGTATACTTTCAATGATTTCCTTTCAACTGAAAATTTATCTGATGGTAGCATTTAAAGTAAGAATCAAAAGGCTTAATAATTTCTACCGTTACTATATTAATTGCTGTAAAGCGTCGGGAACAAAAGATCGAAATAAAACAGTAATAAAAATCGGAAAATTATTTTACTTAAAAAAGGTAAGAAAAACCGAGGTTTTTTTGTAATAGGTGTAATATATGTTCCATACTCGCAATCGAGTTATTTCTTAGTATCTTTTAGACCTTAGAATGCATAAATTTTGTCGTTAACCATTTAGAAGCTTTATAATTTGGAACAACATTGTAACTCAGGCCTGGATAATTATATAATTAAATATATTGCCATATTTAATTATAGGTAATACTTACTAAAATGTTTAGAATTAAAATCAACCAATATTGTAAGGTACTTTAGTGCCATTTTTGTATTTTAGAAATAATTTTTTAACATTATGGCGACCGGGGCGGCTGCCCGGGCGACGCGCGCGCCAGCTCAACTTAACCATTTAATTTCAATACTTATTTTTATCGATCTAAAGGAAAACTAGACTCACCGTTTTATCGCATCTCTCACAAAATAATTCTACATACACGTTTTTTTAATTGTAATGAAATAAGTATACCTAAAAGGGCGCCGAGGGCATGACTCGCCCGGGGCGCCCAGATGGCTAGGACCGATCGTGTATTATATTATTATAAAGCACTACTTTGACATGACTCACGACAGAACCCAATAACCTATCCATCTATAACAATCTTTATATATATAATTCTTCTGTGAGTGTGTATGTCACTGAACTTCTCTCAAACGACTGGACCGATTTTGATGAAATTTTTTGTGTGTGTTCAAGGGGATCTGGGAATGGTTTAGATTCACAATTTGAATAATAATTTTCATCAAAATGGTCCAGAATGTAAAACATTCTGGACCATTTTGATGAAAATTACGAATAAAAAAACGTGTATGTAGAATTATTTTGTGAGAGATGCGATAAAACGCTGAGTCTAGTTTTCCTTTAGATCGATAAAAATAAGTATTGAAATTAAATGGTTAAGTTGAGCTGGCGCGCGCGTCGCCCGGGCAGCCGCCCCGGTCGCCATAATGTTAAAAAATTATTTCTAAAATACAAAAATGGCACTAAAGTACCTTACAATATTTGTTGATTTTAATTCTAAACATTTTAGTAAGTATTACCTATAATTAAATATGGCAATATATTTAATTATATAATTATCCAGGCCTGAGTTACAATGTTGTTCCAAATTATAAAGCTTCTAAATGGTTAACGACAAAATTTATGCTTATTAAAAAAAGTTTGAAATTTTCAAATTAAAGACGTGTAGACAGGACAACGTCTGTCGGGTCCGCTAGTATCCATCTATAAAACCTATCCATCTATAAAATTAGACATAATTTGTTTGTAATCTACATAATATGTAGGTACATAATATTTATGTATGTATGTCAAAACTCTCTACTAAGGAAAACAATAAAATATTACTTTAAGTCATTGGAGTTTACCGTGCCAAGCCAAGCCAGGTGCCAAATAACACCTTTCTACGAACACAGCTAGCTTAGTTCAAGTATTACTTTCCTACAATGATTCAGTTCAAAACTTCATACATTGTTTCTCTTGTAAATTACCATTCATGTATATTCACTTCATTTTAATCCCTTTAAAAAAATTCAAAGTCAATAAAGAAAATTAAAAAAAAACATAAAAATGAAACAGAATATAAAATTAATCTTAGAGGCCTTTAGAATATATGAGTGTAATGTACTATGTAGTACAGTCGATAGTTTCTAAAACACGAACTTAGAAGTCATACCTACGTATAAAATAGAGACAAAGTATACATACATAAACATAGGTATATACACATAAGGTATATAACATAGGTTTATATTGTCGTATAGTATATGTATGCAATAGCATACATATACTATGCGACAATATAAATGTAATACCTCCTTATTCAAAATTGAAATAACTATTCAATACTAAAACAAAGACAAATCTATCCCACGGGAATCGTAAATTTTTCTGGGATAAAACCTCTGTGCTATTCCATACTATAATCTATATCTATGCCAAATTTCATTCAGATCCGTTCAGCCGGTCTGGCTTTATTGAGTAACAAACATCCATCCAAACATCTAAACTTTCACATTTATAATATTACTAGCAGAACCCGCGGCTTCGCTCGCGCTAAAACTACAAAAAATTCTGTATAAAAAGCAGGTTTCATACAAACTTTCATCCCCTATTTAACCCCCTAATAGGATGAATTTCGAAAAATGCTAAAACAAGTAGGTATTTGTTTAATTGTATTGAAGGGCATTAATTTCAAGTTTCAACTAATTCTGATCATAAATATTTTTTTGGGTTGTATTATAACGTATTTTCCCGTGGGAATGAGAAAATCTCCCGCAATAAAAAGTAGCCTATGTCACTCTCCAGCTCTCCAACTATCTTCACAGAAAAAATCACGTCAATCCGACACTCTGTTTCTACATGAAAGAAAGACAAACAAACACACTTTCACATTTATAATATTAGTATGGAAGTAAGATTGACACATAGTCTTCAAAAGAGTAAATTTTAAGTTAACTACACCATCTATAATCTAATATGGTTATTTACAATCGCAGTACATTATGAAACGTTTCGGTAAACACAAGGAAAAGTCGCGATATGAAGTTCCTATTCGTTATCTTAATTACAAAATATATAATCCATGTTGTAATGTCATACTATCGATAATTGGATTTATATATGTATATTTTGATGTTAAATTATTGTTACCATATTGTTATGGCCCTTGCTCTCAGTTCTATTACTTTAGCAGTGAAAACTTCTACTATAATCTATGTATAATGTAAGTATAACTAATATATAAATATCTCATGTCACGGTGTTTGTGGTCGCACTCCTTCGAAACGGCTCCACCGATTTGAATGATTTTTTTTTTGTAAATTTGATAGATATGAAAATAGGTACCTAGTATTTCTCACTCTCCTACCCAACCTAACCAACCATTTTAATCACGATTTTGGTATTTTTATATGAACAATATCCAAATAATTTTATATTAAGCGAGAGTGAGTGCGAGCTGCTCCTCCCTGTTGAAAAACTCCAATAGGATCTTTCAAAAATTCAAAATATTTTATTCAGCATTAAATTATTACAATTTTTTACTGAACGTCATGAGTCTACTACCAGTTCGGAAAGAAGAAGCCTCAGACCTGAGAAGAACTGGCGAAATATCTCATCAAAAGCGACAAAAGCCACATAGCAACCAATTAATATTTATTGGTTTCTATTTGGATATTATTGGTTTCTATGTGGCTTTTGTCGCTTTTGATGAGATTCCATTGGAGTTTTTAAATAGGACTGGTACTTCTCTGATATCAGAGTGGACCGTGGGAAAAAGCACTTGGTTATGATCTGCATCAGCATTCAGCAAGCCTTTTTTTTTTAACGTTGGGAAATGCATTTACGCACGACGTGTGGGACTCACCGGCGAAATACAGCCAGTACTACCCACTAAAACCCAACAAAACCTTCCCCCGTCTTAATGGGGCGTCGCAGGATCGCTTACACATTCAACTACGACGCCCCGACGGCAGGTCTGCCAAAGCAGACCACCACAACCATGAGGTTGCTCCAAGGTCCACTCTGCTATCAGAGAAGTACCAGGAGCAACCCGCAAGGTACACCGACCCCCCCCCCCCCCCCGAAGAGGGCCACCTCCCACTGCCCACCGAAGTGGGCAACCTCCCTGTGCGTTTCTTAGCTTCGCGCCCGGTTGGATTACCGGGCACTACTGAGCCCCCCCACCACGACAAGGTGAACGCACGTTGGGGGGGGGAGCATTCAGCAAGCCTACTGTGGGAGCCTCGTGATTCTATGTAAGTAATCTTGCGATGCCCTGCTAAGACGGACAAGCTTCCGTTGGGGTGTAATGGATAGTACTGGATTTTCTAGCCGTTCTCAACCTTTAAAAACTTATGATCTAGAGCCATTTGGAATACCCACTAGACTAGCTAACTACTAATTAGTAGATAACAGTACTACGATGATGAGCAATTAAAAATGAATTCTTTGCCGTACCACCGTTATCGCTTCTATAATATTTAAATAGGATATCTAAACAGCCTTGATGTTAAATCAGTTAAAGGAACTAGTAAAAATAATGTAAAATCTTTTCTACTAAAACGTTATGTAATAACTAACAAATTACTCAATAAGAGACTAGGGACTGATTAGATTTGCTCCACAGTGCACATACGACCAACGTCAATGTTCGCTGTGGTTAGATGCAGTCTGGTACTATCCATAAAATAATTTTATATAACACTAGCGACTCGCCCTCGTTCCGGTCGGGTTCGTCCCTAGTTACGTTTTCACGTTTAGTATAGATTTCTTAGAGATGAGATATTTTCCCGCAGTAAAAAGTATTCTGTATGTTGAACTGGATAGCCAGCTATCATACCAAAATTTCATGCAAATCCCTCCAGTAGTTTTTATGATGCGGTCACAGATAGACAGACAGACAGACACAAAAATTCTAAAAACTATACTTTCGGTCTCTGTATCAATAATAATGACTATTTCAATACGATTCTCAAAAAAATATGGAATTAATGTACAGATTCGACTCGGTTAGAATTTTATTATATATATATATATATATATATATATATATATATATAGATGTATTATTTTTCTTATACAGTAAAAAAAAACAGTCTAGCTGTTCTCGAGTTAATGATTTTTTAATTACCCGGAATAAGTGGTGCCACCATAGCTAAACATCCGCTAATAACGGATTTTTGAAAATCCAACTGTAGTAGAATATAATGAGAAATGATTTTAAAATTGTTTGGATTTATGTTAAGTTCTACAAAATTCTCATCCGTATCATTTCTTAGCAGAAGGTTATCTATATATATAATAAAATTGTAACTAAGTCGAATCTGTACATTAGATATTTTTTGGAAAATCTCATTGAAATAATCATTATTATTTATTATCGATACAGAGGCCGGATCTATAGTTTTTAGAATTTTTGTCTGTCTGTTACCACATCACAAAAAAAAACACTAGAGGGATTTTGATGAAATTTGATAAGGTGATAGCTGGTTACCCGGGTCAACAAGATATAGGACACTTTTTATCGCGGGAAAATGTCTCATTTCTGAGAAAAAAACACAAAAACTGCAATGTAAGAGTATACTAATATGTAAAACCTAAGAATTTGGTTTTTGGTCACCTGAACGCAGGCGGAGCGCGTGCAATGTTAGTAATAAAATAATAATAAGATAGGACGTAAATAGCTTATATCGCATATCAACAGTTCCTAGTAATTATATTACTATATGCACGTTTCATAATCTTATCGCAGTGTTGCAGCGATGCTAATAATGTGTTTCGATAAACTGATAATATCCGATGTTTTTAAATAAGTATGAAATTAATTGTTAACATTTCGAGAAACAATCGAAAAAATTACAGCCGAATTGAGAACCTCCTCCTTTTGAAGAAGTCGATTGAAAAATTGGTATAGGTTTATAAAAAAATAGCATGAAATAAAAAACCAGCATATTTTTACAAAAATCTTTATACATAATTTTATTTAATTTTTCTGTACGTGTGTATGTCACTTAACATCTCCTAAGCGGCTGGACCGATTTTGATGATTTTTTTGTGTGTTTCAGAGGTTCTCTGGATGGTTTAAATTCACAACAGAACCCAGTAGATGGCGCTGCAGTCAGGCTCTAGTATTTTTTATTGAACTGAAAACTTCTATAAGCAGGTTTGGTCATCGGCTTGGTCACGTGACTTATTAACGCTAAAACACTCAGAGTGCCGATAGATGTCAAAACCAGATAAATGTAAACACTTTTAGTTTACAAATTTAAATTTAAGATCAAACAATTAATTTGAATATACAAAAATAGCAATGTTTTAAGTTTTCACTTCTGTCGGCAGTCCTCATGACTGCTTTTTTTTATTAAAGCCAAGGATTCGGGCAGGCCAACGTCTGCAGGGTCCGCTAGTATATTATATTTTAAAAAAACGCGTGTGTGTATTGTATGTACGCACGTAGAAGTTATACTTCTTTGGCGTAACAGAACAAAAATAGCTAAAGATTTCATCCCGTATGTCACAACTCTCTGTTTGTAAAAGGAATGCAGCTAACTTCATCATGTCACTTTTTGGCTGTCGGTATGCTCGCGCGTCGTAAATAATTTACTCTCATGTTTTTTCCAAACGTGCCAAAGGAAGTATAACTTTAAATGTTATTTCACAAGTAAACTAGTCTACGTTGATGACATCTTGTTTGAAATCGTTGGACATTTGTATCTTATCGTATGGGATCATTAAGGGGTCTGTTGGGGGCATTGTGACCGTCGCCGCTAGGACGGGGCTTCGCTTTCCCTCTTTCAAAAGCAATACTTTTATGAAGGACCCCTCATCTGCCTGACCGGTGACATTGCGAAAGAATATATCAGGGTTGAGATTTTCACCGAAAATCTCTTCAACTTGAGTTGGAAACTTGAGTTGGTTGTTTGGAGCTATTAGCGGAACCTGCGAATTAAAAAAATATATATAACAATCAAAAATTAAAATAAAACTATAACATAATAATAGCAACAAAACAAGAAAAGATTTTTTCGTTTGTTCATTTGTTTGTACCGAATAAACTCCGAAACTACTGGACCCATTTAGATGAAAATAATGAAAATAGTTGGAGACCCTGGGAAGGACATAGGACAGTTTTTAACCCGGAAATCGTCCCTTAAGGGGGTGAAAATGTGGGTGTAAATTTGTATGAAGTATCAACCTAGGCACGAACCAGAGCGAAGTGAAGGCGAGTCGCTAGTCATTGATATATTAACACACCTTTCCTTTAGTTCGTTAAATCAAGACCAAACTACTTCTACCTAAAAGGTTATTTAGACAATTTTTGGGTTCCATTTACTATGCATATATCATAATATACCACAGGATAAAATATTGTAAGCATTAGCTACTCTGTGGATGAAAGAGTTCTATTGGAATTGAATTATATCGGACGTTAATTCGATTTGAAATTCTAGTTCAAATATTTACAAAACAAATGTACAGTCATAACCAATAACTCAATATCGTCCCATAAACATTATAAACCATATAATTATTCTAAATACAGACTGCCAAAGTTTGGATGGATGTTTGTTACTGATCTGGTTAAAATATGAGACAGAGATAGATTATAGTCTGGAATAACATATAGGCTACTTTTTATCCCGAAAAAATGTATGGTTCTCGTGGGATATCCATACTAACCGTTAAAACGTACCTAAGGACGAACCCGAGCGGAGCGAGAATGAGGCTAGTGTTCTATGAATCTCTTTTATATACTATAACTCCACCTTGATTAAAAAAAAGATCTACCTATCCTACCCTATAATCGAACCCACAATTAGGTAAAATAAAAAGGCATCCTTACCTTAATATATGCGTTGCGTACTTTATAATTAGTTGAGTGTACGTGGAACAGTACGGAGAGGCCGATAACGGCTTTCTCATTCGACGTATTTTCTACTATCAGTGTTACTCGGAAAACCGGGCCTAATCCTTCCACCTGTTGGAAGTAATACATATATCTATATATATAAAACAAAGTCGTGTCAGTTACACCATTTGTAACTCAAGAATGGCTGGACCAATTTCTGATGATATGTTCTTTTGAATTTCTTTTAGTCCGGAATAGGGATAATAAGTATTAAAACATCGAAAAAATTAACGAAAAAAAAATAACATTTACATGGTTAACGCTGGATGATAACTATTTATATCTATTTAAATCGTACCTAGGGGTGAACCCGATCGAAGCGAGAGTGAGCCACTAGTATAGTCATAAAATAATTACACTACGGGACTTAACGCGTGAATTCGTAAGTGGCTATATACCTTGTTCCCAACGTTTCGACTGGGTTGCACCAGCCGTGGTCACGGCCGTTCCATAAATAATTTAAAATTATGGAACCTTACTCTTATTACATTCATAAACAACTCAAGACCTTCAAAATTAATTTCGTAATTAGTCGATTGCTTGTCGGGTTTCTCGAAAGTTTAGATATCGTTTTAGGAGAATTTAAAGCCTTAGATTCTTTATTTAACTTAACTTTCCTGTACCTATATTGTTCCACAATAATGTGACTCGCACTTAACCAATATTTTTCGACAATGAATATATTAATTGCTATTATATAGCAAATACTATATGTATATATATATATATAATAAAATTCTGAGTCGAATCTGTACAATAAATTTTTTTTGCGAAAATTTTATTGAAATAGTCATTATTATCGATCCAAAGGCCAAATATATAGTTTTTAGAATTTTTGTCTGTCTGTCCGTCTGTCTATGACCTCATCACGAGAAAACCACTGGACAGTTTTTAATGAAATTTGGTATGATGATAGATAACATATTATAGGATACTTACTGCGGCAAAATATCTCATCTCTGAGAAATCTATACCAAACGATAAAATTATATAAAAGTTTATAATATTGAAACAATTACCTCAGCTGATAACCGAATGGGCTCCAATTCGCCCGCCCCAACAAAGTTCTCAGATTTATTGTACGCTTCGAGAAGAGTTTTTGCTGATATTAAACGCAATCGGTTTAGCTCACTTTGGAAATACTCATGCATTGCTGAAATAAAACTTTGTAATATAAACAAAGTATATAAAACTATTAACTATAAGTATATAAAACGATTTTTGGTTTTTGGTTCCCGACGTTTCGAATGCTTTACAGCAATCAATATGGTCACGAGAGAGACTAAGGTTTTATATGTCTCAAAGACCCTACCCACAAAATTATAAAATGATTTCAAAAAAAACAAAAATCTAAATAAATTCGCGAAAAAATCCTAATAGATAGTTTTGTTTACAATGTCAAATATTCGCGCGTAAATCTAATAAACTATTACATAAGCAAAGATTTTTTTTATCATAATAAAACAATAAAAAATAAAATAAAGCAAAATGAAAAATAACGTATTTTGCGATGGACATTTGTTTTGCTCGTGAAATTTTCGCAGGCACTTTGACTGGCTCTGTTCAGTTCCTCTCGGGCTGTTCTCAGCAGAACTGCCTTCCGAGCTGGTGGTGGATTCCTCACGGACTTAGGTATTATTTAATTTTTTCCTTTATTATAATGAAATCTGTTAGATATTTTTATTTATTAACATTTGTTTACTCGTATACTATTTTAAAACGTTTGGTTTGGCTTCAGGTTTAGTTCTATGACACTCTGTCTATATTATTCCTTATTCTGAGATAGCTTAAAAAAATATATAAAATATTTATTTTCTATTCTTACATATAGCATTTTCCCTTTCTCTCATAGATTGTTCTAGAAACAACTTTGACTTCTTGGGTATAAGCCAAGGCCTTTGGCCCACTGTCGTCGAGACAGCGGGTTCTATTCCCGCGGAGTGAGCGTTGAAATCCGCTGTGCGTTTGAGGATCTTTATTATGAGGTTGCCATCTGAAAAAAATGGTAAAAATGTATATCTATTCAGCCCTTTTTTTAACCTTCCACTGCTGGAGGTGGGCCTATCTTTAGTGCAAGGAGGATCAGGCCATAGTCCACCACTCACAGTCTTTCGAAAACTTGCTAGGTTCTCTCAGACATGCAGGTTTCTTCACGATGTTTTGCTTCGCCGTAAGACACGTGGTAATCAGGTTAGAAATGATTCGCACATGAAAACATCAGAGGTGCGAGACCCGGGATTTGAATCCGCTTCACTCGGTTTCCGAAGCGAACGCGTTACCACTGTACTACCACATTGACTATATAAATTTATATGCAACGGTAATCTGTATATAAATATTATAAATGTGAAAGTTCATGAGTATGTATGGATGTTTGTTACTCTTTCACGCGAGAACGTCTGAACGAGTCTGGATGAAATTTGGCACAGAGATAGATTATAGTCTGGAATAACACATAGGCAGACATAAAGTATAGAACATAACCTTCCTTGTCTATTGGTAAAAACCGCATGGAAAGCCGTACAGTAGTTTTTGAGATTAGCCGGAACAAACGCAAAGGCTACTTTTTATCCCAATATATCAAGGGGTTCCCCAAATAAAATAGGATGATAATTTATTTTAAGTATTAGGTATAAGAGGTAATAAAATATTTAAATAATCTGAAACATACTAACTAGAAGTAATTATAGTAAAGACATGTTCTTCATGGCCCAGCTGTCCAAACTTCATCACTGACACAACATCTAGAAAAAAATAAAACATTTTTTTAATAAAAAATAATAATAATAATATAATGGGGAAAAAAGTATCATATTAGAAGTTATTCGTATTTAAAGTAATTCGCATACATTTCTTTACAATATTTTTTTCTATGCATAAAATACTTCGTTAAAGTGCGTGTGCGTATGCGTATTTTTATCGTAACGTATAGCTTATGTGTTTGTGCACATGCGTGTGCGTATACATGTATTAGTTGCATTGATGTGTGTGTCTGTGTGTATATACCTCTTATAAACATAGTATCCCGCTTCGCTTTCCCATCATACAGATACACATGTCCCGAGCTGAGCGCGACGGCTACTAACGTGAGGGCCAAGTGCATGATAGGCACCAACGTCATCGCCACTGGGCGGTGTTCTAACAATATACACCATTGTTTTTTACCCTGAAAATTTATTTATAGCTAGTAATTTTAGATTAATACTCGTGTGCGTTGATTTTTATTAAGTATTTTAAAATTTAAATATCGCGTGGGACCCTTTTGATGATAAAGTATAACACTCTATACTCTATAGTACCGTCTTATGTACAATAATCTTCGTCAATCTGAAGAAGGCATATCAGTCAACCTATTAACTATCTATACATAATATAATAAAATTGTAACTGAGTCGAATCTGTATATTAAATATTTTTTGGAAAATCTTATTGAAATAGTCATTATTATCGATACAGAGGCCGAATCTATAGTTCTTAGAATCTATAGTTCTATATAATCTATAGTTTTTAGAATTTTTGAGTGTCTCTGTTTGTCTGTGACCGCAGCACGGAAAAACGAAGGATTTTAATGAAATTTGGTATGATGATAGCTGGTTATCCGGGTCAACATATAGGATACTTTTTACTGCGGGAAAATATCTCATCTCTGAGAAATCTATACTAAACCTTAAAACGTAAATCGCTAGTTTACTATAAATTCATCCAGTTTTTGAGTATTATGAAGCCGCATAAACGCCAAAGTAAAAAGTACCTTGTTTAAGATAGTACATATGTTCATGATTTATGTATCTGTGGTTCTTCTGTCACCGCGTAAAAGAAGGACCAAGTAAAAACATGCTCTAAGCTTTTAAATTAATAATTGGGCCCAGTTATGCAAAAAACAGCCATGTGCGTAAAAGTACCAACCGAGTTATAAGCATTTTTCTGTCGATAGTTGCACTTGGGTTATGTTTTGTTTTTCTGGTTACTTTAAAATTGAACAATATTTATGTAAGTATTGTTTATTTTTTATAATTATTGTATTTTTTATAATAAAATGCTTATAGCTCTGTTGGTACTTTTACGCACATGGCTGCTTTTTGCATAACTGGGTCCAATTATATTAACAATTAGCACATGACATCTAAGTACAGATATCCCATCCCATCAACAGAAATTGATCGCCCTAATTACGCTATTTAGTTTGGCATAAATACACGGTAGATAGCGCATGTCCGAAATCATCGTGAACTAAACGAATGAAGTCTATAACAGTAGTATATTCAAAATTATTATTACTTAAAATTACTTATTATAAATATATTGTAACATTAACACACAGAACCATCTAGTTCCATGGTAAGGTACGAGGCTTGTGTTATGGATACCAGGTAGTTGATATACTATATATATGCAGTGGTAGCCCAGTGGTAACGCGCTCGCTTGGGAAACCGAATGAAGTGAATTCAAATCCCGGGTCTCGCACCTCTGATATTTTCATGTGCGAATCATTTCCAACATGATTACCACTTGTCTTAACGGTGAAGGAAAACATCGTGAGGAAACCTGCATGTCTGAGAGAATCTAGCAAGTTTTCAAAAGACATGTGAAGTCCGCCAACCCGCACTTGGCCAGCGTGGTGGACTATGGCCTGATTCCCCTCGTGCTGAAGAGAGGCCCGTGCCCAGCAGTGGGACGTTAAAAAGGGCTGAATACATACAATACATACATCAACTTGTATATATCAACTTATACCCTCAGTGAGACTCGAACCCGCGACCGCTAGCACAGCAAGTAGGGTCACTACAAACTGAGCCAAACGTGTATTATTATTATTACTTCAATTTTCACCTTTCGACTATAACAAGCGAGTGTATTATCAGTACATATGACCATCACAGTGTTGTCCGTAGTCAATACATCTATAGCAATTATATGTTCCTCGGTATTGAATAAAATCCGACCTTCCTTCCAATCCCTCTTTATAAGACATACGGATTTCTCCCTGGAATATGAAATATGAATATTATTAACGTAGGTACTTATCTACACTAATATTATAAAGAGGAAAGATTTGTATTTTAGCATTTTTGTATGTTTGTAACAAATGAACTCAAAAATGTATGTGCGTTTGTTCTTCACAGCTTAATGGATTTGAGTACAATTTAATGTTAACAAATAGGCTATTTTTAATACCTTATTAAATCTAAACGGATAAATAAAAGTGAAGCATCTGTTTGTAATGTCAAAATAACAGCGTTTTACTAAATGCATATGAAATGATATATGGTACTTATAAGAAAATCTCAATTTTGTAAATTTTTGTCTGTCTGTCTGTTTGTTCCGGATAATCTTTGAAACGGCTAGACTGATTTTGACGGGACTTTCACTGGAAGATAGCTGATGTTCCACTCAAAAAATTAAAACGTCCCTAGTTACGAACCCGAGCGAGGCGAGGGTGAATCGCTAGTTATTATTATAAATATTAATACCTTGAATAAATATTAATATTATTATGTAATTGTACTGTCATTCATGTTAGAAAACATAAAAAAAAAACAAAAAGTAAAATCATCCTTCCTGGGTCATTTCCAAAAAAAAAGAAATAAATAAAGTGCAAAGTGTACTAACAATAGTGCATTTCTCCAAAACCAGGATTCACCTTGTAGCTATTGTCATTCTATAATCCACATTATACAGGCCTGTAGTTACTATCTGGTATGGTATTTTCTTAGCTGTACTTATTCTGACCTGTGGGAGAGAAAAGTGTTAGTAAAAAAAAAATTAAATATTTTAATTTAGTAATAAAATATAGCATTTTAACTATAATAATAATAATGTCCTCCCGACCCCTTCGGCCATGGTGGCCAATCTTATTCAGATTAGCCAACTGCGCAGGAGATATTAAAAATGTGCGTACAGATACAAGTGCACTCTCTATTCCTGTCACTCTCATACTCCGGTGGGACGACAGTCGAAACGAAACCAGTAAGGCGTAGGCACGGGGTGAAACAACTTCCCAATTCCAGGCTATTACTGAAGCTAACTATGTTTAATAAGCCTCAATAACTAAACTTGGCCCGATCCGGGACTCGAACCCAGTACCTTCAGATGTGCAGCCGTACATACTAGCAACTACACCACCAAGGCAATTAAATATTTTTTATTATAACTCTCAATTTTTAACTATACTAATTAACAAAGGCTACCATATCTTTTGTGTTGACAACAGCCTAAAATAAGTTATACATATTACTTAATTTTCATGATAAGTATATACCATTATTAATTTTTTTTTTATTAATAATTTATTGTAAACATATACAGAAATAATTCTGTATATATTTTCAATAAATTATTATTATTATAGCATCTTTTACTACACTATTATTAAATTTTTCTGTAATATAAAAAAAATGTAAAATTTTTACAATATCTTTTTAAAGGACCAGAATATATACAATTAATAACTAGGTTAAGCAATTTTAAATAAAACATTACCTGTATAAGTTAAACAACAATATTTTTCTCACCAAATGTATTTGAGTGAAGGTCTGTGGGTCTAGCACAATAACTTCACCATCTTCAGTACCAACAACCAAACTACTCATAGCATATTTCTCTACTGAACTCATCTTTATTGTTGTAATACATGCTATTTCTGAGTATCTTTTTTTCGGTAATTTAGCACTTTCTAAAAACTCCAGCTGCTGCTCCAATGTTAGAGCTAGAAATTCTCTTGACTGTATGCTCAATACTTTTTGTGGTATATTATGTAAGCTGTCTGTAAGAGTTAGGATTTTATCTTCAGAATGATTTGATGGATCTACCAGCTAGAACAATAAATAACTATTTAAATGACACTACTAGTATAAATGAAAGATTGTGAAAGAGTTTGCTTGTTACATCTTCACAATGTAATAGCTCAAATGATTTCAATTTTATGTTAAAATTGTAATTAAGATAGCATAAGTCCTGGTGATAACACAAGCCACTTTTTATTGACAACAAAAAACAAACATATTTATAATGCAATGTATGCACGTGCAGTGTCTATTTTAATAATCAACCGACTTCAAAAAGGAGGAGGTTCTCAATTCGACTGTATGTTTTTTTTTAATGTTTGTTAGCTCAGAACTCCGTCATTTATTAACCGATTTGGACAATTTTTGTGTTGTTTGAAAGTGTATACTTCCAGATTGGTCCCATTTAAATTTCAAAAAAACATACCACCCCTAAGGGTGCAAAAATAGCTAATGATGAATTTAACCTATTATACTTCTAATTGTCATATTGACTTGAAACTTTGCAAGTGTTTCTATTTCCGTTGATAGTACAGTGGTTCGGTATTGTTGACCTGATATGATGGTAAGGCCAGAAGGTGGATAGGTTATGCTAATGTATTGTATTTGTATTTGTATTTTTATTTTTTTAACTCTTCAACAGCTAATAGTAGATACTTTGAGTTTGGGCTTGTTTTGTTTAATTTGACAAGCCTAATACATTAGAATTCTTACTTTGCTACTACTGTCTACACTAAAAAGGGAAAAATAAAAACTTTTTAACAAAAAAATAAAAACCGACTTCAAACAAAAGCACTAAAAAGAAAAAAATAACTGATTGGTAGTTTTCATTTACTATACATACCTAATCAAATATATTCGAAGTTGGTGTGCTTTGCCTAAGTAATTAAAGCCTACCTATTAAATACATACCTAATGAAATATTTTCGAAATCGGTGCCAGGCCATATAAAGCAAAGCACACCGACTTCGAATATATTTGATTAGGTATGTATAGTAAATGAAAACTACCAATCAGTAATTTTTTACTTTTTAGTGCTTTTGTTTGAGATCGGTTTTTATTTTTTTGTTAATTTTAATAGCCGTAAGTGCAAAATAATATTTGAAACCTTTTTGCACTCCATGCATTATATAGTGACTTTAATCATGAGAATGTTGTATACTAACATATAGTATAAAGAGGAAGGATTTGTATTTTTGTATGTTTGTAATGAATAAACTCAAAATTACTGGACCAATTTAAATGAAATTTGGATAGAAGATAGTTTGAGACCCTAGGAAGGACATAAGATATTAATTATTCCGGAAATCATACCTCAAGGGGGTTAAAATGGTGATGAAATTTTGTATGGGGAATCAACCTAGAGACGAACCCGAGCAAAGCGAGGGTAAGTCGCTAGTATAGGATAAAATAAAATTACCTTTTTCCAAATCTCCATTTCATTTAAATTAAGCTCAATGCAAGGTAAGTAATATTTATAGAATAATTTCATATTCCTATAGATATAAATACAAGAACTAAATGCCACAGCTATTAGTGGTAAATTTCTGGGTGTTGAATCACTGGTGTATACACTGACTACACCTAGAGGTAGATCTGGTAAAGCAAGGTCAGATATTTGCATTGCTCCTTTAAAAACCTGTGAGTGTTAAAAAAAGAATTAAGTTAATATTAAATTACATGCATATATTCTTATAAAAGAGTTCAAATAGTAAATCGTTAGAACATAATTTAAAAGAACAATAATTTAAACAAAATATACATGTGGACTGGCTAAGTAGTAAGTAGACTTTTTTTCAAGCATTTGAAATGAACTATAGTCAACATAAACATTATTTGTGATACCTTGAGCTTAGCACCGTCTCCGCCTTTTCCCAAATCGCCAATAATAAGTTTGAACTCATTATCGTTTTGTAAATCGCAAAGAACCAAATTTGATGGCAACGAATTTATATCTATATCATCTGTTCCAGCTTCAACGTCCAACCAACGACTCATTCCTCCCATGCTTATGAATTATAGAATTAATAAAATTTTGTTTAACGCAGATATGTAATTTATCTAGTTAATTATTGCTGATATCACAATCATAGATGAAAAAATATTTTATTATTTGTTGTTATTTAGTTTCCATAGCAACCACAAACTTTAGGGAGATGTCAGATGCTATTTTTTTTTATAATGGCATATAGTTGCGTTATGAGACGCAATCCATTCTGCCAGTGTCACGTTTTGTGAGGAAGACACGAATGAGATTGAGCGGTAAGATGCTATTTTAATCTTTCGTTATGTGGCTTCCAGGAGTGCCAATTGGGCACAAATTACATGTCAGATGCTTCATTCATGCTACGCTTAGAGCAAATAACATGTAAGAACTAAGAAGTGTTAAATGTCAATTTTTTTTTAATATAGCTTGGAGGTTATGGCCTATGGATAAGGACTTAAAGAGGAGTCGTCTCTATATATGAAAAAGTGTCCGTCAAATATGCGTCCAATAAGGTTGGCGCTGCGATAGCGCAGGATAAATTTTAAAGCAAGCGCCAAAAGCAATTAGAATGAGATAGAGAAATAAACAAGGATGGTTATATTTACTAAATTAGTATATATACTATACGTAAATAGTTGAGGTTTTATATACTGGTATTTTGTTAATTACTTTAGTCGTGAAAAATGTTAAATTTCTAAATTCAGCATACTTCACTCCGTCTACAACAGCTAAATTCATATTAGCACAGCACAGCACCATTATGGTAGGTACAGCTAAAACCTCTATTTTTAGCATACAGCTGGACATTTTTTAAAACCTCCTTCCCATATTTAAAGATGTTTTTTTTACCTCTACCCTCCTTTGGGTGTAATTATATTTATTATTTCTATCATAATTTTCACAGTACTCGTTTTACATCTAAATACAAGTTGAATAGTAAGTACTGCTTTGGTGTGATGCGTGCAACGGACTCAGTAGCAGAGAATAGGTCATATAGGTATATGTAGTGTTTTATTCGCGTTGTTCGTGTTTGTCGCATTATGCTCTACATACTCTGTAGGTAATTGGAAAGGGCCGAGAGAGGGTTGCTCTTTTCAGTGTTTAAAATTGTCAAAATCTATTGTCAAATTGAATATGTCAATTGAATTTGACAATAATAATATGATGTTTCTTGATGATTGTTTCATGTTTGTACTTTGTTGACTGCTGTATAATGTTTTAGTGAACGTCTTCAAATACTTTGTGATGTTTAATTGAGTTTACGTATGAAAATAAATAATATAAGTTGGATAACAAAGGAAGACAATTTACTTTTTAAATGATTTATAAAACTTTTAATTCTTTTAACTAGTTTCCGTGCGCCGAAACTATGAAACGGAGAAAATTCTTTGAAAACGGTAAGTACCATGATTAATTCTTATTTGTATTTGTAATTAGTATCGCGATATCATACAAAAGTCTTTAAACCTTACTTATATGAAGGCTGTCCATGTGTTATGAACTTAATAATTAAGGACATTAAATCTTGTAACTAAACATAATTTTGTCTACATAATGTAAAACAAATCCTTTGTAAATTTTTAAAATTGAATTTGTTTATTAATAATTACTAAGTAATTTATTTTTACTGTTTATATGAAAACTAACATTTGGCTATTTTATCTAAGCTATTGCTTTTTCTGCAATTTAATATCCAAAAATATGGGATTTAATTTATATAAAGCAAAACCTTGTTACTTTTTTGCTTTTTCATGTTTTATGGTTGTTTGTCATAAGAGTAGGCAGTAGTAGTCAAATTTTTATGCTTTCGAGTGTAAAGGATTTTCTGATGACATACAATTGCATATGGATAGGTCTAAAGATAACTAACACAGTATTAAAAATGATAATAATTAAATTTTAAGATAATTCAGAGCAGTCAATTTGTTTAAAAATATTGGAGTACTCTGAGAAAATAATCTTTAGTAAAGTAAGTAGTGTCTATAATGTAAATATTATTTTTTCTTAATTTCTATCTCATTTATTGTGTGCATGTCAGTGGTGCCAGGTGTGTATGCAAGCAATTCTTGTGAATATGAATAATAAATAAATTAAATTTAAGCATTTATTTTTATTACAAATTAATTAATCAGTTGTTTTATATTTAACCAACCTAAAAAAAAATAAAGTAAAAAAATCCCTTATAATACTAAAAAATGGATACTTATAAATTTAGTAGTAATCAGTATTCAGTGTTAAATGTTCTTAGTTTGTCATTCTTTTACACGGTAAAATTGTAATGCCATAATTTTTTAGATACTTTTTTTTTAAGTAGTAATAGGAATTTATTGGCGAGATTTATAGAAAAAATTGACATTATGTATACATTATTTTTTACTCTTTAAATGATTTATAAACTATCTAGAATTCTAGACCCAACTAACAGTTGATAGTTTTTCTTAATTTTTAGATTTTTAAGTAAAATCTAAGATTTGCCAAACAAATATACCTTTCCTGTTACTTATGTACCTACTGTGTGAATCTTAATGCTAACTACCCAAAAAATGTGACCGATATTAGTACTCGAAACAAAGGAAAATCAGCAGTAAAATTAAAACACAATTTTACTCTCATTTTATTTCAAACGTCCCAAAAGAAGTATAACTTTAAAAATGGTAAATTTGTTTCCTCAAAAACCTGCATTTAACAGGATAAATAGTATTACAATTGCTTTCGCGATGACTCATCGATGGGTATGTAGCCCGCGCCAGTAGTGGTTTTACTAGTTTGGTCTTTTATTTTGTTTTCAGAGAGGAAACGATTTTGTTCGATTTGAGTCACAAACCTGTTTTTACTAGTTCCAATCGCGATGAAGGGTGATATTCTCTATACGTATATTTAAAAACCATTCTTTATTAGGTAACCGTCGTCCCCCACTAAATGAAAAATAGGAATAGGTATATATTCTACGCGCTCGCTTAGGAAACCGAGTGAAGCGGATTCAAATCCCGGGTCACGCATCTCTGATATCTTCATGTGCGAATCATTTCCAACATGATTACCACTTGTCTTACGGCGAAGGAAAACATCGTGAGGATTCCTACATGTCTGACAGAACTTTAAAACTTTTCGAAAGTCATGCGCAGTCCAGCACGCACTTGGCCAGCGTGGTGTACTATGACCTGATCCCCCTCGTATTGAAGGGAGGCTCGTGCCCAGCAGTGGGACGTTAAAAAGGGCTGAATACATACATAAATATATTCTGTATGTACATCGCAATATGATTAAGGGTTTATTTTGTATAATATTTCAATGCCCATTAATTATACTATGTTAAAGCACGTTTCTAATGCTTCATTGCAGCGCATCTTATCTTAACTTTTAAATTTCTTCTGTATACTTTTAAATTTCTTTTGCAATACATACCTATATCTATACTTGAAATTATTATGAAAAAATATTGTTTTGTTCTAATTAAGAGCGGGCTTGACCAAATATTATTAGATAACCGGAAGGTATTATTTTTACTAAGAATAAGTATATATCGTCTACCCCACTTCGGATCTTTTAGAAAGCTACCTTTTTTTTTTATTTGCCTAAATGATTTTCTCCATAAATGTAATGTAATAAATTATCTTATGTTTAACGAATATTTCAATTTTGACCATCGATAGAACCTATAATTTTCCAAAAAAATCTACAAATAGATTTGATATTTTGCTTTATCCATAAACATATTTTTCTTAATCAGCATAACGTCATAGCTCAGTTTAAGATTAGTGCCGGATTACAGAGCGATACAATATCATGGTGTGTCCAAAGAAAACAATGGAAAATACGTTTTAAAATTAAGCGTAGATATTTCTCTGATAATAATATGCAAAATTATCTAAATACCTTACACATACTTAAATTACTAGGAGTCTTCATAGGCGTCTTGGGCTCGTCACAGTGATAGCACAAGGTTTACAAAACATCATGCAAACTCAATGGTTTCATGTTCGATTCCCGCCTGTAAGCCATAGTCTTAGAGTTATGTAAACAATCACGACTTTAGAAACGCTGATCGCAAGATAACATATCGCAATGTCTGTTCAAACAAACAAAAATAAACAATTAGGCTTTAAATATTAGTATAGACTAATACAAATTGATGGAAATACAATATACATTTGAAACAGGTGAAATATCTATTTCGTTTTCACATATTCCAAAAACTTTTATTTTGGCTCCCAAGAAGTCCATTTTACCCAAAATTAATTTAAATTAAATCAATTTAGGTACCTTCAAATTTAACCTTTTAGAAATTGATTTCCAATATTTGCAAAATAAATGAAATTAGTCATTCGTTATTACGAATTACTTTTCTTAATATTTACTATTATTGAAAATACGTGCCGAGTTTAAAATCCGAAAACAAACGGACATTATCGTGGAGGCCTGATGACCACACATGAGGCTTATATGAACCACGTACTGTTTTTTAAGTTACTTATTATATTAATTATATAACATGTTTCAACTTCACATAATATATGTACGACGGTAGTTTTTATTACTCGACTACGCGACGCAAAGAAGGGTAATGTGTTTATCAGCCTATGTAGGTACATATTATTGTAGGTTTGTACCTTTGTTGCACTATTTAGATCAAACGCGTGGGCCGATTTTGATAAACGACATGACGTCTTTGTTTTGTTATGACGGCGCAAATGTCATAGAAAATATCAAAATGGGCGATTTTAGACGACATAATGTGATAAAGAAAAAAAAGAAATCGACGAACTATGTCAAGTGGGGTATCGTTGAATAGGTAGGTATTTAAAAATCATTTTTAGGTTTCATTCATCATTTTTCATTTTTAACCGACTCTAAAAAGGAGGAGATTCTCAATCCGTCCGAATTTTTTTTTATGTATGGTCACCGATTACTCGAAGACGCCTGAACCGCTTTGGATTTTTTTTTGTTTCAAAGGGTATTACACCTCCCGGGTGATCCCATATAAATTTTATCCAAACCGGTCGAGTGGTTTTTAAAAAATCGACATTAAATTCGTTTAATTTTCGTTTAACGTTCGTTTAACTTAATCGACCCTTTAAAGCAAAAATGTCAATATCTGACAATGTATTTCTGTACGTAAACAATTTCCGTACGTTACATGAGCACAATTTGGAAGGAAGCCAAATCCTTTCATTACACAATACTACTTTCAATTGTAGACAAAATTAAAGCGCGGATACACTCTATTCCGACTATAATAAAATCAATTACTTAATTTTATCTAATACAAGGAAACAAGATTAAAATGTTTGTTATTTAATACTAATATTTAGGTAAATATGTTATACAAGTATATGTATACTATGTATATATATATATATATATATATATATATATTTTTTTTTATTAATGTATGTTGTACATATATAATACTATATATGTACATACTACATATATACTACTAGTTTATACTAAATAATTTATACTAACTACATTTAGTATTTAATACAAATACCTACATGTATTTTGTCTTAAATCTTAATTCATCTCGAAGATGCTCTCTAACTGCAAAGCAACTACTCGTATTACCTACTCGTAAAATACAGATTAAAAAAACATATCGGATTGATAAATTGCAGTATCGAATAATTATGGAATTTTCACGAGAAAATGAAATAATTTTTAAAATTTAGAATATTCACGAAACTGAGAAAGATATGATCCCCATAGAATATTTTTCGTTAAGAAGCTTAACCAAAATGCTCAACAATATGCTAAAACGTTGTTATGATTTAAATTAAATATGTTAAATGAAGTACAAGAGCCAATTTAAATTTAAAGCCTATGGTTTTAAAGCTAACAAATATAACTGTCGAGATTTCCGCTATTGTTCCGAACGATTGGACAAAGTTCATCGAACTTAGTTAAATAAAAATGCACCTGCAATTTAAATATGACTAACGACTCACCCTCGCTTCGCTCGGGTTCGTCCCTAGCTTGCTTCGCAATACAAACTTTCATCCCCTTAAGGGATGATTTCTGGATAAAAATATATAAATATCCGGATAAAAATATATAATATATAGATTTCCGAGATAAATATATCCTATGTCCTTCCCAGGGTCTCAAACTATTTTCTTACCAAATTTCATCTAAATCGGTTTAGTAGATCCAGAGATTACCCCCTACAATATCACAAACTCACAATATCACAAACTTTACCTCTTTATAGTATTAGTATAGAAAATCAAGTCTATTTATATAAGTATCACAGAACCGATGTTAAAATCTGGGACCAAGGAAGTGGTATAAAATAAGATTGATTAAGTAATATCTTATCTAATTGACGCATAAACAAGATAGATAGCAATTACAAATGCAACCAAATTGAAGGTGCAAGCATTTGCTTTTACATTACCTTTCTTACGGCTTCTATTATACAGTTTATCAAAGAGTGTGTTGTATTCTGGATAATAGCAGTGTGCGTTTATAGACCACTAGCAGTGCCCGCGGCTCCGCCCGCGTTCAGGTGACCAAAAACCAAATTCTTAGGTTTTACATATTAGTATACTCTTATATTACAGTTTTTGTATTTTTTCTCAGAAATGAGATATTTTCCCGCGGTAAAAAGTATCCTATATGTTGACCCGGATAACCAGTTATCATCATACCAAATTTCATCAAAATCCCTCCATTGGTTTTTCTGTGATGCGGTAACAGACAGACAGACAGACAAAAATTGTGAAAACTATAGATTCGGCCTCTGTATCGATAATAATATTTATTTAAATAAGATTTTCCAAAAAATATTTTATGTACAGTTTCGATTTAGTTAGAATTTTATTATATGTATAGATGAAGGAACAAGGAATAACTATCACTAGCCCATTTTCACCCACTGTTGTTCGTAGTCTTCTCCAAAAACTTCCCACAAAGCGTGAAATTCACCTCCTCGTTTCAAACTGCTACTTTGCATATGTCACACAGAGATGGATACAAAGCATCTTATACTAGGCTTGCCAAAGCCTGGCCTTGAATCCATCTATCCCATTTTTTCGGCTTACCGATGAATATGACCAGCATATAAATTCTATGAGCTATGTCTAATATGTTGAGAATATGAGAAATATATCTATTAATGTAGCAATAAAATAATATATTTAGAACGTAATAGATGTAGTATAAAAAGTGAATGTGAACGAAATAATAGCATCTAAGGTAAAACGGATAAGAGATTGATGAAGGAATTCCTAGCGATTGGACATCGTCGTACATCGTGTGAAGCAACTTGTCGGTTTAAGATTGTTGTAGAGAAAATTGCATTCATTTGTTAGCGGATGGGAAATATTGTTCTATCATTATCTGTTGTCCTTGGATGTACAGCTATTATGAAAATATTTTAGTTGTAAGTAATGGGTATAGGTTTATTGCAACTCATACGTGACTTTTGGGTTTTAAACCATTTTCGCTTTTGTAATTATTAGTTAATGTTATAATAATCTAAATTCAAATCAATTTGAATATTCGTTTCTGTATGTCTTTGTAACTTCATCTATGAAGTATATAAGGCGTAAAAACGTTTTTAACTTATTTATTTATTTCATAAGCACTCTTAATATATATATATATAATATATATATATATATATATAATATAATATAATATAAAAATAAATCGCTGAATGTGTTGGTAAGCGCAAATCTCGAGAGCAGCTGAACCGATTTCGCTAATTTTTTTTTAGAATATTCCTTGAAGTACGAGGATGGTTCTTACGGAGAGAAAATTTTAAAAAATTGCCTGAAAAAGTCTAAAAACAACACTTTTTTATACTCCCATACAAAAGATTCCTAATAATACTTAAAAGTCAATTTGAACTTTAATACCATAACATAAAGTTTAAGTGTTAGTGGAGAGGTTCCGGGAAGGCAAAACATTGATGGCAATTGAGTGACGTTAGAATCGTATCAATATTAATGTCAATATTTGTCAATATTATTAACAAAAAAAAATTATATGGGTAACGCTGGCTAATAACTATTTATATCTATTTAAAACGTACCTCGCGACGAACCCGAGCGAAGCGAGGGTGAGCCGCTAGCATATATATATTTAACAATTATTACACAAAATTTTAAGAAAATTGAAAAGTAACACACACTGATATGTACATATATCACTAACATATGACAAATACATGTAAACATTGAGAAAGAAGAAAGAAAGAAGAAACAGGAAGAAAGAATATTTATTTCAAAATGAAGACTCACCGATGATATGATAGAAGATAGATGATCGGTGAGTTTTTTTATAAAGACAGCATAAGAGTTGTGGAATATGTATGTATTTTAATGACAAAAAGCAGGCAAAAAAGGACATTTTTTTTGCGTAATATATACATATAATAAAATTGTATCTAAGTCGAATCTGTACATTAAATATTTTTTGGAAAATCTAATTGAAATAGACATTATTATCGATACAGAGTCTGAATCTATAGTTTTTAGAATTTTTGTCTGTCTATCTGTCTGTCTATCTGTCTGTCTGTCTGTCCGTCCGTCCGTCCGTCCGTCCGTCCATCCGTCGGTCCGTCCGTCTGTCTGTCTGTCTGTCACCGCATCACGAGAAAACCACTGGATAGATTTTGATGAAATTTGGTATGATGATAGCTATACAAAACTGCAATGTAAGAGTATACTAATATATAAAACCTAAGAATTTGGTTTTTCGTCATCTGAACGCGGGCGGAGCCGCGGCCAATGCTAGTTGGTTATAAAATGTACGTAATTAGCAACGCCATGCAGATTTTGCTCTGAGTAATAAATCCTTGGCCGCATTAGTTATTGTTTTATTAGTGTCTGATTACTTATCATGTTGTTTCCTTTCTTGAGATTCATTAACGCGAAATTCTGTTTGTAGTATGAAATCATTTCAGTAAAAGATGAGATTTTATGTAAGATATCAATATTTGCAGAATTGTGCTTATTTTTACAATTTTCTTCTTGTTAATGGCAGCACTGCATTATGTTTGAAATATAATATATTTCAAATTACTCTTACTTTGCCATTAATTTCTTAAAAAAAGGTTTATATTTCTAAGTTATTTTCTAAAGGATAAACTTTTTTCTTTGTAACACAGTAGAACATGGCCTCATTCTCTTTTATTAATGCAGTTAGAGAAAATATTGCAAAATATTTTTGTGATTTTTAGAGCATATAACTTTCAATTTTGATTTTGCTAACGTCTTTACTAGTTCTCAGCTTTTATACAAATAGTTCAAAAATTACACGCAACTCTATGAAAAAGAGGTCTGCAATAAACAAAAACAGGCGTTAGCTCCGAAATGTTTTACTTGCATAAAATAATCTTGATAAATTAACTGTGATATATTAATCTATTTACAGTGTACTTCTTTTATAAATTTAACAAAGCGTCTAATGATCTTTTATCGAAATTACCGTTCACATTTTTAGTTATCAAGTTCCGCGAATTGTATCCTGTCATATATTTTATCACAGGATACACATTGCACATGGATGCACAATGTATGGTGACCCTGCCAATCTCATTAGCGAAACCTAACAAATACTAACAGTCTAGGCATTAAAATATACTACTCGTAATCTATCTGTATGACAATTCCATTTTCACCCCCGACGTAAAATGAGGGTGGCATAAATCCGACGTCTGTCCCGTCTGATATCTGCCTTTGTAACCGTATTGTATTCGCATCTAAAAGGATAAATCGATGATAATAATTTTGCAGTTATCTATACATATAATTAAATTGTAACTAAGCGGTATCTGTACATTAAATATTTTTTGGAAAATCTTATTGAAATAGTCATTATTATCCATACAGAGGCCGAATCTATTGTATCAAGATCGGGCTGCAAGTTATTTTGACATTAAGAACAGACATTTCAATTTTATTTATCTGTATAGATAAATGATGAATATGCGCCATGAACGTATAAATGTAACAAAAAAATCTTTAATGACCGGCAACCCCCGTTGCGGCCACTTTTAAATAGACAGACGTAGTTTATCAGGAACAAAAAAAATAGCTTTAATTTGATATCTAAATAATGAATATACGCCATTTTTTGTTCCAAAAAGTCAATAATTATTTATTTAATTAAACATACTAGCGGGCACATTTTAATAGGCACCTCGGTCAAAACATATTGTCCCTTTTATTATTGTACATAAAAAATTGATTTTGATTAAATACGCTATGAACGTAGCAATCTTGCAGCGGAATCTTAATCCATATAGTTTTTAGAATTTTTGTCTGTCTGTGACTTGTGTTAAAATAATTTTTGACATTTTTATACGTTAATTTAAATCTACCGAAATAAAAATTAGAAAAAAATAGTACTTAAATACATATATAAAATTTTATTACTGAACATTCAACGATTAACAACGATTAACTTAAGCACAGTGGTTTTTATTAAGGAAAGTAGGTATATAAAAGGTTATAAGACAATTTAAAGATGAAGGAGAACCGCCAATAAAGTGATCATCGCTTGCAATCGTGCATTAAATTGGTTGCGCTTGCGCCGGATGTCTGCATAGTGCATAGCATTATTGAATAGATTAAGTTTAAATAGAAGAGATATACCGACAGACTGTCATATCTATACAGATAAATAAAATTGAAGTGTCTGTTTGTAATGTCAAAATAACAACGTTTTACTACTGTTTACTGTTTGTCTGTTTGTTCCGGATAATCATTGAAACTACTGGACTGATTTTGACGGGACTTTCATTGGAAGATAGCTGATGTTATAGGGAGTAACATAGGCTACTTTTATTTTAGAAAAAGAATTAGGGTTAGGCTCAAACACAAAACGTACCTAGGGACGAACTCGAGCGAAGCGAGGGTGAGTCGCTAGTATTTATATAAAGAAAAATATTATTTGTATAAAGTGTCATCATATATTTTATTTATTTTTTATTTTTATTTATTTAATAGGAAACCAACATAGCATACATTGTTATCACTCATAATAAGTAATGAAAAGTGTTTAAAATTATTTTATTATAATAATTTTACACAGGCTAACTCAACATGTAGTTTAATACTTTTATTTTACTTTTCAAAAGTGTTTGTAAATGTCTATTTGAATAAAGTATAATTTGATTTAATTTGTCACTAAAAAGACTAAAGTAAAATAATAAAAATCTTTGATTTTTTCACTTTGTAAAGACGAAAAATATATCAACGGCTCCTGTTCATACAAATAACGAAGTATTGCTGGTGGATAAATTTTGTTAACTCATATTTAACAGTAATTACCATAAAACCAACTGTTAAAATCGTAAGACCAGCGCGGTATGCGGTGACAAGCTACTAATCCAGTTAGTGTTATACCATAACGGTGCGTGCGAAATAAATTGGCCTAAATGATTTTTGAAATAAAGTTTTAATTTTTTGCTAAGGCAATGTATTCGTTTTCTGTTTATGCATATTTTTAATTTTAAGAATGCATATAAAAAATACATTGTAAATATTGTTATCTTACTTTTTCCTTAAAAAAACTAATCTATTCTAGAGATATAATGTGGACACCTACTAAAAATGGTCCAAAGTAGATGCCGAGGATGCAGCAATAGAATATCTAAAAGATCTCAACATACCTTATTTCCAGTTGATATGCCCTTTATAATTCTTCGTGGAAAGTCCACTGTTATTTATAGCACAGAAACAATTAACGGCAATCTGTCCTGTCTGCTTGAGCTAAATTAGTCTTTATCAGCGCTAGTGGGTTAACGACCACAAGATGTTTGTTTACTGACAAACATTGTGCAAATAAATAAATTACCTTTTCAATATTAATAGACTATAAAATAAAGTATTTTCAATCAATTCTTTCATTTTCAATGAAACTATCTTTTCTGATTTTGTCGAGTTTATGTTTTCGAAGTTTCGAATGTTTTATACAGCAAATATTATAACATGATCACGGGCGAGACGTCAAATGTTCGCGTAAATCTAAGAAGGCGAGACGAAGATTTTTCTTCAGATTCCGTATAGAAATTATATCGTCATTTCTTCTCAAGACTGCTGCATTTTCTTTTGACAATAACAGTCTTTAAGTTTCAATAAACACACTCTTCTCCTTTTGTATTAATTTTTTAATAACAAACTTTTGCATAACGAATGTAAACCTTTGTATTTTGCAAGAGTTGAAATCATGTGTAAACTCAAGATATACTACGCGACATAGGCGAAGTTAATTGTGCCCAACTGGTACACCTAGAAGCCACTAAAGAAAAGTATTGAATTGAATTGTAAATCAACCTTTACCCTTTTATAGAGCCAGTTTGTAATACAGTATATGAATACGATGATCTTGTATATCTAATACCATTGATCAAAAAATTTACTAGGTACACAATCAGCAACAAAAAATGTCCTCACCGAATGATGATCATTTGAACATTTGAACGCGCTTTTAATTTAAAAAAGTTTTGTGAAAACAACTTTAAGAATTGCATTAAAGGTTCAATTTACATTCTTGTATATTTATTCCAGCTGGATCAATTACCTAAACACAATTGGTAAAAATTTTAAGAGAGCTTTTAAATGGGATTTTGTATCTAGTAGGTACTTATTTGATCTATGCCTAATACAGATTATATAATGCCTTGTACTATATCTGTAATTTTTAAAATAAAATATTCCTTTGTTTTATTCATATAGGACCATTCGAATTGTAAACTACCTACATACCAAGTAATTTACGAGTTCTAACATTAAATTATTAGTCAATATAATTTAAATTAATATTAGAATAAAATAAATTGGCAAAAATAATTAATATTTTACAACAATACTTTCTTAGATTTACGCGAATATTTGACATTTTAAATAAAACTATCTTTTCGGATTTTGTCGCGGATTTATTTGGATTTTTGTTTTACAACAAGTTGCGCGCGTTCGTTTCAGACTTTACAATTGTTGTCAACACATCGACAGAGACGTGCTCGCGAGAAACATTATACGGTTAAACACCTTTATTCTCACAGGGCTGTCTACTTGCCTAAAATCTAACGGATGAATTGATTGCTGAATGCCGTTTAGTAACAAATCGATTAAGGTTCTCGAATAACCATTCGGTTTCATTTAAAACCGTGAACGCATCTGCGTCAATTTTGTGACGACTCGCAGCAGTAGTTTCACAATGAAATAGGTAGATTTTCCATGCATAAATTAAATGGGAAAACTTCATTACTATTACTGCCATTGACACGACAACCTGTTAACATAAGTGTTGTTATTCGTTAGACGTATCTCGTTACGAGTGTGTCTTGCAAAATAATCCTAAACATTAGCTTTCGACTCCCGCGCAAGGACATTCAAAGTGATCGATTTACGATGCCCGTCGCGTCTACGCTGCACGGGCCTTCGGGGTCTAGAGATGTAAAGTCTACCGATTAAATAAACGTAGTGATATATTATGAAATCATATATTGCAAATAACATATATTTATTTTTAAATCTATACTAATATTATAAAGAGGTAAAGTTTGTGAATTGTGAGTTTGTGACGTTGTAGGGGATAATCTTTGGATCTACTGAATCGATTTAGATAAAAGGTAAGAAAATAGTTTGAGACCCTGTGAAGGACATAGGATGTTTTTTATCCCGGAAATCATCCCTTAAGGGGGTGAAAATGGGGATGAAAATTTGTATGGGGAATAAACCTAGGGACGAACTCGAGCGAAGCCAGGGTGCGTCGCTAGTATACTATAAACTTAAAGGAATACGGAAAAGTACCCAAAAAGGAAATGTAGGTGTAACTTAACACTTACTTCTCTGTTTTTCTAATTAGATAATGTTACATTGTTAGGAAAATATTTCTATATTTAATATCTGATCCCTCATATGACGCGGTGATCGTATATTATAGCGTATTTTATACTGCATAGTGCCTACTGATTCAAGAGACATACTAGTATATATATATATGATGCTCTCCCGGCCGATTCCAGCCACGGCGGCCAATCTCATTGAGACTAGCCAACTACGCAGGAGATATTATAGTGCACAAGTGTACGCGCCGACACAACGTGCACTCTCTATTCCTGTCACTCTCATACTCTGGTGGGACGACTGCTCGACACGACCAGTGAGAGTTAAGGCGCAGGACCGACGGCTTTACGTGCTCTCCGAGGCACGGGGGTGAAACACCGCCAACTTCCCAACTCCGGGTTGTTACTGAGGCTTACTATACAGAAAGACTCAATAACTAAACTTGGCCCGACCCGGGACTCGAACCCAGGACCTCCGAGTGTGCAGCCGTACATGCTAGCCACTACACCACCGAGGCAGTTAATATAAATAAGTATATATATATATATCTATATATATAAAAGAAAGTCGTGTTAGTTACTTCGCTTATAACTCAAGAACGGCTGAACCGATTTAGCTGAAAATTGGCAGGGAGGTAGTTTAGAGCCAGGAGAAGGACATAGGATACTTTTTATCCCGTTCGACCGCGTTCCAATTTTTATGATATTTTAATTTTTGGATTTCTCTTAGTCCGGAATAGGTAAGTATTAAAACATATAATTAAAATGTGAGAAAGAAAGATTTTTTCTTTTTATATCTATTTAAAACGTACCTAGCGACGAACCCGAGCGAAGCGAGGGTGAGCCGCTAGTATATATATATATATGTGTGTGTGTGTGTGTGTGTGTGTGTGTGTGTGTGTGTGTGTATTATAATCATAGCATTTTCAAAGAAAACAACATATAAGTATCGGCTAAATCCATATCTTGATATCTATCAGTGAGAGAACGGCACCGTGAGAAGCGTTTGAGATTATGAATATGTTATATTAATTACCACCTTTCCAGTATCATTTGATGAGTATCACTTTCCAATTATATTTATATTTTGACATCCGAAAGTAAGGGTGGTGGTGAAAGTTGTAAGAATTATATATGCAATTTTTAATTTAGTATTTAGGTATATGCAATGTTTTAAACTAGTTGAGATTATGTTCATTTGTTTTACATATTATGTACAAACTGTTTTACTCTTACTTCTGTTTATATTGTAAACTAGCGACTTAACCCTTGCGTCGCTCGGGTGCGTCCCTAGGTACGCAATTTTATAGTTTTTATTAAAAAAAAATAACGCGGAACCCTGACTTTTTTTATAAGTAAGCATAAGTTACTCCTTTAACATCAGCTTTCTGTCTGTGAAAGTTCCGTTAAAATCGATTCAGCTGTGTCGGAGATAAGCCGGAACAAACCGACAGACAGACAGGCAGATGAAAATTTTAAAAATATTTTTTTCTTATTAGTAACGTATATATACTTTCATATGCATTTAATAAAAAGAACTGTTATTTTTTGCGTTGCAAAAATATATGTACGAGTATAAGTCCACTAAAATTAGTTCATATAGATAGGTATATCATTTTAAGAATCACCTGACTGATTGCTTTGAATATTACAATTTACTAGCTGACCCGACAGACGTTGTCCTGTCTACACGTCTTTAATTTGAAAATTTCAAACTTTTTAATAAGCTAAAACATTCTGGACCATTTTGATGAAAATTATTATTCAAATTGTGAATCTAAACCATTCTCAGATCCCCTTGAACACACACAAAAAATTTCATTAAAATCGGTCCAGTCGATTGAGAGAAGTTCAGTGACATACACACTCACAGAAGAATTATATATATAAAGATTAAAGTTTATTATAAGGTTTTTAAATAGACTTGTTAAAATCAAAACAACCTTTACAAGAAAAACTATTTTAACTACATAAAGTAAAATATACAAATAATTATGTTTACCTTATAAAGTACAAATCCTAACCTAATTGGCTAAATTATTAATAACACCCAGACCAAACAAAAGGACCTAAAGGGCTAAAACGTTGACAGAAAATTCGTTTGATTAGCATAGCAAATCAAATAAGTTTTTTTTTACTTTTACCCCTTAGGGGTCTATTAATTTATATTAAAAAAAAGTATTTATAGCCAAGTTTACATAAAAGTTATTTAATTGGTCTTCGACATCATGAAACATTTCGGCGTAATTTCAAAATTCAATCCATTAGAGAAACAATGAAGGTTAGAATATGTGTTTGGGAAGCAGTAGATATTTTGCAAAAAGGGTTTTCAAATTTGTATGTAGAACGTAGACCCTAGTAAGTAACTAGATATTTAGTTATGACTAGAATGCTTTATATAATTCCATATGCATTTAATAAACAGCTGATATTTTGACATTACAGACACTTCAAATTTTATTTACCTGTAGGTATATAATAACTTAATTGACCTGTAAATACTGTAGCTTCCACAACGTCATTAAATGTCAGCAATAACTTTAAAGTGCAACTTGTTTAGTATTCTAATAGCAGATTCAAAATACAAGATCGTTTATTATCCAGTTTCTGATCTTAGTCACGTGCAAGGAGGTGCTAGTGAAAAAAAAAATCCCGTTCCGAATGAATCACTTCTTCTACGTAGATATATGTACATATATACATATGTACAGTACTACTTGCGTATAAATATTTTAAGGAAAATATTGTATTTGCTTAAAGGTGCTTCGACACAGGAGTTAAAAATGTTAGTAAACATTTGTTAGTGAACATTTTATCGCAAAATATCTATACATATAATAAAACTAGCATTGCCCGCGGCTCCGCCCGCGTTCAGATGACCAAAAACCAAATACTTAGGTTTTACGTATAAGTTTACTCTTACAATGCAGTTTTTGTATTTTTTCTCATAAATGAGATATTTTCCCGCGGTAAAAAGTATCCTATGTGTTGACCCGGATAACCAGTTATCATCATAAGAAATTTCATCAAAATCTGTCTAGTGGTTTTCTCGTGATGCGGTAACAGACAGACAGACAGGCAAAAATTCTAAAAACTAGATTCGGACTCTGTATCGGTAATAATGTTTATTTCAATAAGATTTTCCAAAAAATAGTTAATGTACAGATTCGACTTAGTTACAATTTTATTATATGTATAGATTGTAACTAAGCCGAATCTGTTCATTAAATATTTTTTGGAAAATCTTATTGAAATAGGCATTATTATCGGAGGCCGAATCTATAATTTTTAGAATTTTTGTCTGTCTGTCTGTTACCGCATCACGGAAAAACCACTGGAGGGATTTTGATGAATTTTGGTATGATGATAGCTGGTTATCCAGGTCAACATATAGGATACTTTTTACCGCCGGAAAATATCTCATTTTTTGACAAAAAATACAAAACTGCAATGTAACATACTAATATGTAAAACCTAAGAATTTGGTTTTTGGTCATCTGAACGCGGACGGAGCCGCGGTTATTAAATATTTTATTTTTTATTAAACATTTGCTAACGAAATAATTTGAAGCAAAATATAAAAATTTGTAACTTTTGTTGAAAACACAACAGCGAGGCTTGCAGAATGATTATAAAAATCAACACATACTATCATTTCCAAGCAAGAAAATGTTTTAACAAATTTTATTATTGAAATGCGATTATTTTGCAATCAGAGACACTTTGGTTTTATTTATTGGTTTTATTTACTGTACACATAAAAAGCAGCGTCCTTAATTAATGAAGGTGACCGATTGTTGGCGTAATGGTGTGAAGTAAATAAATTAGAAATTTAAATATTTATACTTTTAATTGAGAAGACCAATATTTATTTAAAAAAAATATATAATTGAGGATACTCGAAGTACTTAAGATGAAATAATACGTAGATTTGAACTTACGTGATTTTATACACAGTTAACGTAAAAAATGACAAGGATTTTTTTTTATTTTTTTTTCTATTTCATCCCTTACGAAATAAGGCGTCTAACACAGTATAGATAAAGTATGTAAATAAATTTAGGTTTATGTATGTATAAGTAAGCAAAGTGTATATATGTATAAATAAGCAAAGACCAAAACATATCATTAATTCTATTTCACCTCTGTTTGATAACTGATTTTCTTTTTTTTTATTTAGTAGCTATTAACGAGCTATAGTGATATCAATAAATTTTTTGGAACGAGTTTTTTTATACACATAGATGTTCATTTATGTTTTTGGTCAAATTTCGACCACTGGGCGAACACTATAAGTAATTACTTAAAATTAAATATGTATTTAAAACTCTTTAGTCTTAAAATTGTGAACATAAATAATAAAAATTAAAATATTTGATTATTGTGATGAATATTACAAAAATATCGTTGCTTGTTTTGTCAAACGTCATTTTTATAAAAGCATTAAAATGCCTTTAAGGTTTCAATAGCTCTATCGTATAGAAAGGAAGCAAGTTATTAATAGTAATTTACTCCCATGCACATTGACGTAACGATGACGTCGAGATATGCGTATCTAATTATACTTTTTAGTTGATTTGTACAAGTTTCCTATGGCACTACGTTATGATATTTAGGTTGCATTGCATGTGTTATTATGAATTCAAAATTGAGTTCTTATATACAAAAGTATTCTTTTTCAGTCTTAACCTGTTCAAATAGAATAAAAAAAAAATAATGTAATAAAACAATCAAGATTTTCCATGAATTCAGATATTTACCTTTTAATAAGCTAGCAATAATTTATTGGAGAATTCATCACACTACTATTATACGTACGTTTTTTATTTTTTTACGCTGAAACGCCTTCATGAATTTGGGTGAAAGTAAGTACCTATACAGACAGACTAAGTACATATCTGTATATTTATGTGTAATATTATAAATACAAAAGGCACCTCAGCAAAAACAATATTTTTATGCCTCCGCCAGATCACCAAATAAATAGATTTTTACTATAAGGCATTCCGACTGTAATACTTGTTCTATCAAGAATCTTAATTGGTTCTCATTTAATAACATCTCTAATTCCAAACTCGTTGAAATCAACTTTTTATGGCACCACTCAAATATGTTATAATTATATAAGCATTTGGATGATCTGCAGTCTTCGATCTCTAGCAGTTCATGTACGCACTCTACTAAGTATTAGCTCAGAGTTTCTCTGCATCCCATGCGTTCTCCATCTTTTTCTTGAATATACTATTATCCCATGGGAATTTAATGTATCGCTTAATACTTACTGTGACGGGATAAAATTAATGTATACTAATATCCACCTTCCAAACCATATATTATATATATATATGCCGATTCATTGTTCCGTTGAGATTAGATTAACTAACAAACACACTCGTGTTTATCTATAAAATGGCAAAGACAAAACTTTTCCATACCTTTTTTTGACGAGCTTAGTGTGATCAAAAAAAAATTGGGTATAGTTTTTTTTTTATAAATTGAATATTGATGAGTAAATTCTTTTCATATATATAATATGTTTTCTTCAAATTTTTAATAATGGTCATGATCGAATTTTGGTTCACTAAGCGAAAGTACATATATTATTATTTGTAATGTACTCTTGAAAAACTTAGAAAATTCTGCTTAATATTTATTATATCTTGCACCAGCATTTTAAAATGTTCATTTTGTAAATTCAGACCTGAAGGTCCTTACAACACCAACAAAGGGATTACTTCCTCACCTTACCTCAATGGTTTCCGCCGATTCATCAATAACTTACTCTTTTTAGTTCCCAGAGCAATTATAAGCATTAAGTTGCATCACTCATTACATTAACTCATTGTATACTAAGTAGTACCGAAATTAGATAACGTTGACACAAACCTGGGAACATTTCTTCTCACTTTCCATATAAAAATGCCACGTAATTCTATCTATTGTCCGTCTCTTTGGTTTCTACGTCGTATTATTATGTATCTATTATACGTTTCTTTTTACCCGACTACGGCGAAGCCAAAAGGAGAGATGTGTGTTTGACATGTATGTTTGTATGTCCGATTCTATGTTCCCTCGTAAATACTAAACGGCTTAACCGATTTTGATGATTCATACGTCATTTGATTTGTCTCGATAACGCGAGTGTCATAGGATAAATAGATATAATTAAAAATTAAAATGGCGGATCCTAGGTGACAATATGTGTGTCTTGAAAAAAAACCGATTGCGTAAAAAGCGAACTAAAAAGAAGAGAATAAGTGTACGACGGAACATAGTATTATGCAGTCGGAGCCATACATATGTACATGTTTTATAATAACTGCCTGTGTGTATGTCCCGACTCATGTTCCTTCGTAAATTTTGTTTATTATTAGTTCGCTATTGAACTTATTTTATTTAACTAACTACATTTTCCTCTTTTAATTTACTCACCCAATATTAGCTGTATTTTCACATTCTACCTAACATTAAACAAAATTCTAATGAAATCTGCCATATTAGATAAATTGACTTCTACGATTTATATAGCTAAAAGTATAAAAAAATTTATAAGAATGACATTCTGATCACGTGACATAAAGTTAAGATATGCCATATCCATTTTTTTTGGTTTTCTGTAATAAGATGGTGATTTTACTTAGAACATTATTTTGTCTAAGTACTCTGTTAAGCTATTATCAAGTGATGCACTCTCAAAGACCAAATAACCGTTTCTCGTCGTGTGATAGCTTAGTAAATTTCCTAGCGAAAGTATCTGTAAGTGTTGATAGTTTTGAATTAAATAATTATAGTTATAATTTTACTAAAAAATTTGAGGTCGCCTTTTACTTGATAACTTTTTATTATTATCGTTTATTATTAATTATTATATCCATTCTTACTGTTCGGCACATCCAATTTCAAGTTATACCTGTTTTCATGAGAAGGTTCAAAATTAAGATATGACTAAATGTCGGTAAAATTAAGTTGTCATTTTAAATAAAGATATAATAATTTAAAAATATTATCCCTTATTTCCTGATTTCATCTATATTATCTTTGAACTAATCTATACATATAATAAAATTGTAACTAAGACGAATCAGTACATTAAATATTTTTTGGAAAATCTTATTGAAATAAACATGGTGATAGCTGGTCATCCGGATCAATATATAGGATACTTTTTACTGCGGGAAAATGTTCTAATTTCTGAGAAAAAATACAAAAACTGCAATTTAGGAGTATACTAATATGTATAACCTAAGAATTTGGTTTTTGGTCATCTGAACGCGGACGGAGCCGCGGGCAATGCTAGTACGTAATATTAAATAATATTTTGATTGATGTAGTTGATTTTTCTCTATTGCCTAGTTTATTGTTAGTAAAGAGAATTAAGCAGTTTGGCAATAAAGCTTCCTATGTCACTTCATCGTATTATTTAACACGGCAACCGTAGCATACTAATACGATATATTTGATAGCATGCACGTCCCCATAAGCTATTAAACGTTGTTAGTCCTTTATTATTCACGTTAACACCTTAACGGGTTGTGCAAATGATATTGACTTTCTCTATTACGATTGAGGCAATAGTTTTGCCCTTACGAACTACAGTGTCGTGTATACAGATCAGCTTTTCTCTATTTAATCCATGCACTGCCTCGATGATCTAGTGGCTATCATGTATGGCTGCACATTCGAAGGTTCGGCACGAGTCACGAGTCGGGTCAAAGTATAGTTATTAGGTGTTTATTAGATCACCACAGATATTTAATAATCACCAAAACATTTCCTAGGAGTCTCTCACCGTGATTGTCGAATTGTTGTCCCACCAGAATTTGAGAGTGAAGTACCTAATAAAGACTAGAGGGTAGAGAGTGTATGTACTTATGTTGACGCGAATACTTGTGCTCTATAGTATCGCCTACTCACATGGCAAATAATAATTTATTTGGCTGCCGTGATTCAAATCGGTTAGGTGGCCATTATTATTATTTAACCATTTACAATTTATCCATGTTTAATAAGTACTGATGTGTTATTTGCATCTCGTAGTCATAAGGAAAAGCAAAGGCCGGAAGTTGTTTCTTGATAGGGTTTTAACATGTCACAATGATACTCATACATATGTGTATCTTTTGACTCAGCTACTTCGTATGCACTGATGATATCAAGTCCTAAAAAACTAAACGTAACAAAGGTCGTTTTCTAAAATAAGTCATATTAGTCTATATGATTTTATGATAACGTTGCCATACGGTAATCTCGCATAAAATATAAATGTAACAATGGCGCCACGTTCTTACTTTACATATAAAATAATTGCTATGCATACAAGTTTTGTAGAAGTGCTTTAAATCATAGCTAAAAGAATGTACACCCATTAGTGGGGTCACCTAGGTGACCCCTTAAATAAATAATTCAGCATAAAAATATATAAGATACTTTAAGCAAAACGATACGAAATATAATATTTCGTATCAAATATACTATATATAGAAACAATAAAAATAATTTATGTTTTTGATTTACTAAAGTATCCAAAGGTTAAAACAATATTAGCAAAACACGAAAAGCTACGAGATTACCATATGAGAAGAAGTTCAAAAGGTGTTTGATAGTTTAGTGAGAAGGTATTTTACTTGTATGGTACTAACTGCCTTAGTGGTTTAGTAGTATGTACGGTCGCAAATCCGGAGGTTCTGCTGGCTCCAGTGCCGGGTCGGGCCAAGTTCAGTTATTGAGTATTTCTGTCAAAGAAATTTTCAGTAATAGGCTAGAGTTAGTGTGTCATCCCCATGCCTTGGAAATCACGTGAAGCCGCCGGTCCTGCGCCTTAAATCACATCTTTCGTGTCGAAGTATCATCCTATCGGACGTTGAGAGTAAAAGGAATAGAGAGTGAAATTGTGTCTGCGCTACAGTCGCTACACTATTAGGCATGTCTACTATGCAGTTATCTAGTCTCATATCAATGAGATTGATCGCCATGGCCGAAATCGGTCTAAAGGACATTATAATGGGACTTGTATATAGCCCTTTTTTAACATCCATTTGCTGGGCATGGGCCTCTCTACTACAAGGGGTATATGGTACTTATCCATGTTAATTTATAATTCAATCATTTGTGATTAAATTATAAAGTGTATTATAAATTCTATTGAGACATTCTTCTAATATTATATAAGCCTTAAAATATTGATCGTCATCATATAAATCATGAACGAACACATATGTATGTAGATATAATCTACCATTATAATACCTACCGCTAGTAAAAAATGATGTATGTCACGATTTATCGCTCGGTGTAAAAGTAGTTTTTCAACTGAGGATTCTATAATAGCCTCACAAGTTTTGTCCTTGCCGTGGAATGTTTGATTGTTCTTCGCCATTTGTGCAAGCGTTGATAACACGCTAACTATTCAATGGTGAAATCATTATCTCAGTTTCCTTTATATTTAAAATAGCATTCCTAGATTGTGAACTTCTTTCTAGGAATTGTATTTTAAATGTATGTTATTTTGTATTGAGTGTTATTTAGTTGTGGAAATAAAATAACAATAAAATTCGTTATTCTTTCTCACGACGGCATTCGTTTAAACTTTAAATATATCTTCAAAAGCGACTAAGCAAATACAAGGACTAATTAATTATTAAATAAAGCTTCACACGACGTCTCCATAACCAACAATTTGAACATCATCGACATTGAATATATATACCAAGGATTTTCTTGTTTTCTATTTCGTTATCGAAATTACATATCGGTTACGCAAATCATCCCGCAAAGCCTCTCGCCAGTCCGCCGCGAACCGTGCGCCGGCGCACACGTTAGAAGCGATTGTGCTAGTGGAATGTGTGTGTGTCTATCATCCCTTTATACCTTACGATAAAGGGACTGATGGTGTAAACTTTTTGGATGTTTCATTTGTTTTCTATGGTAAGCTTTTATATTAATTATTATATATACGCCCCGAATTTGACTTCACAAGCTGGTCTTATTTTGTTCCCACCTGTTTAGATCGTTCAATAAATTACGTCAGTTATGTATCGATGATTGGATGTCAGTGATTTATTTACGTTTTTTTTTTATTTAAAAGTTTATTAATATTTGATAATTATCGTTAACATTTAAGATATACATTAAAATTTATATTTGCAAATTATAATACATTATGGATATAAGGAATAATATTTTTAACAACTGTCTTATTGTAAATATTGATTGAGTCATTTGTATAAAGCATTATAATTATGGGATAATTTTAAAAGATTGAAGTCACGATCGATACTAATATAAAAATACTGTTTTTGGTCATAAAAAAAAGATGCAGTTATGACTTTAACGTTATGCAGTTATGATAACAGTCACCCACGCATCGTGATAATATCATAAGCGGTTTCTGAAAAAAAATGTGATGACGCTTCAGTCCCTCGTGTAAAAAATAATTAGTTGTTATAAATGTTATTTTTAACTTTTTACAAAAGATACTGTCTTAGATTTACGCGAATATTTGACATTTTAAATAAAACTATCTTTTCGGATTTTTTCGCGGATTTATTTTTAATTTTAGCTCCCGACGTTTCGAATACTTTACAGTAATCATGATCACGGGAGAGACTAAAGGAGTTAGATGTCTCAAAGTTATTATATGGGTGATTCTACAAAAAATGGGTAACTCGATGTCACCAGTCAATAAAATGATGTATTATTACATTTTGTTTATAATTTATACTTAATTTTAAAACAAGTAAAAACCATTTATTTGGTCACCCAATTTCAGCCATCCATTATAAATACAAATTTGTGAAACTTCACAATATATCCTCAAAACGTCAGTACTTTGGCGTGTCACAACGTCGAAAGCGCGCAATCAAATAGCTGTGTATTAAATATTACCTTTAATATAATAAAATTTATTATTTCACTATAATCTGTGATGTATTTAATAATATATGATCACAACTTTATATTATAATATTTTCGACTTTGTTGTAAAAATAATAAGAAACTTTGTGTTCAGTTTTATTCGTCAGTCCGTTGTGTGTTGTTCGAATTTGAATATCTCGCTAAATACCGGCGACTTAAATCCAAATCCGCGTTAAACTTTAAGGTTGGTAATGAAGTTAGCTGCAGACCGCGCCATTGTTCGGCCGTCATTTCTGTGCCGATGCTAGAGTTGTGTTTGTCGTGTGAACACGTGCCGACCCAGACAAAATGTCAGTCCTATGGTGAGTCGCTATTTTTTTGTAAATTTGTGTTATATTTTAATTTAAACATACTTAACTTTGATTTGTTAAAATGTAACTTATTAATATTCGAAAATATCAAAATAAACGTTGGTTCTAAAGATAATCTCAAATTCATGTTTGTTTCGTCAGTCCGTTGGCGTCAGTCCGTTGTCTGATATTGCGCCAAAGGACAGACGTGTCTCCAGGATACTGACTTGTTGGGCGTGTTTAATCATTTTTTTTTAATTATTTCAGTTTATAACATCATGGCTCCATAAAAACAAACAAAATATGTCTAAGGATAGAGATGAAATATTGAAACAGAAAATAAAGAAGAGAATTAAATTAGCTGAATATATAAAGAAAAAAAGGTTGCATTGCTTGAAAAAGAAAGGAAAGGGACAAAGAAAAATATTAAGGACATGACGCCTCGGGAGCAACGATCGACAAGAAAAGAATGGCAAAAATATTCATTAAAGTACAGGCAAAAAATAAACAACTCTACTACAGATATTTTGATTTTGTTGACAAAAAGATCTGATTTTTATTACTAGCCTATATGGCATAGATTGTTATTCGTAAGCAACATAACGATATTATACAAGTCAGAAGGTTGTTTTGAAGACTGATATAATATTACTTGATAACTGTTATTATGTTAATTGGTACCTTTAAGGCAGAGAGAGTTATATTTTTATTTCAATTGTTTGTTGATTACTTAGAAATGTACCTATATTGTTAAGCTAAACTATCTATAAGTAGTAAAGTTAAGTTCATAAAAAGCTGCTTCAAAGGTGGAGAAAGTTGTTCCTCACAGTATTACGTAAAAAATATTTTTTTTTGTTACTTAAGTGAATTAAGATTAAAAGTGAGACTCAAAATATGTGCCATTATTAGTTCCTAAGAGATTTCTTCTAAATTTTAATAAATTTCTTGCATATCTTATGAAATTGTGTATTTGATCAGTACTTTGTCACTCACGTCAGTCCCCTGGTTTCGGAATTCGGAAAAATCGAAATATCTCCGCGTCTACTTTAAAAAGTGACTGGCCCTATCATGAGCAATATTTTCATTAGATTAGCTGTCTTATAATCAGAATTCGTAGGAATTGGATTTAAAAACTATCATAAACAAAATATCCTGAAAAGTTACCCAACTTTTGTATATCCGCCCATATAATAAATAATAAGTTATAAGTTTTAAAAAACCTTCTGTTAAATCTTTCGTTAAATAATTGTATCTAAGAGAAATTTTCTTTACTATGTTGATTGAGAGCAATACACATTTTGTGCGTATGATATAACACTTCGATCTCCGCTTAAATTAATTCGTGTACACCAATGCATTATTAAAATGATAAAATATATCATTCGATGTTTTCTAGTTTTGTTTATATTATGATATACATTAACATGCTTATCTAATATTTTATAATACGGTTATGTTAAATTTTTTTATTCCATAGGTACAACCTAATATTGCGACTTCGTCCACATCACGCATGTACCTACATGTTTCTTTATAACCTAAAAATTCAATAAGTTTAACCTCTGTATCATAAGATAATGCGTAAAAAGTGAAGATCGATTTGTGTATTATGTTTATATTTATATTTGTATATATTATCAATAAATAATTTAAGGTTGATTATCATTTACTTTAACTTACAATAAACAGAAAATTTACTTGTTAAAAATATAATAATGAACTCAGGAATGTGAAAAATAAATTATTTGTTATTTATTCAGATGGTTTTCTTTTACAGGTACCAGCAATACATGCCTGCCTGGCTAAATTGCGGTAAGTGTCTAGTACTACAATGTTGCTATTGTATTTATTTGAGTTTACTTCCATTGCACTCTTGTGACATAGTGATAAAAAAATCCGATTACAATATAGGTGTCTTTAAGGCAAGAGTGGATAGTTGGCTTCTAAATAAGTGCGACTTACCATTTACGACTGCGTTACCACTTACCATCAGGTGGAACGTGGTCAAGCACTAATTCAGAATAGTATTAAAAAAAATTGTGATAGTGTATCTTTCATAATACCGGCTTATTAGTTCCAAAAATTTCACCAATGTACAAACAATTTGTTCCTATATTTTATCTAATAGCATCATTAAAAAAGTAATTTTTATTTAAAATGAATCTCAATTTTATATGAAATATTTTATTCAGGTAAGTTTAGTTTATGTACTTTCTTTTTTTTTTTGTATTTTCACATCAGGATGCGAGCTTCTTTTTATTTCGTGACGTTTTGTTATTTCAATGGAATATATGTATGTCGTAAAACACCATATCGACCATTGAAACTTAGCGTCCGATTTATAACATATAAAAATAAGTGAACGTTTTGGATTCAATCACTAATTCTGAAAGAAAATCCCTTAATGCTAAGAAGATTTAGAAATCTAAACAAAGAGACACTATCAACTGACAGACAGACAACCTCTACTGATTTCTTGCATTTTGTGCATTCAATCGTTGAGAACAAATAGGGTGTAAGATCTGAAAGAAGTTAAGAAGAGGTCAAGTTTCTAATTTCTGTGTAATATTATTCTTATATGTTGTTATGAAACTTAACATAAAATATATTAAATAATGGATTATCCATTTTATTTCAATTGCGGATCATGGGTAAAGCAATTTATTTATTTACTAGCATTGTCCGCGGCTCCGCTCGCGTTCAGATGACCAAAAACTAAATTCTTAGGTTGTACATATTAGTATACTCTTTCATTGCAGTTTTTGTATTTTTTCTCAGAAATGAGATATTTTCCCGCGGTAAAAAGTATCCTATATGTTGACCCGGATAACCAGCTATCACCATTCCAAATTTCATCAAAATCCCTCTAGTGGTTTTTCTGTGATGCGGTAACAGACAGACAGACAGACAAACATTCTAAAAACTATAGATTCGGCCTCTGTATCGATAATAATGTCTATTTCAATAAGATTTTCCAAAAAATATTTAATGTACAGATTCGGCTTTGTTACAATTTTATTATATGTATAGAAGAAAATGATTTGTAAGAAAATACAAGTTTTCGAAACACCGCATGAATGCATAATAAAATATAATAATTAATAAGCCTTAATCTTATCTATCATTGTTTATATTCAATATCGAGCTTCGTTAGTGATAAAGATGTATATCTTATCAGCTGTTATCTAATAATTACTTATCTGTCTTTTCTCTTTTAACGTCTTGAGTCTTATATTGAAGGTATTGATTTTTTTCTGACGTCACCAAATATATAGAATATAACCAAATTAATTATTTTTAAGTTCATAAAGTGCCTACATTCGAACTACCATATAAACTACAATATAACTATAAATAAATCTTAACTTTTAAAGTTACTTGTTAAAATTTGAAGTTTCTCTTTATCCAATGTAATATGTATGTCAAAATATATTTAATACAAAAAAAAAAGTTATAAAAAAGTTAGTCTTGCAAAATATACGAATACATACAATGTACATACATATTAACATGACCAATTATGTATACATATATTATTTAAACGCTTTAATTTGCACAGTGCAAATAATTTTGCTTAAGTTTTCTCTAAAGTAAAACTACACGATGACTTTACTTTATTACCATTACTTTCTTACGCGGCCAAACTAACTAGTTTATATTATGTATACGAGAATAAAATGTAAAGCACCTCCTGAAATACAACGTGAAGGAGTAACAAACATACATACGAACTTTCGTATTTATAATACCGTTTTAGTTACGTCTTAACGTTTAGTATAGATTTTTCAGAGATGAGATATTTTCCCGCAGTAAAAAGTATCCTATATATGGACCCGGATAACCAGTTATCATCAAACTCAAATTTCATCAAAATCTGTCCAGTGGTTTTCTCGTGATGCGTTCCCAGACAGACAAAAATTCTAAAAATTGTAGATTCAGCCTCTGTATCGATAATAATGACTATTTCAATAAAATTTTCCAAAAAATATTTAATGTACAGATTCGACACAGTTACAATATATGTATAGATTAGTGTGATAAAGAGGAATTGTACATACATATGTATTCTGTTACATATACTTTGCCTTCTCCCCTTTGTCGTTATGCAATGCATGCTTATAGCTTATTTTACACCGTACGATGTTAAAGCTCACTTTCTACTTGTTTATTCATAATACTAATTTTGGAATTATTAATATTTATGTTTTGTGTTTCGTTCTAGACTATTACATGTTTTATTTATTTTAAAAATATTATTATATCAGTAAAACTGTCTATTGCTAATAGCATTTAAAAGTAATGGATTATTTGGTATATACTTTATTTGTCTATACGGAAAAAAAGTGCGTGTGTGTGCAATTCACACATGGTAGAAGTGAAACTTAATATTATATATTTGTCAGACAATAACGGTTACCATGGCAACATGGCAATGTACTCTATCTCATTCTCTCGCGGACCTATACCTATATATTTATGTGTTTGTCTCTCTTTAGTGTCGCATTTCCGTTTCATCGAGTTTTAAATCACAATCATTCTAAAGAAGTTTCACTTCAAAAATATCGAAATAATTTGCGCGAAAATCCGAATAGATAATTTTATTTAAAATGACAAATTTTCTTGTACCTAAATATCAGAAAGATAATGTAACTTCATATACCATATATTGAAAAAAATGTTTAGATGGCTAAGATATGAACTGCTCTATCCCATCAAGATGTAGGTACTCATCTTGATGGAAATGTTAGCAAAAGTATTGGTATCTGTTGCATAAAGCGAATATTCCATTCTATCTCACAAAAAACAGTAAGAATTAGAAGGAGGAAGAAGAAGTAATAGAAGGAGGTTTCATATGACACCAACCTTTGCTTACTTCGCGAGTCATAGCGAGATCTTTGGATGGTTGTGTGTTGAAGAAGTTTACTTTTACAATTCTTTAAATAACTTGGTTCTGTGCCGTAACATACTCTGATATGTAATCGTAAATGCATTTCATCTGACCAAGTAGAAGCGCAATTGGACTCTTAACGGATGCACTTGTTTACAATCTACTTTTAAACTAAGCACTTAATTTAAAATAGCTGTTATGTAGTAAATGTTTGAAAATAGACAACTTATATAATACAAGTAGCGATATTTATTTTGTAGACTATAATTATTATAAGCAAACGAAGTGAAATATTTGTTACGAAATCTGTAAACATTTCATATTTTTAATCCCTCCACGATCGCGGACACGCCGGCGTGTCAGTTAACAATAGATTTTTTTAAATTTAATTAATTTCTTAGAAATTTACCTGGAGGTGTTAAGGCAGAATTGAGGGAAGATACCGCTAATGAATTCTTAATAATAATATAATATGTAATAGCATTTTATAATGATAAAAGGATATACATACATACATATGTAAACTAGATACATTTTTCTACTTCTGTACTAAGGCATTTTTCCTTTTAGTTAAAAATCAGAACATTCTATTCAACAAATCAAGTAAATATCATGTACAGAAATGTATATTATAAACAGTAAAAAGCCTATTCGAGTCACGGATAAGGGTGGTTGAACTTGCACATGTGCACATCACTCGACGTCTGTAATTCCTCAGTATCGATTTATATCAGCATTCCAGCTGGAACTGCATCAAGATATTTAATTTGTATTGTTGTCCGTATACAAATATCTACAATTTATGCTTACATTGACATTTAACTAAGTAAAATATATTGACTCTGTCTTCGTCGTCCGTTGCACTGACAGTAAAATTTTGACGCTAATGACGCGTCCGCACGATGCAGACCTGCTACAAACTTTTGTCGTACAAGCATCTGTACAGACTAAAAAGTCTGAGTGAAAAAGTTGTGCGTACATAAGTATACACACATATTTTTATATTTTTGATCTGTTCATTTCTTATTTTTTTTTTGACTTCAAATACACCGACATTTGTCTACACTGCTCTGTTGCACAGACGAAATTCTATAGAAATCTACGTAAGTCTGTACTAAGCCTGTATCGTGTGGACGGACCATAAAGCAAAAAAATATTAGAACTTTGTAATTCTTATATCCATTATGTTTTTAGTACTTAGAGGGAGAATATTATAAAACTTTTTTACCGACTTCGAACTAGAAGAAGTGACTTAATTTTGAGAGGATACTGTATACTTATATAGGTATAGATAACAGACAATGCTGTTATATTTTTCTAATCAGTATATACATACATACATATCGTTAAAGTACATTAAAATTCTGCAATCAAGTTATGAAATAGTCATAACGAGTATAAAACAGTTTTTGGGCGTGTCACGGATCACGATATGTCCCACATCGCGCATGTAGACCATCAATAAGCTTACCACTTCGTAGTTTATTACTGGGCCGCCCCAGGCTATGGGGCCTTTTTGCTACAGGTTATAAGTGTATACATTGATTATAAAATAATTATTTTTATGATCATCTAGAGTAATTTAGCTTGTGTAACCGGAATAATAGTTTTGGCAATATTAATTTATTATACAAACGCAAAGCTGCCGTCATCCATATACCGGTAGCTTTGCTTGAATTATTTACTAAATAGTTTATGGCTTAAAGTTTTCTTTTAAAATAACAAGGCTCAGTGCTTTCTTATTATCTGTTATAACCTAAACCTGGAGAAATCGGAATGAGAATGAGAACGGAATGATAAACTCTTTTTTCTAACACACGTAGAGCTATTATTAATTGATAGCATGCTCGATGATATAACAAAACGTGTTATGCATAAAATTAATTTTCATATTTATTAAAATGTTTTTTTTTCCTTTTCATTTTAAGCATAAATCCTTTCTTTAAACAGCCTTTATTTAAATATAAAAACTATTAATATCTTCAGACTTACATACGAAGTGCACGCTTAACTCAGTGTTAAAAAAAATGTCTCGTTAACCGAACATACATACATATGTAAACTAGATACATTTTTCTACTTCTGTACTAAGGCAATTATCCTTTTAGTTAAAAATCAGAACATTCTATTCAACAAATCAAGTAAATATCATGTAAATATCATTTCGATAAGCAGATGAAAAAAGATAAGTTAAAAGACTCGCTTCATTATTCTTAAATAATTTAGCTTGTATTTTTTTTTACTAAAGCAGAGGCACGTTTCACTTTCTTCGTTACGAAATTGCTATAATCGATAACATTCGTTTTGATAAAATCATTTGCGTGCCGATAAGTGCTTATTTATAGTTATTTAAAACTTGGTAGTTTTGCTTATTATTGGTTTTTTTAAGAGGCATGTCTTCTATACATATAATAAAATTGTAACTAAGCCTGAAATATTTTTTGGAAAATCTTACTGAGATAGACATTATTATGGCTACAGAGGCCAAATCTATAGTTTTTGATTTTTTGTCTGACTGTCTGTCTATCTGAGAACGCATCGCGAGAAAATCACTGGACCGATTTTGATAAAATTTGGTATGATGATTGCTGGTTATCCGAGTCAACATATAGAATACTTATTACTGCGTGAAAGTATCTCATCTCTGAGAAATCTATACTAAACCTCAAAACGTAACTAGGGGTGAACGCAAGCGTAGTGAGGGAGAGTCGCTAGTGACATCTATATTTCTTGAAGCGTTGACTGAAATTCATTTTACTGGAGGCTCTGCCTTTGTAATAAACTTTAACATACAAGGGTGTTACAACTTAATTTCATTATTTAGGTACTAGTGCTAAGTCGTCGTCATTTCTATTTATGGCTTGTGTCATTTTGGTCAACGAATCGAATCCGTACAACTTTAATTATTTATTTATTTTGATAAGTCTATTTAATTCTTACGAGATATCCATCTGTATATAATAAAAGTATTTTTATAAATGTTTGGTCACATAAAAGTTAAACTAATTTAAATTGTTTTTTTTTATATTGTCAATTCCAAACCACTTTCGAAGATTAATTATTTATTGTATCTTATAGATTACGTAAATGAAAAGTTAGATTTTTTTTCAATATTTTACTTAGTTTTTACGTACCAATAGTTGAGATTAGTTCCAAGTACTTATTATAACATGGTAGATTTCGATACAAATATTTTATTGTAGGTTCCGGTAGGTTACAGTTGCTTTTTTAGAAGTGCGTAAAGTTAACACCGGAACAGATATCTAAAAACTTAAATGTCTTTTTAAACAAAGTTGCACATAAAAAGTCTTGTTGCTTTTTCGGTCAATTTTACCTATTATTTTATTATCAGAAGCGTATTTTTTTCACTTGATTGTCGTATGAAAATGAACAGTAAATTTAGTACCGCCGACGCAAAAACGACGGGGTGTCATAAGTTTGACGTTTCTGTGTCTGTCTGTGGCATCGTTGCTCTCGAACGGATGAACCGATTTTGATTTTGTTTTTTTTCTGTTTGAAAGGTAAATTAGTCGAGAGTATTCTTAGCTACGTTTGGGGAAAATCGGTTCAAGATGGTCGAGGGTTTATGATGTTTTTATTTATCACTTGTATACAATCGAGTTAAAGAAATAGTGTGCAACAAAAACTACGCGTAAGAGTATGAAAATTTCGTGGAACATGTTTGTAGAAATTGATGACACTAGCGAAAGTTGAATGCCATGACTGTTTGGCGCTAAAAATAAATCAAAATGTATTGTAAATGTTTAATGAATATAAGAAAACAAATAGAAGTAGGGTTTATTATAAGTTACAATCTATCGGTAACTGCTTCGGTGGCTTAGTTTAGGTATGTACGGCTACAGATCCGGATGTCCTGGGTTCGAGTCCAGGATCGCCGCAAGTTCAGTTATGCAGTGTTTCTGTTAAGAAGTCTCAGTAAGAGCCCGGAGTTTGGAAATTGGTAGTGTTTTACCCCTGTGCCTAAGAGAGCAAGTTAAGCCATCGGTCCTGCGTCTGATCTCTCTCCGATCTTGTCGAATTGTCATCCGACCGGAGTATGAGAGTGACAGGAATAGAGAGTGCACGTTGTGTCTGCGCGTACACTTGTGCACTATAATATCTCCTACGCAGTTGGCTAGTCTCAATGAGATTGGCCACTGTGGCCGAAATCGATCAGAAGGGCACAAATTTTTAGGTTACAAATTCTTAAAATATATGTAATTATTATTTTTTGCCTTTCGAAGTTTGTTTAGAATGATTTGCTTAAAAATTGAAACTGATAGCCAATAAACAAAAGATCAAACACATCAGACAGACAGAGAAGTAAGCGAGTTATTATAAACCTAAAAATAAAACCGATAGTATTCATTAAAATTAAATATGTTAACGTTTGTATTTAAATTATTGCCAAACGAAGGGAGCAATATTTTGTAATCTTATTCAATGTCATCAGATCTATGAAGAGGTTTACGAATTTCGACTTTGTACGTTGACCTACAAATTTGTTTAGCAATCACGATGATTCACGGTTTTAACATTTGCTTGGACGAAAGTATTGAAAAATATTGGCAGTAAGCGTTATGAAGTGTCTATTTAGATTGGTTTATAATTTAAAATACAATCAAAGCATAGTCATTCAATTCTAAAAGTGAATGATTCATTAGTTGTAGGTAATTGTTATGAAACGTATTATATAAAATGCAATATATAAAAACAGATAAAAGAAGATTAAAATTTAGCTTTCAAATATGCTTGTATATTTGTTATTAGATTTTCCGGCGTCTGCGCTCGCGTATTTTATTTATGTACTAGCGACTCACCCTCGCTTCGTTCGGTTTCGTCCCTACCTTGCTTCCCCATACAAACTTTCATCCCCATTTTCACCCTCTTAAGGGATGATTTCCGGGGTAAAAAGTCTTCCTTCCCAGAGTCTCAAACTATCTTCTTACCAAATTTCATCTAAATCGGCTCAGTAGATCCAGAGTATACAGAATACCCCCTACAACGTCAGAAGCTCACAAACTTTACCTCTTTATAATATGTATTAGTAAAAGTAAATTCCCCATTCTCACCCCCTTAAGGGACGATTTCCGGGATAAAAGCTATTTCACTCACACACTTTTCATATCATGAGATTAAAAACAAACTCGTTTTAGTAAAAAAAAATCTTTTAATTTTCTTCTATACATAACTTGTCTTAACAATTACAAACACGAAAAAAATAGAATTATTTTATTTAAAAATACATACAATAGGTACACATTTCTACACAAGATTGGTGTTTTAATTTAAACTCTTAGACTACTATTTAATTCTTTTTCTTAACGCGATACTTTGTAGATAAAAATATTGTAAGTGTTCAATAATATGACGAACTAACAGCAGTAATATAACATCTGCTTTCTTTTTACACACTTGTGACTAGTAATAAAAGAAGACCACACTCTGCCTACATTTACGTCATCTTAAACATCTGTTCTCTGACATTTTCGCATGGCTTAATTTCCTTATCGCCGTACTTGCTTGTCAACTTCATAATCTATACATATAATAAAATTGTATCTAAGCCGAATCTGTACATTAGATATTTTTTTGGAAAATCTTATTGAAATAAACATTATTATCGACACAGAGGCCGAATCTATAGTTTTTCGAATTTTTGTCTCTCTGTCTGTCTGTTACCGCATCAAAAAAAACCCACTGGAGGGATTTTGATGAAATTTGGTATGGTGATAGCTGGTTATCCGGGTCAACATATAGGATAGTTTTTACCACGGCAATATATCTCATTTCTAAGAAAAAATTAAAAAACTGCAATGTAAGAGTATACTAATATGTAAAATCTAAGAATTGGGTTTTTGGTCATCTGAACGCGGGCGGAGGCGCGGGCAATGCCATTTATCCTAATAAAATATAACAATTTTAAAAGCAATATTAATGCTTTTCCTTATATATTTTTTAAAACAGTTCATTAATCTAGTTCAAATAAAAATTCTTATTTCAACATTCAATGAAGTAATAATTACTGTTTATATAATTTTGTGTTCTGCTAACATAGCAAAATGTGATTACGGTAGATTTCTGTAACATTATTGTATACGTATATCATATATAATGAGAAAATTTGACCTTACATTTGATTCTAAAAGAAAAAGTGTGAAAAAAGTCCAGTTTCATCACATGAAATTAAGTTTTTTAAAACAGATTACACAAAAAAATGGATAATTTTTATATATTATTTTTTAACTAGTGTTTGCCCACAGCTCCGTACGCGTAGTTTATTTATACATATAGGTATGTGTTTATAATAAATAATAATAATTATTATAATAATCGTAGCATGATGTTACATAGCATTTGACATATGTATATACATTTGTAAATAATAAGATACATATATCCTTTGATCACAGCACAAATAAGCTACAAAATACAAAATTATTTTTTTAATCGCACTGGTGGTGCCAGAGATTAACACGTGCAGACAAAGGGAACAAATTTTTCAGCTTTAAACATATATTTTTTTAATAAAACATTCGGCAACATTCTGAAAAGTGATAACATATATATTCAATTACACTTGTTTACAAAATAAAAAAAAAGTTAGGTCCTTCCAGTGAATTTTATATTATTTTATTCAGTTACAATGACTAAACGCGAACATAATTTTTTTTAACTGTATCACGTCAAAAACTAAAGTTATCATCACATTTTATTTTCTAGCTACCCACAAGTTGGTTTTAAATTCATTGCAAAATGTTGATGCAGTGTAGTGTTTAATTCAATGAATATTTGTTTTTAAAACGTCAAAAAGGTTGTGTAAAGTACAAAAAGTCAAAAAGTTTGTTACGTTTGTGGTGAACTCATTATATTTAATAAAGAATATCCCATAACGGATTTTTTTTATTTTATAATATCTGCCTCTCACCAAGACAAAGAGGGTTTACACCAAGACTTTACTTTTTTTGACCAAAATTGTCAAGCATACTGGGACCAGGCTATGTTAAGTGACTATTGCTGATCTATTATAAGAGATACGGATGCAAATAAATACAATAAAAAAAGCTAAGGCAATTTATTTATAATTTTTTAAATATTTTTGTATGTATTTTTTTTGTAAATTAAAATAAATGAATTTTAAAAATTTGACGTGTTGGATTATTTAATTAATTTTTTTTTTAACTCAGTGCACCTTAATTGTTAAGAAAAAATACTTTTCATTTCAAGGAAAGAAACCATGTAAACTAGTGTTATAAAATAATATATTTCACGCGATACAGTTAAAATTTTGTTGTCATAGCTGAAGTTTTGCGAGCAGAACTATAAAGAAATATAAATTAATAAAAGGCCTCATTTTGCTCTATTTTAATGTATAGCAATGAGTAATCATATATAGTGTGTACAGCTGTGCTTATCTGTTAAAATACCAATCGCCCTTGTTTTTACAATAATAGTATCTATAATAAGGGCACAATACAGTACCTACAATACAGTAAATATAAATATGTTGGTACATTAACACACAGCGCCATCTGGTTCCATGGTAAGCTATGAGGCTTGTGTTATGGGTACCAGATAGTTGATACACTACACATATATAACTTTAAATACATACATATTATAAATATAAACACCCATGACTGGAGTACAAACGTTCGTGCTCATCACAGAAATTAATGCCCCCAGCGGGACTCGAACCCGCGACCGCTGGCATGGCAAGTAGGCTCACTACAAACTGAGCCAAACGTGTCGTGAAATATTTTGCATATAATCGTAAAATGAAGTGAGTAACACACCATAATTGAGTGCAAATATTGTAATGACTTTCGCTCATAACAGGAACAATGACAACAATAGATATTCAGTTCCGCACCAAGACAAAACATGGATTCCGTGTAAATTGCACTCATACTTGGTTTACGCCATAGCTTCTTATTTATATCAATTCCATTTGTTATGTTACGTATCCGGATTTACCAAGTAACTAACTACCTTTAGTTCGTAGTTTTAGTCCCGCTTTACTTTGATAAATAAAACTATCTTTTTGGATTTTTTTTGCGGATTTATTTTAATTTTTGGTTCCCGACGTTTCGAATGCTTTACAGTTTACAGCAATCATGGTGCTGTAAAGTCCGAAAAGATTGTTTTATTAAAAACTAGCGACTCACATTATGACGACACGTTTGGCTCAGTTTGTACTTTGTAGTGACCCTACTTGCTGTGCCAGCGGTCGCGGGTTCGAGTCCCGCTGGGAACATTCATTTGTGTGATTAGTGCGAATGTTTGTACTCCTGTCATGGGTATTTATATTTATAACATGTATGTATTTAAAATTATATATCTGTAATGTATCAAGCATCGTGGTCAAGCGGCCAAGGTGCAAGATCAACAATCACAGGTGTTCAGGTTCTAATCTCGGTTGCATACATAGTTTACTTTTGTTATTTTTGAATATTTATTCAAATTTTTAGTTCAAAAAAATAAGAAAATTGTACTTTAGTCTAAAAACTCCGAGTGAAGCTTGGTAGCCCAGGTACTAATATTTATGAGAGTGAGTAATAAAATAATTCTTTAATTTATTTTCTTCTTTCTTAATTCAATTAATTCATGTTATACAAAAATAAGTGAATTAATAAAAGTTAAAATAAAAGTTAATATAAATTGTATGTTTTGTAAATTAGGAAATAACGAATAAAGAAAATAAAACAATCGTGTGAACGTATGAAAATGAATGCAGCACTGATACTGAATTATGTTATTGTTACAGATGCCTGCGCCCAAGCTCCCACATCTGGTATGTGTTACATTAGCTTCGTTTGTGTATTAACTACTCTTTTTTATATTATATCATCATTAATTAGTTGAGGTTTATTAAATTTTGGATTGAATAATAAAAAAATACTAGTTCGCTCACCCTCGCTTCGCTTCGGATTCATCCATAGACAAAAACAAATCTATCCCACGGGAATCATACTTTTTTCCGGGATAAAAAGTAACCTATGTGCTATCCCAGATAATAATATATAATTTAATGTTTTTTTTATTTATTGAGACTATTATTGTGATATCTATTTACATATTGCTAATTTCAATACTACGAATTAGATTTGTTAAAAAAGTTAAAACTAGATCGAATCAACCGAGTGTTATAAAAATCTATTCAGCCGTTTCCGAGTGAGCGTCTTTAACTTTCTTTGTCAATCACATAGACAAAAACATCTGATTGGCTGCTATTGCATCCCAACCACTTTTTAAAAATGTGTGCAATTTGATCCCGTAACAGTGTTATTATAGTATACTAGCATTACCCGCGGCTCCGCCCGCGTTCAGATGACCAAACACCAAGTTCTTAGGTTTTACATATTAGTATTCTCTTATTTGCAGTTTTCGTATTTTTTCTCTGAAGTGAGATATTTGCCCGCAGTAAAAAGTATCTTATATGTTGACCCGGATAACCAGCTATCACCATATCAAATTTCATCAAAATCACTCCGGTGGTTTTTCTGTGATGTGGTAACAGACAGACAGACAGACAGGCAGACAGACAGACAGACAGACAGACAGACAGACAGACAGACAGACAGACAGACAGACAGACAAAAATTCTAAAAACTATAGATTCGGCCTCTGTATCGAAAATAATGTTTATTTGAATAAGATTTTCCAAAAAATATTTAAGTACAGATTCGGCTTAGTTACAATTTTATTATATGTATAGATTTAGATATTACATACATATACATATTACGGCTGTAGTCCAACTTAAAATTACGGCTTACCTTATTCAGACATACCTACCTAATTTCCCCTTGATGAAATGTCAAAAATAATTGACTAGCGTGCAGTGAACACAATCGTAAGGCTCTTGCACACTGACTTTTGAATATTCCATCTTTGAAAGAAAATAAATGTATTTTTAATTTCAAAAAAACGTAAGAAGTTGTACTTCTTTGGCGTAACAGAACAAAAATAGCTAAAAATTTCATTCCGTATGTCACAACTCTCTGTTTGCAAAAGGAATTCAGCTAACTTCATCATGTCGCTTTTTGGCTGTCGGTGTGCGTGCGTGTAGTAAAAATTTTACACTCATATTTTTGTCCAAACGTGTCAAAAGAAGTACAACTTCAATAATAATAGTATCCAGTCTAAATAGTAGGTACGTGAACTAAGAATTAACTATTACGGTCATAAGATATATCTACAAGGTATATTTAAAAAAAAATTATGTTATTGTAGTTAAATTTAATCTATGCGAATTGTTAATTCAAATTGAAGTTTTGCTTTTTAAAACTAATAGGAGTAATAAGTTACTACGAATGCAAATAAATTATAATAATGATAGGTATTGTATATTCTTATACATTGTGTGACACGATAAACAGTCGAATCAAGCCTTTACACAAACAAATCGTTGAGTAGACATTATCTTGCAAAATTATTTTTCCCCCTTAAACAAGTTGCGACTTGCGCCCGTCTCATTACTTGGAGAAGAAGTGATAATACCAAGGAAATTAAGCTTGGAATTTCGCATCAATGAATCATTGTGTTAAGATTTACGTAACTTCATTCATTCAAACTTTTACATACCATTTCTAAAGTTTTTTAACGTTTAATGACACGCGTCAGTTTTTTAAAAATGTTTCTAAAGTAACATTAATGTTAATTATTAGACATTAACTGTTTTTTTTAAATCTAATGTTTTAATTATTACTTATATAATAATAATAATAACAATAAAAAACAATGAACCAATTACCATTTAATTTAGGAGAGTGTATGCAAACGTCCGTTAGTTTTTGACTTATTTTTATTACAAATAAAAAGTAGCCCAAACATGGAGCAAAAAGGTCGCATTTCATGGTAGTTCTATGGGATAATTTATGTCATTGAAAACGAGAGTGGTACAGGTTTCAAGTGCATCGACCCGATCACTTTCCCTTCTTCCTACATAACCTTATGGGTAAAACTTGCCATCTTACTCGATATTTTTAGTCCATGTGATCGTGCAACTTTGTTTTTGTAATGATAGATTAATTTTTAAACATTTTTAATTTTCATGTACACCACGGTTGGTGCCATTCGTTTATGCGGCAAATATTTGCAATTGTAATATAGGTGACTTGATGATTACCGCCGTTAGGTGAATATGATGCGTTTATGACTGTATCTTTTTAAAATCAAAGCCCATTAACTGATCAGATCGTTTGATTACAAAGTGAATAATTTTATTTATTAATTATCATTCATCTTATAGGATGGAACGTGAAAATGCATTTAAAACTGGATTTAGCCCTTTTTTCGTAAGTCCCATTGCTGGGCACGGACCTCCCTTCAATACCAAGGGGATCGGGCCATAGTCCACCACGCTGACCAAGTGCGGATTGTTGGACTTCCATATCTTTCGAAAACTTGCTAGACTCCCACAGACGTGCAAGATCCCTCATGATGTTTACCTTCAACGTAAGACAAGTGGTAATCATGTTGGAAATAATTCTCACTGTATGAAAATATCAGAAGTGCGACACCCGGGATTTGAACCCGCTTAACTCAGTTTCCCAAGCTAGCAAGTTACCTCTGGACTGCACTTTTAATTTATCTTCTTTTAAAACAACGAGGAATTATAATTGAAATATAATATAGTATAGTAATGTAACTGAATATTGAACCTGAAGACTGAGTGGACCTTCTAATCGATTTTCTTAAATGAACAGAGCAATATATTTTTTTAAGTTAATAAGAGCCGTCAGTAAACGTAAACGCTTGCGTAAGGTTCATTTGCGACAGATCGTGTGTGCTTGTGGTTTTTACTATCGTTTCGCAACGGACCTGCATTCCTAAGTCTTCTAGGGTTACTACATTACTAGATTCCTTCTAACTTAATATCCATACTAATATTATAATGTGAAAGTGTGTTTGTTTGTCTATCTTTATTTCACGTCGAAACGGAGCGACGGATTGACGTGATTTTTGTATGGAGATAGTTGGAGGGTTGGACAGTGACATAGGCTACTTTTTCTCGCGGGAGATTATCTCATTCCCACGGGAAAACACTATAATAGAAACCAAAAAAATATTTATGATCAGAATTATTTGAAACTTGGTATTAATGCTCTTCAAATTTCAATACAATTAAATAAATACATGTTTTAGCATTTATCGAAATTTATCCCATAACGGGGTAAAATGGGGGATGAATCTTAGCGCGAGTGAAGCCGCGGTTCTGCTACTATTAATATAAATATATTAAATTCTTTGCTATAAAATAAAAATCTACAACACCTTATATTATAAAATTACATAAACTAATCGATTCTTACCGTTTTATATTGGCCATATAGTTAAGACAAAGAGAAATATAAAATAAGATAGTATAGGAATACATTATTAAAGTTATGAATAATTAATAAAATAGAGTAATTTAGTAAGATTTTTTTATTTATTTGAAAAAAATCTCGACCAATCTCTAAGATTCGCCGTGTTACCAACCTTACTTTATACATGCTTCAATGCGAAATGATTAGGAACGATGTAAGCTAATATCGGAAACTGTATGTATGTAAAGGGCAGTCGTGAGTGCAAAATCTTCTAAATAAAAAATTATATCAAGCCTTTACAATATTTAAATATAATATAATGAATAAATATTCACATAGAAATCATATTCTACTTTTCTAGACATTTTTAATCAATTACAGTGTTACAAGCATTTTTCGGCTTCTGTTATAATACACTAGGGACTCGACTCAAAAAAACAAAAATCGAACCGTATATTTCAGACTATAATCTATCTCTGTGCCAAATTTCATCCACATCTATCCATCCATCGACACAAACTTTCACGTTTATAATATTAGCATGGATTGTTTTAGATTCTATTCTTCAGTTAATGTAATATGACATATTGTCTAAATAAGCCCCTAGTTCAGATTTTGCAACTGACGATTCTCATTCTAGACGAAATGTTATTAAAATTAACTAGAAGTAAATACTTTTTCATCACACAAACATTAATTTTTTTATGTTCACTTACTATAATTGACTGCGGCGTTTTGCAAGTCCCTAGCAAACGTATCAAGTGTTGTAATGTAATTGAAACGATATAGTTCACTGTACACTGAAATCTAATTACTATGCATTATACTATCAAGTGGCTTCTCGTTATACACCTGTTTATATTTTGAATGTAAATGGTTGCTTGAAAATGCTTTCACAAAAACTTTCAAGCTTTTACAAAAGTTTAATACGTATATATACGTACATGTATTTCCACTCTCTTCAATATGAAGAGGTTCAGGCCATAGTCCACCACGCTGACCAAGTGTGAATTGGCGGACTTCACATGTCTTTCGAAAACTTGATGGGTTCTGTCAGACATGCAGGTTTCCTCACGATATTGTCCTTTACCGTAATAAGTATACAAGTACCTTTTTTAATAAAAAATCGTCGAAATAGATTTACAATTTAGGGATGAAGAAATGAAGAATGTCATAATGTAATACCATAGGTCTCGTAAAGCTTCCCCCCCAACGTGCGTTCACCTTGTCGTGGTGGGGGGCTCAGTAGTGCCCGGCAATTCAGCCGGGCGCGAAGCCAAGTAACGCACAGGGAGGTGGCCCGCTTCGGTGGGCGGTGGGAGGTGGCCCTCTTCGGAGGGCGGTGTACCATGCGGGTTGCTCCTGGTACTTCTCTGATAGCAGAGTGGACTTTGGAGCAACCCCATGGTCGTTGTGGTCTGCCTCAGCAGACCTGCCGTCGGGGCGTCGTAGTCGAATGCGTAAGCGATCCTGCGACGCCCCATTAAGACGGGGGAAGGCTTTGTTGGGTTTTAGTGGGTAGTACTGACTTTGCCGGTGAGTCCCACACCTCGTGCGTAAATGCATTTCCCAACGTTAAAAAAAAAATGGTCTCGTAAAGCTTTAAGCCGTAACATGATTCATTTGCAGACGTTTTACTTATTGTAAAGAGACGATATTTGTGTTTGTCAAGATAACTTACGACTTAGTAGAAATATATAGGATACAATTTGCTTTTCTATTGCTTATCTATAAATTATAGTCAGCTTTGTTATCAACTAAAATGAGGCTGTATTTTTACGTAAAAACGTCATTTTTATTAAAGCTCTTTTTGAGTACTATTTTATTTTATGTTTCTCATTCTAAAGCTGGATTGAATTCCACAGCCAGTCATTGCCGAGGTCGCCCGGTCTATCATATGATATCATGTTTAAATAAATACCTAATAATACAGAAAGTAAAATTTATTATTCAGTTGAAAAAGAGTGTTTTAGTGTATTTCGATATCATGTACACTCCAAAAGTACTGAACTCAATTAATACAAAAATAATAACTAGTTTAGTACTAAAATATGCCGTCTTATTTCTTAGAAATATCAATTATATATTCTCTAATAAATAATCTAAGTATACCTATACTTTAATACCTAGGTATTGCCCAACTAGAAGTTTCAAGTATTGAAAACTGAAATGTCTATTTTGTTTTTTTTATAGTTATTAATAAGGGAAATTAGTATAGTAACGTTGCCATAAATTATTATAGTAATTATTGTTCAGATAATGATATACATAAGTGTTTTATTCTAGTACTTGAATTATTTCCCACTAGCGACTCACCCTTGCTTCGCTTCGGCTTCGTCCCTAGACAAAAACAAATCTATCCCACGGGAACCGTATATTTTTCCGGGATGATATATAGCCTATAGCCTTTCTCTTTAAACGGACTATTTAATGCAAAATCAATTTTTTCAAATTGGTTTAATATTTCCTGAGATTAGCGCATTCAAACAAACAAACAAACTCTGTCTCTTTATAATATTAGTATATAGATAAGATACGGTTAGGTACATTATAAAAACCTGCTGCGGCACTGTCTGCTAATTATGCCAACTACTGCTCGTATTTGTGTATAATATACACGTAATATGAAACATTAAAATCTCACATTTCGTCTATTGTAATCGAGATGCGTCCTAAACGTTACTCAATCGATCCACGAGGAAGGAAACCTTAGCATTGCTTCGGGCTTCTGTAAACTAAGACGCGTAACTCGAGGCTGGATTATTATGTTTATGAGTGATAATTTCTTACACGCCACTGAATACCTTTCTCTTATCATAATACCTTTTCTTATAGCTATTATTGAATTATATGTCTTTATATTTATTATGTACTTAGTCATAAAGTGAAGAAAATATTTTTTATAAAACTATCTTTTCGGATTTTTTTCGCTAATATATTTTGATTTTTGAAAACGTCATAATAAGGTTTTAGACGTTTCAGGTCTTTATATAGTCGTTACAGACAGTGCCTAGCTGCAAAATTACAAAATGAATATAAAAAAATTGTAAATTCGTAATCTCTCCCGTGATCATAATTGCTGTAAAGTATTTGAAATGTCGAGAACTAAAAATCAAAATTAATTTGCGAAAAATCCGAAATAATACTTTCATATAAAATGTCAAATATTCGAATCTATGTATATATTTCAATCTGGGAAAGTATTATGACAGAGAAGAAAATAGAGAATTCTAACGTAATATTCATCATAACTATGTTCCTTGGGAACATAACATATCTTTAATTAATGTTAAAATTCTAATTTCTTCTTTAATAAGTAATCAATGTTTATCTGTACTAATATTATAAAGAGGTAACGTTTGTGAGTTTGTGACGTTGTAGGGGGTAATCTCTGGATCTACTGAACCGATTTAGATAAAATTTGGTAAGAAGATAGTTTGAGACTCTGGGAAAGGTATAGGATACTTTGTATCCCGGAAATCATCCCTTAAGGGGTGAAAATGGGGATGACTGTTTGTATGGGGAATCAATCTAGGAACGAACCCGAGCGAAGCGAGGGTGAGCCGTGAGTCGTTAGTTTGAGAACAGAAAAAGGTGAAGAGAGAACTAAAAGAACCAGATAAATTTAAATAATCAAAAAATTTTAAAACTGTTTATCATTCTTTTCAACCGACTTCAAAAAGGAGGAGGTTCTCAATTCGACTGTATGTTTTTTTTTTTTTTTTTTTTATGTTTGTTACCTCAGAACTCCGTCATTTATTAACCGATTTGGACAATTTTTGTTTTGTTTGAAAGGGTATACTTCCAGATTGGTCCCATTTAAATTTCAAAAAAAAATACCACCCCTAAGGGTGGAAAAACAACTAATAATGAATTTAACCTACTTCTAATTGTCATATTGACTTGAAACTTTGCAAGTATTTCTATTTTCGTTGATAGTACAGTGGTTCGGTGTTGTTGACCTGATCTGATGGCAAGGCCAGAAGGTGGATAGGTGGAACTCTTCAACGGCTAATAGTAGATACTTTGAGTTTGGGCTTATTTTGTTTGATTTGACAAGCCTAACACGTTAGAATCCTTACTTTGCTACTACTGTCTACACTAAAAAGGGAAAAATAAAAACTTTTTAACAAAAAAATAAAAACCGACTTCAAACAAAAGCACTAAAAAGTGAAAAATAACTGATTGGTAGTTTTCATTTACTATACATACCTAATCAAATATTTTCGAAGTCGGTGTGCTTTGGCTAAGTAATTAAAGCCTACCTATTAAATAGGTACATACCTAATCAAATATTTTCGAAATCGGTGCCAGCCCATACAAAGCAAAGCACACCGACTTCGAAAATATTTGATTAGGTATGTATAGTAAATGAAAACTACCAATCAGTTATTTTTCACTTTTTAGTGCTTTTGTTTGAAGTCGGTTTTTATTTTTTTGTTAAAAAGTTTTTTAAGTTCATGCAGAAAAAATAAAAGCTTTGAAATCTTTATCTGACTTAATTTAAATTTCTTATTATAAAATTAGTCGTTATGGAAATAAAAAGAACGTCTTCGAACCAAAATATTCAGTATTAACACCCAGTTTAAACATTTGATCGTAAACGTTGCGAAATATCCTATACAAAGATTAAAATCAGGTTTAAAACAAAAGCCAAAATTGGATTTACATTATTTACTTGTAAATAAAACATAACATGAGATAAACAGAGAAAATGTGTTTGAAGGTTATAATTGCAAGTTAAATGTTTGAAAGGATTTTCTAAGCAACTTTAAATAATTTAAATTGAAATTATTATTTTTCGGAGCTGAACGAAATACTTTAACAAAGCATCTGATGATCTGCAGCCGTACAAGCTATTACACCAATGTCATAATACTTTTATTGAAAATGACAAGAACTCTCATAAGTTCTCATAAGTTCTATGTGTTTCTTAAGAGGGATTGTGTTCATGCTAAATTGTATTACTCTCGAGGCGATGCCTTTCTCTTAGTTTATAGAAGGTTCTTGATGTAACTTACAGTAGGTATAGGATTGCATCCCCCCCAACGTGCGTTCACCTTGTCGTGGTGGGGGGGCTCAGTAGTGCCCGGCAACCCAACCGGACGCGAAGCCAAGAAACGCACAGGGAGGTGGCCCACTTCGGTGGGCGGTGGGAGGTGGCCCTCCTCGGAGGGCGGTGTACCATGCGGGTTGCTCCTGGTACTTCTCTGATAGCAGAGTGGACCTTGGAGCAACCCCGTGGTTGTTGTGGTCTGCTTTGGCAGACCTGCCGTCGGGGCGTCGTAGTTGAATGCGTAAGCGATCCTGCGACGCCCCATTAAGACGGGGGAAGGCTTTGTTGGGTTTTAGTGGGTAGTACTGGCTTTGCCGGTGAGTCCCACACCTCGTGCGTAAATGCATTTCCCAACGTTAAAAAAAAAAAAAATGGTATAGGATTGCATAAATATTATATTACTTAAATTATTATTAAATATATAAAATATCTGTAAATTGTAACAAAACACTTCATTCATACTTACATTTTTTTTTCTCTAATAAACTTTTTGGGTTTGGGTAGAGACCCCTTAACGCTTGTCTCTCGGTATACCTACACCTAGCCCTAACTCATAATAATTTGATGGATCAGATTTACAATATTGAGAGAGAACCTAGCTAGTTTTCGAAAGGCATGTGGAGTCAGTGTTTTAGTAAAGGATTAGAAAAATAAGTTATAAAAGCAGTTAGGCCAAATAAGATTTCCCTTATTAAGTTAGGTACGTACATAATTATTTAAAGAATCTACCGCCGAGATAAAGTAAGAGATCGATTTGAAGAACAGAAATTCTTTCCACGAATCAATTAGTTATATCTAACTAAATAATTATATCGTACGTCAGTGACATACTTTCAGAATATGTGTAGCTAGTTCGTTAATACATGGTAGTCTTCTTTATATATGTATATAGTAACAATTAAGCTCTATAAAACTTAATTTTTAGTTAATGACGTTTTACCTGACACTGGCGAAGCCCAAAAGAAGGGCTATAGTATATAGCAGCGGTGGGCAAGTAGTTTTAGGTGGGGTTCGGATACTGTGGGAAAATTTTAAGGAGGTCCAGAAGAAAACAACCGATAATAATTAAGTGCTATGTATTATTTTAGTTTCAAATCAAATTCTGAATTATAAAACACAAGACCTAAAATTAATGTGAGAAACTACATCGTGTTTCGTGTGTAACAAAGATTTAAAAATATTTAAATCACGTCAGTTATAACTAATTCGCACAGACATACGCACACAGGTTAGTTAGGAAACTAATCCGATTACCTAAGAATGACAAGACTAATGACGATTCAAAATAACTTGTATATACTTTATATTTTAATAAAGAATATTTTAATTGATTGATTGAATCAAACCATATCAGTTGTAGGTACTTGTAAAACAGACATAGAATAAGTACTAAGTTAAATTCTGTGACTTAAAAATATTATTTTAATTAATAAAGGTATAGTATAACTTATCCACGTATTAATTTATACTTGGTATACAAAATAATACAATATTTGGCGGTCCGAGGTTCGGCCTTTCGCGGTCCGCCTGTTGCTGACCGTTGGTATATAGTATAGATTACTCAGATATCAGATTTTCCCGCAGTAAAAAGTATCCTATATGTTGGACCCAGATAACCAGCTATCATCATACCAAATTTCATCAAAATCTGTCCAGTGGTTTTCTCGGGACGCGGTCACAGACAGACAGACATACAGACAGACAAAAATTTAAAAACTAGATTCGACTATTTCAAAAAGATTTTACAAAAAATATTTAATGTACAGATTTGACTCAGAGTTTTATTATATGTATGGATTTTATCTACATATATCGGTTGTATACTTATTACTTACGGTTTAAAAGTTAGCCAGTTCATTACCTCAGTCTTAGTATTTTTTGTAGGATTGTACTATCGATTGAGTATAAAAGCTGGCCAAATGTGAGTCGAACTTGCTCTCATAATTTCAACAATAACTTGATATACTTAACGTATTTTTTATTAGTAAATATGTAACACAAAAGCTACATTGTGTGTTTGTATCGAGCTGCCGGTGCTTGTATCCGCTATTGGCCGACTTTTTACTCTTACTGATATGCCATAACAAAGTGTTTATTGTCGTTAGTATCATAATGACTGGCTTTTCTCGTAACGACTTAACTGTAATTCGTTAATGAGCTTCATATTCGTTAAAATGTACTTATCCTTAATCCCCTCATAATTCTAGCCTTTTGTTATTATATTCCCACCGATGGCCTACAATGGCCACATTGCAAAGTGAATAAAATACTTTAACTATATAGATAGGAAATGTGCTTGATAAATAATAAGTTCAAAATTTAAAATATAACTTATTAGAATTTAGAATAAACTTTTGAAAGCTCTATTGAAGCATAATTTTGACATGAAAGCTTATCTAGTAAGTCCGCGTGGGTGATACCTTCGCCCGGGATGCGGTTCTTCTAAAAAGAGCTAAAGAGAAATCCCAACTATTTTAATATGTTTAAATACTATATTTATATAATATTTATTGAATTCCATGAAAGTCAGCAACCTTAATCCCACGCACTTTTATTATTTGAACTAGGTTTTTTTGCCTGTAGCTTCGCTCGTGTGTAAGGTACTTGATAGCAGAAATGTAAAAAAAAATTACAGTTAGAGTTTACGCAAATAAAAGTACTTTGTAATAAATATCAATGTAATAAATAAATTATTATTATATGTATTACTAGGCCTATTTAAAAATTCCAATAGGATCCCATCAAAAGCGACAAAAGCCACATAGAAACCAATACATATTTATTATCCAACCAACCTATCTATCCAACCGTTTCGAAGATTATTGGAACAAGCATACAGACAGGTAGATAGAAACAAACATTTAATTTTTTTTTTCTTATAGGTACATACTTTCTCTCATTCTGACATTACAGACAGACAGTTCAATGAATATATTTCTTGTAAATAAATCTATCTAATAAGAACAAAAACAAGTCTGATTAGGTCTCAAATGAAGTAACACCGCAGGCAGCTACTAGTGGCGAAGGTAATAGGCTCGGCAGTCGACAGGTAGGTGGCTGGTGGCACTGGCACCGACCACCGTCGGTTTCACCCAGTTGTGTCTGGGTCACGTCGGACAGCAGCCGTGTGTTTAGTACTTTAATAGTTCGTTGTGTGTTTTAACACGTGTTCAATCGATTTATTCGCGTTATAAAATCTCCCGCTAAGAATATCTAATAATAAAATGTGATGTTGCATTGTGATGTGTGTGTTTTTGGATTGCTCTGTTGGTACGTTTTATAATTTCTTGAATTCTTTTTTTATTTTGATTATATTACTCGTATACAGTTTATATATACAGTTTTTGTTTTTTTGTTGATTTTATCGAAATCATATTATGTTAATAATTTTCACGATAGTGATGGAACTAGTTATGTGCTTTATCTCTATAAATAAAAAACTTAATAGTTATATTTTTGAGATTTGTATAATAATATATAACTAATATCGTAAGTGAAATTTCATAGTTTATAAATATTTGATATATATATCCCGTTATATATCCCGTTACATGTAATTTATTTTTATTTAGTTAAGTCATCTAAATCACCGTTTTTATTGAGCTGTCGTTACAACAGTTTGTTAAAGCCCACGCGAACTATTCAACTGACCTGTAAACCTGTTTGTTAAAAAAGCCTAATGTAGTTTTTTAATTCATTCTGTTTTCCTTTTAAATTATTGTTTTCAATTCAAATCAATCCTCTTGTTAATGATTTCAAATCAAGATAATTGAATTAATTTCATGTTAGGAAAATTCAGTTTGATTTTAGAATTGAATTGAAAAAATATCACTTTAGGTATATATATTTGTTACTATAATTAGTGTTTGGCTTTTTATCAAAGTTAGGCTATTCGAGATTAATTTATCAATGAATTTGATTTGATTCGAAACAAATGACTATACCACTACGTAAACAATATGTCTTCAATATCTTCCTACACTCAAGAGGAAAAAGGAGTGTAAAACAATCATGGCATATTTTTTCGTTACACGATTAAAAGTTTTATACAACTATAAATTGTATTAAGAATAACTCTAAATATTCTATCGATCCTATTTATCTTCATGTAAATTGTACCTAGTTTCTGAGTTTGCTGAGTTTCTTTCGCCAGTTCTTTTCAGGTCTGAGGCTTCTTCTTTCCTAACTGGTAGTAGACTCATGACGTTCATTAAAAAATTGTAATAATTTAATGCTGAATAAAATATTTTGAATTTGAACTAGTTACATATTATGTATATAGAGCTTTTACAAGATAGCTTTTATAAGATATTTTAAAATAACCTGTTCATTATAATATTCATATACTACAATTGCAATTATTAATATAACATGCATTAGGTAATTTATTATTTTAGTGCTAGCACAATACAGTGGTTAGTCTACATCTACGTGAAATCATTAAAGAATGTCATCATAATATCGACATAATGTAGAATCAATCATTATTCAATATTCATTACTATATCGAAGTTCTGTCAGTTTAAACTTTCTAAGGACAAAATAGCAGAATTTTTAATAATAATGATGATGTCCTCCTGACAGATTCCGGCCACGGCGGCCAATCCCACTGAGACTAGCCATCTGCGCAGAACATAATATTATAGCACATATTGATGACACGTTTGGCTCAGTGTGTAGTGACTCTACTTGCTGTGCCAGCTGTCGCGGGTTCGAGTCCCGCTGGGGGCATTCATTTGTGTGATGAGCACGAATGTTTGTACTCCAGTCATGGGTGTTTAGATTTATAAAATGTATTTGAAGTTATATATGTGTAGTGTATCAACTATCTGGTATCCATAACACAAGCCTCGTAGCGTACCATGGAACTAGATGGTGCTGTGTGTTAATGTCCCAACTTATTATTATATTATAATTGTACGCGCAGACAAAAGTGCACTGTTTATTCCTTTTACTCTATAATTCAAATGGGACTATAATTCAACTCGAACAATGAGACAGTGCAGGATCGCTGGCTTTACGTGCTCTCCGATGCTCGGGGGTGAAACACCGCTAACGTCCAAACTTCGGGCTGTTACCGGGTTTTTCTTAAATGAAAGACTCAATAACTAAACTCAGCCCTAGCCGGGACTCGAATCCAAGACCTCCAAATGTGCCACTACACCGCCGAGGCTATTATCATTAAAAAAGGAGAATATTAAGATAGTAGTATTTTCTGCCACTATGTGCTCCTAATATTATAAAACCGGTGGTAGTCATGGTTTGTTTTTAAAAGTTAGTTGATTTAAGTTTAAAAGAATCAGAAATATGGAGGAAAATAATGCTCCATATAACGTAAACAACTCTAAGCGCATTTATTACCCACAGTCAATTGATAACAACAGTGCCTATAGGTATTGGCTTTTATTTATTAGTCTGCATTGTGTCGATTAACTGATGAATATTCGAATAAAATTTAATGCTTCGTACATGTTAGTACTAATATGCGAAAACATTCGTTTAGGTATTTCGATAGCTATCATTAATTAGTTAGAAACCTCTTTGGTTTTGACGGTTTGTTTTTTTTTATATTTGGTACTCGGAAATTGTTTCTCGTTATTTTGCTACCCATTTTTACCCCTTTGTGAGTTAGATTTTAACAAATCATAAAATGTCATTGTCAGCCTTTAGCTCCAACAGTTTGGCGATGATACGTCAGTCAATATAAGCCACTGTATATATGCGATACCCAACGTGCGTTCACCTTGTCGTGGCGAGGGAGTCTCATTATCCTCCGGCAATTCAGTCACCTCTGTGGGCGGGGTACCATGCGGGTTTCCCCTGGTAGACCACGACAACCATGGGGTTGCTCGAAGGTCCACTCTGCTATCAGAGAAGTACCAGGAGCAACCCGCATGGTACACCGCCCCCCGAAGTGGGCCACCTCCCTGTGCGCTTCGTGGCTTCGCGGCCGGCTGGATTGCCGGGCACTACTGAGCCCCCCCCCCCCCCCACACACCACGACAAGGTGAACGCACGTTTGGGGGGAATGCATAAGCGATCCTGCGAAGCCCCATTAAGACGGGGGAGGTATTGTTGGGTTTTAGTGGGTAAGACTGGCTTCTCTAGCCGGTGAGTCCCACATAACTACCAGTGTGTATAATGCAGGTCGTATATTTAAATGCATTTCCCAACATTAAAAAAAGTCAAAACTCAAAATCCATCTATGTATATTTAACTTAATCCAAAACCGTCTATTGTAACGTGAAGAAATAGAAAACGCACAAAAATAAGAAACTTTCGCATTCATAATAATTAATAGTAATATGATGCCCAAAAGTGAATAAAGACAGTTACTCTGTATATTTAAATAAAAAATCATAATTATCATAGTCAATTAATTCAGAAAAAATTTCAGGTTTAGTGAATGTCTAATTTCTATACGTGCTATTTGAACCATATCTCATATTGCACATGTGCATGTTTCGTAAACCTTAATATATTTCCTAACCGCTTCAAATTACAGCCGAAAAGTACATTCGTATTATATATGTTTAAACTAGCATTGCCCGCGGCTCCACCTGCGTTCAGATGACCAAAAACCGAATTCTTTGGTTTTACATATTAGTACATATAATCTTACAATGCGGTTTTTGTATTTTTCTCAGAAATGAGATATTTTGCCGCGGTAAAAAGTATCCTATATATTAACCTGGATAACCAGCTATCATCATACCAAATTTCATCAAAATCTGTCCAGTGCTTTTCTCGTGATGCGGTAACAGACAGACAGACAGACAGACAGACAGACAAACAAATATTCAAAAAACTAGATTCGGACACTGTATCGATAATAATGTCTATTTCAATTAGTCTCCAAAAAATATTTAATGTACAGATTCGACTTAGTTACAATTTAATTATACTTATGTGTATAGATATAATTTTAAGCAATCATGTAAGTTAGTCTTCTGGTGAACTATTCCAGTGTTGAACGAGCTGAGATATTTAGATTAAGAAAGGAAAATAAGATTGTATATTATTGGATTAAAATAAACAAATCTACTCCATTCTCTTTCACTTCACCTTTGAGAGTCATTTCTTTTACTGATATTGGCTATCAAATATATCGATTTGAATATAGTGTTATATTACTTACTTTCTAACATTTCTAGTTATTCCGCACAAAACTTGTTAACTTCATCGTAAAAATATACGATTCATAGAAAATTTATGGACCTTCCGCTTAAATTGTGAAATACTTGGTTTTCATTTCCTCATTATCTAAGTATCTATACAACTTATTCGAGTTAATGTGTATTTGCTATACATTGATACATGCATATAAGGCATCCTCTTATTGACGTAATCTAACGTAAGCATCCCTTTTAATACTTACATTTTTACGTCATAAGATTGAGTTAATTACTCGTCTTTACTTAAATAGATTGAAATATTTTAATTTTTTTCTTTAAAAAATTGTCAAGTTGCGGTTGGAATAAAAGTTTTATTGAATTTTAGTATAAACTAGCATTGCTCGCGGCTCCGCCCCCGTTCAGATGACCAAAAACCAAATTCTTAGGTTTTACATATTGGTATACTCTTACATTGCAGTTTTTGTGTTTTTTTCTAAAAAATGAGTGATTTTCGAGATTTTGAGAAGATAATCCCTCCAGTGGTTTTTCTGTGATGCGGTAACAAACAGACTAAAATTCTAAAAACTATAGATTCGGCATCTGTATCGATAATAATGTTTATTTCAATAAGATTTGCCAAAAAATTTTAATTAATGTACAGATTCGGCTTAGTTACACTTTTATTATATGTCCTATAGATTTATAAAATTTTACCGAGGCCCTAAATATCGTTTTTTTTTCCATCAAAATGTTAGACCTCAAATAGATTAGGAAAAACATATATTTTTAGTCAGAAGTGCATAAATGTCTTATAACTAGACAACTAGAGGAATAATTCTAACTAATCAGTAATTAATTACACGTCTTTGCTGCGCGATCTTGAGTATCTATTTGCAATAAATATGAGAGATGCAAGTTCCTATATGAACTGAAGTACAAGGATAAAAATACTCTACATAATATTAACGGTAAACAAAATAAAATTATTAATCGAAATTATTTAGTATTGAAATTTTATATATTAGGTACAAATAATAATCCGAAATATAAAGTACTTATATAATTTATATATATATATATATATATATATATATATATATATATATATATATATATATTTGTAATGTATATATGTACTGTTCAATAAAAATAACTGAGAACATGCAATATGCACGGAAATTCCAGATATGACTGAATACTGACTGTATGCAGTTATTTTAAATAATGTGACGACGTTATGCTGTAGATGCTTCGAAAAGCTATCATTACAGAATGGAGAGTATATCCGCTTGTGACTAATGATTTAACAATACTCTTTCTGATTGACTTTTAAAAATTCTACTCAATTCAGCTGTATTTTCGTAGGTATTATGAGATATTCGACAATTGTGAATTGTTTTTTTTTTATGAAAATATTATACAAAAATTATATATAAAAATTCCAAAATCCATCCATGGTTTAAAAAAACACTTTTATTCTAGTACGACAATAATAAAAAATGCTTATTACATCTTTATTTTCTGAAGTAGAAAAACTCTGTTCCAGAAGCAAATTGAAATAATATTGTAAATGATTTTCAAATCGTCTCGCCTTTTTAAACAATAAGTATTATTAATTAGTATAAATAACTATAATGATCTCGTCAGTTAAAGAATATAATAGCCTATTTCAAATTTCTAGGAATAACTGTTTTGTTAATCACATTTTAAAACTAAATCTTAATGGTTACTTTTTTATAACACGCCCGCGTTCAGATAACCAAAAACCGAAGTCTTAGGTTATACATATTATACTCTTAAATTGCAGTTTTTGTATTTTTTTTCAGAAATGAAATATTTTCCCGCGGTAAAAAGTATCCTATATGTTGACCCGGATAACCAGCTATCACCATACCAAATTTCATCAAAATCCCTCCAGCGGTTTTTCTGTGATGCGGTAACAGGCAGACAAAAATTTTAAAAACTATAGATTCGGCCTCGGTATCGATCATAGTGTTTGCTTCAATAAGATTTTCCAAAAAATACCTAATGTAGAGATTCGGCTTAGTTACAATTTTATTATATGTATAGATTTATTCAATTTTATTTCTTGCACTATGTACATATGTAATTACAGCTTAATAATTTAATAAATAAGTTAGTTACATGAGTCAGTACATATACTAGCGGTTCAGGTAGCGTCCCTAGGTATATACGTTTTAACGGTTAATATGGAATAGATAGACTATCAACTATATTACTGCTCCGCTCCCTTGGGTAGTACCATGTGAAATATAGCCTACAGCCTTCCTCAATATACGATTCTAATGCAAAAAGAATTTCTCAAATCAGATTAGTAGTTCTTGAGATTATCCTGTTCAAACAAACAAACTCTGCCTCTTTATAATATTAGTTATACATACATAATTTTGAAATATGAACTAAAATAACCAATAATAATTTAGTAATAGATACAATTTACTAGAAAATTTTACTACATCCGCAGTTTAACTATGACGCACGTTAAATAAAATTTCTAATGATAATAAATATCACGTAATATCAATAAATGAAAGTGAAAGACTTCTAGAAAACGCAGTCTTAAGATTTTATTTTAATTACTATTGCTTTGACTGTAATGCCTGTAATAAAATACGAGTATTCTACACGGCTTTGTGTATTTTTATGGTTTCTTCACAATCTATTTACGCTACTAGAGGTACATATTTGTTAGTCGTTTGCAATATCAATTAAAGTTACATTAAAATAAGAGTCAATACAACCACTCATTACATGCAATGTGTGTTTTAAAATATGATTTTAATATTCTGAATTATTGTTTGGTTGGTTTTGTATGTTTTTCTATGTATGTATGTATAAGTATTGTATGGTTTTGTAATAAGAGCATGTGACTATCAAAGTGTTTACATATTATAGGTATTGTAATTTAATAAAACTGCCTCGGTGGTGTAGTGGCTAGCATGTACGGCTGCCCACTCGGAGGTCCTGGGTTCGAGTCCCGGGTCGGGCGAAGTTTAGTTATTGAGTCTTTCTGTATAGTAAGTCTCAGTAACAGCCCGGTGTTGGGAAGTTGGCGGCGTTTCACCCCCGTGCCTCGGAGAGCACGTAAAGCCGTCGGTCCTGCGCATTAACTCTACTGGTCGTGTCGAGCAGTCGTCCCACCGGAGTATGGGAGTGACAGGAATAGAGAGTGCACGTTGTGTCTGCGCGTACACTTGTGCACTATAATATCTCCTGCGTAGTTGGCTAGTCTCAATGAGATTGGCCGCCGTAGCCGGAATCGGCTAGGAGAACATCATCATTGTGATTTAATAGATCACCTACATATACATGACCTTTATTTTTGAAGTATTCATACTTAACATAAAATGTACTTAATTTTTCGTCATTTAATTTAGACAATGAAATCATTTATTGTAATAAATGTACTTAAAATCCAAAAAAAACCTCTTAACAGAATATCAAAAACTATGATATTTTGGTTCATGTGCTTGATATCTTCATTAGCAAAGTAAACATCTATACATATAATAAAATTGTAACTTAGCCGAATCTGAACATTAAATATTTTTTGGAAAATCTTATTGAAATAAACATTATTATCGATACAGAGGCCGAATCTATAGTTTTTAGAATTTTTGTCTGTCTGTCTGTCTGTCTGTTACCGCATCACAGAAAAACCACTGGAGGGATTTTGATGAAATTTGATATGGTGATAGCTGGCTATCCGGGTCAATATATAGGATACTTTTTACCGCGGGAAAATATCTCATTTCTGAGAAAAAATACAAAAACTGCATTGTAAGAGTATACTAATATGTAAAACCTAAGAACTTGCTTTTTGGTCATCGGAACGCGGGCGGAGCCGCGGGCAATGCTAGTCTTACAATATAAAGTAGGTATGCTCTTAATCCTTCTGTTAATCATTAAGGTCTTATCTCGCCTTACGTTAACTTTAGCCAATATAATATCTTGTAGAAATCCGAAGCCGTAATATGTAACGTGCGTTAAGGCCATCTTCACACACCAGCAACGATTAGCAAAGCTAACATGAAGTAATACGGTTTTATCGTTTTACATCATTATACAGAAGAATGTGTGTGTGTGAAATGTTCAAAAGACTTCTATCGCCAAATTCAAAAAAAATGTTAAAGAACGTTTGTGTGCTAAAGGCTATTATAAAATAAATGATTTTATAGAAGATGGCACACCTTGGGAATGAAATGATCGCCTCCAGGCTACTTCAACTTGATAGAAATATTGTAAATTATAATCTTACTTTAAAAAAAATATAATTTAATATTGGTCCCGCTGAGTTTCTTTCGCCAGTTCTTCTCAGGTCTGACGCTTCTTCTTTCCGAACTGGTAGTAGTAGACTCATGACGTTCAGTAAAAAATTGTAATAATTTAATGCTGAATAAAATATTTTAATTTTGATTTTTTTGGATTTTTGAATGAGATGTCTTACTGAAAAAGCATATTAGTTTAAAAAGATGCAGCAACACGTCTATGTAAGTAAAACAAAGTTCTTATATAATACCCACTTCCTGTTAAGATTTATGGTTTTCATAAATGAAGATCAATTTCTCAATCAATGGACAATAATTAACAAACTTAATAAATTAATTATGCTTACAGCTTACATTATAATGTATGGACTTTATAACACACGTTTTTAAAAAAGAAGTTAAAATATACCATAATATACCGGTCGTACCGAAAATCAATATACCGGTACGGCCGATTTGTCAATCAAATGCAGATAAATGTGTTCACAGTTCCGTTTCCTATTGCGTTCTTTAACTCAACATAATATGTTTTCCTCTTTCTATCGGAACTCGTATCGAATATATATTGTAAGTGGGTCAACTCTGCACGCGAGTACACGCGATTAGCTAAGCTATGTGAGGTAATGTTACAATCAATGCAATCTATACAATTTTGATGAATGCCAGCCTACATTTTAATTTTTAATTTTATGGATGGTCGAAATAAATTAATGTAATATTATTTAATGTCGATTTATGGCTGTTTCTACTTGCTATGTAGAGATAGTGATGCTACACTGTCCAAATTCCTCTAAGTCGTAGATATACATACATAATTTATGTACAAGTTTTAGAATAGTTGCGTGTGTGTATGTCTCCGCTTGCATAATACTGTGTTCTTGCGTCAACTTGTTCTTTTCTTTCTATTTCGCTTTTTACGCAGTCGGGTTTTTTAATTTTTTAATTAGTTAAGCTGTTCTCGCTTTTTGGCTACCTCTCGTATCGATATTTGTTTTAAGTCGCTTCTGTTATGCTTGTACTAACTTGAAATGCTCGTTCCAGGTGTTGATTTCGACTTAGTGAATATTCGTAAGAAAGATCTATTAATACTTTCTTAGAATAATACTTAGATTTACGCGAATATTTGACATTTTAAATAAAGCTATCTTTTCGAATTATTTCGCGGATTTATTCTCTCCCGTGACCATGATTGCTGTAAAGCATTCGGAACCAAAAATCAAAATAAATCCGCGAAATAATCAGAAAAGATGGTTTTATTTAAAACCATCTATTAATTTCGTTTTGTAGCAGCAGTATAAAGGTCATAGAGCAACACCAGCCGTACGGAGCTCGTACAAAAAGTTATAAATACATGTACATAATTTCATGTTTAAATGAAAATTTTAAAACTTTATTATTAAATAAATAGTTAATATAAATAACAGTTTACTATACATATATATACCTACACATCAACTGTTATATAATATTCATTATCATACTAATTGTAGATCGATATAAGTTATGATAGAATCTGTTTAAAGCTTTGCATTAAAAATTCTGCGGATGTTTTACTTTCCCTAAAGGGCCGCGCGCATAAACTGGTTTTCGAGGTCAAATCAACAGAAAACCTCTAGGAATTTCTTGCTAGGTTAATTAGACCCGGTTCATATACATTTAACATACTTTTAGAAGTACTCGAAAAATGCAACTAATTATTTTTAGATTTAGCTACATTAATTATAATTATTAATATCATTATTTTATACCAATGATATAATATTAGGAAAGTAACAAGCAAATGGGCCTAAAAAGATATCCTGATTACTTTATTATAGTTCTAGCGACTCACTCTCGCTCCGCTCGGGTTCGTCTCTAGGAACGTGTTACCGGTTAGTATATGTAGATTTCTCAGAGATGAGATATTTTCCCACAGTAAGAATATCCTATATGTTATCCCGAATGCCCAGCTATCATCATACTTAATTTCATCAAAATCTGTCCAGTGTTTTCTCATGATGCGTTTTCAGGCAGGCAGACAGACAGACAAAAATTCTAAAAACTATAGATTCGGTCACTATCGATAATAATGACTATTTCAATAAAAAAATTAAAAAAATATTTAATGTACAGATTCGATTCAGTTATCATTTTATTATATGTATAGATTATAGTTTTTATCAGATCAATAACCGAACGAATCACGTTGTTTAAATAACTGTCCTAAAGAATTGCCTATAAGTAACTTATAAATGGCGACCATACAAACATTCACACCTATTTAACCCTTATATGGGATTAGTTTTTTATAATAATCCTTAAGTGGTCATCTTCAAAGAAGAAATTCTTGTGCAAAATTTTACGCTTAGTTACCTCCATATATGTATATGTCATTGAGTAAATTAATAAAACCGGTTTTATTAAATAAATGACGGTTTGCCTCATAAATAATAATAAATCTACATTAAATTCTAAGTTATAAGGTTCTAACGCCATATGCTGTACAACATACGTTGAACTCTGTATTGTTTCAGCACACAATGCTTATTATTACAAACGGCTGCGTCCGGCCGTTAAGTTAGCCTTGGTACGTGATGCCTTTTATACTTGGGTTTCCTTTAAATTTTAAAAGATTTTACTATTTTAATTATTTTTTAATTATTTGTATCGTGTCGTTTGTTTTTTTGTACATTTAATTAATCACAAAAAATACGAAATTATTAAGAAATAAATTTCTATTAAGCCTTAAGCTTAGAGTATACATAGCTTATCTATACTCTAAAGCCTTAAGTCATTTTAATTTACATACATACATAATATATCACGTAGATGGAAAGTGGAAACCATGATTTTTGTTTTTAATCTATGAAGAATAAAGATAAATAAAATTGAAGTGTCTATTTGTATGTAATGTTAAATATAAATGCATATAAAATTATTTGCGGTAATTAAACGAAATTTTTTAAATATTTTGTCCGTCTATTTGTTCCGACTCATCTTCGAAACGGTTGGACTGATTTTGACGTAACTTTCACTAGCAGATAGCTGATATTATAAATAGTAACTTAGGCTACTTTTATTTTAGAAAAAGAGTAAGGGTTCCGCTTAAAAAAATTAAAACGCACCCAGGGGCGCACCCGAGTGAAGCGAGGGTACGTCGCTAGTTTAAAGTAAGTCAATAATACTTCGAATTCACATCCCTAATACTAGTGCTTAGTTGATTTTATATGTAATATTATAAGGAAATAAACTTGTAAAGTATTTTTTTTATTTATGATGATACAAACAAATATGTACATGTAAATAATTCCATTATAATTTCGATATACTTACTGTCTGTACTATGTTGTTTTTGTTATGTCACCTAATAGAGCTCTTAAAAGTTTTAAGTTTAAACGTATCGTTATACATATATTATAGAGACACCATGTTTGTAAAACAATGCTTCTATGTTATTAAATGTAACGTCTGACGTGTGCTATCATTAGTGGGTGTCATATCTTTTGTTTTAATCTCTATTCGATTTTCATTCTGTGACTGGCATTTTTAACTGTCATTGCACAGGATAGTAATAAAGTTTTAAATAATTATTTTTCTTAAAAAGCAACACTAATAAATTTTTAAGAAACTAAAAAAACTCACTTTTTACCAATTGTAATACAAACAAATTGCCAAAATGAATTAAATGAAATCCAAACTCATTTTTTCTCAAATCATTAAAGAGTGCCATTACCAAGCGTTTGGCTCCATCATCAGATCTGCTAGATCGAAAATTTCAATACTCAGTAGTCAGCCAGTAAGTTTATTCGTTACAAGGAGAACTAATTTTTACATTATTTTGCAATATTTTGTATGTTAAACCGAAGTTTTCATAATTTTACCTTCAATGTTAAATAAAGAAATACTTTGAAGCGAAATGAAAGTATATATATATATATATATATATATATATATATATATATATATATATCATACATCAAAAATGTTAAACATTACATTTAGAAATTGAAACGGTATGGCTTGATAAAAGTTTCTTATGGTCGATTTCCCCAACCTCACCTAAGTTTAAGGGATCCCCTAAGCATAGTTAGGGGGCTGTTAGGGGACAGTTTCTGTTTCACCGACAGTTAAGGGTCACCTAAATGTTAAAATGCCACCTAAATATAGATACTAGAAATACGGGCTCTGACGATAGTAAAACGAAATTTAATTTAGGGGCTAATTTAGGAGAACTTTTAAGCTGGGGATCCCATACGTAGGTGGCAGTTTATGGGATGTTAGTGAAATCGGGCATTAGTATTTTAAATAAAGTTTCTTCGCAGTTTGGTTTTTTACGAGATTCTGAGGTCGGTAGTTAAAGCTATTTTAATGTAAAGACGAACAGTCTTTACATCAAAATACACAACGTAAAAACACTACAAAGCCATTCAGAGCATCAGATTTCTATCAGAATCAATCAGAATCCTGTACTTTTAAAACAGACTAAATTCTCAGAATCTATCAATTTCAATCTCAGTTTCCATAGTGCTTATAATATTTTAGTCCATTAAAAAATATTATTGCATAACATAGTACAAGGTGGTAGGCAAACAATATGCGGGCGAGTACTTTATTGCTTACTTATCAGAGCATGAAATAGGCATTATTTATATTTATTATTACGTTATTCTTATGCGTGTTGACTAAAATTATTATTGAAACTTCGAATATAATTATTAGAAGTTTTAAAAAGTAATAAATGAAAAGTTTATTTCGTTTTTTGTTAACGTTGCCAAATTTACTCAGCCAAAACGCAAGGGTTAGCAGACCGCTGGGACTCACCGATGCTTGGGCGCTGGATGCCACTGCACAAAGTCAGTTAACTAACTTCAAGTACCGGAGAGAAACTATTTTACTACGAATATGTATCTATATACAATCTATCCATATTATACAATCTATCCATATTATACAATCTACAAAAAAAACTGTTTGGCTTTATGTTATACAGCGATTATGTATTTATATAATATTGTTCTTACAAAAGTACTAAAATCGCAATTAAAAATGGGGGGTGGCGGTGGGAGGGTGAAAAATACTTTACGGCCTATTTTCATACCTACCGAATATACAAATAAAATCATTAAAATCGCTCGAGCCGTTTCGGAGGTGTGCCAACCACAAACACCCGTGACACAACACATTTCTATATTAGATCATAGATATTTTATTATTTTATTATTAAATTGAATTGGGTTCATAAATATAAGCATCAATTTACTATGGATAATTGATCTAAAATAAATACTTGTTATTATTATTATATAAAGTAGAAAACATATAAATAATAATCATAATTTGAGCTCGTTAAAACTTCAATAGCCAGGCTTTTTGTTACTAATGGTCAAATATATTTTATAATCACAACACAAATGGATGAAAAAATTGTATAATCAAACAACTTTCTTGTAAATGTTAATCAAATGGTTAAACCATTTAATTTCTAAATGCTGTCATGCTGTTGTATTTATTATATGACAACATCCATAACTTATGGTAACTGCAATTTAAAATCATGCAATCAATTTAGTTTGTGATTAGTAAAAGTGAAAACAATTTCCCCCCAACTATTTTCAAATAAATAAAAAAAAATGGGTGCGTGTAACCTTTACGCGCGGTTGAAGTAAAACTTCTTTGGCAAATATCGCAATTAAATTAAAAGAAATCAAGAATTAAATAAGGCATATTACAATCATATATTTATAGAATATCATATACGGAAAGAATATAATATTATATATTTGTCAGGCCATAACAACGGTTACCATGGAAAAATTCCACCATCTAGTTCAATGGTAAGCTACCGAGGCTTGTGTTATGGATACCATATAGTTGATGCACTACACATAATATATAACTTTAAATACATACATATTATAAATTTAAATACCCATGACTGGAGTATAACATCCTGGCTCATCACGCAAATGAACGCCCTCAGCGGGACTCGAACCCGCGACCGTTGGCACAGGAAGTAGGGTCATTACTCATTACAAACTGAGTAAAACGTTTCGTCACTATAGTAGCACATAACCTCCAGTGAAATAACCATTCGAGATATCACAGGATTATAAAGAGTTTATTAAAAAAATCAACGTTATGGATCTGAATCAAGAAAATATTGTACATACAGTTATAATGTAACTAAACTAACAATTTGTGTGTCATTCAGCGAGTTAATTATGATGTTTTTCTCTATGCTTAAAATCCCTGTAACAAATGTTGCTAGTTTGATTCTCCTTTGGGGTAAATACTTTTCGTAGAGTTAATTTAATAATCTATACAAATGTTTATATAACATGTAAAGAATTTTTGACGTGAAAAAATTATATCATGTAATTATTTTGAATAGTAGTTATGTTATATATAAAGGACAAAACACCAATCGGTATGAAGTACAATGATATGTAGACACTGATTATTATACCTAGTTCTATTTGTATTCGGTCATTTTCGATTAATCGAGCTGCAGAACCGTTATTGACAGTTACACAAACTGGCAGCGTTACTGTGGTTTGACCTTGTGCAAGACTGACAAACTGTTTGGTTTCATTTCAAAAAGAGGTTGGCATTAAAATAAAGACTAAGCAAAATAATCACCTTTGTTTGTTGTAGGTTCTGATGTTCCAACGAATCACACAGTCCTTAGTCTTATTACGTCTTTTGTATCCGTCTTCTTATGTGCTCATATCTTTCGAAAACTTGCTAGGTTCTTTTAGACATGTATGTATGGTTTTCTCACGATATTTAACTTCACCGTAAGTCAACCACCTTTCCTTTAAGGATGAAATATTTCCTGAAATTAATATAGAAAACCACTTGATTAAAGTAGGTGTAATCATTAAAAATAATTCTGAAAAAGGCTTCAATTTGCACAGATATCGCATACAAAAAAAAATCATACTATTTAAAAAAACAGCAACAAAAACATTGAATTACATCGTTGACGATTTGGTAGAACTTGCAGTTGTAACCTGTTCATTATTTTATAGAGATAAGATTATAGAGAGATAAGAGAGTATTTTCATCTCTTTCAGGTTATTATATAATAATATAATTTTATATATATATATATATATATATTTATTTATTTATTTGTAAATACAATATATACATAGTTACAAAATTCACTTTCATAAGTTTTTCTACATATAAAGATCTGTAAAGAAAATAAGTACGTAATAACTCATTACACGCGTCATCTTTGAACGTCGTAAACAAGTAGAAAATTGTTACTTTCAACAAAGCATTAGCTTGTAGATAATCACACTTAGTTTCGCTTAGATCAAGAATTGCTAGTATTATAGTACCTATACCTAATAGTTACACGCTACAACAAGAGAAATATATTTTACAACATGCTGTTACTTCGACAACTGCTTCTTTGTTATCCGTATTATATCCATATTATCCGTATTATTAATATTATAAATGTGAAAGTTTGTCGGTATGTATGGATGTTTGTTACTCTTTCACGCCAGAATGGCTGAACGGATCTGGATAAAATTTGGCACAGAGATAGATTATAGTCTGGAATAGCACATAGGCCACTTTTTATCCCGGAAAAAACTATGGTTCCCGTGGGATAGGTTTGTTTTTGGTTTCCTAGAGGCGAACCCGAGCGATGCGTGGGTGAGCCGTTGGTTAAAAATAATTTAATTACATGAATGTTGACAATTTCTGCAACTCACATTAAATTACTTTTTACTAAAAAGTCATCATTCTACACTTAGTGTCAGTTTTTTTAAATGTATATGGAAGAACCTCTGGTGTAGGTACAACTTATTCGTTAAAAAATAATTATGAATATCGATGACTACCTCCTTTTGTTTTACTCGATCAAAATAAAAAAAAACAAAATCGATTGACAAACATAGGAGAAAAAGATACTGAATTGTTTTATCTGTGGCTATTCATATATAGATTACCGGACCAATGATAAAAATAACTACCCACTTGTTTGTTTTAAACCATGCACTTTTTACACTGTCAGTAGAAAAAAATATTAATTTGAAACCATAAACAATTGTATAACTAAACACCTATTAGAAATAGAGGTAATTTCTATCACGTATTAACTTTCGAGCTTTGGATGCGCGTGCGCATTTCAAATTCGTAATTGGCGACACGCGACGTTGCGCAATACGCACGGGATCATACACTTCCTAAGCATACCGGTTTTATTTCACTAATAAAACGCATTAACAGGTTTTTGCTATTGGTATGACATATTGTGCAGCATATGTTTATACAATATTTTGACATTATCGTACCGGAACGAACAATCTGGTATACCTATTTTAAGAACAGAAACAACAGAAAGAAGATATTACACAGTCACAGACTACAAATACATTTTTTTTTTAATTAATATCTATTACAATTTTAATAAATAAAAGTATACACTTACTTATTTTTCTTCTATTTGAAATATAAATCGCTCATATTTTCTATATTTTAAAACGGTAGATTCTACATGGAACTCCATTCTCTACATGTGACTCGTTCTTGTCTAACCCAATAAATCGCATTTAAAAGCGCTAATCGAACTTTCCCAGGGCAAGTGAAAGCGCACGGCTGACCTTTAGTTCAACAGCCCTAGAAATACCATCAAACAAGGTACTTAAATGATAAGAGCAAGGTATAATTTTACTTTCTGATCTCGTTATCAATATGTTGGTACCCATAATCCATCGTAATCAATTTTATAATACACTAGCATTGCCCGCGGCTTCGCCCGCGTTCAGATGACCAAAAACCAAATTCTTAGGTTTTACATATTAGTATACTCTTACATTGCAGTTTTTGTATTTTTTCTCAGAAATGAGATATTTTCCCGCAGTAAAAAGTATCCTATATTTTGACCCGGATAATCAGCTACCACCATACCAAATTTCATCAAAATCCCTCTAGTGGTTTTTCTGTGATGCGGTAACAGACAGACAGACAAAAATTCTAAAAACTATAGATTCGGCTTCTGTATCGATAATAATCACTATTTCAATAAGATTTTCCAAAAAATATTTAATGTACAGATTTGGCTTAGTTAGAATTTTATTATATGTATAGACTAGTTTTCGCCCTCGACTCTGCTCACGTGGTTTATACAACGTCGCTAAGGTTGTTGCGTGATGTTAGTTGTCTTATAACTTTCCTCAATAAATAAACTATAAAGTGCAAAAAGAATTTATTAAATATGTCTTGAATATAAGTTCTTCAAAAAATAATGGTAATCTCTTCAGCTAAGCTTTGCATTATATGTACATATTAGCCTTTGTTTATGTTTATCATATTAAAAAACCATTATTATAAAGAAGTAAAGTTTTATAAGTTTTCAAAAGACATGTGAAGTCCGCCAACCCGCACTTGGCCAGCGTGGTGGACTATGGCCTGATCCCCCTCGTATTGAAGGGAGGCCCGTGCCCAGCAGTGAGACGTTAAAAAGGGCTGAATACAAAGTTTATAAATTTTTGAGTTTGTTTGTAGAAAGTAATCTCTGAACCTACTGAACCCATTTAGGTGAAATTTGCTATAAAGATAGTTTCAGATCCTGGGAAGGACTTAAGATAGTTTTTATTCCGGAAATCATCCCTTATGAGGGTGAAGAGGGGGTTCGAAGTTTGTATGGGGAATGAATCATTTCTCAAGTAAGAGTTATGAAACTGAATCATACATAATGTTTCATCTGAACGGGTGCGCAACTTAGACCAGCTTGGCAACTGGCTTCCTTCAAGGCGGCAGATCCCTGAATCATACATACATATGTATATATATTATATATATTACATATGTACTATAATACATAGTCTACCTATGCCATACTAACCGTTAAAACGAACTTAGAGACGAACCCGAGCAAAGTGCGGATGAGTCGCTAGTTTATTAATAAACTTCACAGACTTATATAATCAATACTTGTTTACAATAAAGATATTACTATTCTTAAAATAGCAATAGGAAACAAGCATACAGCTCTTTCTCTTCACACTTGTGGAAATCATTTTTTTTTTTAATGACTTTCTTGTAATTTGTCAACCGACTTCAAAAAGGAGGAGGTTCTCAATTCGACTGTATTTTTTTTATGTTTGTTACCTCAGAACTCCGTCATTTATTAACCGATTTGGACAATTTTTGTGTTGTTTGAAAGTGTATACTTCCAGATTGGTCCCATTTAAATTTCAAAAAAAAAATCAAGCACACCGACTTCGAAAATTTGATTAGGTATGTATACTATAGTAAATGAAAACTACCAATCAGTTATTTTTTACTTTTTAGTGCTTTTGTTTTTTATCTGGACATACTTAGGTTTTCGCTTTTCTATATTGTAATTTTTTAAACACAAAAGTACTATGAAAGCACGTCCAATTTACAACAAAACATGTTTTATCCTAAACGACGAAAATAATACGTTTTAGGCACATAGCATGTAATTGCGCTCAAAAACTCATAATTTGGCCCACTTTTAGATAAACACGGTTTTTGTTCATCGCATACTTCTTCACATACGGTTACCGTTATTCTAGTAAACAACGTTTTCAAATCCTTACTTCATACGTCCTGCTATAGCGGATAGTCAAATAATATTGGATGTGCGTGATTTTTTGCATAGATATATATGTAGTTTATGGGCTGTATAGTGACTATATATCAATATATCCACAAGTTTTTCAAATTCTGCTCAAATTCAAAATTGCTTATACTAATTTTAATTACGTGGTTTTATTTATTATTATTTTTTTAATTCCTAACTACTTTAAATAAAACGATAATAAAAATATAGAGTTAGATAAAATGAAATACTTTATAGTTTTTTTTGTTTCTCTTACTTGTTTGCCCATCAGTAGTAGTGTTAAAAGATGGTAAGTAAATAGGTGTAACGAGGATCATATTGATAAGTTTGTTAAACCTAACTTCTAATATTTTTATTGTGAAAAAAATTAAATCAAAATATTATACTTTATTCAATTAGACTTTTGCAAGCGCTTTTGAAAAAAGTATCTTTCCGAATTTTTTAGTGCATTTAACATTCTCATTCTCGACGACAAAACCAAAATAAATCCGTATAAATATCCGTAAAGTTTTATTTCAAACTAGCGGCTCACCGTCGCTTCCCTCGGGTTCGCCTCTAGAAAAGCATAAACAGATCTATCCCACGGGAACCATACATTTTTCCGGGATAAAAAGTAACGTATTTATTATTGTGATGTATGAACTATATTATTGTAGAGTTTCATTAAAATCAAATTAGTAGTTTTTGTGTACTAAGCTGTATAAGTTACTATAGTTTTTTAACTATCCTATACAATATATAAATTATTATAGCGGCTACTATGTATAAATTATTATAGCGGCACAATGTCTGAGCTCGGCCTAAACGTTACCCACTTATTGGCAACATCTCACCTTTGTTCTATACAGTACAATCCATTGTCATTCAGATCGCCGTGAAATCATGGTGTCATGGTGTACAATAACAGGACACTTGCAGAAGTAATAACAGATAGCAATTCGTGACGGCATACTTAATATTTACAATGTTGTTGAGAATTTGAAATTAATAAGTTTCTAATGCTTCTGTTTTCACCTTTTGGAACCAATTAATCATTCATTTTGCAATTATTAGGTATATTAAAATTCTTGTTATTCATATTTAAATATTTTTTTTCTCTTTTCGTTACTTTATAATATTTTTATTCAAATTCTAGTCAGGCACTTCTAGAACCACTAAATGTACTGAAACAAAAAAAAAGCAACTGCGTAAAAAGCGAACTAAAAAGAATAGAACAAGGGTACGGAGAAACATAGTACTATGAAGTCGGAGACACATACATACACAGCTATTATAAAACATGTACATATTTTGTGTCTCAGACTGCTTAATACTATGTTCCTTCGTATACTTGCTCGACATTTTTAGTTTTGTTTAACTTCTTATCCTAAATTACTTTTAATCATGTATGTTGTATATACTTTTGAAATCGCCTCTTCAAAACCCATATTTTGATACTCACTCGATTGATTCGGAAGGAAAAAATTTTTCAAGACACAAATTAACGTCTAGGATCTACGATTTTGATTTTTAATATTATGTATTGTGTATATTATACATATATCTTATGACACTCGCGATATCAAGACGAATCGAATGACGTACATTATCAAAATCGGTAGTAGTTACGACGGAACATAGAATCGGACATACATACATACATGCATACAATTCGAACACATACCCCTCCTTTGGGCTTCGCTACAGTCGTGTAAAAATTAGCCTATGTGACTCTTAAGAAAATAAAGTATATTGTATATTATCTGTGAAAAAAAAACACTACGAACACCTAAAACTAGTAGTGAAAAAGAAAATACATTCTGTTATATTATTAATTATTTATCAATCTTATTATGTAGTCAAATGTTATGTTGAGAAAGCACAGAGATGTGTTAGAATTTCTATAAAGATTTATGGCATAGGAAAATCAAAGTGTGAAAATATTCAGTAGGCATACGCGAACAACCTGCGGTTCCATACAAGGTTTACAAAAGGAAGGTAACACTTACACGACCTTACGAATGTTTCTTCCGGATATCTTTGAGAACACTAAATGGGATTTGAATTCGAAATTTTATATGAAATTACCGACTTACTTTCGCTTCGCTTGGGTGAGCTATACTCTAAGCGCGTTAAAGTAGCCATGTGTTACAACAGGTCTATAGTCTCTCTGTGAGATAAATTTCATCCATTCAGCTTCAGGGTGAAAGAGTAATAAACATACACACATACATCGGTAGTTAATATTATAAATGTGAAAGTTTGTGAGTATGGATGTTTGTTGCTCTTTCACTCCAGAACGGCTGAACGGATCTCGATGAAATTGGGCACAGAGATAGATTACAGTCTGGAATAACACACAGGCTATCATAATGTTTATCCCGGAAAAATGTGCGGTTCCCGTGGGATAGGTTTTTTTTTTGTTTTCCTAGAGGCGAACCCGAGCGAAGCGAGACTGAGCCGCTAGCTCCTAAATATATAGACCGCTATCGATATACCTTTGCAAAAACATTAATATTTGTCTCTTTAATCTCTACCAAGACTCTATTGCTCAAAATCTCAAAATATAAAGTGTCGTCAAAATATAAAAAAACGTTGTATAAACAGATATATTTAGATGTTTATAAGGTCAATGACCTTACCTCGATTTGTATACGTATGGCTATAGTACCCAATTTGGACAAGTTGTGGGAGACAACAACTTGCGATTAATAAAACACAGGTTTTTATATATTTTTTAAGTATATCCAACGTCTATATTACCTATTTTAAACCTGTAACAAGTTAAAGAAACGTGTTGTTACGAATAATTTGTTGAATAATATAATATTTGGCGTACTCAAAGTACCTGACTTTATGCCGGAGGTCACACGTACGATTTCATGTGTCAATTGTTTGTATGGGTTATACCAACATTTATCACGTTATATCCAAACTTTCCGTAACGGAATCGGACCTTCAATAAAGAATACTTGTTGCATTATTCAATTAAATTCAAAATATTTTATTCAGTATTAAATTATTACTAGTTTTTTACTGAACGTCATGAATCTACCACCAGTTCGGAAAGAAAAAGCCCCAGTCCTGTGAATAACTGGCGAAAGAAGGTGAAAAGCTAGGTAAAGTTATGTTAGGATATATTAGGTTTTCTTACACGGTATAACTTTTCAACCGACTTCAATGAAGTAGGAAGTACCAATTCGGGTGTACGTTTTTTATGTATATTACGCAATTTTCACGAATTTGGTACCACTTTTAATTATATTTATTTACAAAAAGGTCATGGGCACCTCGAAGATGATTTCATGTAAAAAAATCTTGAAGGTTATTATAATTATTTTTAATGTGATTTTAAAGTCGATATAGTTATTAGATTATATTATATAAAATAAATCACGTTAATACATCACTATTGTGGTGTGTTACATAGGATTAAGTAAAAACTGGTTAAACATTAAGTTTCTAGACCTAAGTGTCATGTCAGCCGCAATAACGTGAGAGCTTTATAACAATGCGCAGTTCGTGATATTTTATCTGGAAAACAGTACGAAATTTGTATATTGTTTCAAATTAATACTTTCGCTTGCATTATCATTTTTTACTTGAATTTAAGTTCGCCGGATATGTTTATTTATAACTAGCGACTCATCCTCGCTTCGCTCGGGTTCGTCCCTAGGCTGATTCCCATACAAACTTTCATCCCCATTTTCACCCCCTTTAGGGATGATTTCCGGAATAAAAATATCCTATGTCCTTCCCAGGGTCTCAAACTATCTTATTACCAAATTTCATCTAAATCGGTCCAGTAGTTTCTGAGTTTATTCGTTAGAAACATACAAAAGTACCAAATTACAAATCATTCCTCTTTATAATAGTAATGTAGAAAACTAGTGTTGTCCTGTGATCGAAATTAGATTATACCTAATCAGTGTTGAATTTTATTTAATATTTTACACATTTACTAAAACATAGTCTAAGAGTTCTTTGTTCTATCGTTAAAATTGTTTTACATACAAGCTATATGTTATTTATTTGTCATGATTTTACTACAATCTAGAGTGAAATAATAAAAACTGACTCGCACTTGATTTATTTTTAAGGACTTCCAAAACACACATTTGAAGTTAAATATAAGCGCTATCTATTACGTATTAAAAGATAAAGCCCTTTAAAATTGCTGAAAATCTTAATATATAAGTAAGAAAAAGCAGATAGAAAAAATATTCTTATAGAATTAAATCTCTATATTTCTATATTATTTTTGGATATAACTAGACTAACTTAAAAAAACGTTAGAAATAATGAACGACTCATTAAAATTTTGCAAAAGCTAAAACTACTTTCGCTTTTAGATCGTTTGTGACGAATCACAATCCACTTCATCTTTGGTGGACTTATGTTCAGAATTGCATTTTTATATAATATTTTTAATTTGCAATAAATTATATCGATGTTGCTGGTTACGTACATATACTAAATTATTTTATCATTTTAATTGTTACAGATGGCGTAGAAAACCGGTTAGAGAAATCCAACACAAATGCTGTTAAACAATCTCATGGAAGGCGAATCGAAGAATCCTAAGCACTTAATATCTTCGATCAAGAAATTTAATACAGACGAAAAAGATCGCGATACTATTAAAACTCTTTTGAAAGATTTTATCCTATCCGATTCTAATAACATGGCTATAAAACAAAAACCGAGCTTAAACGAAAAGTGTATATACTCAGTACCAATGAAGCCCTCATTCTCACCCACAAATCAAAGATTCAAATCAATTGATGAAGCAAAACAAGCTTTCTTAAATTCCTCCGTAAATACTTCAACCTCACCCCGCAATAAATCAGAAAAAGAAACAACATTACACTATGCACAAATAGTATCTGTTACAGAAAGTGATGATACAAGAAGCACCGGCGGAGGTACAGAACTAAAATCGCCACACAAAAATAAACAACCTAAAGCACCTATAGACATACCTACAAATATTAAGAAAAAAATAGAACAACAACAAAGGAAAGTAAGTTTTAAAGTTAAAAATGCATCTGCATCTTACAGACGTCCACCTCTAGTAACAAAAACAACAATGACGATAACTAGTAGCAAAGTGTCTGAGCTAACAAAAAAATTTAATGACTTAATGCATGAAGATACCAATGGGTCCATTTCTCAATCCAAAATAGTAAAAACAATAGAAAACTTACAAACCTCATCACGTTGCTCTGCAAGTAGTTGCTCTACACCTTCATCGACTCTTAGTTCTAGTCCAAATATTAAAATAATTGTGCGTCATAGAAAAAGCTCTAAAAGACGAACCCATAGGAAAAGATGTTCTAGTGTAGATTCAATTGATAAATTTATTTTATCTGAAGGCTCAAGTGGTAAAATCCGCGTATTACGTTCAAAATCTGATGGTAACAAAATTCCCAAGTCACCAAAAAAGCGGTTAAAATATCAAGACTCCAGTGAACAACAAAGTGGCTCCGATACTGTTGATGGCAGTCCAAAAAAAGAAAATAATACAGAATCTCCTAAAGAGAACTCTCTTGAAATACCAGTTGAAACTAATGTAAGAAATGTTATTAAAAAATTTGAATGTGAAATAAGTGCACAAACAAACCTTCAAAGTAATACCATTAAAAAATCAAGTACTCCAACTTCTAATATGCTACCTGCTAAAGAAAAACCTAAAGTACCTGAAAAGAAATCTTCTTTAGTGTTAACGAAAAATCTAGTTTTAAAGGACGGTGTTCCTAAAATAAAAACAGTTAAAACGATTACTGCCGATTTTCAAGCAAAACAAGCAGTCACTACTTACCCATCAGAACCAAAAAAGAAAGAACAAATTTACGATAAAAAGAAATTTAAGACTAATTATATACATTCCGAAAAACTGCCTCTCCATCTTGTTGAAATTATACAAGAAGACGTCAATGAACATTTAAGCAAAACTAAATCTGGAGCAGATTTATCTTTAATTTCTTCCTCCGTGGATGAGAATAATATATATCAAGACGTAAATACACAAATTATTCCGAACGATTCATTTTTATGGCGAAGAAAAAGCTCTCAAATTTATTCTGAACTTGATAATTCGGCATCTGAAAGTACATATGGTTTTGTAAGTGTTATAATGAATGAAAACACTTTGAGCTGTGATGACGAAGAAATAAAAAGTACTCAAGAGCAATCTCATAAAGAAGAAATTGTAGAATCTCAAGTAAATACTGAAAAACTGCATGAAGATCGTGAGTCTAACTCTGACTTTGAGAGTAATTTAATTGAAGCTTGCAATAAAGAAATTCTTATTAACTACACTTCAAAAACAAAGAGCGACCCGCTTATTGAAGATGATTACGAACCACTAGAACCACGTGATGATGAAAACGTAGTAGTCATACCTGTAAAAACAGACAGAAGTTCTAAAATAAACTGCCCATTACCTGAAATACCTAAAGAACCAGAAGTAAGTGATGTAAACGAAGGCGAAAACATCTACCAATGCCTTCTAGAAATGAGATCACATCCCGAAGGCGATGAAAGTAGTCTTCATAATTACGAGTTATGTGGTCAGCTTGAAGAGCGAACACGAGGAGATGGTGACAGTGATGATGGCTACGAGTATTGTAAATCACCTGTTAAACCGTACTGCCATACATCCAGCTCGGGCATTCAAATCGCCGAAAATTACAACCCTTATTTGTGCAAAAATAACAATAAAAACTATTCTATCACGAAGTCAGTCAGTGGTGCCTCTACAGTTAGCTATGAAAAAATCGGTTCAGATAGAATTTACGAAAAAATTCCGCCCCGACCGCCGAAATCTAAAGAAAGTAGTCCGAATTATAGCAGTCGGCATTCATTCGTATCTTCGGACTATAATGATAATGAAAACATTTATGACACTATAAAGCATGGTGATGGTGCATCGTTGTCCCATTGTTACGAGAGTATTCCAAATAGCCCGAGTATGGTAAAACTTAGGAATAATTTGAAAAAACAGCTTGCATCTGCTGTACAGAAGAGGCTATCATTTGACAATGTTTCTAACATAAGTCAGTCCACTCTATCTAGTGAACAAAAAACAAACAGTATTTACGGTCAAAGATCTGTGCTTAGTTATAACGGACAAGAGATTGCTTTCCAAGTCCCAAGCAGTGAGACGAGTGTGAGCGATCGAAGTGATAGAAGCGACGATTGGGTGGACGTGTCCGACGAAGAGAAGGCTGAACAAAAGAAAATAATTATGTGAGTATTTTTAGTATATACATTTTTATATTATGCACCTAAGTAATGCATAAGAAAATAATAATTCTTAAAATCGGTATATATTTTAAAGATACATACAAAAAAAACTTTGCAAGTACTTCCGCTCGCTTGGTACGTCGATAAAGAAAATGCTTTCTATTAATGGAAGAATTTTTAGTATTGGTTGCTTAATCTTATTATTCTTATATAATAATTACCTTTTTACAACAGTGTAAGATTAATTTATCATATAAAGGTAATATTTATTAAGCATTTATATGTAAATACTTAACCATTGATTAACGTGTATGACACGCTATCTAGTATTTATTCTTGCGACCTATAAAATTAGTTGCAAGCGTTTATAGCAATGAGTTTCCAAAGAGTTAAATAAACACCGTTATCTAACTTGGATATTAGCATCATATCATCAGTATGAAAAAAGTAGGGGAATGTGCGGGACTATTACAATGTCGTGTTTTGTTTAGAAAATTTATATATGGATATTATGATCTGCAGCGTCCGTGAAAGGAGTAGAGGTAGAAAAAGTCCTGTCAGCTGGTCGCAAAAAGTCCGCCACCAATGGGAAAATACGCCAAAGAAATCCGAAGATAAAGGTAAGCTTCATAAAGTTTTTGTTCCCTTTTTTTCTGTTTACAAACTCAATGATTATTTACGTTAAAGGTTTTATATTTTTGTTATAATGACAAAAAATATTTATTTTTTTAGGAAGTATTTGAGCTTTTTTTTGTAGGAAGTACTTTCTAAATTATTTATATTAGTAATGTTATAATATGTGGAGCATTGATATAAATACGATTTATATAAATCGTAGACTGATACTTCAGCTAGTTTAGTATTTATATGATCTGTGGTTACATTAACAAATTTGAAAATAATGGTTCTAGCGCCATCTATGATAAAGGCTTGAAACTGGAAAGTAAACCATCAAAGTTGGGTGTTGAGTGAAGAGATGGCGCTACATTATTAAAAATATATGTTCTGAAAATAACATGATTAGACATATATTTATCTAGCTTTATTGGATTAAGTTTCGGTTTGGATTGGTTTGGTTTTGTGCTGAAGTTTTTATTTTTATCAAGGATTAGATTTCAAACGTGTTTATTTTTGTATTATCAATATTATACATGTATTTAAATTATAATTAAATGTAATTAATGCAATTTTGTTTAAATTATAATATCTCTGCCATTTTATTAATTGAATACGAACAGCCTTTTCCTGTCAGACTCCTAAAAATTGTTTTCCGTGCACACTTTCCCATTCGCTTTATAATTATGACATAGCGTAGCATGAGAGCAGATAGAAAAAGGAATGATTTTAATTAGTTTTTTTAGTGATAAATTGCATTTTTTTTAAAAAGACTCCTTATATAAATATAAAATTTGATTCAAATCGTTAGAACCGTTTCCGAGATACAAGAATTAAGAAATAGATTTATATACAAGCATTTCTTATTTAAAATTATAGGATACTAGCTATACTAGGTACGTTTTAATGGTTAGTATGAAATACAAGTCTTTGAATTTCTCGGCTTTTTTGTACTATAATATCCACGTATTATACATATGAACCTTCCTCTTGAATCACTCTATTGCTGAAAACTGCATTAAAATGCGTTAAGTAGTGTAAAAGATCTAAGCGAACAGACAGCGGAGGCGATTTCATTTTATACTATGTAAAGATATACCTAATATAGCAACATATAAAATAATATCATTAACATTCAAAATTCAAAAGATCATTCAACTGAAAGCGTCTGTAGTTACTAGTTACATAAATCATAAATATTCAAGAGATATTTAATTTTAACATATTATAGCTAAACAAATAGTATATAATTTTTTTGTATTACGTAAGAGTTTATAATCGCTTGCGTTCTTATGATATACGTCTCATTTACATAAATAATAATTAATTTCTATTAATTATTTTCTGTACTTATAAATGAGATTAATTAAAGTGATGAGAAACTGCGGATATGAAATAGCTACCTCTTCTTTTTGTTCTTTCTCGCTATCCACGGACTATGTGGGATTGTGTGACGGCTGTAAATATGTATTCTTTTTTAACCGACTTTAAAAAAGCTTCTCATTTCGGATGTTTACATTTTTTTATGTATGTTCGGGCATAAATAACTCCGTCGTATGTAGACAGTTTTGCAAAAATATTTTTTGTTCAAAAGAGGTTTATTCCGACATTATGGTCAATGAAAATGTCATTTGGAAAAAAATCATTGTAAGGGTAGAAAATAGGGGTGATTGATCTTTTACATACTGAATTATTAAAATACTTTCTTCTTACTTTGCTACTACTATGTCTACACTAAAAATAGAAAGATAAAAACTTATTAAAACGAAATAAAAACCGACTTAAAAAAAACATTGAAAATAAAAAAAATATACTGATTAGTAGTTTTCATTTACTATAGATACCTACCTAATCAGATATTTTCGAAGTCGGTGTGCTTTCATTTGTATCGGCTGGCACCGACTTGGAAAATACATATCTGAATAGGTATCTATAGTAAATGAAAACTACCAATCAGTTAATTTTTACTTTTTTGTATGTATTTTTTAAGAACTCGGTTTTTGTAAGTTTTTGACTATCATGTTTATCAAGCAGCGTTTTTTGCTTAGTGATATCTACGTTACTCGTTACCCTTTCCATTTGTCTTAACCAAGTCCAAAATTTAACAAATATCTATATAAACATAATATGTTCTCATACAATACAAGTACAAATACTTTCCTTTCCAAGATTTGAACTCACGACCTCCGGCGTTTTAAACACGCCTGTCAGACAAATGTAATACCTACTATTTACTCCCACTTAAGTAGAACTCACATAAATATGTAAACAAGTTCATGGAGTCATAGACCTAAGCACAAAAGGCACGCGCCTCTGTGGGCGGTTGCTAATGCACTTACCGGATTCCTGCGCCGACGCAACCATTATTAAGATGTATAACGACTAACGAGTACATCGTAAGTGTGGCAATTTGACAATTTAAGTTATTTTCTATACTCATGTAGATTTGATAGCATAAGGGTCAAGTACTTTTTTATTTATAAGTTGTCACATCTTACTGGGTCTCACCTACATACATATGTACCTATGACGTGTCGAATGTCGATATACTTAACAACCCCACGAAATATCTTTTTTAGAAGTTACATAAATCTAGAAATTTTCAGTACTTATTCAATTAAACATTTTTATCCTAATATTCAATTTCAATACAATGATATTGTACCATAATATTATGTTGTTAGTATTGATTTTAAAAAGGTAGGCGTGCTAGAGATTAGTGCGATAACAACTGACCCATAAAGATAACTTATATTTATACTGCAGTCCCCTCCACTGCTACTCGTTTGCAAATATTCTTTTCAATATCCCTTCGCCTTCTTTTATCTTATTTAATTATTGCTTTATTTATTCAAAGGCATTGGCAATATAAACAAAAGTCTAAATTTTCATATTTCGAACTTTAAAAATAAGGAACTGTATGGAATTGTCATTGCCTTAATAATTTACTTTAGATGATACATTTTCAAAAAAAACCACCTTCACTATATATGTACCGCCTGCCTACCTACACCGCTGGATTTATACTAGGGGCACTCGGAGCTAGTGCCGGAGACGGCAAAATTCAGAGGGTGAAAAATTTTTTTATCTTAATGTTACCGAAAATTCTTTTTGTATTTTCCAAAATAAGATATTAATGAAAAAATGACTAGTACATTTTTCGAAAAATTGAAATCATTTATAAATCAACTTTTTGAATTTTTTGAAAAGTAACAATTAAAAGAAATTAAACTTTAGCGGAATTTAATCTACTTTATGCAAAATTTCGATAATTGGGCGACATTTTTTACAGTGCACAGGGCCGGTGTTAAGGTTGAATCCGACACTGTATATTTAACTCTTAACTCTACATACAAAGTTTATTTTATAATTATTTTATAATATTAAGTTTATATTATAATTCTTAATCAAAGGGCTAATCGTCTTCGATTAGCCCTGCCCTAGCGTGTCTGGTCTGTCAGAGAGTGAATGAATGAATAAATGATTTTATTCAACTGGTTTTCTAAACTTTTTTATTAAAATATGTACATAATATGTTATACTACTGGCACTGTCTTGAAAGTGGAGAACGCTACGTTCAGTATAGACAAAGTTAAAAGTATTTTTACGTAACAGAAATTAAGTTATAAATTATAATATTATTTGTTTGTATTTAGATTGTTTTTAAAAAGAAACTTAAATTTAGACTCTACTCTTCGATTCTTAAAGACAAAAACCACTGACTTTCTATGGTCGATGCTTGAAGCGCATTTTTTATATTACTTTATAATTTATTTATTAAGCACATTAAGTTTGACGGCTATATATTTTTTACTAATGAAGAAAAAGCGAATCTGTGTATTTATACTTGTTATTTTTTTATTTAACACATATAATCAACATCTGTAAAACTTTTCACTTAAAACAGTTGATGCTAATTAACCTAATTTTTTCTAAACTATGCAAATAGTACCATATTCAAATGATAATATAATACTTATAATAAGCTACATGAATAATATTAATATATTCTATACATATAATGAAATTGTAATTTAGTCGAATCTGTACATTAAATATTTTTTGGAAAATCTTATTGAAATAGACATTATTGATATATATAGAGTCCGAATCTATAGTTTTTAGAATTTTTGTCTGTCTCTCTGTCTGTGAGTCTGTTACCGCATGACGAGAAACCACTGAACAGATTTTGATAAAATTTGGTATGAAGATAGCTGGGCATCCAGGTCAACATATAGGATACTCTTTACCGCGGGAAAATATCTCAATTCTGAGAAAAAATACAAAACTGCATTGTAAGACTACACCAATATGTAAAACCTAAGAATTTGCTTTTTAGTCATCTGGGCGGCAATGCTAGTTCTCATATAAAATCAAAATAAACAGTTTTTTTACCGTTATTGAATGGTAGTAAAGAATAAAGATAATCATATAATTATATGATATAATCGCTTTGTCACCTCTACATACCCAAGGCCGTCACGACATTCCTCAGAACAAAGGAGCGAAACAATCGTTCGAACCAAAACAAATATTTTCTCACGTAACTTAACGTATACTCATCCTTGACCGTTTAAAATTATATGCATTGCGCCCGCTCAACAAATATATACTGAGCTTCGAGTCGGATAATTAAATATACCAATATCTTTCAAACACCTTTATGTTCGTATAAGGTGATGTATCCCGACGAATTTTTGAAATCATTTCTTGTAAAATTGTGGGTAGGCACTGTCTGTAACAAGTATAAGACGCCTTTGAGACGTCTAAAACCTAGTCTCTCCCGTGACCATGATTGCTGTAAAGCATTCGAAACGTCCGCGTCGGGAACCAAAAATCAAAATAAATCCGCTAAATTACCCGAAAATATAGTTTTATTTGAATGTCAAATATTCGCGTAAATCTAAGAAAGTATTAAACAATGACTAACTTATTATGTACAGTGCACAGAATATTTAGTGAAATTACATATATATATTGGATAAGCTTAGGTTACTTTTATCTGACGTACAACGTGAATGAAGCTACGGGCTGAAACTATTATTACATGAGTTAGTAGTTTAGTTTCTTTCTTTCCCATTATAATCTTTGTAGTGAGATGGTGTTTCACTTGTAAGTTGTCATTTCTGTTTCTTAACAAGTACCTAGAGCATTGATACAATTCTTTGCCCTCTGCGAAAATGAAACGTAGCATCTCCAACGTTTGCTATATCATAGGAACTTTATCCAGGCCAGGCCTTATATGAAAATACAGAAAATTTGTTAATGCTTGACGCTCTCGTTGAATCTAAGCGATCTATTAGAAACACTATTAAGCATTACAGAATGAGTGCGTAGCTCTATCAACGCTGGCGGCTCAATGACTACCTCACGCAACGATGTGTGTAATTCGACATGATTTGCCATTCGTTGCCCAAGCGCAGTTTCATTACAACATAGCCAAATAAGTGCTTGTTGTTTGTCCGATTGATGAGATATCTAATATTGAATATTATTGCAACAAGTTTTTTAGTTTATTCAAATATATGATTTTCCTCATCCTCACTAATTAGCTTGCAAGGAACAATATTGTAACCCGGTACGGTAGAATTTTTTAATATTATGTACTATAAATTAAAAAAAATAACTTTTTTAATTTCTTATCTTAATAATGAGTTACAATATTATTCTAAGCAGGTCGATATTATGAATGCGAAAGTGTTTGTCGCTTTTTTTTGGTTTGTCTTTATTTCACACAGCGTAATCGTTTATAAAATGGAAAGTTATATAAGCTATATTTATCCAGCATCTAGTTGTTTCCGTGGAACAAATTTACAATATATTCAAAGTTTCCAAACGAAGAATGAAGGTTAATCTATAAGTGCTAATATTATAAAGAGGTAAAGTTTGTGAGTTTGTGATGTTGTAGGAGGCTCTGGGACTACTGAACTGATTTACATGAAATTTGGTAAAAAGATAGTTTCAGACCCTAGGAAGGACATAGGATACTTTTTATCCCGGAAATCATCACTTAAGAGGGTAAAAATGGGGATGAATGTCTGTATTGGGAAGCAAGCTAGGGGCGAACCCGAGCGAAGCGAGGGTGTGTCGCTAGTTAGAACTAAAGAAACACATGGCCTCTCGCTTCACCCGGGTTCGTCCCTAGGTCCACAAAAGTATATTTTTCTCTGTATAATATTAGTATAGATAGTGTATGGGCCTTACCAAAGTAATCTAATGAACCCGAACTAGTAGCAATTGAAAAGTTATACTTCCCACGCTCTGGGTCCATCATGAGATCAGCTCGATGATATCTATTATTATGTATATTTTCATCTGAAGTACACGTTCTTCTAAAGTTTTACTTTAATTGCACATTTGAAACGAATAAAAGCGTGTTAAAAATTAGACTAAACTAAAGAATTTCGTCTTTATGACCAAATAAATTGTGAGAAATGTGATTCATTTCAGATACCAAACAATGAACCGTACAAAATTTCGTGTACAGATATTACGTATTATGTATTATAGAAGAAACGAGTGTTATACCATTTCAAAATCACTTTGATAGACATAAAAAATTCTTATTAACCTATAAAAAAGAGACAGAGAGATATTACATTGAAAACAATTTACAAAATAGTAAGATAATAAGATTGTAAATGATTAATTATTATATTATAGATTGTATTTCTACGTTCATTTTAATTTTATATAAGCTATGATAATTTTATTTTGATTAAATAGTTCATAATGACCTAAAGAAGATCTTGAGAAAACCTGTATAGTGTATATACCTATGTATATCTGAGAAGTCATGTGTAAAGTTTGGTAACCGGCATTTGGCCAGCGTGGTATGCTTATAGCCTAGCCATACAATTGAGGATGCTCTTGCACAACAGTGGGATGCTAAAGGCTGAATTATTATCATTATTATTATACGATCAAGACAAATAAATAATTAACAATTATGTTTCAATACTAAATGCCTAGCGATCCGCTGCGCCACCATGTAATTTTTTGCTCAATTTTACGTCGTCATTTTGATAAAGTAAGTTTATTTCTAACTATTTCTGTATTATTTCTTGTTAGAGTGCAAATACAGAAGTGGAAGAGCTAATTATAACTAGAACTTACACAGTACATATCAATGAATTCGAAGAAGGAAAATCAGTAAAAGAGGCACAATCATTAGTATGCTGTTCATACTGCCGTTACATTACTTTCTTCATTAGTATACACTCGGGCGGCTGTTAGCCAAGATTTGGATACTGGGATTAGATTTACATAATAATGTGACGTTTTAAATACATTTTATATTATTTTAGAATTGTAGACCAAATATTTAACTTTATGAGGATAATTCTCAATTAATTATCAAAAATGGTAAATATAATAATCTTTTAAATTTTGCATCTACTAACTATTTCAATTCATTCAAACTGTCTTGTCGTCTCTTCCAGCATGGATATAGTGGGAAGCGATTACAAAAGCTGAGCAGAAATGAAAAGATATTGTCATCTTAAAAGTATTTTCCTATTGTTAAATAAAGACATATTTAGTATTCTCTTTGCCAATCGAATTAAAATGGTCGATTTTAATGCAACAGGAAATGTATTTCGTCAATTCTACAACCTTCGTAAGGCAACGCGGAAACATTCGTGGCTTACCGCAGCCTGAAATATGATTCAACTAAAATCGCTCCAAAGTATTATATTGTGTTATATCTATTGATTTATACTCAGTGTATTTTATATTAAACTAGCGACTCACCCTCGCTCCGCTCGGGTTCGTCCCTGCTTACGTTTTAACGTTTAGTCTAGATTTCTCAGAGATGAGATATTTTCCCGCAGTATAAAGTATCCTATATGTTGACCCGGATAACCAGCTACCATCATACCAAATTTCATCAAAATCCCTCCAGTGGTTTTTTCGTGATGCGGTAACAGACAGACAGACAAAAATTCTAAAAACTATAAATTCGGCCTCTGTATCGATAATAATGTCTATATCAATAAGATTTTCATAAAAATATTTAATGTACAGATTCGACTCAGTTAGAATTTTATTATATGTATAGATTTTTCATACTCTATGAATTTCACCAATTACTTGCTACTTACTCAATTCAAAATTTTACTCTAGTGACCTAATATACTGGTTCTGGAACACTGTGCCGCGATGTTTAATACTGACACTTCTGTGTTTTATAGCTAATTTGTTGTAAAAGGTTATGGGTTATAGAGTAATATAATAATATGCAACGCGAGCGGAACCGCAGGCAAACACTAGTTTTATGTAATACTAGCGGTTCACACTCGCTTCGCTCGGGTTCGCCAACAAAAAAAAAAATCTATCCCACAGAACCACACTTTAGCGGGATAAAAATTAGCCTATATGTTATTCTGATGTATGAGCTATATAAAGTTTCATTAAAATCAATTCTGTACTTTTTGCGTTAAAGAGTAACAAACGTCCATATATCTATACATCCAGACATCCACACATACTTTCGCATTTATAATATTAGCAGGATGAGTCAGAATTTGTTTAATATTATATAGATGTAATGTCAAAAATCACGTAAATATTTTTACTGTGTGTGATAAATTTGGCAAACTGTAACACACTTTGAAATCGAACGTGGGATTAATAATGTATCAGCTGCTCTACTTGTGCGGTTATGTCATAGGCATTTTAGCGTTCTTGCTTTTCCCTGCATTGAGACTAATAGGTGTTTGCTTGTGTAAGAGCTAACCGACGTTAAATCATAACGTGAGTGACATGTTCATATTTTCTTTTAATAATTTAAGTAAAAACTTGATTCCTAAAAATTCAACGTTTATATAGAGAACTTTTACAAAAAATGTGGAAGATTTTACCTTAGCACTTTACTACTCATTTTCTTTTAATTTATACATCAACTAGCGACTTAATCTCGCTCCACCCGGATGTGTCCCTATACACCTACCTTTCATTGATCTATGTGTTCCTTCAGGTCACCTCTATCTACTAAATGTTAAACAAATCTAACTAGATTTTCATCGTCAAGGGATGAGAAACATATATACACACAAACCCTCGAATTTATAATAGTAGTATTTATATTATCTACTAGCGACTTACCCTCGCTCCGCTCGGGTTTGTCCCTGGTTACGTTTTACCGTTTAGTATAGATTTCTCAGAGATGAGGTACTTTCCCGAAATAAATTTTTCCTATATGTTGACCCTGATAACCAGCTATTACCATACCAAATTTCGTCAAAATCCCTCTAGTGATTTTTCTGTAATGCGGTAACAGACAGACAGACAAAAATTCTAAAAACTATAGATTCGGCCTCTGTGTCGATAATAATGTCTATTTCAATAAGATTTTCCAAAAAATATTTAATGTACAGATTCGGCTTAGTTACAATTTTATTATAAGTATAGATTAAGAAGTCATTTATAATTTAACAAAAAAAAAATGATCTTCTCAAGACTGAGACTTTTTCTTTCCTAGACTAGTGAGACTCATGAAATTCAGCAAAAATTGTAACAATTTAATATTTGAGAATAGCTTTTGCTATTTATGTTTCTGTCAGCTCAAAGACAATATACAGTACTTTCGTTATATAAAATTGCATTTTATAATAAGTTTTCTACTTTCACTTTTATACCTAAACATAACAGTCGTAAAACTTAAAGAATTAAAGTGCTTAAAAAATAACAATTACGTATGAAATATATCTCGGTCTTTAATTTTACTTTATTATGAACGAAGATAATATTTGTCTATGCGTATTTATATATAAAAAAACTACCCTAATTTTAAATTATTCTTCTTACATTGTAGATACCAGAGAGTTTCCACATCTTTGCTTGCATGTGTGGAAACCGGAAAGACCCTTCTCCTTACCTTTGACACACTTCCAGGTCGTTAGGGGTTGAATTTCCTTTTTGTTACAGCTTTACAAGGTCTATACCGAATTCTAAATCATTGAGTTTTACATTTATATCATTAAACTAGTTTTTTTAAGCATTGATTAAGCCTAACAATATAAATCGTGCGAATCCTATAAGTATTATAAAAACGAAAGTTTGGATGGATGTATGTTTGTTACTCAATCACGCCAGAACAGCTGAACGGATTTGAATGAAATTTAGCACAGAGATAAATTATAATCTGGAATAGTTAGTTTACATAGGTTACTTTTTATCCCGAAAAAATGTACGGTTCCCGTGGGATAACTATACTAACCGTTAAAACATACCCACGGACAGTGAGTCGCTAGTAAGTACATATAAGGCTTGTACTTTTATTTCGTAATTCGAAAAACGAAGAACTTTAATTTTCTTTTTACACATGAACGTACATATATTGTCATAAATGGTTTTAATACGTCGCTCATTATACTCGAGAAATATGTTGTTCTAAAGACAAAACTATTTCTATCTCTGCATCTACAAAGACGGTTCTAATGTCCAATGTCGAAATTCAGATTTATTGCATTGTAGATTGCCCTAGATTGTCTCAACAAAGAACCAGTTCACTGAAATGTAGAACTTGAATCTGTATTTGGCTTATCACGTTGGAAGTCAGACATTAAATTACAAAGTTTGTAGTACACGTATGAAGCTTATAAACATTTTTAATTCCTGTAAAAACATTGGAATATACTGTATTTTAATGACAAATTTAATTGAAATAGTAGTCATTTTTAATCAATGTACCACCTCGCATGCTGAAAGAATTGGTTTGTATACGTAGATATAAACTTAAAAAAATACATACAGACAAATTTCTCTAAGTTCTATACCTCCTCGTTTTTGGAAATCGGTTAAAAAGTAACCTCTACAAAAGCCCATCGATGTAGAGCATCATATGTCCATAGGTTAATAAAATGACTGTCGCAATCAAATCAAACAAGGTGACTCTCGTTGATGTCGTTTGCTCTTTTGTACAAGTATGAGACATCACGGCTATTTCTCATTTCCATGCATTAAGGAAATGAAACAAGTTTAAAGGGTTGGTACGTAAATGGCATTCAATTGTAGCGAACATCTGCAAGGCTGAGACTTATTTAACTACTTCAACTTGAGTTGAAGAACGTTTCAGTATGAATGAATATATTTAATGCTCGGAATTAAATAAATTATAATAATGTTTAAATGACTAAGTAATAATAATACAATCTCTTTAGTGGTACGATAGGTATAGTATGTACTTCTTGCTGTCTAAACGGAATTGTTCAATCCAAGAGTCAGAAGCTTACTTTTAGCTTAGAATACATAATATCATATAATTATATTATTATCTATGCTTTAATATTATAAAGGTGCAGAGTGTGTTTGTTTGTTGAACGCGCTAATCTTCGGAAGTACTAATCCAATTGAGCAGAGCAGTAAGTAAGTGTAATACCTATAGAGTCTATCTATTCCATACCGTTGAAACTATTCTAGAGACGTACCCGAGCGAAGTGAGGGTGAGCCGCTAGTATATTGTATAAATAAATTGAACTTGCTATGCAATTTCGCTCGGGAAAATTCAAATGAGTTCTGATTTATTAATCGGTCTCAAATGATCCAAATAAGATGATGGTGACGTCGCGGTTTGTCCATGCACTGCAAATATGAAACCAGTTTTGAAGGGGTGCTACGTAAATGGCTATTCAGGTGCGCCCACGCGAAGCGGAGAGGGGGCACGAGTTAGCCCTGCGCCTGCGCATGTGACGCACGCGTCGCTCGTTGGAGTGAAAGTGAAAACTATATTTTGCGAATCCTATTTCATATTGGATGAATTTAATTTCTGTGGATTTGTTGTGTAAATAAGTGGAAACGTCAGTGTTTGTTAAAGTTTAAAACCATTTTATTTTAGCCGTTGGATTAATTTTCTATTCAAAAAATATTCAACATAAACATAAATCATAATAATTAAATAAGCTGCACTTAAGTGTAATAATCGCTTTGACTATTAAATGTGCTGTAGCGAATAAAATTACGGTAAAATATTTACCACTCACGATTTTAGCGAACCGATGAGAATGGCTATTATATTCTTTAATTAAATACTTAGTATCTTCTTTCTTTACTTTTGTATTTGATTTTTCCGAACGTGTTCATATATTTTTATGAGAAATTTATAGGTACATCTTTACCGTCTAAATTGCGTTTTTACCATTCGTCACGCTCTGCTTCGGTCCATTAAGTTACAATGTTTGCTTGCTCCATAGTTCTTATCTTAATATCTTTTTCACTGAAAATATTCTAAGTCGAGACCTTCAGCTAACTTATAAAACTTCTTATCTTTCAAGACAAATGCCGGTACCTATATTAATGTAAATAAAATTAACAATGAATACCTAATAATGTTTATATTAATGTATCATGGGAACTTAGTTTCTGAATGTTATCGCTACCAATAAAAATTAAACAATTTATATTCTACCTTTAATAGAGGTAAGAATGGTCTTAATACGGTTGTGTTTTTATAATATTACGCGATACCTTCGTCAAGTGGAAACTTATTTCGATATGATATTTATTTAGAGCAATACCAGATTACTAGGACTTAGGCATAGGCACGTAAAAGGCTTCCTAAACGGCTGCAACTGATTTGAAATTTTGATTAGGACGAATGACTAAGAACCGCACAATATCGTTCGCTATATAACTAAATTTCTAGATAGAATTCCGATCGGTCGATCAATTAAGTGTGATTTATTGTTAAGCGCCATTAATATGGTATTACACCTAAGATGCTATTTATAACTTTTTTTTTAAACTTTCACGATCATAAAAAAGGAGTTAACGCCAAAAGACTAGACTTCGTGCATGAAATTGTGAATAAAATATTTAAGAAATATAAAACCTATTGCAAATATAACAGTAATTCTAGTAATAGACACAGCTCCGTAATCAAAATGTCAGTGAATATTTGCATGCGACTGCGTAATAGCTAAAAGAAATTGTTAAATATGTATTAATAAAGTAGTATTATTTCCTTGAGACGCCGGATTTTTTTATGTATAAGAAATTATAATTACAAATATAACTTCATAATGCCAAATATAACTTCATAATGCCAAATAAAACGTTAATTACAAAAGAAATTACATAAAATACAGTCATTGCAATTGTTGATGTAAAAATAATTTAAATATATGAATGCGATAGTAGATTAAGTATTTTATAGGAAGGTAAATATGGGAATAAGTATACATAAATAGGAAGAAAGCTAAAGAAAAACGCAAGAAAAACTATTGGGGTTTTGTTAGTCTGTTAAACAATACAAAGGAATGTATGCATCGTGGTCACATGGGAACCCCATGTCGCTACGATGCATGCATGATGACCCCATGACCCCGTGATGGGGTGTCGTGACATGTATCCGTCGCTGCGGCGGTCGATGAGACCTTACTAACCGGAATCTAATTGCGTCACAACTACCTTGTTCGATCATAAGATATTTCATATTACATATTACGTAAAAGGATGTAAAGTATACTGCACTGAAAGACGTCATAACCAGTTTCTATGTCTTTAGCCTTCGACCTTATTTATAAACTAGCTGCTTACTGCGGTTCCGCTCCTTTGTGTATGTGTGTATTTCTACTACGACGAATACGTCTTCTTTTTATATTATTATTTCTTATTCAATTCAATATATATAAATATATTGTAAGTTGTAACCTATTGACTAAAATCTCATAAATCATACAAATGTACATACATTGTACAACTAGCGACTCACCCTGGCTTCGCTGATTTTTAAATTGATATTTATATCAATTTAAAAATCAGCGAAGATACGAGATGATACGAGATAAGATATACAAATATGTACTAAATGTTAAATGAAGCTGAAATCCATTTCTGAGAATCGCACCCAAATTGATTAAGCCGTTTCTAAGATTAACGCGCACAAACGCACAGACTAATAGACAAAAAATCTAAAAATCATTGTTTTGGGTTCTATTGCGTTAAATAAAGACGCCAATAATAGTTTTTCTCAAATGTCTTCCGTGTACAGACAACGATCAGTTACACTTTTATTATATGTGTAGATTTATTTATATAAGCTGTAAACAAAACATTCGTTACTATAAGAAAATCTTACATACAAATATAAAAAAAAACTCCCAAAGTACGTTTAAATAGTACTCTCTTCTAAGTTCACTCAATTTACATTGTATACAGTATTTGCCTCAAGATCCGAATGAATCTCATACGATATTGTTACAGACAAAGCAAGTATTGTCTTCTCGTCATATAGAAAGTGCATCGCGTGTCGAACGTTAGATGCAGTTTATGATGTAAATAATGGATTTTAAATGCACATATAAGTCCATTGCTCTGAAAGATTATAATTTAAAAGCAATCAGGAAAAATCTCTTGACTTCGAGTAGAATGTAATTATTTGATATGCAGACCGTATATAGAAGTTTGCTTTACATAATGGCTTTTTAACTTGAACGGTACACTAAATGCGAAATGAATTATTATAAATTAATTATTCTAAAATTTTGTATGAGACTTGACCCTTCAGGGTACCTCGGTCCTCAAATAAATAAATTCATTATATAGATGGAAACACAATAAAAAATATCGCATAACACATACATAGAAAAAACAAACTCTAATAAACCTCATTTTTTGAAATCGGTTAAAAATTAAATACTTTTTAATATGATTTCCTCTATAAACCCTGTTGTTGAACTAGAATCATTATCGGGGTAAATAATAAAGTAGTTACTGTTAACTATTCAAATGGCATATATTATGTGTTTAGATAACATACACTTGCACCGCAAACAAGAGATACACGAGCCTTGTTCTAGTGTAATATGACACTAAATTTTATATGTTTGTTAAACTAATTCGTTCTTAATTCTTCTCCTCCTAAACGGCTTCACCGATTTTGATATTTTTTATGCAGGGCCTGGATGGTTCTTAGGTATAGTTGGTTGTAAGTGGCGTTATCAAAATCCAACGTACAAAATAATTTCCCATGGAAAAGTTGCTCGAAATATTTAAAAATGTTTTTTTAATCTACATATAAGATTTTTGTATAAACTCAAAGATTACAAAATGAAATTGTAATTTAGACAGGCTCACAACTGTCAACTAGGTACTTAAATTATACAAAATATTGAATAGAATAAGATATTACATAACTTAGGTACCTTTATACTATTTTTTTTAAATAAAACTTTTTTTACTCTCAATCAAAGTCATCATTCATCAATCACTGGAGAGACTGATGATTGTTGTAAGCATTCGAAACCGCGCCGGGGACCAAAAAGTCAAAATAAATCCGCAAAAATAATATTTTATTTAAAATTTCAAATATTCACTATGTAGTAGTTGATAATAGGAATAACACAGTAAACAGATGGTTCGAACAAAGAGAAAACGCTGAAATAAAAACTAAAAAAAAAACGACTTCCAGGCACTAAAATGTAAAAAATAACGAAATGGGAGTTTTCATTTAGAATACCTAATCAGATATTTTCGAAGTCGGTGCCAGCCGATGCAAAGCAAGTCAAATACGAGTATATTTCGATACGTAAAATACATATTTACCTATTAGATATTCAAATCTTCAAATATTGTCGTCGGCTGGCACCGACTTCGGAAATACCTCCTCCTTTTTGGAAGTCGGTTAACAAGAGCTATTAATTTATCCTAGTACCGTATAGAAGCAATACATAGATTTAGCGAAACTGATTATACCTACGCTAGTCATTGTGTTGCAACGCTATGCTGAATGCTCTGATTGCAAGGCATCACAAGTACGCCGGTACAAATTTATAACAACTAACATAATGTTTGTGGAAACCATAGAACATTTTAATTTATGTTGACTAGCAGAACCCGCGGCTACGCTCGCGCTAAAACTACAGAAAAACTAAGAAAGTAAGTTTTATACAAACTTTCATCCGCTATTTTACCTCCTTATGAGATAAATTTCGCAAAATGCTATAACACGTATTTATTTAATTATATTGAAGAGTATTAATACCAAGTTACACGTAATTCTGATCATAAATAATTTTTGGATTGTATTATAGCGTGTTTTCCCGTGTTCTTCAATACAATTAAATAAATACGTGTTTTAGCATTTTTCAAAATTCATCCCATAAGGGGGTAAAATAGGGGATGAAAGTTTTTATGAAACCTACCTTTTTAGAGATTTTTTGTAGTTTTAGCGCGAGCGCAGCCACGGGTTCTGCTAGTATATTAATAAGTAAAAGTATGCTTAACTTCTTTCAATGTGAAACGAGGTAACTTTAACAAAATGTAGCCGAAGATATGCAAATATGTCAATGCTACAACTATTAAATGGCGCTGAAAATTACCCTTTCTCATTGACTCTGTTCGTAAAGGACAAATTTCGCAACTCCTTAAAACCAATAAAGAATAAAACTGAGCAGTACATTAGTTATATTATGTTTAATTACATTATATACTCTTGAAAAGTGGAGCGTGACGACCGACGTATCATATTGCTAAATCTTAGAAATCTGAAACTTCAAGAATTTATCCCTCTTTAAAAATAGCATTATAAATATTCATTATAAATAGGCTATTCAACAAATAATTTTATCTTGTAATAATAAAAAAAGTATTAATAAAAACACACTAACTTTATTATAACATAATTTTTAAGTGGATAAAAAATTAGCTCTCGATCTAGAGGCGACCGGCACCGGTTGACCCTGAGTCGTACAACAGCTGCCAGTGTCTCGCTTATTTTTTTTTCCTGAACTCAGTAGTATTTAAAATAATTGCAAGCCAAGCGGACTTGGCTATTGTAATTATATTACAAAAATACTGTACGAAATGGTGACGATACGATATCAATGCCTAACAAACACTGACGGTTCCCAACACAGGTGGTAAACGAACTAGTGATTTGTAAAGTAAAGTGATCGGAATATGTAGTGATAAAAATGTGTCAAAATGATATCGGAGAGACCTCGGACGTTTCGGAGGAATTGTGGCGACCAAGGTGCTTTAGACAGTTGATTCAATTCAATTCATTTTCATATATATGGCGAACATGACACGAGACCGGTTTTTTGGATTAGTGACTCAATTGTTGTGACATTACGATTTCTCTTGCAAACTGCAGGTGTTAATAGAGCGTTAAAGCACTATTGTTTCCATACAACATACTCACCATTCTTTTATTGAAATACCTTTTATTTTTGTTATATATAAAAAGACTTAACTTTGAAGGTCTTCCTAACTTATATATCGCGTCTAATTCCGTAATCTCGTTTTTGTTCGCTCGATTGCAGCTTTACTTATTTAAGCGGAATCGACGTCTAACTCACCTTGACCGTTCTCTTAGTATCCGTGACTTCGCCGTCGAAAGTTTACATCAGGACGAATGCCAAATGTCCTTACTATAGTGAAAATGATGAAACTCCGAGGAAATTGTACGAGAATGTTGAGGATAAACTGAAGTTCATTGAAATTCTAGAACAATCGTGGTGGTTAAGTGTGAGAACTGTGCTTCGAGATGGAGAATTCGAGATACAAGATCTCGTTGCATTTATTGGTATGATTAAATTACTGTATAACTTGTTTACTTGGTTTGATTAATGTTAAAACTCGAATATTCAACGCTTTTAGATGATCGCTACTCACAAGTTTGATATCTGGTTTGGTAACTACAAATACTACTAATTGGATTTAAACTGGATTTATCGAACCAGTGTGGGATATTCTAATGCCAATCAAAGATTACTTTCACGTGTCGAGTTGTTCTAAGCCTTCAATGGTAAACTTTTTATTGCTATTTTGATTCTGGTATTCTGTTAGTAATCTATTTATTAGACTTTGGTTTCGTTATACATTTTTTTACTAGCATTGCCCGCGGCTCCGCGCGCGTTCAGATGACCAAAAACCAAATTCTTAGGTTTTACATATAAGTAATTGACTGAATCTTAAATTGCAGTTTTTGTATTTTTTCTCAGAAATGAGACATTTTCCCGCGGTAAAAAGTATCCTATATGTTGACCCGGATAACCAGCTACCAAATTGTATAAAAATCCCTCCACTGGTTTTCTCGTGATGCGGTAACAGACAGACAGACAAAAATTCTAAAAACTATAGATTCAGCCTCTCTATCGATAATAATGTCTATTTCAATAAGATTTTCCAAAAAATATTTAATGTACAGGTTAGGCTTAGTTACAATTTTATTATATGTATAGATTTTGATGTTTAAATTTTATATATATCGGCTTAATGATGTATAAATTATAAAATACAATTTAAAAATCTTAAAATAATAAACTTAATAGTTTAATTCTGAAAATGGATATTTGAGAGGGTTTTTGTAATTAATAACCAGCAATATAGATAATGCTTGTTCACATTATAGGTATCTATTATCTATCTCTATTTTAACCCAAAAAAACCTGTTATGTGATGACTCCACTAATATCGTTATCATTAATCAGTGCATAATTTGCAATTTCATTATATTGAGGAATACCAATAATTACGATTGACCATGTTGTTAACGAGTTTAGTGGAACTACTAATGACATTATGTTATTAGTTTTTAAAAATCCCCGACTTTGTAAAATGTGTTTTTGTCTTGAAATCTTTTGGGAATTATTTTTTTTACGACTGGAAGATTAAGTTAAACCTACTAAACTTTTTTTATCTGGAAGTATTTATTAAAGGTATAAACTTTTAAATTATCCTAATATGTGGAAATGAGGCTATAACAATAGGACAAATGGTATTATGTTTAACAAACGTTAAATTTCAATGCTCGCTAAACACATATTTACACTTAATTTTGCTGCGAGTGGCTTAGTCTCATTTGTACTTTGAAGAGTACTCAAATGAGGTAAACTGCTAATGTTCCAGTTCGTCACACTTTTTAAAATCAATAACATATAACTGACATGTAAACATACATGTTTTACTAATACTAATAGTTAGACTTTCTCTTTTTTTTACAAAGAGCATGTAACAGAAATGCAGCGCGGCGGCTGCGAAAATGTACATTTTACACTGAAAATGTCAAGGATTTCGTCGTTCATGTTCTTACATAACGAAGTCTGAAGCAACTCACGGAATTTTGCAATTTCATTCTTGAATTCCAACAATAGCTTCTTACAAACCTCGCTCAGTCATGCGACTTATCTACCAACGACGATAATTATGTTTGCATGAAATTTAACGTATTTGTAGATATTATTTACTCGCGTTATATATTTAATAGCTTTAACTCGATTCTCGAACGCTATACGCGATATTTGGTTCATTTTGTTTGACTTTCTATTGACTGAAAGTGTCGCTGATCTAATATTAGCGATCGATATTTGTACGCCATTTAAAGTTTTATCTCTTGAATTTTTAGCCATTAAAAGCTACTTACTAATACTAATTTAAAACTTTTTAATCTTCTTAAATACATATTTCCTTTTGGAATCGCGAAAAGAGAATACAATAGAAAAGACAGGTCAAGATTTTAAACAGACGTGTATTTATGTATTTAGAGGAGTTGGTATTATAATTATAAAATTGCAAATCTATAGTTTATGAAACATTGTAACTTTCAATTTATTGTACTAACAAATCTATTCCGTAATTTCAGACTGCGACAGCAGTGACTCCGGCCACGTGTACGAGTCGCTGGAGCCGGCGCCGACGCTGCCGCCCCTACCTGCTCTCCCCACACCGATACCTGATGATGACTTCGACTCGTTCGATAGTGACTCCGACTCGGAACATGAAACGGTAAATTTTTCATTTTACTATTTTATTTTACTTACATTTTAAAGTTTAGTATAGATTTCTCAGAAATTATTATATTTTCCCACAGTAAAAAGTATCCTATATTTTGACCCGGATAACAGCTATCATCATACCAATTTCCATCAAAAGTAGTTTTCTGTGATGCGGTTACAGACAGACAGACAAAAAATTAAAAAAACTATAGATTCGGCCTCTGTATCGATAATAATGACTATTTCAATCGGATTTTCCAAAAATATTTAATGTACAGATTCGGCTTAGTTACAATTTTATGATATGTATAGATCTACATACTTATATTCTAGTAGTATTATTCTTATACTAACTATTACAAATCATAAGTATTATTGTACATGAATTCCTTATTAATTTTCAAAAGACATATGAAGTCCGCCAACCTACACTTGGCCAGCGTGGTAGACTATGGCCTCATCCCCCTCGTATTGAAAGGAAGCCCGTGCCTAAATGTTTAAAACGGCTGAATACACATATATATATTATCACTTCAATTTTGAGATTATATGTTAAGTAAAGCTAATTATGATTTAAGAGTTTTTATATTATTTCAGAAATCAGTTTTTTTTTATAAAAAATTTCTTGCTGAATTACAAAAAATTAAGTAGAAAAAATGAAGTTTAAGTTTTTGTTTTTCATTTTGTACTAAATCAAACAATACAACATTTGCAATATCATTATTTGTTGTAAACAATTCACTTATGTAAATTTTATTTCTTAAAACGCCGGAAATAAGACAATATAATTTTACAACAACAATTAACATAAAAATTGATGATATGACATAAAAAATATTATTTATTTGTACCTATCGGAATACAATTACGAATGCTATTTAGTATGTGTGTATGTTTGTTACTCTTTCACGCTAAAGCAGCTGGACGTATTTGAATGTAATACAGACATAGACTATGACCTTTTTTTTTGTAATGTTGGGCAGTACTACCCACTACAACACAACAAGACCTCCCCCCGTCTTAACGGGACGTCGCGGGATCGCTTACACACTAACTACGACGCCCCGACCACAGGTCTGCCGAAGTAGACCACAGCAACCACGGGGTTGCTCCACAGTCCACTCTGCTATCAGAGAAGTACCAGGAGCAACCGGTATGGTACACCGCCTGGCGAAGTGGGTCACCTCCCGGTGCGTTTCTTTGCTTCTCGCCCCGCTGAACTGCCGGAAACGAATGAGCCCTCCCACCACAACAAGATGAACCCACGTTGGGGGGAGATAGACTATGACCTAACACAACAAATAGGGTACAGTTTAGCACCTAGGGTCGCATTCGAGCGAAGCGAAGCGAAATAAAAAATGAAATAATGTCTCATCCTTACTATTTCAATTTCCAGACTATCCAACCGGAAGTACCCCCTGCGCTTCCGGCGTCTCGCCTGCCGCCGCCCCCCGGCGGTGGACACACGCTCACCAAGATAGCCAACGCCGCGCAACGCAAGATGAGGCAGATTAAAAGAAATCTCACCAAACGATATACTGGTGAGTAAACACACATCTAAAATTGGAAATTAACTTTGGTTGACTTTAGGTCACACTTATTAAATGTCCCTCCATTTTAACTGTTCAGATATTAATTAAGTATATTTAACCTTTATTTGCAAAAATGTCAGAGGACACTGAATAAAATCAGCAAACATAACATAATAATAAAATCCATACTTAATATTATAAATGTGAAAGTGTGTTTATTTGTTTGTTTGTTTGTCCTTCTTTCATGTCGAAACAGAGTGACGGATTGGCATGATTTTTATGTGGAGATAGTTGGAGGCCTGGAGAATGACATAGTTTTTACCGCGGGAGATTATCTCCTTCCCAAGAGAAAACATGATCAGAATTACTTGAAACGTGGTATTAATGCTCTTCAATACAATTAAATAAATACGTGTTTTAGTATTTTTCGAAATTCATCCCATAAGGGTGTAAAATAGGGGATGAAAGTGTGTGAAACCGACTTTTTAGGTTTTTTTTTGTAGTTTTAGCGCGAGCGAAGCCACGGGCTCTGCTAGTAAATAAATAAAGGGAATACCTAATTAAATTTCAATTTATACCGATATTTTTTTCATAATATTATTAAAAATTACATGGATATTTAAAATTATATATATACATATTTACACCGGTTTATTTTTTATATTTTTAACACGAATATAGCCAAAGGATATAAAATTAATATGAAATGAAGCTATGCAATTTGTTTAGTTCGAACTAAATTCTTTGAAGTAAGAATCGTTTTGAAAGGCGACAAGCTTTAATGATTTGTGCACAGTTTGAATTTGGTTACGCATTCACTTGACTCCGTTATTATTTGATTAATTTACCCAGTCACGTCTATTTTGAATTTGTTGCAAAAAATATTTCTAATATCCCACGGGAATATTTAGTTGTACTTATTTCTGCCGTATCCATATCCGTTACTTGGGATTTGACAAAGTAATAATCGAAATATACATATTTCGCTGATATCACTTAGGTTTTATTAATGATAATTAATTAAAAAAAAAGAAAAACCAAATTTTTGTCAATAAATAAACCTAAAAATTAATTCCGATACCGGGAATCGAACCCGAGCCTCCTGGGTGAGAACCAGGTATCCTAGCCACAGACCATATCGGATAATAGATATTATATTCAAACAGTCGATCTGTATGTAGTTGAATATAACATTTTATTTTTGTATTTTATACTAATTTTATCTCACAACTTCGTTCGCGTACCTTATATATTATGTGCTCCACTCCTATAAGTCGTAACATGATGGATAATAAATAGCATATTTAACATCCCGCAACGACGAATTTTGGTCTATTTACCGATTTTATAATGTGTAAATATTTTTATATTTAAGATAACTATCGGATATTATAATTTTATTTATTATGTTATTATATTTTAATTTTATTTATTTTTTACAGTGGCAATGGACGGAAAACCGTTCACAAAATCGTCGAGCAACCAAAACGGGACATATGACGTGCCGAAAAACCAAACAAAAACAAAATCCCCCATCTACGCCAACTATGAAAATCCTGAGGTCCAACACGTGTACAGCAATATCAACTTTAATGACACTAAAAATGTTTTAAATAAGACTGAAAATCCTCTGGCCAAAATAACCGGTACATTTAAAGAGGAGCTGAAAACTGTGATAGGAGAAAAAGGCGGAAAGACTGGTACAGATAAGGGTATAAACAGAAACGGGGTCGCTGATAAAGTTGGAAATAAGGGTATATATGAAAAAGCTGTAAATAAAGGCATTTATGAAAAGGGACCAAATAGAACATTCAACTCTGAAAAGAGGAATAGTAATGGGGATGTACCGCCACCATTGCCAGATAAACCCCCACCAGAGAAGCCTACAACCCCAACAAGCGATACGAAAAGTAGTACGTTATCTCGAAAAGCATATTTCTCTTTCAAATCTAGATTTCGAAGACCGACATCAGTAGCAATAGATATAAATTCAGATGTTCCTAGTGCTTTGAAGATAACGAATTCGACATTTTATCTGACTGATTCTATGGATGGTGACTCGGGGTTCAGCAACTGGTGAGATATTTTTACTCATTTACTAGCTCTTGTTTAGATCTTTTATAATCGGTCTCAAATTGATGTTTAAAGGTTGTAAGATCAAAATTAGTAAAACCAAAGGATTCAACCAATTTGACATGACAACATTACATGATCAAGAGCGATTGTTGTTGACATTTAACATAACAACGTTAATATATATATATATATATATATATATATATATATATATATATATAATATATATATATATATATATATATATATATATATATATATATATATATATATATATAATCATTAATCATTACAAAATTTTCTGCATAACCAGAAAAGAACCCACGACCTCGGACATAATTGACAGTGGCATTCAATCCTATGAAACGCCGTATCACGCATACATGCCATTGATAATAATTGATACTATATAATATAGCATTAACTAGCATTGCCCGCGGCTCCGCCCGCGTTCAGATGACCAAAAACTAAATTCTAAGGATTTACATATTCATATAGACAGACAGACGGACGGACGGACGCACGGACGGACGGTCGGACGGACGGACAGACAGACAGACATACAGACAAAAATTCTAAAAACTATAGATTCGGACTCTATCGATAATAATGTCTATTTCAATTAGATTTCCCAAAAAATATGTAATGTACAGATTCAACTTATTTACAATTTTATTATATGTGTATATATATATATATATATATATATATATATATATATATATATATAGTATTGCCGTAGAATTTACTACAAAATATGTCTTTTAAATTGCATATTAATTAATAATCATATAAGATGATCGATCTGATGATGATGAATAAATTTCAAAAATACGTAGGTGGAATCAGTCAGGTAGCTAAATAAGGAACACAACGATATTTTTAATAATAAGATCACTTCTATAACGTCATGTTGCCTTGGTGGATGACTAAAGTGTCTTATTACATGTTAGGTATAGTTTATGTTCGAATCGTGTATATTCTAATGTATGACCTCAACAGTTAGATTATAAAATAATTTATGTAAGAACAATGTCCATTAGCTTCGTGATTGTCTTTGATATAGTCATTTACATTTTATATACTCGTAATACTAGCGACTAACCCTCGCATCGCTCGGGTTCCTCCCTAGGTTGCTTCCCCATACAAACTTTCACTCCCATTTTCATCCCCTTAAGGGATGGGTTCAGGGATAAAAACTCAGGGTCTCAAGCTATCTTCTTTGCAAATTTCATCTAAATCGGTTCAGTAGTTTCGAAGCTTATTCTATACAAAAAAATAAACAAAAAAATTTTTCCTCTTTATAATATTAGAATAGATAATATGTGAATAATTGAAAACTAGTAATTAATAAAATGATGGCATTTTCTTTATAATATTAGTAGTAATCATCGATCGAAAAGTACCAAATACACAATCCTATGCAAAAATCTCTTAAAACTGTCACCAACTGTGTTTAGGTAATTAATAATTATTCATTTTTTCAAATGAGCGCTCATTCGATGAGGATATATTTCGTCACTGATGATTGTCTCTAGTATCTAGTACTATTTTGATCGATGGTAGTGATAGATTAAAATTAATATGCCTGAAGATATAACTATATAAGTTTTCGGAAGACGTATGAAGTCCGCCAATCCGCACTTGGCCAGTGTGATGGACTATGGCCTGATCCCCCTCGCATTGAAGGGAGTCCCGTACCCAGAAGTGGGACGTTAAAAAGGGCTTAATACATACATACATCATATACCTATTTGTATCATGACGAAAAAAATCTGCGTGTGTGAGTCAAGGCATTCCCAGTGTCCTTTATCTGAATTACACTCAAAATTCGTTAACTTGAAACATGAATAAGTAATAAACACACGAATCACGATACGCTTCAAGGAAAGCTTAAGATATAATAGATAAAATTATTTAGTGTTTGGTTGGTTCGGTGAGAGCCGATACAAATCAAAGCACACCAACTTCAAAAATAAATATCTGATTAGGTATCTATAGTAAATGAAAACTACCAAAACGTTATTTTTTACTTTTTAATGTTTTTTTTTGAAGTCGTTTTTTTCTACTCTTTTTAAATCGATTAATTTTATATCTGTAACTTGTAAGTAAAACCAGTAATATTTATGTATGTAAATGATTTGATGCATTTTGTTAGAATATACTGTAATCACTATAACGCAGGAAGTGATTTCGTAAAAGTCCATCGAAATGTCGTTTACTACCTTATCGATTTTTAATGTCAGTAGAATCCAATTTATGAGGTATTTAAACACATCTAGTTTAAATTAATATTTATAATATTTAATTTACTAAAATCATGTTGGGACACTTACAACTTTCTGTTTTAATGATGCTTACATTGCCTTGTGAGTTATGCGTTAATATATTAATTTATTCGCTTATTTATTTATATACTAGCGAGTCACGCTCGCTTCGCTCGGGTTCGTCCCTAGGTGATACTTTAAATTGTCATAACTTTTTTGTTTATAAACTGATTGATATAAAACAAATTCTAAATGTTAAGTGAAGATTAACACAATACACTAATGAAAACTGCACCTAAATCGGTTAAGGTGTTTTGGAGATTTTGTTGTGAAAGCACAGACAAACTGAAAAAAAATCTAAAAATCATTATTTTAGGTTCTATTGCGTTAATAAAGACCCCAATAATAGTTTTTCTGAAATATTTTCCAAGTACAGACAACGGTCAGTTACACTTTTATTGTATAGATGGCGTGTCTCCTTTAAAAATCCAAATATTTCGAGATAAAGTAAAAGCTGACTTTATATTTAAAAAGCAAAATGATTGTAGTTATGTGTTATGTAATATAAGCAATAGTACTGATGTGAGATTGGCCGCTGTGGCCGAAATGGGTCGGGAGTACATTAACATCAACTATATAAGTAAGGATGACACATTATTTCATTTCTTATTTCGCTTCGCTTCGCTCGAGTGCGACACTAGGTGCTAAACTATATAACCTTTGTTAAGCCTTAGACTATCTGCGTACTAAACTTCATTTAAATCTGTCTAGCCGTTTCAGCGTTAAAGAGTAACAAACACACGAACAAATACACATACAAACATTCGCATATATAACAGTAGTCCCTTGTTCCAGCAGCGACACAGCGGACACACTCTCGCCAGCATCCCGCCGCGACGGTAGGCTTCGCGCGTGGTCGGAGTCCTCCCCGTGCCTCGCACTGGAGAGGCCCACCCTGCCGCCCCCGCCACCTCCGCCACTCCCGACACACACTGACCTTAGCGCTGTTAACGAAGGTGGGGTTTCAGATTTGGGGGTTCATTTTGTTCTTGACGTTGGCTGAATCAATAGTTTTTTCTAGGTTTTTGTTTGGGGGAATTGATGGTTAATAATTAGGGTAGATTTTATGGGTTTTCTTTGTGGGTTATATTGTTTTTTTTTGAGGTGCATATAATGATTGGGCTAGATTTTGTAGGTTTAAGGGCTTGCGGGAATATAGGTATTGTTACAATGTTTTATTAATGTATAAGGGTAAATCACTCATGTTAGATGATTCTATCAATTTAAAAATGGTAGTCCTTGACATGCTAATAAAATAAGTTCGTAAAGAGTACTTAATTTTTTTTTTTTTTTTGATAAGTGCGAACAAATACACAGATACGGTTTTTTAATTGTTATTAAGGTCTTTACTGACGTACAAATTAACATAACTTCAATACGGTATTTCATACACTGTTTTGAATTATAGATTGATTCTTCTTTTTTATTTATTTACTAGCCCTCGGCTCCGCCCGCGTTCAGATGACAAAAAACCAAATTCTTAGGTTTTACATATTAGTATACTCTTAAATTGCAGTTTTTGTATATTTTATCAAAAATAAGATATTTTCCCGCGCTAAAAGGATCCTATATGTTGACCCGGCTAACCAGCTATCACCATACCAAATTTCATCAAAATCCCTCCAGTACTTTTTCTGTGATACGGTAACAGACAGACAGACAAAAAATCTAAAAACTATAGATTCGGCCTCTGTATCCGATAATTATGTTTATTTCAATAAGATTTTGTTCCAAAAAATATCTAATTTACATTCAGTGACAATTTTATTATATGTATAGATATACGGTTAGCAACACAATAATGAGACAGAGAGTTCTTATAGAAAATGTCAACTTTATTCCGAGTTACGTTTAGCTAATACCTTGGCATTGCATTTTGGTAAAATTAGTCCCAGGTTCTAACCCCGTCTAGATAAAAATATGTGATAGCTTTGGAAATATTATGTATAGTTATATAAATAAAACCCAAATTATCTTAAAGCCTCAACAATGTCAATCTAGGTTATTATTTTTTAACTTTTGCAGGCTAAGATAACGACCTATACAGCCATTATTTTTAATTTAATTAATATATTTATCTCATTTATCAAATATATTGATTATTGATTTCAGTCGACGTCTCGGCATTATGTAATATTAAATTAAATTTAATTCCAAAGGGTACTGATAACGAAGACAGCGCTAAACAGAGGTCAGAACCTCTGACTGTCTGTAAATAACTAATATAGAAATTAATATATTATACACTGCGGGTTTTAAATGTTCACTAACTTTATATAGTCAGTTAAGGATTGAATATTATTAAACGAAACGGGATGGTGTTATGCATTAACAGAACGTTTTTTGTCTATTACTTTATTTGGTTCTTAATTTGGTTTTATAATATCAAAATAATAAGGTTTTGATATTTTACGATCTAGCAAATACACAAACGAACTGGATATTTATTATATTCTAAAAATAACAAGAACTTAACAAATTGGTCATAATAATGCAATATATTATTGCATTATAATGAGATGGCTAGCTTCTTTATATTTAAAAAAGGTATATTTGTTAAGTAATAATTAAGAAAAAAATATATTTGGACAGTGTTATGCAAAAACATAATATTTTTTTGATACTAGAAAATATTAGTTATTTTCAGCGAGCAGAGGAAGGTTGTGGTACTTAATGTTTCACAGCTTCGAATGTCATAATATATGTTTTGCACTGTCTTTGTTCGTCTTTTCATCTTTTATATTTCTTTTCGTGGGTTCCGGTATAAACTAAACTTTTATATAATTTATGTTTGTTTATGTTCTAATATTTTATTTACTTTAAACATCTTCACTTGTCTTCCTCTATGTAAATGATTGCATCCTACTACCAAAAGTGCGCTTCATTTTATTCATATCGTAATATGTTATATTATACCAATTAAAACATACATAAATTTTCTTTGAAGTATTAACTATAAATGTCGTTTTCGACCTTCTCTTAATATATTTTTTTTTTAATATAAGGCAATAATCCATTTCCCAGATACATTTTAACGTAAGTTTGTTGTCTTTGTCTGTCAAGGCGAACTCTTAAGTTTTATTTTATAAAATAAGATTTTCCTCACCTTTTAATTATTCGAACGACCTTAGTATGCATCATTTTTACTACCTACAAGATATACGTGGGCTATAACGTAGGTTTCTATTGCTCAGTCTATCCTCATTATTTGCACGCGACAGACGCTTTTGCAATTTTTTTACATTTAATTGGTATAATTGTGATGTTTGTGCGCAGTTTATGTATTGTGTATTCTCGATTATGAATGGGACGTGAGTTGACATTCTACTTTTCCATTTAATTTTTGATTTGATAGAATTTTGTCATAGCATGACTTAAGCGGATAGTGTTGCCAGATATAGACACAGGGGTTCACTAATTGTATATATGAAAATATTCATTAAAATTAACAGAAAACTAATTTTGTATAATAATTTTAACAATATTTACAGCGTAAATAAAACATAATATTGTTTTCGGTTACTTCTATAAATGGTTTTGGCATAATCCCTTTTATATTATATTCGCTTTTTCAAAACATTGCACCTGACAACACTAATCACAATATTCAAATGCATGCAACCATACAATCTGTGCACGGAACCGTAGTATAATTTGTGCACAATGAGCAAATGTTACACCCACATTGAATAATGGTATACTCTCGTACTGTACTCTTGAGTGGCGAATTCAGGTCGTTGCAAACGCAACATTGTTTGGTAAAGCATATATTTATAAACAATAGATATAGTGAAGGCTATTATAATGAAATAATTGTCTCATTATTGCAACAGCTTAACAGTTCTCTAATCATTTGCTATGAGGAAAACCAATTTTCTCAAGAGTTACATTTAAAGTGGTCATGCGTGACTACGTTATTTTTTTTCCTTTTAGCTATTATTTAATATCAAGGCTATGTGCTGCCCACGTGTTGAATGCTGTTAAACATAAAATTACAGTCTATATAAAGATATATTTTTACTGTTCTAAAATAAGCCTCGGTTTTTAAGTTTAAATAATAATATTAATTTGTAAAAATGAGTAATAATTATTACTTAACGTCACACTTTCGAGTCAAGTCACTCTCAAGAACATCAAAAAATAAAAGGATATAAGAAAACACAAGCAAAACGATGCCATAACGCCACTCAAGAGTACTTTACGCAAACAAAAGCTAACAAAACAATAAACAAACAGAACTGAAGCGGCTTCTGCCGACGCTATCCCGTAAGGAGAAGGGCCCGCGCACGCGCACCTCGTGGTACGCGGAGTGCGGGGCAGACGCACCTGCACAAACCTCGACGTCATCTTGGTAAGTGTATACTATTTATAACCATTACTGACAGGGGCGGATCTATATATTGGCTTTTTGGGCTACAGCCCAGGGCCCCTCAGATATAACGGGCCCCGTGGGCCGTGTTGAAAACAATAGATAAGATTGTGCATTTAAAATAAAAGATATCTACAATAAAAAAATTAAAGCCATAAAAGGTTGGAATGATAATCTTGAGATTAATTTCGAACCAAACAATAAGAGTTAACTTAATTTCGCTTAATACTTTCTTAGATTTACGCGAATACTTGACATTTTAAATAAAACTATCTTGTCGGATTTTTTCGCGAATTTATTTTGATTTTTGGTTCCCGACGTTTCGAATGCTTTACATTATATTTTTATATAATTTTAATTATAATTAAAATTATATAAAAATGTTTTAAAGTTAAAAAATATTGTAATGTAATTGGTGCAATTTTCATTTTGTTCATTGTGGGTAGGCTGTCTGTAACAACTATACCTTCAAGACATGTAACACCTCAGTCTCTCCCGTGACCATGGATGCTGTAAAGCATTCGAAACGTCGGGAACCAAAAATCAAAACAAATTCGCGAAAAAATCCGAAAAGATAGTTTTATTAAAAATTAATTTCGCTTATAGATAATAAATCTATCATTATAGATTTTATAATATAAAGTAAAAAATGACGATTAGTTTAGGCTCCCAAGAAGTGTTATGCCCGATTTCACCAACGTCACCTAAGTTTAAGGAATCCCCTAAGCATGGTTGGGGGCTGTTAGAGAACTGTTTCTATTTCACCGACAGTTAGGGGTCACCTATATATTAAAAGGCCCCCTAAAATTTAGGTGCTCGAAATATGGGTTTAAAGACGATCGTAAAACGAAATTTAATTTAGGGGCTAGTTTAGGGGACTTTTAAGCTAGGGATCCCATACGTAGGTGGTAGCTTATGGGTTTTTGGTGAAATCGGGCATTAGTTCCCCATTCACGGTCCGCCCCTGATTACTGAAGACTGTTCGCATCTTTCCTGTACATAGTCTTAGAAACGGTTGTGATGGATTCTATATTACTACTTTTATTATTATTTCTTTTTATTTTAAAATATCTTTATTTAATCAATATAAATTATTAAGTTAAGTACAATTCCAGCGTAAGTTTAACCCTAGAAGTACATAATATACATCAATATAATATCTATTTACTACTGTGTTATGTAAATACGATTGTGCCTCGTTGGTCTCGTAGCTAACACGTAAGGCTGCAAGATCGAGAAGTTCTGGGTTCGAGCCCCATGTTGAGCTTAACGCATATTGTTTTTTTTATGAATAATTATTACCCTTAGATTGACATCACAATAGCGAGTAGATCTATAAATCTGATTTTATATATAGTTTAATTCTGATTGTATTGTACTATTACCCCTTCAGCGAAAGCAATATCACAAGGTCTTAATTTAGAAAGTTCAATAAAACGTCGATAAAGAGGAAGTTTATTAATAACTAATATTATATCGAGAAATTGTTACTACTACGCAATGTTAGTCGGAACTTAAGCAATTCTACGTACCAATTCTAAATACCAGGTTAAAACATTTTTTTTATTTATATGAACTATGATTTTTGTAAATATTTCCTTCCTGTTAAAAAAAACGACTGTCTAATCACTCTAACGCAACAATTTTGAATTTATATAAGTTTATTTTTATTTTTTAAATTATTAATTTATTTTTATCTTTTTTATTTTTTAAATTGTGTTTGTTTCGGATAATCTCCAAAACGGTTCGACCGATTTTGACGGGACTATCATTGGCAGATAGCTAATGTTAAAAGGGCTTACTTAGGCTACTTTTATTTTAGAAAAATAATTAGGGTTCAGTGCAAAAAAATTAAAAACGAAGCGAGAGTAAGACGCTAGATAATAAATTAAAGACAAAAGCGTGACATTAGACTGCCATCCCGCACGCCGGCGAAGTGACATATTACGTAGTTTATCAACCTACATCTTATTACCTAGGTAGTCATGAGCTAATATCGAATTAAATTCAAGGAATTTTTTGGTAATTTTTATCAGCGATTGCAGCAAATATTTAATTAAAAAACAAAATATTTTGTTTTTATGGGGTTGTTTTTTTGGAAACTCTAAATGTTTGAATGCATTTATCTTTTTATAGAATCATTCAACGCATTTAGAGTTAATTATAATAATTTATCTAAAAAAGCGTTTTCTGTAAAGTATAACGCATATAAGCATACCATGTTTAATCTTCAATGTATTTATAATCGTAAGAATTGTTATCAATTATCAATGACTGTAATAATTACGTAAAAGTATTTCCGAAATGTACAAATTCCAAAGTTTGAGTCGCATAATTCGTCTTAATTCAAAGGATATGAGTTGATTGCGGATTGTTATCGGCCCGACATGACGCGGCCGTGCTGACTCACGAGCCTGTTCTGTACCACATTTTCTTGTTTGGTCCAAAGTTGAGGCGCAAGTAATTTAAGGAGTTTATACCAAAACTATTTAAAAATAATGATTAAAAAATATTATTTAAAAAAATTACTTTTTAATTTAAGGTTTTGTAATTATTGAATTTAGCTGATTTTTTATTTATTATCACTACATATTATAAAACAAAGTCGCTTCCCGCTGCCTGTCTATCCCTATGTATGCTTAGATCTTTAAAACTACGCAACGGATTTTGATGCGTTTTTTTAATAAATAAAGTGATTAAAGAGGAAGGTTTATATGTATAATACATACATATTATAGTACACAAAAGTCGAGTAATTCAAAGATTTGTATTTCATATTAACCGTTATAACGTACCTAGGGATGAACCCGAGCGAAGTGAGGGCGAGTCGCTAGTTAGTATAATTAATACTTGGTCCATATTCAATCTACGTAATAGATTTATGCCTGTATATAATAGATAAAATAGTCAAAACTGGTAAAGCGACATATTCCATCAAAAATCATGGGTATTTGCAATACAATATTTTGCTCTTGTCTCCGAAATATACGACTACCGTCACAAAGACTTAAGAGTAAAAATTAACGAATTGTATCGTTCTTGTCTTTATTGTCATTATTTATTATTTTTTTGGCTACAAACAAAGTTAGGAATAAGTGATCAGAACATGTGATTAGAGAACAGGTTCCCAGTTAGTCGAAACGTATCGCTAATCTCCCATAACAAACGCCTCCAATGAACTTTACGTATACATAGTTAGGTATAATGTACCTATATGTTCGGACTCTCATCACTCGTTTACCGAGTCCTCAGTAATATTTTGTCGTTTCGCCGTAATGACGAAAATCGTTTCGTAGTGGAAGTTTTGTTGTGGTTTGCGCTTTTAATGTCTGGCAGACAAAGGAATAACGAACGACCAGTGGATGTGATCTTCACTTCAGTGCTGTGACCTACTCTGCGAAAGGTCATTTTTAATTTTGTCAAACTATTCAAATCAATATTTGTAACTGTTAAACTTAAAAGTAAAAGTTTTTCGATATATAAAATTCAGTACACTTTCTTCTGTCACTGACAAAAAACACTTTATTTACGTATTTCGGTGTTTAATTTGTTATTAATTCGCATGCATGAATTTTAACGCTTGTAGTATTATTATATTGGTGGGTCTTTCAAAATTGATGGAACCGGTTCGCGCGAAAACCGTTTCTTGTTGCAGGAACCAAGATATCGGGTGTTGGTCGATCGTCTCGTGTCTTATTGTGAAAGTTATGAAAAAAAAATTAATAATATCTAAACTATAATTTTCTGTCAGTTATTTAGTTAGTCAGTTTCTTATCAATGTGAGTGAAATTATTCAAAGTAAGAATTATTAGCATGCTGCATAGTGCATACCCAATGTCATTTAGTCACGTTTGTCATAACTTTCTTTTACCTTTAACCTTAAATTTCTCGACAAATCCGTGTTGAATGCATAATTATAAAGAAACCATGGACACTTAAGAAGCTATTTCTGCGCTATACTATATATGTATGTACATACATACATATATCTTCTATTAAATAGTGTTTAAACTGAACAAAAAATTGGTGGGTTGGCTATTTAGTGATTTCTAGATAAACTCTCGCCATATAAATCTATATTATAATGAATAATAGATTTTTGTATTCTTTCTTTTCCATTTTATTGGTTAAATTCAAAACTTGTATTCTAGGTACGCCGAAGCGGGTCTGTACCAAGCGGGCAACATCTCCTCATCATCAGGTGCCTCCTCAGGATCTCATCCAGCATCGCCACTCCCACACTCACTGTTCACGCACGAACCACTTTATCAATTCTACAACGCCGCTAAAGTTGAGGTAAAGGACATAAAAAAATATGAAATAGTTTCTAATATTTTAGACACTAATAAATAATAAATAGTAACAAAAATATGAAAATAGATCCGCAAATTGCAGTGATAACGTAACATCCACAAAAAATACAAATGAATTAAGTATCTCCTCATTTTAAAGTCGGTCAAATATAATGGGTTTGCTGATTTAATTGATATTGTATAAATAAAAATAAATAAATCTTGCTAAAATAATATTATAATTAAGTACCTATATCCAATTTGGTAATTCGGTATTTTTGTGTCACATTGTAAATATTGTACTTAAATAAACAAAAAAGTATATTAATTTAGTAGTAAAATTATAATAATATTATGTTGTGAAGATAATTTCGAGCGCTTATAATTGATTTGAGATTGCACGTTATTTGTGTCATTCTATATCGAAAGGTTGCGGTTAAATATTGACACACATAATTATCAGAAACCGTTCTAATACGGCCACTATAACCGCACAGTGCACACCAGTTACAACTGGCCAGGGGAAGTTATAGTTTTTATTACGCACGAGATTGTGACGCAGGTTATTTAACTTGAATTTAGAGGTGTTTTTAAAAAAAAAACTTTTTCGAAGAAAATAAGTCCTGAGGACACTGTAAGCGAAAAACGCAGCACATTTTAATTTCTTAGATTTACGCGAATATTTGACATTTTAAATAAAACCACCTTTTCGGAATTTTTCGCGGATTTATTTTGATTTTTTGTTCCCGACGTCTCGAATGCTTTACAGCAATTATTACGGTCACGGTTGTGGGGAGAGTCTCTTCCGTGACTGAAAAACCCGAAATGGATAGTTTTATTTAAAAGCAGCACATTTTACTAAGATATTAGAGCCTTAGATTGTATAAAGATTTTAATAACATCATGTCTAAACTACCCACAAAATACTTTGGAGGTTAGTATCAAAGCAAATTAAATAATAGTACCTATAACCTACCTATATAGGTACCTGTCAAAGGACGATATAAACATTGTAAATCTTAGAAATAACGTCTTTAGTGACTCACATTCGACTATATTTTGTATGACGTATATGTTTGTTACAAAAAAACTCAAATAGAGAAAATTAGTAGGTGGTAGGTAGGTGTTTTAATTTAGCAGACTGAAAATAATAATTAATTTAGATAGTTTTATTAATAAGGTTTTACTATGATGATGTGAAGGGTATAGGATCATAACCGTCTGAGATATAATTATGAATTCTAAAAAACTACAGGCAATTTTTATGTTATACTTTATTCTTGTAAATAATTATACGGAAAAAGTATGGCACAGCTACTCACTAAATCGTAAAGAATCACAAGAGCTTTGTGATTGTGATAAATGCCGACGGTTTTCTTTTTAACCAGACCGGAAATGTTTATGTCAATAACTCAAGCGGGAATAAAGCCCACGACCCACGTTTTCCTACTTAGAATATAGTTATATTACCACAGCGCCAATTTTTTGGAGTATGGATATATGTATATATGAACATGTTATATTAACAAGCTTTTACCCACAACTCCGCTCGCATAGTTTATACATATTCAAGTTTAATTGCTCCTTTCGTAAAGTTCATAGTTTTATATTAGCCCTTATATATATTAGATAGCCTTTCTCAATTAACGGGCTAGATGAGAACGACGAACTTTTCAAATGGAACTGGCAATTCTATTAATTACGTTTAAAATATTACAAAAAAAAACAAGAAATATCTTCATCTTAATAACAATAATATAAAAAAGTATTTATAGATTACTCTAACGAACGGGCTATCTATGTCTATTATATTATATTTGTCTATCAGGCCTTTTTTAACGTCCCACTGCTGGGCACGGCGGACTTCACATGTCTTTCGAAAACTTGCTAGTTTCTCTCAGACGTGCAGCTTTCCTCACCACGTTTTTCGCATGATTCGCACATAAAAATATCAGAGGTGCGCGACCCGAGATTTGAACCCGCTTCACTCGGTTTCCTAAGCGAGCGCGTTACCACTGGGTTATCACTGCCTCGTTGCGAGGCATCTATTGCGTTAATAAAATAAATAAAATGTAAAATGATATTTAAAACAGCTGTTGATTCCCTCGCCAGCTCTTAGCAGAATTGCTACTAGAGCCTGTGGCTGCTTCCTTACGTACACTGATTGGTGCTCTTTAAACTAAATTGACGATTAAAAGTCTAATTGAATAAAGTTTAATTCCATTTCAACTAAGCAGATAAAAAATTGTTACTTGTCATATCGCCTTCAATAAATGACAAATTTTGTCGGATCGAATTTGGCCTCCTGTAAAGAAGGAATGTCTCAGATGTTGTTAAAATATAGTATATGATGTTCTCCAAGCCGATTCCGGCCACGGCGCGGCGGCCAATCTCATTGAGACTAGCCAACTGCGCTGGAGATATTATAGTGCACAAGTGTACGCGCAGACACAACGTGCACTCTCTATTCCTGTCACTCTCGTACTCCGGTGGGACGACACGAGACACGACCAGTGAGAGTTAAAGCGCAGGACCGACGGCTTTACTTGCTCTCCGAGGCACGGGGATTGACCACCGCCAACTTCCCAACTCCGGGCTGTTACTGAGACTTACTATACAGAAAGACTCAATAACAAAACTTGGCCCGACCCGGGACTCGAACCCAGGACCTCCAGGTATGCTAGCCACTACACTACCGAGGCAGTATATATAGTATATACATATAGTACGTTTGGCGTAAGTAAAACGTGTGTACACACGTGTACACGTACGTACGTTAAAAGTTATACTTCTTTGGCGTAACAGAACAAAAATAGCTAAAGATTTCATCTCGTATGTCACAACTCTCTGTTTATAAAAGGAATGCAGCTAACTTCATCACGTCTCTTTCAGCTAACTTCATGTCATGTTGCTTTTTGGCTGTCGGTGTGTGGGCTGTGAGTAAAAAATTTTACTCTTATAATATTTTTCAAAGGTGCCAAAAGGAGTATAACTTAAAAAAACACACAATTTAGTTCAGTACGTACATTGTGATTGTTTAAACAATTATAAGTCAAAACAAACAAATTCATGTAGTGGTGGTAATTGAGCATAGTTGCATTACGCGCGATAAATGATATAACCTTCAACGTTAAACTTGACCTTACTACTATGTTTGTAGACCATTAGAGTCCTAAATGGATAAAACCAATTAAATAGGATCGTATGCGGAAGATCATAATATACTTAATTACAACGTTTCTGCTTTTAGTGTGTATTTTAATGTTCAATCATATTTTAATTATCTGTATGGAACAGTTATAAAGACAACACATAAGATGTATTCTCGAATTTATATGATCAACTTTATCAAAACAAAATTATAAATTATAAAACAAATATACTTTATACAATACAATATATTTTAATATGTTACAAGCTTAAAAAAATTGTTGAAAAAAAATTATTATTTAGGTAACAATACAAGACATTGAAATTTTATTACATGTTAAAAAAAAAGTTTTGAATATATCACTCAATGTATAAAATAATAATAATTAAAAATAAAAAAAAAGACTTGCCATTGCTTTCAAAGGCCTTATCAATAAAAAATTAAAAAAAACCCTAACTCCGCAGTCGGCGTGTCGTGAGACAGGCGACTCGGACTCTGACGCGTACGAGACGGGGGGCTCCGTTGCGTCCACCAGCTCGCGGCCCTCCGCCATGGCGCTAGTGGCGCCGCGCGGCCCCGCTCGCACGCTGTGGTGCGAGGTGCCGGAAGTCGTCAACTCTACTGTACTTAGTAAGTGGTTTTGATACTATATACAATAATGGTGATTTGATTGTGTTTGTTGAAAAATTAAATATATATCTACTGTAAATATTGTTCTGGTAATGTTTTTTGGAAAGGAGGAATGTGTGTAAGAAGCTATTTGTCTGTTGTAATGTTTCAAGTGTGCTTTTAAAAATATATAGATTTTACATATCACAGTTTTAAAAAGATATTAAAACAAAATAAATTATTCATATTAAGAATGGCGCGAGTACGTTTTTGTATGAAAAATATGTACATATTATATTCTTATTAATTTTTATAGTATTGTAACTTACAATAATTAAATGTTGTATTAGTCCCAACTTCTGGAATATAGAAATTCTCCTTTAAAAAAATATTAAACAGAGCATGGACGCTTAATTGTTCCCGTAGGATGTATGTATACAAGTTATTGTGTTATAACAATATTTTATAGATAAATAACAATACTTACAGGTTCTCTTGCACCAGCCCAAAAGAAACTACAAGAGGCGAAGTTCGAACTGCTCACGTCGGAGGCCTCGTACCTGAACTCGCTGAATGTTCTCGAAACACATTTCATCTCACACCCCGCCTTCCGCGACCCGCACGTACTGCCCAGGGAAGATTGGGAGACATTATTCGCTGCTATACTACCAGGTAAAGCTAGCTAAAAGATAATATTAGATTACTGCCGAATGTTATGTTCACAATATGGCTATTTACAAGATATAGAATAATTAAAACAAAACAAAGCCTATAGATAAATAATTAAAATTTTGTTTGTCTGTTTATCTCGTGCTACCCCGTAGTCATTGGAAAGGTTAATTTTATTGTCAATTACATAGATTCAGAAGAGAAAAGACAGGCAATTTTTTATCCCGAAAAAAAGATTCGTTAACGTTCGTTTATCTATTTTAAAATACTTTTTATTATTTTTATACTGAGACACGCACAAAATGTCCTTTACTATATTTGTTAAAATATACTAATTATCTTACAAATTACTAACATAACCTGTTTTCACATCTTTCAGTACGAAAATGTTCGCAAATGCTAATGACGGACCTCGAACGGTGTTGGCAAGAAAACATACTTCTCCAAGACATTTGCGACATCGTCCAGCGCCACGCTGAAGCGCGGTTCCACGCTTACGTTAAATACTGTGAAAACCAGCCGCTGATGGTGAAAGCGCTGCAGCGCTTGAGGGAACGACCGGCCTTTGCTGCAGCGCTGAAACGGTAAGTTGGTATATTGATAGTTGTTAAAAACTTGTACAGTTATTTTATATTGATTTAATAATTTCTTTTTTAATTTTTCTTAAATCGAATTTAAATCGTTTTTAAGGTAAAAGATTGACGTGAAAACAAGACTAACTGAACTGACTGACAGAACAGCGTACTGACTATATAAATTAAATAATGACACTACCCTTATTACAATACGATTAATAGTTTTGTCTTTATTAAGGCCAGACGATATAGACCTTTTCGTTACGGTCCACTTTTTGGTCGTGTATGTGAATTTAAAGACGTTATACGTGACAAAACTAAAACGTGACTCTTTCCATGTCAGACTGGAGAGCCACCCGGCGTGCCAGAGCCTGTCGCTGCACTCGTTCCTGCTGCTGCCGATGCAGCGCGTGACGCGGCTGCCGCTGCTGCTGGACGCCGTGCTGCGCCAGCTCGCGCCGCAGGACCGCGAGTATGCGGGCGCCATGCACGCGCTCGGCACGCTCAGTGACGTATGTACCACATCATTACTTCTCGCTATTTCTGCTGTCCTGGTTGTTTTTATTAGCAGAAGCCGCGGCTTCGCTCGCGCTAAAACTACAAAAAATCTTTAGGTTTACTTTTACCTAGATTTCATACAATCTTTCGTCCCCTATTTTTATCCCCTTATACGATGTATTTCGAACAATGCTAAAACACGTATTTGATTGTATTAAAGTGCATTAATACCAAATTTCAAGTAATTCTGATCAGACATAAATTTTTGAGTTCTATTATACTAATTATTCTATTATATTAACGTATTTTCCCGTGGGAATGAGATTATCTCCCGGGATAAAAAGTAGCCTATGTCACTCTCCAGCTCTCCAACTATCTTCGCACCAAACATCACACCAATCCGTCACTCCGTTTTGACATGAAAGAAAGACAAACAAATACACAACCAACAAACACACTTTCACATTTATAATATTATATAATGGATAGATGAAACAATGACTGATAAAAATATATATTTTCCACATATATGAATGTACATAACTCGCCCCCCGCAGTTCGTGTCGCAGTGCAACGAGGGCGCGCGCACGACGGAGCGCGTGGAGGAGCTGTGGCGCGTGTCGGCCGCCATCCACGTGCCCGCCGCGCTGCGCCGCGCGCCCGAGCTGGCGCCCGCGCTCGCGCGCCGCGACCGCAAGTACGTACCACCACAACCACAGTACCGGTCACTCGTAGTATTTACATATATTGCATTGCTTTTTTTATATTTTTGAAGTGAAATTTCTTTAGAATCGTTGTGATTTGAAACTCGATGAAATGGAAATGCGAAACTAAAAAGAGACAAATACATAAATATATAGAATTAAGCCGGCGAGAGAATGAGATAGAATACATTGCCATGTTGCCATGGTAACCGTTGTTATTGTATATTTACGTCAAATGAAATATAAAATAACTTTTATACTTAAAATACTATTAAAAAAATAAAACTTATAATTATCTTAGTCCTGATACTCTTATATTTACCTCATTTTTCTCGTAGGTTACTTTCTGAAGTTTCACTTTTACCATGTGTGAATTGCACACACACGCACTTTTGTATAAATTTATGTAATTTATATTTTTTTGCACTTTTAATCCTACATCGATAGAAATGTTATTTTATTAATTTTTTTAACTTACTCATGAGTGACGCTAACTTGTGTTTTATAAATCGGATGAAGTCTTCTTGAATAAAAGGGAGGACCATGCCTATTATTTATTTTCTTTTCTTATCTTTTCCACAGACCAATAAGATGGCTAGTGCGTTCCGGCGAAATGACTCATCTGTTGTGGAAGACCGATGAACTCAAGCTGACGTTCGGCAAAAAGTTCCACAAAGTACCTCTACATCTCTTCCTGTTCAACGATCATCTCGTTATAACTAAGAAAAAGGGGTAAGTGACGTGTTTTATGATTGAATGGTAAAAAACGCTCATGAAGATTAATAATTCTGCCATATGTAAAAATATATAAACAATATGGTATTTTTTGTTTAAATGAGTATAATAGTTATAAATACATTAGAATTAGAAAGGCATTTTGAAAAGTAGAAAATTTAAATTTTATAATTTTTAATAAATATGTAGTTTGATTTTTAGTTTCTCGGGTTTGTTTACGTGACAATTGGTGGCTGATTAATATTTTCTGGTAGAAATATAATTGCATGTACAAATAAAATCTCTTTGGCTTTGAGAAAGGAAAAATATTTCTTTTCTTTTTACACTTTCGCATTCATAAATATTAGTTTGATAACTGACTCGGTAGTCTAGTGGCTAACATGTAGGACTGCGGATTTGAAGATACTGTATTCGATCTTGAGTTGGGTCAAATTTGGTTATTATATTTTTCTGCCAAGAAATTCTTATTGTTAGTAATAGCAATTAGGAAGAATGCACATTGCGCCTAATGATTTTTTAAAGCAATGGGTTTGAACTTTTAAGTACTTACAACTGCGAGTACAGATAATAAAATTTAAAGTTAACTAACTTTAACTTTTTTTATTTATTTATATTTAGCTGTTATTATTTTTATTAACTAATTTTTATTTGTAAGCTGTAACATTGTGAATCTTTATGGTACTTTTTTAATATTCTAAATGTTGTTTTGCCTTTATATGTACTATTTTTGAATGTAGTTATCACCTTTAATTAAGGTACTACTCTGTTGTATTTTCCGTGTATGTTATAATGTGTTTAGTCTGTACTTTGTTGGTGGTCTAAAAAATAAACAAATGATCTGTGACACTAATGTATGTCCAGCGAGGAGTCGTACGTGGCGGTGGACCACTGCCCGCGCTCGCTGGTGGAGGTGTGCGGCAGCGACGCGGCGGCCGGCGCCAAGCACGCGCTGCTGCTCACGCTGCTCGAGAACCACGAGGGCCGCACCGTCGAGATGGTATCACATTTTGTTTTTTTTTTTGTATTGATTCATATACTTTATTTGTTTTTTTAAATTAAATTTGGTTATGAATTTGATTATGGTGTATTTACTAAAACCGCTAGTGCTCATTATTAACAATTAAAAAGTTATAAATTTTACAATTCTAATGACTTTATCGTTATATTTATGAAAGTGTAATGACTAAAAAGCGTTAATTAACAATGCCATATACATATTTAAAATAAAACTATCCTTTCATATTGTTTCGCGGATTTGTTTAGTTTTATTTAAAATGTCATATATTGAGGTGTCCGCCTCTCTCTCGACAGCTGATGTCGTGCCCGAGCGAGACGGACCTGCGGCGCTGGGCGGAGGCGCTGGCGCCGCCCGCGGCCGCCGCCGGCGAGACGCTGTACGCGGGCTGGGACTGCCCGCAGGTGGCGGCGCTGTACGCGTACGCGCCGCGCCAGCCCGACGAGCTCGCGCTCGCGCAGGGCGACGTCGTCAACGTCACCAGGAAGACTAGCGAGGGTGAGTTGTGGGCGTTTTTTTTTAATTAATGAGCATGAAACGCAGCACAGGCTTTTCTTTTTTTTTTTTGAAGTGAAACTTCTTTAGAATCGTTGTGATTTGAAACGCGATGAAATGGATATGCGACACTAGAAGATTTAAATACATAAATATATAGAATTAAGCTGGCGAGAGAATGAGATAGAATACATTGCCATGTTGCGATGGTAACCGTTGTTATTGTCTGATTAATATTTAATATGATATTCTTTCCGAATTCCGTATATAATATTCTATAAATATATGATTGTAATATGTCTAATATTACTTATATAATTATAGATTTGTTTTAATTTAATTGTGATATTTTCCAAAGAAGTTTTACTTTAACCGCGCGTAAAGTTTACACGCATCCATTTTTTTTTTATTAATGAGTAGGTATAAAATTTGTCACGACACAAGCTTTTGTCTTTTTTTAATTTATTATTTATTGTGAATTTCTTTATTTTATTGTGCTAAGTTACTATCTTGCATGTTTGTTTAATAAAAGTTTATAGAAAAAAAATCAATTTCATGTTAATAGTAAAATACTTCTAATATCTAATAAGTGAGAGTAGATCGTTTCCTAATGGAATTTGGGCTTTATTAAAAAAAATGTCTGTCAGCCTTGAAAACAGCCTTGACTGAATCGAGGTCAGGAATCGGGACAAACTTTTCTAAAAAAAAAACTGTTTGTCAGCACTAAAAATCTGATTTATTTTTATTATCAACTAGCTTACCCTATTTACTTCTAGACGTTGTCGCGTGCAAATATCAATTTTGGGGATAATATGTTGCTCCTGATAGCATTAAGAAGGAAATGAAAATGAACTTCATAAAAAAAACTATTTAGTCAAGAAAAGCCCCTATAAGTTCGATTGAAGTTTGTATCGCCTAGCTGACGTATTGTTAGATCGACCGACGGATTTTATTACTGTACATATTATAGCATGTTACATTAGGATATAAATATTAATAGATGGCGGAATATGTAAATATGCGTACGCAAAAAAAAAGGGCGAGAGAAAACAAGGGGCTTGGTAATGAGTTCTATGAGAATTTCTATAATTTTTAGTTTTCGGCTCAACATGTGTAAGTGATATATAGCTTATATCACATATTTAGACTGATATATTTTAACTAAACACAAATAATTCCCGTGTACAGGCTGGTACTACGGCGAGCGCACGCGCGACGGCGAGGCGGGCTGGTTCCCGGGCGCGTACGCGGCGGAGATCGCGTCCCCGCACGTGCGCGCGCGCAACCTGCGCCAGCGCTACCGCCTGCTCGCGCTCTCCGCCACCTACCTCGGCCAGAAGAAGAAACCTATCTCCTGAACACTACTAACCTACCATATCTACCACCAACGTAGTTAGGGGGTGGCTGTCCTGAGTGTCACGTGATTGTTAAAAAACAAGAGCCCTCACTCCTTTCTTACTTTCCAAGTACCGTCTGCTTGGGAGTGATACCTGAGAAACTCTAGATTATTTTAGTGCTACCTGTTTAGGGGGTGCCACCCAATCATAGAAATATTATTTTTTTTATTTTTGGGGCTGATACCATCATGCCCGTGCCCAGCCCAGGGAAGTCGCTCGTGCTAGCTACGCCACTGCCTAGCATTTGTATACAAAGCACGTTTAATAGTACTTATATTTGATACCTCCGACCACAATACCGTTTGTTCCACACCTAGCACTTCGTACACTGCAAGAGTAATGCCATCATATTATAAAATGTAATTTGGAGGATTAAAACCTGTCCACTGAACAATAGGTGGTGCTACCACCCCTACCATCACACCTGCCACCCCTACCACATATGTACAGTGCATCTGCAATGTTACCTAATGTCTATTTAAAAAAAATATATTTAAAACGATTTAACATATTATGTGCTTCACTGTACACGTGTGCACACTTAAAATATATAATACTAGCACTTACCATTTGTAAGAATTATTGTTATAAGTTGAAATTTTGTGGTCTGTACTATTTTACATATATATCACAACATCACAAATGAATATTTAAAACTAGAGAACTAATAATATTATTATAAACGCAGCTAACGATAAGATTAAGATGAAATTATTGTGCTTCAAGAAATTATAATGTCCATCCAGATATTGCCTTTATCGAATGGATTTTTTGACGTTTGTAATCTGTATTTTATTTCAACATAATATTTAAACTTTTTAAAGTCGGTGCTTCTTACTTTATGCAATGTAATCTTATTTTAATGTCATGCTTAATGTAGCTATTTGTATTTTGTAATGTGAAGTGTACAGTTACGTATGAGATTCACAGATTAATGTACAGAAATTGAAAAAATAATAATAACTAGATATATTTTTTTAATCATAGGCATCTAGAACACTATATTAAATTGACATAGAAGTTTCTTTCGTGTGTAATTAAAGTCTTAGTATGATTTTCTAATTTAAATTGTTTTTATATGTATATTAATAATTCAATGTTTCTAAAGTAATTGGATTGGATATTCTAAATATGAAGGGAGGCCTGTGCCCAGCAGTGGCACGTTAAAAAGGGCTGAACACACATACATTCTAAATGTCTATGATTCATTCGCTTTAGATTTTAATTCAGTATCTCGCCTGATGTTTAAAATTAACTAGTCAATTAGCGGGAAAGTGGAAACGATGGAAAATTAAGACAATCGAGTGTATTTATTCCAACAACATTCCTTTTTTTTAAATGATTATTTTTTAAATATTGACACGGTAAGTTATTTTTGTTGTATTTGTATTTTAAAATTAGTTTTATTCGAAAGCTAAATGATATATTTTAAATTATACTTATTAATGTATAGATGTAGGTTTACTTTTAATTAAGATGACAATGTTATTACCATCAAATATAATTTTCATAATAAAATATGTATTAATATTAAAAAAAAAATAGTTTTAATTCAGTAAAATTGACATTTTAAATAAATCTTTTCGGACTTTTTTTCGCGAATTTATTTTGATTTTTGGTTCCCGACGTTTCAAATGCTTTTCTGAAATCGGAAAAGTTAGTTTTATTTTAAATGTCAAATATTCGCGTAAATCTAAGCAAATATTAGTAAAATTGAATTATAAAAATAAATTATATTCGTAAAGTAACATCCATAGTCAATTGATTCTTCATGCTCAATAATAACAGTACCTCATAATAAAATAAAAGCCATTCATGCTTATCATGTACTTTATTTGTATATATTTACCGTCACTTTAAGGCCATTTAATATTTATACAAAACTAGATATTATTCAAAATGCACATTAATTCTTCTTATAATTAGATGTGTAAAAAAATATTCCAATAGATATTATACAATTTCAACAACAACAGTTACTCCTAAAAAAACAAAATAAAATAATAAAAATAATATTGTTCCAATAAAAAATACTATCTAAATTCATATAATAATCACATTATTTTTTATTATGTCTTTATGTAGCCGAGTATATGGGAGGCATGACTTATGTTTCTTAAAAAAATAAAAAAAAACTTTGTGTTAATCTATGTTTGAGATAATTAGAAGTTTTAAAATTAATTTCATTATAAAGTTTCTTTAGCATTGGATCTAAAAACAAATCCTGCATCAGAATATTAGCAAATAAAATCAATAATAGATATAGCAAATAACAGAGATCATATAAACATTGAGAACTATTACAAGGAATGAATTAATCAGTCAGAAGTGTCAATAAAAACATTGGAAGAGCTAAAGTAAATTAAATTCTCGTTTTTGACGAGTTGTCTTTAACTTCAAATAATTTTCTTACAAAATACACTTGTAGTGTTGCAGTCGCTGCGATAGCAATAATTTGAACGAGAGACCACCTGAAACAAAAAACATATTTTATACACATAAAATATTAATTCCTTCATTAATTTGTATGTTAATTTCTATATATCAATTAAGTTCAGTAAAGAATAGTATATACTTGATTAAAATTGAGTTGTATAATCAATATTTTTGTAATGTTTGGAAATGCATTTACATACATACCACCTGTAGACATACAGGTGGTTATGTGGGACTCACCGGCTTGAAAAGCTAGTACTACTTAACAAAACTTATCCTGTCTTAATGGGGCGTTGCAGGATCACTTACGCTCTCAACCACGACGCCCCGACTGCAGGTCTGCCGAAGCAGACCACAGAAACCATAGGGTGGCTCCCACGATCCACTCTGCCGTCAGAGAAGTACCGGGAGCAACCCGCATTGTATACCACCCATCGAATTAGCCCCCCCCCCCCCTCTCCCACCACCACGACTAAGTGATTGCACATTAGGGGGGTCGTAACTCGTATCATCCAGTATCGAGTAGCATTAGCCCCACTTCAAACTACTTTCCTTTTAGAGTTTAGTACAGTATAGATACATTATAACCATGCAACCACCACTATATGGCTAGTGTGATGCTACATATTTGCACAAACTGTTACAATGGCAGTAATATTGACAAATTTTTAAATAATTGCAGCTTCTTTCAGAGTGACACAGTTAAATTAGGCTTGGTATAAATAAAAAGATCAGACTAAAATCAAGTCTGGAGTGCAAAGGACAAACACAAAGGGGGACAGTAAATGCACTAAAGACAATCTGAAAAATTATGCTGGAGAATTTCAAATGAAATAAATTTATCAACATAATAAAATAATACAAAAATCATATTACTCTTACATATTTGACCTTTACCATCAGTACACTAAGAATCACTTCCATGGAATAAACTATAATTATGCGAGAAACTGGTTTCTATAAATTTATTACATCTGGTTATTTTTTAATAAGCACATTTTGAAGTCATTAACAAGATTTTTTTAACAAGAAATTAGCATGTCAAACCTAGAAAATGGAAGAAATTAAACTTACCTTAGTACATAAGCATTATTGTCAACTAATAAATTATAATCTCGAGATTCTCTTGCTCTGGAATGATACTGATATTGTAAGATATCATTAACATTTCGCTCCACAAACTGAATGGAATTCTGTAATAAATATAAAGAAATTATTGTATTAAAGAATACTATATGATCATATATTTAGTAAATAATTATAATAAAAGTAGTGTACTGGGCCTAGCAAGTGAAACAAATAATTTTACAACATAAATAGATAATTTATAATTGTACGCACTGTGAAATTTTTAATATTCATATCAAGTTCCTCCACCTCTTTGGCGTATTGCTCCCACTTATCGTATCTAATGACTGACAAGTACAAATTGACTAGCTTTCCTGCAAACCTTGAGAACTGATTGTCTATACACACTGCATAATAGCCGCCAGTACTCGACTGATCGGCGTACTCAGCGCTTTGTCGCCACTCATAAGGATGAACTATCTGGCCATTAGGATGCCGAACAGCAAACCCACACATTCCATCACCACCTTTTAACACCTACACAGAAACAAAAACATAACATGTTACATACGTTAAAATACTAAAATCTATGACAGAATAGAAAGAAATTGAATTGATTGAACGATAACATATGGCCAGATTAGAGAGAAAGGCTAATTACTTGGTAACTCGCGTAAAATGTAGCTCCCGGTTGCACGTACTGAAAATAACAATCCTCTTTGCCGGCGTCGATGTGCACTTTGTAGTCCATTGTCACTGCGGGTAGATTTTCGTACCATGGTGCCGCTGAACTGGAAGTTGACTCACCGACGTGTGATAAAATTGTAAATAATAATGTTATTATACAAAACAGATGCCACGTCTTTTGAGCCATTTTTACAAACTGTTAACTGACATAAGTGACGTTAGAAATTAGAACAGTGAAAGGAGTAAAATCTGTCAAAACTCAAAAGACAGAAAATGTGGACGGACCAATTTTGAAATTTGTTTTTGCATTATTTCTATGATTTTGTCTTTAAGATTTTCTTTAAATATATTCTATAGAGGCTGCCCAGTGATTAATTTATTTCGGCCGTAATTCTTTTTTTTGTTTTCACTATAAAAAAGTTTTTTGTCTATATAACATAGATTATTATATTTCTAGTCTAATATTTACATATCCTCCACAATCTCACGACTTCTCTGTGCTTGTTTATATTTTTATTTGACAATTATTATAATTTATAACCTTAAATCTTAATCCTAAATTCTAAATAATAAAATAGTTACTTAAATATTAAAATAGTCAGTCTGTCAGTAAATCACTTTTTTATTTATGAATTAAACAATGAAAGCTAGATATTTAACGTTCTTTTCATATATAGGTACTAAGTTTAGGTAAATAAATGAATAGTTCACTTTGCATGTAAAACTAATTTATTTTATTACTGATTTATATTTAATTAACAGAGCTTCTGAAAAAATATGGCTTAAAGATAGGCGCAATTATCCAGATCCCAGCAGTATCCAAGGTGTAATGGAGATAGCTTTATTAAAATTAAAACCTGTAAACTATCCTAACCTTTTCCTCTCGAGTCGGTGAGTACACCTTAAAAATAACATTAAAAAACCTTTTATTTTTTGCATTCTTAAGGCACAAAAGTTTTTATGTATTTTAATTTTCATATAAAACTTGTTTTTAGTACAGATGGTGGAGTACATGCACTAAATTCATGTGCTCACTTTGACTTAATAAGGCGGGGTGAAAATATATTTGACACTCATTTCATTACATATGAAATGAACAAATTCTTTTTTAAGAATGAAATAAGTATATTCGTCAGGAAAAGTGTAAGAGTAAATGATGATTTTAATGCAAGATTTGCTGCCACATCTAGAACATATTTGTATAGGTAAGTTACAAACATTTATTTAACATATGTGTAAGTAATTTTGGCATTAAAAAAATAAAAGTTAAAAATGGCTTTAGTTACTAGCACCAAACTTAATTATAGCATAGTAGTATAGAGCCCTTGCCAGTACTTGGTATTCAAGCTTTTCCATTGTATAAAATATAAAAACTACACAATATAAATATCAATTGATAATATTAATTTATAAGAGAGAAAGACTGTTAATATTACACCTTTTCAAATTAATTTTATAAAGAGCACTAAAAATGATGACAAAAGTATACAGATATATAGCAATAATGATACATGGTCAAATTAACTACACCTATTTTTCTCATGAATGAAGAGTCAAATTGCTTATATTTTATAATAATATTTTCAGATTAGCAATACTGAAACCTGACATTGAAGTGGAAGACAATGGTGTTGGTTTAGGCACTTTTATTCCTATAGAAGAGTGGAAGCGGTGCCATTTTATAAGGTAAAACTATAATACATACAAACTATATACATACATATAGGCTTTACTATAGAATACAAATGTTTAATCTTAAAAAATAATAATCACTTTAAAAACCATACAGTTGCAGTTAGTGGAAAGAAGATAAAAAAACGTATTTGGAGTATTTATCTAAAAATTAAAATCATGTGCTTCCTAGAAATCTTATTTTGAGCTATGCTTCACTACAGACCTCATTACTCTATCAAATTCTTGGTGAAACGTCTACCTTTTCCAAAATAAAAAAGTAGCCATGTCACTCGCAACATCTCTATCAATAAAAGGAACCTCTTTCCCTCCTTCCTCTTTTACTTCCTTTTCAATTATAAAAGGTCAATATCTGTATTGTCTTATCTATCTGAAAGGAACAGTTCCATCAAAATAGATTCAGCTAATTCAGAAATAGATTAATAAAACATTTTATTACTAGTTTAAGGCTTTGGTATCCAAAAAACAATTATAAATGCAATCAATTTATAGAATAGATAACACACATGTTGAAAATGAAGTAAAAAGAACTTGAAACCCTATTTAATTGAAAATAACATGAAATTATATTTACAGATTAAAAAACTTTGATATACAAAGATTTAAAGATGGTGCAAAATATTTTGAAGGATATCATGATTTTACAACTTTTAAGAAATTCGACAAGTTGAAACAAAATAAACAAAACAGAAGAGAAATCAAATCCATAGTAGTAAAGCCAGGGAAAGCTTGTACTATTAATTGTTTGAGTAAACAGAACAACTATTTCGATTACTGGGATATAGAGATTGTGGGTAGAGGTTTTGTACATAATCAGGTGGGTTACATGCATTTTATAGTTCTGCATTATGGTTACATCTGCAGGTGGAGAAGTGTTACTTAAGTAAGTTAAGTAACACTTCTCTATGACATAAGCAAACCATTATTATGCATGCTAAAGCACTAACTTAACTCGCAAAACTAATGGACTAAGTGAGCAAGTAAAATTAATGTACTATAGAATACAAATAAAATATCAAAATAATTTTACTGAAATTTATAGTATAGGTCCCAGAAGATAACATGGTTCTAACAAACTTAAGGAATATGAAGCACCCACATTTTTTATTTTAATATAACTACAACTTTAAAGTCCTAAAGTGATGTTAAATATCCTCTAACCCTCCATAGTGAATTAACTATAAAATTCAAGAAATCAGCGCATTCATACAAACAAAAATTGCGAGTGTGACTCCGTAAGGGTTCCATAATGTGAAATGTTAAATTTGTTTTGTTTTAACATTCTAATTGTTGTGTTAAAAATAAACAAATATAGTCAGCCTTGTACGATTCTATTGATGATATAAATAAGTTTGTATTTCATAGCATTACTACAGATGCCTCATGCCATACAAAGAAATTGAACAGTACTAATTCAGGTTATTCTTCACATTATTTTTGATTGCTTGAAATAGATAATAGGTGTCGCAAATAGTTAAACTGCTTTAATTTAAAAATATGTGGAAACTAATGTGTGGTAAATATTGTAAAATTTATCCTGCATTCGAAAAAAAAAGCAGTGAGCTGAACGATTTTTAATCGTGATAAACATTAATATACAACAATTCATAAAAAATAAAAGCGCCATCAATGAATATACAGAAAAACCCATCATTTAATTGCTGATATTTCAATAATCAGTAAAATTACACAAATTTGATTTACAAGCGCATTATTTCATTTCCCTTCACTTAGAATATTTTGTAAAAAAAATTTGTATTATTATTTTGAGATACTTTTTTTCTTTTTGTTAATTTTACACAACTTTAATAACAAATCGATACATGTAACGTCATCTATTGACAATCATTGGAACTATTTTTTTTTTCGTGATGAGACCCCATAGTATTACTATGGAAAGTTAATATCGGGCTGAACGCGTTAAACGGAAAATCTATACATATAATAAAATTGTATCTTAGCCGAATCTGTACATTTTAATGTACAGATTCATATTTTTATTGATTAATGTAATATTTATATTTTTTGGAAAATCTTATTGAAATAAACATTATTATCGACACAGAGGCAGAATGTATAGTTTTTAGAATTTTTGTCTGTCTGTCTGTCAGTTACCGCTTCACGGAAAACCCACTGGAGGGATTTTGATGAAATTTGATATGATGATAGCTGTTATATATAGTTATCCGGGTCAACATATAGGATATTTTTTACCGCGGGAAAATATCTCATTTCTGAGAAAAAATACAAAAACTGCATTGTAAGATATGGTATGCTAATATGTTAAACCTAAGAATCTGGTTTTTGGTCATATGAAAGTGGGCGGAGCCGCGGGCAATGCTAGTATCCATATATAAAGTCCCCTTTTACTCATTTGCAGTTGACATACTATCTCCTTATTTTTATTTCAGATACGGCGAATGATAGGCACACTCATAACAGTGGCCATTGGCAAGCTAGAGTTGAATGACATCAAGGTTATGTTACAAGTGCCTTCCAAGCACTCCTGGCATACTTTTATCCAGAACTGCCCACCTGACGGACTGTATCTTGCCAATGTCAGTTACAATCCTGAAGATTTGATCTACACTCCAAGTGCGAGTGATAAAGAAGTGAATGAACAAATGTGCAGTGATAGTGAATGAAAAAAATCTATTAATTTATTTCGGCTATTGCTAGAATAAATAGTGAGAGAATATGAGTTTTTTAAGTGAACTGAAAAAGCAAAAAGAACGATTGAAGGAAACCGAGACAGTAGTCACACGTGCAGATGGCGTTAGATTCGTCGAAGGTTCTGGAATATTAGTAGATAAAAGTTATGGCTTCGTAGTAGATACTAAACCAGATGATATACCGATTTTAATTGTAAATCACTTGTATATAGGTTCTCAAGATTGCGCCACAACAAATATATTAGAGAAATACGACATAAAACGTGTTTTGAGCTTAGGTATTGATGTAGATATTTGTAATGTGGAGCATAAATATCTTCCTCTTCTAGATTTGCCAGAAACCGACATAAAATTAGCTTTATTCGAATGTTTACCATTTGTAAAAAGTGGTGTGGAAAACAAGCAAAATGTATTAGTACATTGTAACGCGGGAGTGTCTCGCACTTCGATGGTGGCAATCGCATACTTAATGCAATATGAGGGCATGTGTTTCGAAGAAGCGTATAATCTAGTTAAAACCAAAAGGCCGGCCATTCAACCGAATGCTGGATTTAAAAAGCAATTACAGTGTATGAAACCTCATGCTATTATTTAATGTTTTTTTTATAATAATAAATATTGTTGCTCCTAACAGGTTTTTTTTTATTTCGGGCAGCAGTACTCCTTGGTCCTTTTTGGTGGGAATATAAAACTGTCCTCTAATTTTAACTTTTTCATTCCAGATTAAAAAACTTATCATGAATTTCTTCTTACTAAGTTGGTAAAGAAAACGCAAATAATTAAAACAGAACTTTATTGCTAATAAATAAGACATTAAGTACGAGCGTCGGTCGCGACGTCACATCTACTAACATTGAACACTGGAAGCGCTGTAATATCGTAACTAGCACCCAAATCATAAGTACTTCTTATATCTTAGAGGAAAATTAAAAGAAGAACGAACACGTCTGTCTACTTCTTATAAAAATGATATTTATAAAAAAATATTAATTTTTCGGAAAATGTTATTATAATAATGGATGTTAAGTTTGTTTACAAGTGATTGGAAACGTTTTACTGATCAAAGGAGATCCTATATTCATATTTAAATAAGTATTGAAAGAAAACTTTTTTGTTCTTTTTTTTGTGTGAAAGTAACAAATGTTCATTCTTCTTCACAGACTAAATAGTTTGTATTAGTTGTTTATATTATTCTTGTATATTAAGATTGAGTGAATATAAAGCCAACCATTCATTATCACAAATAAAGTTCCGGTGGGATGTTACTGTATAAAATTAAAAAGTATAATTTAAGAATTTCCAATAATTGAATGAATGTGTAGGATTTGAAATAAGCTATTCTAGAAAAATATTTCAAATTATTTAGTCTAGCAGTGAATGGTCGACTTTACATTTTGATAGTTGTTTGTATACATTTTACAGGTTGGCACATACAATGGATTTTTGCTTACATACACTTATTACTATTTGTCATTTCAAATAATAAATATAATTATACTAAATTTAAATGTGGGAAATGTTTAGAAAAGATTTTCAATTTTAATAAATTTACTTCGACGTCGTAAAGATTAAAAAAACAGCGGTCCCTATGTCAACATAGTGCTAATATAATAAATATTTTATAAGCGAGTGTTCAGAAATTTCAATAATTGTCTTACAAATGTAAGCGATAGGTACATAACACTTATAGTTTTGCTGTTTTTTTTTAATTTTTGTATGACTTTTATCGATATATTTACTGGTTCTTATTATATTCAAAAGAGCTCTGAAACATCTCTAAACGGGACCTTCGAAGTCAACTTACACCTACTAATAGACCTTATTTGGGTTTAAATCTAGATTTAACTATGAAATTTGAAATCTACAACAGAAGCATATTCGACAAGAAAACTAAAGGTGAATTAATAAAAATATTTCATAAAAACAGCAGTGCGTATGAAACTCGCAAAACAAAGCCTACAATTTATAACGTGATATACAAACAAAATTAAGTACAATTATTTAAGTTATGGTATATAACATTTACATGTATAAAATTTAAAAACAAAATTAACATTTCTTACAGATACAATATATTTATAAAATATTTTATCGTTTAGCATTGTCAATTGGAGTAAAAAGAACTCCATAATTATTCATTGGTTATTAAAAAAAAATAAGGCCGAAACGGCAACGGTAAGCAGATCGTTATGGTCCTGCTTCTATGCACCGTTTTATACATTTAATACCACCAAATTTGTGTTCAAAATTTTATTAAAACTCATGCAAATATGACTCAATAGGTTTAGTATATAAGTAATGTTCACATTCTATAAAATTAAACTACCAACACTTACTAAATATTCAAAAGGTATCTTAATTAATAAAACTTTCAAAATAATACAGCAAAAATTATTAAAAAAGAATGTATATATAATCAAATCAATAACTTATAACAACCTTTTCACAGTTTGAGACCACGAACATTTTATAACAACCGGAATGTCAATTTCGAATCACAACTCGCCGTATTCGATTTAATAATTAAATATTTTTGGCGACAATCTTAAATGAAATCATAGGCATAGAAAGTGGACTGAGTGTTTCTTTAACTTAACCGTTACTTAACTTAGCCGTTAGCTAAAAATGGCGGACTCGCGCGACAGAGACAAAACAAATGTGCAAGCCAGACGTCTTATGTATTCATTGAAATACGATTAATGAAGATAGATACGTATAACCATTTTTCGTTTCATTATAATATTATAATTTTAAATCCTAATAATATTATAAATGTGAAAGTTTAGATGTATGGATGTTTGTTAATCACGCCAGAACGGCTGAATGGATCTGGATGAAATTTGGCACAGAGATAGTCTAAATAGCACATAGGTTACTTTTTATCCCGGAAAAATGTACGGTTCCCGTGGGATAGATTTGTTTTTGTTTTTTTTATATTTTTATATTCCGTTTATAAATTCAAATTGGAATAAAAGACCATTGGCCGCACGTTCGCTTTGTCTCTTTCTAGATAATGGTCAATTTCATGACAGTATTGCTCAGTCTATACTCTACGTCTATGATTGAAATATAACATATTATGACATTAAAATATACAATAAAAACATTATTAATAGTGCATCGAACATGACAACACAAGATGCAGTTGTATAGTGATCACATTATATCTTATCAACCGACTTCTTAAAAAAGGAGGAGGTTCTCAATTCGTCGGAATCTTTTTTTCTTGTCTTTTAAAAACGGTTTTAACATTAAGAATTAAAACCATGAGCGACACAGGGTCTCCATTTCGTTTCAGATGAGATGATATATTTCAATTTTATTTACTCATGCACTTAAATAGAGAATTACAAACCTTGCATATCAATATTTAAATTAAAATTTAAAACAATCATCTCTATTGTTAAAACAAAAATGGGAGACCCCATATTTTAGATTTTTAAGTACAAACCCTCGACATTTGCTCAGTCTTCGACCCACCGCAACTGCTTTAGTACCATATATACAGAAAAAAAAACAATTTCAAAAATTGATACCTCAATTAACCTATGGACAAAACATAAAAACGTTGTACTTTAACACAGTCAGTACTATCAGTATTTACATATTACATAAATTCACATTTCACGTAAATCTGTCTTTTGCTTAAATAATATTAAAACATTGAATATCAAACAAAAAATGCACATATAATTTCAATATGTCATGACAATAAAAAAAATCACAAAAAATCCCCATAACTCATGTCATTGAATAACATAATAGCTTATTATTTTAATTAAAAAAAGTATAATACAAAAAAAAATTAAGTACACAAAATTATTTAAAAAAAATCGCATTCGCTTATATCATAAAGTTAAGGCACAACTGGCAATGAAAGTTTGTAAGTACTTCGTATGACTTCGTGCAACTATGCATGTGACTCGATGAACAAAAAAAAACGTAAGTGTGTACTGTATGTACGCACGTAAGAAGTTATACTTCTTTGGCGTAACAGAACAAAAATAGCTATAGATTTCACCCCGTATGTCACAACTCTCTGTTTGGAAAAGGAATGCAGCTAACTTCATCATGTCTCTTTTTGGCTGTCGGTGTGCGCGCGCATCGTAAAAATTTTACTTTCATATCTTTTTCCAAACGTGCCAAAAGAAGTATAACTTCTAAAACGACTTCTTGTATGACTGACTTATGTCGGTATGTTACCGGTTAAACTACTATATCCTGACACAAGGCCTAATTTTGGCCTAGGACAAACCAGTTTGGCCTGAAATCTAGTTCGGTCGGTAACAGGTATAAGTAGAAATGTATCATAATGTATATTCTACGTAACATTAAGTACTAAAATGGATTAAAGATAGTAATGATATATCTTGCCATCTCATCTATATACATATAACAAATACAACGAAACTTTCATCATAAAGACTTTTGTATTCAAAAATAACAAAATAAGAAATCTGCAATATTAATTATTTAATTTTTACAATGAAAAGAAAGTGAAGATTTAACCATTTTCCTTACAAATTTGTCTTATCTGACTAATATTATGAATATGAAAGTTTAAATAAATGTTTGGATGTTTGTTACTCAATCACGCCAGAACGGCTGAACGGATCTGAATTAACTTTGCCACAGAGATAGATTATAATCTGGAATAGCACATAGGCTTTTATACTGGAAAAATGTACTGTTACCTTGGGATAGATTAATTTTCGTTTTACCGCTAGTATTTTATATAATAATTAAAAAGTGGTGTAACAACTAGCTATCAATAGGTTGATAATATTAGATGTGTATAGATACAGAAGAAAATAGTTTGGCAAATTGAGTTATTATATAGTTAGTTTTGTCAAAGTACAGTCATTTATATAATTATATAACTAACATATTGTTAGTAGTCAATTATATCATGATTATGTCGAATTGGATTTATATTAATGATTATTATGAATGAAAATTAAAAATTCCATTATAACTCAGTTTTTAAACTCAGTTATTTTAAAATACATAGAATTATATATAGTTCATCAATAATAGACATTTATACTTCAATTATTTCTATAAATACGTATACATACCACAAGCATCATTACCTTGACTCGGGCAAAGTGACATGTACATACTCGTAAATGTATTAAAACTTGTAAAACTAAACAAACTTTTTGGCAGTGACCTATTTCATTGGAGATACCAAAATCAATTATACAATATAATATAAAACTATATTTATCGTCCAGTTATTTGTCCTAGTGGTTAAAGTGTGCTTTTCTCTTGATTGAGAATGGTGTGCCAAAACATTACTACAGTTTGAGTATATGTCAGAAGCTCTTCAAAGTCAATCCCCGAGCTGGAAGGCTGTTGGCCTTTGCAGGGGCATCACGTGCTTGGGAATGAGCCACTGCTATGCTGAGGCACTGTGCCCACTCCTCAGCATTCTTCCCATCTTTAGGTTTGAGGATCAGGGTTTGGTCTCCGGTGAAGATCTCGAAGGCCTTGGGGATGTTACGAGCACCGCGAGACACCTTCACCGATCTGATCTGGTTGATGTCTATGCTTTCGCCTCCACTCTGGAAATCGAAAATTGGTCCAAAATTAATTCGTTGAGTGGATATGGTAGTATTTAATTTGTTGAATATGTTTATATATTTGTGTATTCTTTTCTCTTTATAATATTAATATAGACTATAGGCAGTATATACGAGAGTATGTCATGCCACGGTGTGCACTAACCGCGCCCTTGCAGGAGAGATGCGCGCCGGAGAGCGTGAAGTAGCGCGTGCGCCAGCGCCGGAACAGCCGCCAGCGGCCCTTCTTCTCCTTGAGCTGGCCCTCGATGACGGGCTCGTCGGCGGCCAGGAAGCCCACGGCGCGCTCGGGGTGGTTGCACAGGAAGCAGCCCCACGTGGCGTGCGTGGGCGCGCGCGCGCTCGCCGCCGTCACCTCGAACACGTCGAAGAACCCCGCCGACCGCAGCTCGTTCAGGAGCATCTCTTGCTCCTGCGGGGATACGGGGACGTCATTTACACTACTAAATATATTATCGATGAAGAATCCCGCAAGCCGCAGCTACCTTCGGAACACACCTGAAGATGCAATGTAAATTGTACCATATATAGTAGTGCATACGATATATTTTTCATCACTGAATTTAATATATTTATACATGACACATAGTACATGTGATGTGGAAACTTTCAAAATTCATCGGCTTATTGTTTAATATTTATCGTATTTGTACTATAAGTTTGAGCCATCATTTATGATTTTTTTTATCTGGACAGTTAATACATAATAAACAAAATAATATAAAAATAAATTAATATTAAAATTTTGGAACGAAGTTCCTTAATTGTGCTTTATACGCTCTGGGCCGATGGGAGCGAGGCCGAAAAAAGTGTAATAAGATTTTTTCCGACACTTCTTGCTAGTTACAGTCGTGTATGAACTATATACATCGTCGCACACAACTCACTTTAATTCAGGTGTATGTATAATATATATATATTATACATACACACAAAATTGACAATTGAAATTGACTGCTGAAGAGATGTTTTATTTGGGGGAAAAAATATCGCGTTTTTTTATTAAAAGGAAGCTTATAAAAAGAAGAAGAAAAAAAATATTACCGACCAGTCCAATGTATATGTATGTATGTGTGTGGTGGTACCTTGAGTCCGGGGAAGGCGCCCGTGACGAGCGTGAGGAAGGTCTTATTCTCGCACTTGAGGATGTCCCAGCAGTGCTTGAGGCTGGCCACGGTGGGGTCGCGCGAGGACAGCGCGGCGGCGTGGCGCGCCTGCAGCGCCAGGAACATGAGGTGTATCCAGGTGCGCGGCGCGCGCGTGCGCAGCGAGAAGGCGGCGCGCGCGTACAGGCAGTGTGGCCCGCGCCGCCCGCACGCGAACGACAGCCGCGCCTGCTTCTTGGACCGCCGCTCTGGGGGATCAATCGTGTTGGAAACGATTCGCGCATGGAAATATCAGAGGTGTGAGACCCGGGATTTGAATACGCTTCACTCTTGCCACTGGGTTCACTTCTTCAAACATTCATGGTCACTGACAATATTGTCATTACGTAAAACAGGATCTTTACTATGTTTAGCAACTTTTTATTGAATCGACTTTAATACAACCGTATGACGATTGTAATAATGCCCAAATATCGGGAATCTTCGAGAGTTTCTTTTTATACTATTCAGAATTAGTGCTTGACTACGTTCCACCTGATGGTAAGTGGTAACGCAGTCGTAGATGGTAAGTCGCACTAATTCAGTAGCCACCTATTCACTCTTGCCTTGAAGACACCCATATTATAATCGGACGGAAACACTGACGCAGGCAGGTTGTTCCAATCCTTAGCCGTACGTATAATAAATGAGATAGCGAAACGCTTTGTGCGAACGGGTGGAATGTCCACGACATAAGGATGGAGACCAGCCGTTCGTTGGGTTGTCCGATGATGGAAAGGGGATGGGGGAATTAATTCATGTAGTTCCTGCGCACACTCTCCGAAATGTAACCTATAGAATACACAAAGGCTGGCAACCCTACGTCGGTGATCGAGGCTTTGTAAGTTAGCTTTTACCAGCGTAGGGTCACCTATAAGCCTTTGAGCACGCCTCTCAAGATCTAAATGATGAATATGACAAATATCCCGGTTTACGTCATAATAGTATTACTTTAAACTAGAGTTTAATTTTAGAAGATATTATAGTGCTAAGTATTATGTATTCACTTTCAAATTCCAGTGGGGTGACAATTTAACACCACCGGTGAGAGATCAGATGCAAAACTATTTGTGAGAGTGAAACACAACCAACTTCTCAACTTCGATATGTATGTAAGATATTCTTAACAGAAAGACTCAACAAGTAACCATGGTCTAGTTTACCACAAAACATAAAAAAATGTGGGATGTTATGGAACCCAGAATCTAAATACAAAAGTCATCAAAAAGTCTATAAACCATCTACAAATGATCCTGCATCCCGATTCCCATACCGATACGTTCAGTAGTGTTAACGTAATGGTGTGACAAGGGAAAAATCGTTTTCATTATACATAGAAAGAAGAAGTTAGATATGACATTTTAAATAACATATTACTGTCTATGCACTTTATCTATAGATATTACAAAATTGTAACCAAGCCGAATCTGTACATGAAATATTTTTTGGAAAATCTTATTGAAATAGACATTATTATCGATACAGAGGCCGAATCTATAGTTTTTAGAATTTTTGTCTGTTTGTCTGTGACCGCATCACGGATAAATCACTGGAGGGATTTTAATGAAATTTGATATGATGATAGCTGGTTATCCGGGAAAGCATATAGGATACTTTTGTCTCATCTCTGAAAAATCTATACTAAACGTTAAAACGTTAGTAGGGACGAACCCGAGCGAGGGTGAGTCGCTAGTTATATGTACTTGTACATACATTCTGAAGATCAATAACTAACCTTCAATAGTGCACTTGGCGGGCGGCGGTATCCTCAGAGAGACGTTATCCATGTACGCCTTTATTTTATCCAAATGCTTTTCACAGAAGTGCTGCACCGTGTCCCGCATGGGGTATGGCTCGAACACACTTATCCTATGGTTTGAGTTGGAGTTAGAGTTCGAGTTGGAGTTTGAGTTGTTAGAGTTGATCATCGTGACGCTTGTGTTGTTTGCGCGGCGTGACGTCACCGTGACCGCGCCCGCCGGGGCAGGGTTGGTCGTGGGGCCGGTGGGGCCGGACGGACCCGTGCTGGTGATAACCGACACCTGCCCCAGCGCGGTGTTGGAGTGTTGCACGGAAACCGAGGCGGGGACGAGCGCGTCGGATGACTTGCCGGACGTTAACGGGTTAACTGATATAGATTGGCTTTGTACGGACACTCCGGAGATTATCGTTGGGCCAGAATTCTGTAAGCGAAAATGAAGTTTTTTTTCAACAACATTCATCATATGTTCCTTATCTGTTTGTCTCTATGTATCACTCGATCAAATGTTCTACTTAAAGACTACTGATACAAGAAAGCAAATATTAGAACGATAGACTTGTGTAAGAATATTGAGTAAGAGTGGCACTCCATAAATGTAACTGATCAGTATGATCAGTAAAAAACTTGAGTATGTGAAAAGCCTTCCGATAGGTTTTCAAATATTTTTCTTTTAGTAGTCATATATTATAAACATTGGAAATTATAAATATTGTGTGACTTCATTCAAATAAATAAAATGTCTATTATAATAGACATTTTAAAATCTAAATAGGCATCTCCGACTAAGGAATATTATAGATAGTGTGCCATAGAACTAAACATGAAGCCAAACAATAGTACTTTAAAATACCATACAAATGACAATTTGTATACTGAGTGATAAGTAAATAAATGTTAATAAATAAAAATGTTTAACGGATTTTATTATAGTAAAGAAAAAAAAACTAATATTAAGCTATCTCACTTTTAAGGGAAAGAGAATTGACGCTTAAATAATATAAAAGAACATAACCCTAGTTTTATTTTTACTATTCGTATTTTATTCTCAAAATTGTATATTAATTATTACATATATACAATTTAAAATTTAACTTATTCTTTAAAGAAAGTAAACAATCTGTATGGTAAAATCGAGAACAGTAGCATAAACAACATATCATGCTACTATTTTCGACATATATTTTGGCGGACACAATTTTTAATTTTTGATGGATTTAAGATTATATTTTGGCAAACTCAAATGATATTTTTTTAGTTTGAGATATACACGTAATCTATAGATATAATAAAATTCTAACTGAATCGAATCTGTACATGAAATATATTTTTGAAAATCTTATTTATAATTCTTTGTGGTGTACAATAAAGCATCTATCTATCTTATTTAAATAGTCCTTATTATTGATACAGAAGCCGAATCGATAGTTTTTAGAATTTTTGATTACGAGAAAACAACTTGACAGATTTTGATGTAATTTGGTATGACGATAACTGATTATCCGTGTCAACATATAGGATACTTTTTACTGCGAGAAAATATCTCATCTCTGAGAAATCTATACTAAACTTTAAAACGTAGCTATAATATATATCTATACTAATATTATAAAGAGGTAAAGTCTGTGAGTTTGTGATGTTGTAGGGGGTAATCTCTGGATCTACTGAACCGATTTAGATAAAATTTGGTAAGAAGATAGTTTGAGACCCTGGGAAGGACATAGGATACTTATATATATAAGGAATATAGAGCAGCACTTACCGTGGCTGTAGCGTGCGGGGGCGGCGGCGCGGGCGCGGGCCCAATGAGGATGCTGTGGCGGTGCGGCGCGGCGCCGCGCGCGCGCCCGCCGCCTGCGGACACCGCACCGATACTTATACATTTCAATAATTCATACTATTTAGACGCTATAGTTTACGGTATAGTTAGTATTTCACATGTTTGCGAACCTCATTTTCAACTTATGATTCTCACGTAATACAGTAAAGGAAAAAATAAGAGCATTTAATATTTTAAGTCCAGCTTGTAATAATAATTGTTCTCCCGACCGGATTCGGCCACGGCGGCCAGTCTCACTGAGACTAACCACATGCGCAGGAGATATTATAGTGCAGCGCGTGTGAGGGAGAGCGCAGACACAACGTGCACTCTCTATTCCTGTCACTCTCATACTCCGGTGGGACGACGCGAGACACGACCGGTGAGAGTTAAGGCGCAGGATTCACGAATTTACGTGTACTTTACGAAACACAAGAGTAAATACCGCCAATTCTTAACTCCGGGCTACTTCTGAGTTTCTTGACATTATAACTGACCTTGGCCCGACCCGGGACTCGAACCAATACCTTCGAATCTTCGGTCGTACATGCTAGCCACTAGACCACCGAGGCAGTCAGAGTATCCAACTAACCAACCCAGCCTAACACTATAGTGGTTTTCTACATACTTGGGCAGTATTATAATATTACACTATATCCTAACCCCGCATTACAGAAAGTCTCATTTGTATTCACGCTCTTGGATAGCGAGGAGGAGAAAGGTACTGTGCTTAATAATTTTACATCAAAAACTGACCTAAACTTAACAGAACTATTTACTAAATCCATTACTTAATATTGAAATTGCTCAAGGTCTACTTTATAATGCAAAAATGACCCAACAAATATAAGTATTTAAATTAAATGTAAAAATTACTTTGTGGAGTTGCGCCACTCTGCTGCGCGTTTATCTGTTGCGAGGACGACAGCCGCGTCATGCTCTTGTGCAGACCTCCGACGGAACCACCTGGAATAATAATGAAAAAAAACGCAGTCATGAGGACAGCCGACAGAAGTGAAAACTTAAAACTATAAACAAACAGTTGTTATTTATGGATATTTTAATTAATTTTGTGATCTTAAATTAAAATTTGTAAATTAAAACTGTTTATATTTATCTGGTTTTGACATCTATCGGCACTCTGAGTGCTAGCGTTAACACGTCACGTGACCATGTCGATGACGATTTACATGAATTTACTCATCCAAATCTGCCTATAGAAGTTTTTATTCAATAATTATTTTACTTATTTTCTCATTACAGAAATCCAATATATTAAGGTTTGCTACGTCATAAACTTAACAATAACTGTAATAGAAGTCTTTGTGAGAGACCAGTGGACTGGAATAGACGTTAAATCAACGTCTCAATGCTTATTTGTCCAAACGACCAATTCACCGAAAGTTTTTAATACAGAATGATTGATTTTTAAATGTCAATTCTACATTTAAAAAATACAGATTTTACTTTAATAAAGCCGAAAAAAATTTTGTATCTATATATGTACAATGTACATATATTAATCGTAGATATAAAACTTTAATTTTAAAATAGAAGAAAAAGACTCTCTATTGTAAAGTACAACAAGTGTTGACTGTTCAGACAAATAAGCAATAAAACGGTGAAATATAGGTAATCAACATTGTTTATTTAATAATTATATTTAAAAGTATATTAAAACCAGAAAAATGAAGCAATGTTAGCCCATTGGTAGCAAATGATCATTTAAAAAATGTAATAAACCTAGTGAAGTAGGTTCAAATACCGGGTCTCGCACCTATGATATTTTCATGTGCGCATCATTTTTATCATGCTTAATACTAGTGTAATGGTAAATGAAAACATCGTGAGGAAACCTGCTGATGTCTGAGACAACATAATAAGTTTTCGAAAGACACACTTGGCCAGCGTGGTGGACTATGACTTGATCCCTCTCGTACTGAAGGGTGGCCCGTGCCCAGCAGTACGTCAAAAAGGGCTGAATACAATGAAAAAAAAAACTTAAAATTTAATCTAACCGGCAACATTCAACCGAGTCATACTTCTGTGGGAGTTGGGGCCGGGGTGCAGCCGCCCCGTGCTGCGCGAGTCGCCCAGCTTGGCGCGCCGCGTGTAGCCCGGCGCCGCCGCGCCCGCGGGCCCCAGCGAGGGCAAGGGCCCAGCCGACCCCAGGGACGCGAGGGGCCCAGTGGACCCCAACGACGTTGGGGGCCCACTCGACCCGGGGGTTGTCGGTGTCCCCGCTGGTGCCACGGAGTTTGTGCTCGCTACCGGCGTCGTCTGTCCTCCCAGTTTGACGATTGTCACGCCACCTGATGTTCTGTTTACTTCCCCGTGAGTGGACTTTGGACGATTTCTGTTATAAGAGGTATTCATTATAAAATATGTAGAGTAGAGATAAATAAAATATTATACTTGATTAATTATAAGCTATTCAAAAAAATTAAAAATACGAATGATATTATTTAAAAATGTGCTTAGATTAATATATTATATAGATATTAACGATCTACTCTCACTTTACTCAGATGCTTCTGTAAGAGTATAACAGTTGCCACATAGGCATTACTTATTCCACTTCAAAGTTTAAACCGTCAATCCATACAAGTATGAAGCTTAGAGACTCATTGCGAGACAGTGGATTATTTTTGGTATTTCTCTAGTAACAGAGTGGACTGTGGAATCAGCGCATCTGCTTCGGCAGGCAGCCGCGGGCGGTCCTGCAATACTCCATTAAAATGGGAACGTTCCGTTGGGTTCCATGTGTAGCACTTTCGTTAGCCGGTGATTCACATAACCCTCTGTATAGTACACAGGTTGTGTGCGTAAATGCATTTGCCAACATTAAAAGAAAAGGTATATATCAGCAAAGGCGTGAGAAGCTATTCAACAACCGGGACAGCAGAAGTACTGAGGAAGTACATACGTCACTGAGCCTCAAAAAAATAGAATAAAGTGGTGTACAGACGTGTTGGCGCGCAAGGCGGCCAGCAGGCGGTCGGTGAAGAGCGCGGGGTGCGCCGAGCACAGCGCCGCCGCCTCGCGCAGCAGCGCCGCCTGCTCCGCGCCGCCGCCCGCCACGCGCTCCACGATGAAGCTCAGCGCCTCCTGCGCGCGCTCCTGCGCCCGACACATACATCTATACTGATACATATTACAGGGACACAGTTTGTTTGTTTGTTTTGAACGCGCTAATCTCAGAAACTACTAATCCGATTTGAAAAATTCTTCTTGTATCAGATAGCCCGTTTATTGAGGTTATAAACTACATATCATCATCCTACTACCCAAGGGAGCGGAGCAGTAATCATAAATGTCAACAAATCGGGCAGACTTCTATATGTTATTGTAAAACTTATATTTATAATCAAATTTAACGTGGATGAAACCACGGGACATAGCTAAACACTACGTATATAGCAATATTTGCTCGTAGCATACGAGTTATTATAATAACTACACACCATATAAAAAGTATGGTTTATTTCACTTAAGACTAACCAACTGCCGGATATATTATAGTTTATAAATGTGTGCGACACAAGTTCACTCTTTATTCGTTTATAATAAATTTTTCGTTCTTTCCGAGGCACAGGATTCTATACATCACTGACTTTCCAAATCCAAGCAGTAGAACTTAACTAGGAATTTTATGTCAAAAAATCTAATAATAATGATTATTTTGGCTTTATCCAAATTTGAACCAAAAAACCTTTATAACTAAATGAGTGTCGAATGATTAAATGTGAGTGTAGGTATAGAAAACTCACATTAATTTGCTTACCTATATTGCATAATTAAAAAGTATTAGTATATTAAAAAATATTCCTTCACACATCGAATGTGTTCTACCTTCATGCAATAATCTATACACATAACAGAGAATCGAATCGTCGACCTCCAGCATAATACTTGAAAAATTATAAAGCAGTGACCGACCCTGCTGGTGTAGCCGAGCGCGGCGAGCGCGGCGGCCACGAGCGCGGCGGCGCGCGGCGAGGCGTGCGGCGGCCGCGCGCCGCGCCGCAGCGCCGCGCCGTGCTCCGCCACCAGCGCCGCGCGGCTGCGGCTCACGCTCGCTATCACCTGCGACACAACATTTATTATATTCACTAGCGACTCACCCTCGCTTCGCTCGCATTCGTCCCTAGCTACATTTTGATTTTTTTGAGCGGAATCCTAATTATTTTACTGAAAAAAGTTACGCCTTATAACATCAACTACTTGCCAGTGTAAAGTTCGAAGTCCCGTCAAACTCGATCCAGTCGTTTCTAGATAAATATAAAGATCTAAGATAGTCTCAGTGAAAATGTATTATTGTATTTTAATAAATTAGTACCTGGACTACCGGAGCTTTGCTCGGAGTTTTTGGCCTAAAGTACAATTTTCTTTTTTTCTCTGTAAACTAAAAACTTAAATAAATATTTAAAAAAAAAACAAAAGTAATATACAAGAATTGCTCATTTAAAGATATAAGATATTGTGTTAGTCTGATGTATTAAATACTTATTTATTACCTAAAATATTCCAACATAGAATTATAATAAACCGTGTGCGTCTCAGGACGCCTGACAGAAGTGATAACTTAAACTCAGTTGAACTGTTTAATATTGAAATTGTTGAACTTGAGAAAAGCTTAGGTTATTACTTAAATTTTATGTATATTAACATGATAACGTAAGGAAAGGTTATTTATTTATAAAATCTTTTATTGATTTTAAAATATATTTTAATCTATATACATATATACGGTTAGCGCTGTGGGTTAGAGTGAGAGAGGAGGAGTTTGCCTACCGCTGTCGTATGCGTGAGAAAAAGGGAAAGACAGACTCGCGCCGTAACGCGTTACGTAAGGGAGCGGTTTATCCTCCAATAAGAAGTTATAATTTAAAAAAAATAACTTTCACATAAAATCAAAAAAAAACATCCATAAAATTCAGATATAAAATGCACAAGTAACCTCACCTGTAATAGATCAATACACATGCACCCCGGATCATCCTGGCTGGCAGTGTTCGGGCACAAATAGGACAGCAGCTGTGGTATCGCGGTCTTTAACGCCTCGGGGCGTCTCGCGGCTATCTGCTCGAAGAGGGCGAAGAGGGAGCTCTTCTCCACGGGCTCCGCGTGCGGCAACAGGGACACCAGAGCCGTCACATGACCTTCCAGCGGCTCTGGACATACCTCGTATAAGTTTGTCAAGATCCGACATAATGGGTAGTTACCTGCAATTTTATTATCCTCATAATATAATGTCCTAACATATTTATATATAATTAATCTGAAATTGGATTTGAATGAAAATCTGTGTAGTTTTCATAAATCCCGTGTGAAAGGAATATTGAAGTTTAACCTCTAGAGATGTAAAGAGGGAGTTCAAAGTTTATATGAACATTCGTTATTTTCAAACTAAGCAGGTAGAGGCGCGGGCAAATTCCAGTTTTATTATATTACAAATTGATCTTACTATGAGCTAAACGGCGATCACTTTAATTTGGTTTTCCTTCTGTTTATAATAACTATTTAAATTTTTTAATCAACTGACAAAGGAAAAAGTTTTTAATGCATTTTTGAGTTTAGGCTACGGCATTATATTTTTGTTTTTATGTTTTTTTTTATTCTTTGTTTAATTTAAATTATATAAAATATATTATAGTTCTATTAACATTGCACTTCAACACTTATTTAAAATATTGTGTCAAGACTATACTAAGTAAAACGTAAAGATTAGTCGGGTGAAACTATGTACTATTATTAAAAAAAAACTATATCACTTAGATATTTTTTCTAAAATATCTCACACACCCGACATAATAGAATCCATGATGGTCTGCACATGGGGTTTCAACAGCACGGCATGGTGTACCGCTGCTAGGGACAAGTACCTCGCCATATGGCGAGATATCTCCCTGTTGCCCTTATGTAGGAACTGTACCGCGACCGGTAGGAACAGCTCCATCACTTCCGCGTTACCACTCGTTTCCTTGTCCGCTTGTAGGGGAAATGATACCTGAGAAATGTATACGCGTGTTGTTTTGTGGCTTGAAAATGATATCATTCTATTTATTGGTTCATGGAGTGAAAAGCGAAAGTGTTATACTTTCGTTTTCATTATCTATATCTGAGGTTATCATCACAAAGTGATGTTACCTTTAGATTATGACAAAATGGACTTGGATGGATGGATGGATATTTATAATGGACTATCACAATAGACCAAGAATGGTTTAGCAGTGATATCTGATAGCTGCTACAAAGAAACGTATAATGGGCATTACATCTTATAAATAACTAGCTTCGCTTGGGTTCGTCCTTACTTACGTTTTAACGTTTAGTATAGATTTCTCAGAGAGGAGATATTGTCCCAAAGTAAAAAGTATCATCTATCATCATAGCAAATCTATCATCATAGCTATCATCATAGCAAATTTCGACAAAATCCCTGCAGTGGTTTTTCCATGATGCGGTCACAGACAGACAGACAAAATTTCTAAAAACTATTGATTCGGCTTTTGTAATAATGTCTATTTCAATAAGATTTTCCAAAACAAAAATGTACAGATTCTGCTTAGTTACAATTTTATTATATGTATAGATTATTCATTAGTTAAGTAAACAATCATTACATTATAGCCTTCATGTGAGCCCTTTACAGTGATACAAAAAAAAATTTGTTCTTGGACTTGCCGGTTTGTTTAATTATGTTGTTCTAGTATTCTGGCTTTACAAAAATCATATTGCCATAATTTTACTGAATATTGAAAAATTTAATTATGATATTTAATGTAGTGCACATTATAATTGGCGCAGTTTACATTTTTGAGTTGTTTACAATGCCCAATGGATAAAAGCAGTGTAACTCGTTAAAATTTGAAATTAATTAAGTGATAAATTATTTTGGCTGTACTTAACATATCCAAGTATATATTTATTTATTCTTGTATACAAATAAAGCCCAACCCGCACTTGGCCAGTGTTCAAGAAAGGCCCGTGCCAAGCAGTGGGAAGTTAAAAAGGGCTGAATAACAATACATACAAATAAAAAATAGCCTGAATAATAGCCCAAATTAATGCTATTCATTTCATTTGTAAGGAATGTGGTATCAGCTGTATTAGTATATATCACCTGTGCTTAGAGGCCAAGGAGGCATTTATATCATCTGTGGTTAGAGGCCAAGGAGGCATTACAAATTAAACCAAATTGTAGGTAATTATAATTTGACAACTAGTAATAACTCAATATGAATAAGAGATTAATATATCTACATACCAGTACAATGCATGCTATAACATCTGATGCAATTTTAGCATGTGGAGGATCATCATCCCGCAAATGTCCAACGGGCATCAAATTGTGATGCAGACAGGATTCCAATAAAGCAACTAACCCGCCACAGTATTTTTCCAGTGTACCAGTCTCTTTTATACATGATGTTACTCTGGTCACACATATCTCTATGAGTGCTTGGTCACGGTCATTCCTTGTGTAGTCAGGTCTTGATGATATATCTGTTATTTGTTTTAGCTGAAAAATAATTTATGTTTTTAAATTAATATTCCAAATTCTTCTAAACTATGTGATGGTACTTATAATATGAAAAAAGCTTTAGGTTGAGGTACATCTTATTAATATTAATAGTCAAGCCACATTTTGCTAAGTATTTTACATTTACATCACATGCTTAAAACTTTGAACAAATAAGTGAAAGCAAACTGACAAGATACAAATTCAAAATATGTTATTTATCAATAAATAAATAGTTACATTTTTATACTGAAAGAAAAGGAAGAAAAATCCTTAGTCCTGAAATAACTGGCGAAAGAAACTCAGAAGTCAGAACCAGCAAAAGAAACTTAACTCACTAAATAATTTAACAGAAAAAATATACTAAATTATGATGCATTGACGAAGATATTATTTTTAATCAAGAAAAAATTAAGTAAACAGTTCAAAATGAAGAAAATTATCAAAAAGTTATATTGATATAATAATAATCATGTAAAATGTATTTTAATCACTTAATCAACCTTATGTTAAACAAATTCAATAAAATTATTGTTTATATTGCTTCACAAATATATATAACATTAAAAATATGTACATAATAAAGTAATTTATGTAACATAAAAAGATAATATAACAATAATTCTATTAATGTTGTAACCAAATGATTTATTTACTTAACACACAAGCATTAAGTTGTTGAGTTGAAACTAATTTGTAGTGAAAGTATGTGATTATTAATAAATTATTCAAGTTATACAATTAAGTTGAATAAGAAATATTTCATAAGGAGCACAGATTTTGAAAAAGGGAAAAGTAATCGATGTATAGATACATTTAATGTCTATTGATGATAAACAAGTTTCACGACTTACTATTTCGTTCAAGTCGTCGACAATATCGGAATCCGGGATAGCGAAAATATCGCCTGCCCGGGTCAAATCCCGTTCCGTCAGCACGTGCTTCAGCAGTTCATGCATACTGCTTCCTAAATAACGTAACTTCACAACAAAACTGCCTGAACCACCAACAAACAACTGACTGGACACATTCACACTACAGCCTACACAGCCTATCTCCTTTTTCGTATAATCATCAAAAACCACATTTTATTCATATTTATTATGATTTACTTAACATACGAGCTTTCTAACGAAGTAAAAATAAGATAATGTTTGCAAAATTTCACTAGTGATAAAAAGTATACGTTCTGAAATTAGGAAGACGGATTTGGTTGACTTGTCGTTGTCTAAACGTCAAGCAGTCAATGAACTTTTAAGTTCGGATACTCTCACTCTATTATTGAGTTCATAATTGTTTAGTACAGCAATCTTATATATTTTTTCATTTATTATTGTTTATAAATAAACAATTTACATTTGTAAATTATCAAGTGCTTAATATAGAAGTAACTAAATAGTATCTTATTTTTAACCTTTTTAGGTTGGAACCATAAATATTTAATATTTTCGAACTTCAAGGTCGTGAATCTGTCAAGTGTCCGAATATGAATTAAAAGTTGGTATGTAAAATAATAGCTATAATACATTAGCCAAAGAGTATAGCATATATATCTATACTCTTTGGAGTATAGTTATAAACTGACATTAGCTATAGAACGGCTATAGAACTTAAATTACAATAACAAAAAAGTTAGAGGTTAGAACTTAGAATAACGCAACATTAATATGATAAAACAAGTTGAAAATAATAAATATACATAAAACGTAGTAGTTATATTCTCTTCAGTATATACTTTCGAACTCTTGTGCTTATAAAATATTGTTTAAATAAATCAATATGCCACTGCCTTGCAGAACTGGATGTGGAAGAAATGCTATGCTTAAGGTACAAAAATATTTATTTTTATTTAGAATACTTTCTTCTATTTTTTTATTAAGTATAAATTATAAAAGTATTTTCTTTTCAGCGCCCGAAAACAGGAGATGCTTTGTGCAAAGAATGTTTCTATTGGGCATTTGAGACAGAAATACACTTCACAATCACAAAAGGAAAGCTATTTAATAAAGGGGACTCTGTAGCTATTGCTGCATCAGGAGGCAAAGATTCCACAGTACTTGCACATGTTATGAAAACATTAAATCAAAGGTATAACTATGGGCTAAACCTTATGCTTTTATCTATTGATGAAGGTATCACTGGATATAGAGATGACAGTTTAGAAACAGTCAAACAAAATAGAGATGACTATGAAATGTCTTTAAAAATCTTATCATATAAAGATTTATATGGCTGGACCATGGATGAAATTGTGGCACAAATTGGTAGGAAAAATAATTGCACATTTTGTGGGGTGTTCCGTAGGCAGGCTTTAGATAGAGGAGCTGCAATGCTTAATGTTAAATGTATAGCAACAGGCCACAATGCTGATGACATAGCAGAAACAGTGCTTATGAATGTTTTAAGAGGAGATATTGCCAGATTGAAAAGATGTACTGCCATCTCAACCGTAAGTTTTATATTTCCTTTAGAAAAAAATATATATTTATACACAATTTTTTCAGTAAAAAATGAATCGATTCTATGATTTTGATTTCTTTATATTATTATAGGGAAGTGAAGGATCCATTCCTAGAGTGAAGCCGTTAAAGTATACATATGAAAAAGAGATAGTAATGTATGCTCATTATAAGAAATTAGTTTATTTCTCCACTGAATGTGTATTTGCACCAAATGCCTATAGGGGTCATGCTCGGGCTCTATTGAAAGATATGGAAAAAATCAGACCTACTTGCATAATGGACATTATTTACTCAGGTAAAGGTTTAATATTTTCTTTTATATTAATAAAATGCCATGTCTTTTTAAAGATTATACATAATATGATAAAAAATATATCTATACAGATAAATAAAATTGAAATGTCTGTTTGTAATGTCAAAATAACAGCTTTTTACTAAATGTATATGAAATTATGTGGTACTATAATAAAAATACAATTGTTAACAATTTTTTCTGTCTGGCTGGACTGATTTTGGTGGGACTTTCACTGGTAGATAGCTGATATTGTAAGGAGTAATTTAGGTTCCTTTTATTTTAAAAAAAGAATTATAAAAAAATTATTATTATGAATTATAAAAAAAAAATCTAGGTACACACCCTAACAAAAAAAATTATACAGACATTACTCCTGTTATAAATTATAATTTTGACACAAATGTAAGGGTTAATAATATATTTACAGGGGAAACAATGGCTGTTAAAGAAGATATCTCTTTGCCATCACAAAGGATATGTTCAAGGTGTAAATTTGTTTCATCCCAAGAAGTATGCAAGGCTTGTGTGTTATTAGAAGGCTTAAACAAAGGTCTACCAAAGCTTGGTATTGGTAAAAGCTCTAAAGCCAAAAAGATGTTGGAAGAATATAATGCAAAACAAAGTAGTTTAGAGAGTGCCATAAAAGATATAAATGAGGAATCTAAGAAAAATAATTGCATTTCTAAAGGAAAAGTCTGTAGGTCTTCATGTAAGAGCCATGCACAAGTAAATATTAAAACAACAGTTCATTCAAACCATTCAGAGTCATGTTGTAATGGGTCTTGTGAGAGAGAAAGAACTAAAAGTGAATGTGATTCGAAACTGAATGTGCTTCTTAAAGAGTATAGTATTGAGGAGACACAAGGTGTACCTAATGCAGATTTATTAAGTGTTACAAATAAGGACACTGAAAATGTGGACTTTGAAGTTGATCTTTACAATGTAGAAGAAAATGTTAAAGAAGATGATGAAACCTGTGCTGGAGCTTGTGGTAAAATTGATTCATTGCATATAGGTTTTTGATAACTGCTTATAATTAGATAACCAACTTTCAATTAAATTTATTATTTAATTCTTGTACATATGTTATTTATGTATGTATATAATAAGCGAAGATATTATAATTGAACTTTTTCTAATCAACACTAAAATATAAAAGGGACATCAAATAATATACATATTATATTTGTATTAAAATATATTTTATTTCATTCCAACTTCATTTACAGTCAATTCAAATAGTTATATTAGGCTTAACTGAAACAAACTAAAGTATAAACTTTTTATATATTATGTACATAACTTCTTATAACTCTTCTGTTTGTTTACAGTACAAATACTGTAAATTCAGGCAAAAAATCAAAAAATATTCTATTTCACTTTTGATTTATAATTGAACAATCTATTATAAAATAAATAACTACACTTTTTTTCATCGCTGGATTCACTTTAACAATTGATATTTTACTGTTTTAATAAAATGAAAGGTTGTGGTGTTATAATATATGATGTAATATGAGGTATGTTTTATGTATTAACAGTAAAAACAAAAAATGAAACAAACAGTCTATGTGATAAATGCAGGTGCACGGGACTCTATCCTTTCTCTGCAGATCGGGCATTTATCTTTGATATTTTCTGAGCAATCCTCACACAAACAGACATGGCCACATGGGAGCAAAATAATCTGAAAAGATAATATAATATTAAAATGATTTCTTCAATTTTGTAAGGTTCTTGAAGATATGAATTTATTATAATTTAAAAATGTCAGAATCTATCCATTAACTAAATTCCTTTAACCCATTCAATAAAACAAATAAACAGCATCAGGCCATGGTAACCATACTGTTGCAATGTCATTGAAGTAACTGAATGGTAAGTTTCGAATGGATTAAATCTTTAGAAGCTGTTCATATCCTTTTACCATATAGCAAAGAACTGATAGCTTATAAACGGAACAATGAAGAAGAAAGAAAGAAGGACGGGTTTTCTTGATTTTTAGCTAAGAACACTCTTAATTACATTCCTTTCAAAAATACCTTTCAAACAAAAAAACTAAATTAAAATCGGTTCAGCAATTTGGGCGCTACGATGCCACAGACAGGCACACATACATACGTTAAACTTATAATACCCCTTTTGTGTCGGGGATTAAACATACAAAATTACATGTCAAGTCGAACACCTTTGATGAGCACCAATACCTTGGATAATCGCGATACTTACTTCCTTAGGGTTCTCAGTGCATACGACACATAGCTGCACTTCACTGAGGTTTTTATCTCTATTGTTCGCGCGTCTTTCTTTCCTTCCCGCTGCTAATTGTTTCTTCAAAATCTCTTCTGCTACCCGCCTTTTTCTCCTCGTTATATATTTGTACATGATGCGGCCGGAAGCTATGGCTGCCACTGTTCCGAATACAACAAGTAGAATTCTGTAAAGAAAAATAAGAATTAAGTATGATTTTGATAAAGTTTATATCGAAAATTATTAATACTTTCTATATAGATCTACGCGAATATTTTACATGTCAATTATTTTTTCGGAATTTTTCCGAGGGGAGGTCTCTCCCGTGACCATGGTCATGGTTATACATGGTCTGAAAATATACTAAGGAATTCATTTTTTACTGTTTACTATCAAAAGTGATGGCATTTAGATTCATGATTACACTTTAATAATTTCCAAGAGACAATAAATGTAAAACAAAACAACTTACACAGTCGTTGCGAACATGGCGATAGAAACGCGGGAATATGAACTCAATGGCCTTTAATTACGGGCGGTTCGTAATCAGAATCGATTGACACGAATAATTGATAGGTCATTAAGAATGTACCTATACTATACATTAATTTTCAAGTTGAGCGTCTGAACGTGTTATATAGTATGTTGTACCAAACTTCACTGTGCTATTGTTACTTACTGTATTCAAGGTAAATAATTATAGTGATGTCATGAAATGGTTTAATTAAAATTTATAATCGTTATTAAAATGGTGCTTTATTGAAATACTGTGCAAGTAATTTGAATTGTCTCTCCAATGTAAGACAAATTGATTTCTATTTATTTTGATTCATAGGTACATATATATCCTACATGTATATTGTATAACGAAAAAAAATGACTAATTTTTACATTCTAACCTTATATTATAATTTACAAATAAAAAAACATATATTTAAGGAAGAAACCATACAATCTCAATGAAAACAAATTGTGCCAATGAAAAAAACACAATATGTAGGATGAGAACATTGATCACAAAATTAAATTAGTACTGATAGTCAATTTAAAAATATATTTATATCAAAGTAGGATTATTTTAAATGATAAAACTAGTACTGTTAAATAAGTAGTACAGTGAACTCATTCTAAGTAGTTACAAAACATCTATTAGATAAGTATTATCTCCATTTATTTCACTTATGGGACGATATAAAAACTAGAGTTATGTACCTTATGAACCTTACCTTAAGACGGGGGGAGGTTCAGTTGGGTTTTAGTGGGTAATACTGGCTTCTCTAGCCGGTGAGTCCCACAAAACCATAACAATACACACAGTGGTATGCGTAAATCCCAACATTAAAAAAAAGAATGGTTATGTACCTTAAAAAGTCCCTAGAACTCGCAAGTCTCTTCAGTAAACTTGACTTTGTAGCAGTTGTAAGATAAAGAGGAAGATCATCTTTAGGAGGTTGAATCTTCAATCCCCCGCTTGTTGTACTTAATTCACCAATAGCAGTGATGTAGGACCCATCTCTGAGCATTTCTTCCATTGTTTGAAGACCTCTTTGTCTGACTCCAGAGAAAAATCCCCATACATGATCTATCACACCAGGTGACATGGGTTCAAATTTGTCTGATATTACGTCTAAATCTGAAATATAAATTATTTTTTAAGTACTATTTTTTATCTTCTTTATCTATTGTAGTTCTTGTTTTGATTGACATTACCAAAAAATGAGTTGATTAATATTTAACTAGAAATAAAATACTGTAGAAGTGATGACTGAAGTATTATAATGTTTTTGCTAAATAAGTTTAATTTGGTTTTTCGAACCATCTACCTTTACTAATATATTTACACTGATTTACCTAATAATTCTGCAGCTAAAGCATCAACAACTTCGATACTGTACTTCCCATTGTTCAAAACAAATGGTGTAGAGTTGTATACTTCATGTATTGTGCGAGTCTGATCTGACCAAAATCCTGCAGATGTTCTCGCTATCACATGTTCTTTAATAGTTAATCTAGACAAATAATATTCAACAGATTAAAACTTAGTAATACTAAAAAAAAGTAAACATAATTTTTAAATAGAAGAAATTGATTAAAAAAATGTAATAAGACCATCCTTAAAAACATATTATGAGTTCAGTCTTGATGTAACTTACCTCTGGATCACTCCTGTAACTGATTGGTTATAGTTACTTGTGATAGGGTTGCCAAGAGGTTTCACTAAGCCTCTTATGACAACATAAGGAATAACATTGTTTGGATACTTATTAATCTCTTTGTTTAAAGTAGAGTCTATGTCCAGCACTGGAGCAGACTGAAAAATTTTACTATTTTTATCAACTCTATTAATTAATAATCATTTTCATAGTTTCATAAGAGATCATAGAAATGTTAAGTTTCAAATAGGAAATTTTTTAAGAAAGTATTAAGAAAAAAGTTTATTTACCTGTAATGCATTCAAGATGTGTTTACATTTGCTCAGCTGTTTTACACAAAATCCAAGAATTAAGGAATCGATACCGAGTATAACGGTTTCACCGATTATTTCAGATAAGAAATCCATATTGTGTTTAATATTTTAAGCACAACAAATTTATGTCAATCCTACTTTTTATAAAATGATATTCAATTCATTATGCCGCAAAGTTATCTAATACATGTAATTAAAACAAGTACACCTTCATTACCAAAAAATTTAGAACTGACAAATGACACTGACAATTGACAGCTAAAAACAATGTTGCCATAACTCTGAAGTTTATTTCAAAAGTATTAGTGGAGCCTGTGGTCTTTGGATTTAGTCTTAAATTCCTCGTACGAAATTAATACAAATTGTTGTTGGATTGCATTACACCCGAATTGTGGAGTTTTTAAAGCCATTAGTTCTACGGGTAATGTCTCCCTGGTCGTATCAAATTTAACCTTTTAACATCATCGACATTCGATGGCCGCCGTAGCCCGTAGTTATATTGGTCAGGTGGAAGAGAATATTATATAAATTATTAATATTAATATTATTATGAAATTATATTAATATTATCACTATGGATAAAATAAAAAACAATATTTGATTGATTTCGTTTATTTAACAGGTTAAGTTTTAAATGCTAAGATCAAAATTAATTTCTACGTCTTCGCACTCTTGATATTCTCCATGCATTGGGCTCTTCATATTTATTATACAAGGGCTCCAATCTCTGGTTCTTCTTGAACTTAGACAACTTGGTTGGGTCAGAGAACTTGAAGAAAGCTGGTGCAAATTCCACCAACCATTTTGGATCAATCGTTGTTACCTCACGCATGTACTCCTTTGTTGTTTGAACTAACTCATGGTAGATTACCCTAAAACAATACAATTGGTTAAAATTTTATATAAACAAAATACATCTCACAAATTTCTTTAATTGTTTTGGAGATCATTAATACCAAGTGTCAAGTAATTCTAATCATTAATATTTTTGTGGGTTGTATTTGAGAATGAGATAATCTCCCGCGGTAAAAAGTAGCCTATGTCACTCTCCTGGCTTCCAACTACCTCCACACAAAAAATCACGCCAACCCGTCACTCCGTTTTGACGTAAAAGAAGGACAAACAAACAAAAAAAACATACAAACACTTTCACATTAATTATAATATTAGTATGGATTTAAATTAACGTACCATTCTGGCTGCCTGTTAAACAAAGCACTGGAAGGATGAATATAAACCACTTGACTATCAACAAGAGTCCGGTATCCTTCTTGAGGGTCCTTCTTTGCAGCATTTCTGAAGAAGCCCGAACATATTGTCTTCTGTATCCTCACTGTGTTTTTTCCAGCTGATACTACATCTAACTTGTGCCTGTTAAAATAAAAAAATAAAAATAGATTGATATATTTAAATATGGCCACTCTACTTATAGTATACTAGCATTGCCCGCGGCTCCGCCCACGTTCAGATGACCAAAAACCAAATTCTTAGGTTTACATATTAGTATACTCTTACATTGCAGTTTTTGTAGTTTTTCTCAGAAATGGGATATATTTTCCGCGGTAAAAAGTATCCTATATGTTGACCCGGATAACCAGCTATCATCATACCAAATTTCATCAAAATCTGTCCAGTGGTTTTCTCGTGATGCGGTAACAGACAGACAGACAAAAATTCTAAAAACTATAGATTTGGACTCTGTATCGATAATAATGTCTATTTCAATTAGATTTTCCAAAAAATATTTAATGTACAGATTCAACTTAGTTACAATTTTATTATATGTATAGATATAAATTGACATTTTAAAACATAAGTGACATAATATAACATGATCTAACGAGTGCAGTATAATGATAAATTTGAAACCAACCACTCTCTCTCATGTCTTCTATATTCTATGTAATATTGGTGAAGTAGTTGGTGTTCTATTGGCACATTTTAAAGCCATTAACAAGAGAATTGAATCAAATTTGCCCCTTTTGAACAATATTATAAATGCGATTGCCATCTAAGGAGACGAAATTCGTAATAAAGACTGTTAACCTAAAACCTACCTATCCATAATACCCAGCAACTGTTTCCTGACATCCTGCGCTCGCTTCAACGTCCTGATCTGCACAAAGTTCTCATAGCACCATGCGTTTGAGAACTTATTGTTCTTCCAACTGTTGTACACTGCTAATAATGTAAGATGGTCTCCTTCAGGCTGGTTGAATTTCGCCTTTTTCTGGTCGGCTAGAGCTTGTTTGTCTTTGGGCCGATAGAAGACGTTCTGGACGCTGAGCATAGACACGATCGTGAGGATCTCGTCCGAGCACTGCAGGGCGACTGACATAATGAGGATTTTTGAGAGATTCGGTTCCAGGGGGAATTCAGCCATCTGTAAAATATTCAATGTGGTTTATTTTACTGTGTAAAAATAGTTAAAAAAAAATGATTATTTAATGAAAATACAATTTAAGGTACATTTGTTTAGTATAGGAATTGAGGAAAGATAGAGAAGAAATACAAAGAAAAGAAAAATGAAATAAAGTGAATTGACTGTGAACTGTTTCAAGTCAATCTCAATAGGTACAATAAGAAATCTAGACAAACAAATATTGATATATAAAAACGTAGATATACAATTCCTAACAAATATCTCTACAAAAAGTAGCGTCGACATGCGACCTTAAGTTAAACTAAAGAATAAAATAAAAAAATCGAAAGTTCTAATTACCTAAACACAAATTCGATCTTAAGCACACTTAATAAAGTACTGTTTTAAAAGGAAACAACGTGCGTTTTAATTTTGTCATCCATTTTCAAAAAGTGCACAATTTCTTCTTTTTGAGGACACTTTTGAGACACTAATTGTGTATCTTGAATTTTTGTATATCAATACAAGTGATTAAATTTAATTTTTGATCCCCAACCCAAACTCATAACAACATTTTCAATGCATACTTACTCTTCGGCCGAGTCTAGTGAGCAATCCTTCAGAATCAAGCGCAGAGAGGGAGTGCAGCTGCTCAAGCGCCATGATGAGCGACTCCACTGGCGGCGCGTCCATAAAGTCGAAGTGTAGCAAGTCGTTGATACCCATTGTTTTAAGTTGTAGCACCTAGAGTATAGGAAAAACGAATTTTTAAAATTGTATTCAATTCCTCACATTTAATGATACAGAATATATAATTTATTATAATTTTTAAGTACATTCCTAAATCCAAATAGGTAAATTTTTACAACTTGAGTCCTTTTATTTGGTAGATATGTAAAGCACATATCATTAGGTATGTCAGCTGACATATCATATGTATAAGCTATTTAAAAAAGTCCTACATATCAGCTTAATAGGTCAAGTAATTTTTGAGTTTGATATTTAGTAAGTTTACAATATTAACATGTACTATATTTTTGCTGTACCAAATTAAAATACTATAAATAAAATAATATACATGCATTATATTATTTGTCCGTTTAGCAAGCCGTAGCAAAGCACCTATATACATCACGGACGGGCTATGTGTATGTGTGTGAGAGTGTGTGTTTATGTGTGTGCGTGCGCGCGCGTGTATGTGTGTGTGTGTGCGCGTGCGCGTATGTGTGTGTGTGTGTGTGCGCGTGCGTATGTGCTTGAGTGCGGGCGTGTGTGTACCGTGGTGGCGAGGTTGGTGCGCTGTATCTCGGGCACGGGCGTGGGCAGCATCTCGTCGCGGTAGGCGCGCTCCGTGTACAGCCGGTAGCACTTGCCGGGCCCCGTGCGCCCCGCGCGCCCCGCACGCTGCTTGGCCGCCGCCTGGACAGTTTGAGTAAAATATTATATCTTATACTATTTTTTCTATTGTTATTATTAGCTATGTGTTTAAGATAGAATTTAACCAATTATATCAATCAAATGTAATATAATTAACATTATAAACTAGCTTATAAAAATTTATGAAATTGACGTAATAGAAAATTATATTGTTAGGGATGATGAAATAGACTTTTGTCATATAAAATAATCAATAAAAATATAAATTGAGTTCATCATGACGAAAATATTTTATAATATAACATGAATTTTAATGAACTAAATAAATAACATACCTGCGAAATCGGAGTAACGACCAGCGAGTCCATACCGGTCTTGGAGTTATACACCTTCTGTTTCACAAACCCTGGGTCCACTACATAGTACACACCATCTATCGTTAGAGACGTCTCTGCTATATTTGTGGCTATGACCACCTTCCTAGACCCAGGGGGAGCAGGTTCGAAGATCCTGGTCTGCATTTCCGATGGCAGGGCAGAATATACTGGCAAAATTATCAGTTCTGGCACATCGGGGCCTAAAGACTTCATTCTCTCATACAGAATCTCACATGCTGTATCAATCTCCTCTTGACCAGTTAAAAACAGAAGGATATCTCCCGGGGGTTCCCGGAGATGAATTTGCATGACTGTTATTAGAGAGGCATCTAAATAATCCGTTTCAGGTTCTTTCGTGTACAGGACTTCGACTGGGAAAGTTCTTCCGGGTATAGTGAAGATGGGTGCTTCGAAGAAGTATTGGGAGAATTTAACAGCGTCTAATGTGGCCGATGTGACGATTAGTTTGAGCTCGGGTCTCTTCTGTACGGCTTGTTTGAGTAGTCCAAACAGTACGTCTGTGTGTATGGTGCGCTCGTGGGCTTCGTCCAACATAATGACTGAATAGCTCTTTAGATCTAGATCCATTAAGCACTCTCGGAGCAACATACCGTCTGTCATGTACCTGGAAATAACAAAATGGGTTTACATTGTATATTATGACTTAGTAGCAATATTTGTATTTTAATTTTGTAGCTATATTAGAGAAGTTTCATGATTTTGTTAATATCATATTTAACGCAATGGAATTGCAATATAAGGCAACACTAATAAATCTGTGATATTTTTTTTAAATCTATCAATAAATGACTGAGAAACTAATGTAAACGGCGGTTCAGGTCGTGTGATGTCACGAAATTATTCTTACAAGCGCAACTTTAAAATTTCTTAATTTTTTCATTTGTTGCGATATTTATTATTTATATATGTTTTGATAATTATTTCATACTTTTTTATAATTCGTTATATTTTACATAAATTTTTATAATTAACACAAAAAAATATACATATGGGAAACTTCTCCATTCTATTAGTGCAAGCAACTTGTTATTTTGAAAGAGTGCTTCAGAATGGTACAGTAATACCGAAATATTTGTAAATTATAATCAAGGCTAATTGTGATACATTTATAGTAATACTTTCTTAGATTTACGCGAATGTTTGACATTATTAAATAAAACTATCTTTTCGGATTATTTCGCGGATTTATTTTGATTTTTGGTTCCCGACGTTACGAATGCTTTACAGCATCCATGGTCGCGGGAAACGTCGGGAACCAAAAATCAAAATAAATCCGCGAAATAATCCGAAAAGATAGTTTTATTTAATAACATTTATAGTACTTTACTTAGCCTATTGGTAACACACTTGTTTGTAAAGCCTAATCTTAGCCCGGGTATAGACCACGTTAAGAGGTTATAGAACCTCTAGCACATTACCACTTGCCAATGTGACGATGAAAAACATTGTACTGCATGAAACCTAACTAGTTTCATTAAGGCATGTCTACTCGAATTTAGTCTATCAGAGAAACGTTAGAAGGGCTCAATTACAATTATAATCTATACTAATATATAAAGAGGCAGAGTTTGTTTGTTTGAATGTGCTAACCTCTGGATCAACTAAACCGATTAGAAAAATTCTTTTTGCATTAGATAGTCCCGTTTATTGAGGAAGGCTATATAGGTTATATATTATCCCGAAAAAAATGTACGGTTCCCGTGGAATACATTTGTTTTGTAAAGGTAAACAAACACTCACTTAATAACAGTATCGGGGCTGGTGCAGTCCTCGAAGCGTATGGTGTAGCCGACCTCCTGGCCCAGGCGGCAGCCGAACTCCTCTGCCACGCGCTTGGCCACGGCCATGGCGGCCACGCGGCGCGGCTGCGTGCACGCCACGCGCCCGCGCGCCGCCACGCCCGCCTCGCACACGTACTGCGTGATCTGCGTCGTCTTGCCCGAGCCCGTCTCGCCGATCACTATCAGGATCTGGTTGTCGGATATTGCCTGTGTGATAATGATTATGTTAGTTATTGTTACGATGTATCTATATAAATAAAAAATGAATGTTCGTATGTTTGTCCTCTATGCGTTCCTAAATTATTGATCCAATTGTGATGAAAATCTAGTTAGTTATTCTGTATACAACACAATGTTCCTTGCGCAAGAAAAGAAATTTTCTTTGGATATTTGTATTTAATGTGTTCCTTAGAGTTGCACTCAAGTAAAGCGAGGGTTAGTCGCTAGTATGTAATAAAAATAACAAACTTTAATCCCCTATTATATATATTTCATATTTATAATAATATTTTGTTAATTACATAATTTAACCCAATTTATGCTAATTCAAATTAAATGTACTTACAGACAAAAGTTTCGTATCGTAATCACTGAATAGATTTTAAAAATAACATTGAAAATTCTCAAATTAAAATCAACAATATTCAAAGAAATAAGACTTATTCGCCGATACAAAGAATCATTTAAATCAATTCCAACTTTACAGCAATTTACTCAAATATTTGAATTAATGTTTACTAACCTTTGTCAATTCATCTCGCAATTTATAAATAGGCAGCGACTGTCTCTGCTCCAGAAGGGACAAATTGGTCTTTTTACCGAATGAAGACTTCTTGCCGCCTATCACATGCTTCTTCCACTCTGGTAGATCCTGAGGTGTGATGCCAGTCCCTCTCATATTCGCTGCGAGGGCCCTCCCATCAGATTCTGGCAATGGATCAATCCAATTTTTGTTCAAACCAGTCGGCAAGCTTTCCATTTCTTGTTCTCTTTGTATCATTTTTTGCTCTCTACGCTCTTTGGCTAATGCACTTTGCATCATGGCCGCTTGAGCTAAAGACCCGTCGGGGTTCTTCACTATTCTTACTGGAGATAGATCATGTAGGGCTCTGCCATGACCTTGGAGGAAAGGTGGTTCGTCTTCCACTAGTTCTATTTCAATATCAGCTTCTCCATCTTCATCTTTTGGCAAAAGACCTGTCTCTTCATCAAAGTCTGGGAGCTCACTCTTGTCAATTACCCCTGAGGATATCATCTGTGCAAACAAATTTATATATTAATATGAAAAATAAGTCCAACTTGACAAAGTAATGAAACAATTCAATTACTATAATTAATATTTGCAGTTAAAATTTATTAAGTAAAATATGTATACTATAAACATACGATAAAGGGACCGTCAACAAGCAAATTAACACTTTAAAATCTCTTATTTAGTGAACAAGAACTATATAAATAAAATTATTATTATACCTGTTTAATCTCCCAGCGTTCAGGACTAGAGATTCTCGTGACGCGTTTCCTGCTCGAGTCCTCGTCAGGATCCAGACCACCTTGGAGGCCGGCTAGCACAGTGGCGGCTGGTGGGGGTCTATCTGGGTTACGGCCTTCACGTTCTGCCTAAAGAGTTGATTAAAACAATATGTATTGTCAACCCAAATACCCTAAGAATAAAACACAGAAAATATACTACAAATTCACGTTACTATTGTAAAGCATAAAGTTTATTTGAGAGATTATGAGTTTACACGCATATTATTCACAAGTCTAGAGCAGCGGTTCCCAAATGGTGGTCCGCGTAACCCTAGGGTTCCGTGAAATAACAGCGGTTCCGAGTTTGCGTCCGAGAGTTAAATGAAACGTTGTCAGCAATGAAGCCTAATTTTAGTGCTATTATAAATATGTAAAGAAAAACATTTATCACATTAAAATAGTAAATAATAATAATTAAATATGTTGGGACATTAACACACAGCACATAAGCTACGAGGCTTGTGTCATGGACACCATTTGATACACTACAACAAACTAAGCCCAATGTGTCGTCAGAGAGAGTAGTTAGGTTATATTTATGGTACAACAAATTTTATTAATAGAATTGATATTTTTTATTTATGATTTGTTATTTCACGTCAAACAAGAAAGTATTCTAACTACAACAAAATCAGTTTAGTTATTTTTAAAATGAGTATCTGATAAAAAAATATTAGCAAATAGGGTTTTGTGGCTAAAAAAATTGAGAACCACTGTTGTAGAGTATTAAGACTAATATTAGTAAATATGATTCATTTACTAGTAAATATTATTTACTTATTACACCATATTACTTTCCTTGAATACTTATTGTGAAATCAATTAGCTTACTCACCTCTAAATGTGCATGAGATGTTGGATTTAAGTCCTTGCCAGTTTCTTGACATACATCCTTCATTGTAAGGGACACCTTCTGTCCAGTCACAGATAGCACTTTAACCTTAAAATAATTAATTTCATATTATTAAGTGATATTTTATGGAAAAATATTAGGTTTATAATTTGTAGAATAATTAAGTAATACTTAATGCAATTTAAGAAACTTGAGCATTTTCAATTTACACTAGCACCTTCATTTTACTCAGGTTTGTCCTTAGTAGAAAAACAAAACTAATCTATCTACCCCCCAGGAATCATACATTTGTCCTATAGTGACTACAATCTCTGTGCTGAATTTCATCCAGATCCGTTCAGCTGTTCTGGCGTGAAAGAATAACAACATCCATCCATACATCCTTACAAACTTTCACATTTATAATACTAGTATGGGATTAAAATTTACATTATATGAAGAGTATAACATATACTATAGATAATTTTGCAACACACAATTTAATTTCCCTATCTTCTATCTTTTACTTTTTTATATTTTTTTGTATATTAACAATATATACCTATTACAATATTATATTAAATTTAAATAATATTAAGTTGTTTATTAAAGTTCGAATAGAAAAGGCAAAAAACTATATTACATACCTTGACCTTATCACCTCTGCCAACAACATCAGAAACATTAGTTACTCTGCCTTCAGATCTCAGTTGAGAAATGTGAACTAAGCCCTCCCATCTCTTTCTCAAGCCTTCCATTTGAACAAAGCAACCAAATGGGACTATGTTGGCCACCCTTCCATTATATATCTAAAAAATAAACAAAGTATGTTAAATCTATATTAATTTAAAAAATAAATTGTTTATCAGATATAAAAGTTTGCTATTAAATAGTTTAATATGTAGATAACAAGCCAGATAAATTATTATATCACTATATGTAATTTAGGTGAAAAATAATTTAATAACACTTACTTTGCCTGGCTCAGGATCATCACTAATTTCCACATCAGGGCTTTTCTTTCTAGGTTTTTTACCATAATCAGTATTATATTTATTTTTTTCCTCCTTACCATGTGAATGTGATCTAGATTTAGACCTCCTATTTCTAGATCTTGATCTTCCGTGTCTATTTCTTGATCTTGATCTGTGTCGTTGACGGCTTCTAGACCTCTTTCTTCTATCTCTACTTTTACTCCTTCTTTCTCTATCTCTACTTCTCCTGTCTCTATCTCGACTTTTTCTATTTCTATCCCTACTCCTTCTGCTTCTATCCCTACTCCGACTTCTTCTATCTTTACTGCTTTTCACATCTCTACTACGACTTTGTCTGTCTCGACTTCTACTTCTATATCTTATTTCTTTTGAACTATCTCTTTTTGTGTGATTGTCCTTACAATCCCTACTGTATTCATTCTTTATATCTTCCTTTTGAGTTTCATCACTTGTTATACCACTTTTTGAGGGAGCTAACGCCTCTAAGGCTGCCATAGCCTCATCTACTACATTTATAGAAGATACCTTTGCTTTTGATTCATCTTTAAATATATCTTTTGAAGTTATTCTCTTAGTATGTTTATCCTCATCACTTTCGTCATCGGAAGAAAATCGACTAGGTTTGTCATTTGGAATGGCTAGTCCAGGAAATTTTGACGCTAATGGATTTAATTGTTTACTTTTTTCCTCATTTTTCTCACTTTCGTTAGAAATTGGCTTCATATGCTGTATGATACGAAGTAAATTAGTCATAAACGAGTCTGGAAATTCTGCCCCATTTTCAATAAGAGCCTTTTTAAATCCTTCGAAGTTTGGATTCTTGTCCGCTAAGTCAATAATAAATTCAGCTGTAAATGTTAATAAATGTTATATTAGTACTATATTACTATAAAATTTAACAATTAACCAATAAATAAATTAATATATATTATATTTGCGAAAGTCTCTTACCCAAGTCCTTGTCATTTAGTCCTAAATGATTATCTAACTCTGTACATATTTTAGATACGAGAGAGAGATGTTCTAATTTTGCAACTTCATCCATCTTAAAAACCTAGTTATTATTTAATCCTCATCAATAATACAGGATTTATCACAAAATAAGACATTACTAAATTTTATTTGTCATCCATGATTTGTATTCATCGAGCCGAGCACTTAGTAACATAGATTATAATCACATATTGATACCATGTAGCAATATACTCTATGTTGATACCATAGATGAATAATTGTATAGATAAATAATTTATAGTCCAAGAGATTTTGTACACGAGCGTATCTTATCGCACGATATCTAACCTTGAATTTCATGAAAAACAAGGATTTTAGAGACTTTTTAATAAACTGAGATAGTCTTTTAAATTTCAATATTATGGCCTGGTTTAGAACTTTTCAAATTTACCTTTATATTTATAATACACTAGCATTGCCCGCGGCTCCGCCCGCGTTCTAATGACCAAAAACCAAATTCTTAGGTTTTACATATTAGTATACTCTTACATTGCAGTTTTTGTATTTTTCTCAGAAATGACACATTTTTCCTCGGTAAAAAGTATCCTATATGTTGACCCGGATAACCAGCTATCACCATATCAATTTTCATCAAAATCCCTCCAGTGGTTTTTCTGTGATGCGGTAACAGACAGACAGACAGACAAATATTCAAAAAAAATAGATTCGGCCTCTGTATCGATAATAATGTCTATTTCAATAAGATTTTCCAAAAAATATTTAATGTACAGATTCGGATTTAGAATTTTATTTTATGTGTAGGTTTCTATCAAGATACTCATCTACATATGATATGCAGTTTCATCTGTTTATATTGCATCTGTGTTTTGAACTTTTGACCATAGATGACAATTGACAAAAGTTTTGACTTTTGACAAATAACTATGATTCCTGATTTCACTTTTCAAAAGGTTAATTTGGTGATTGGAATTTGGAGGACTTTTTTTGATCAATGATCATATTTTGATGAGCTTAAATCGTTCGTGCTAGGCAAGTCGTTTTTGAACAATTAATAAATATAGTGAACATAATATGGATAATAACACAGATCATGCTGATCCAAACAATTTTAGTCCATTAACTATCCAAGAAGTTGATGTAGATTTTCTACCGATTGTGTACGAAATCATACGAAGGTATACATTTTGTACCATTTTATTTTTAGATAAATTATCGTCATTTATATATTTGACACTTAATAAAATTTGCTTTATTGTTATGTAGTGTCGAGCGGGACTTCCACGATAATTCAGCTAAGGCGAGAGAATCACAAGATTGCAGCCTGAAAGTGTTGGAATTGCAAAAGAAATTTGACATTGCACGTTCTCAGGTATATTATTTAACCTATTATTTAAACTTATCATTTCCTATTTTTATTGAGCTATAGCTAAGAAACATATTATTAGGAAGAAAAATTATGCAATAATGAGCTATATTTTTAAATTAAATATGTTTTCACGTTTTAGTTTTGTCTTTTGGTTACCCTACAAAATTTTTGTTGTAATGCATCTAAGGAAATAGTCTTATTTAAAATGACAAATATTCACATGATTTATAAAAGTATTTTGAACTGCATTTCTATTATACATCTTGCTATTTTTCAGATAAGACGTCTGCCAGGTATAGAATATAATAAACAAGATCAGCTAAAACAGTTTGATATTCTCAGGACCCAGCTAAGGCTGAAAAGAGAACTATTACAGAAGTATCGTAATATGTGCTCCTTTGAAACTTCTTTTAAGTGAATTCAATATGCCTTTGCGTACATTACTGAGGTATTTAGCAAATAATGAACACTTAGTTCAAAAGATAGCAGAATCTTATCCAGTAAGAAGAGCTGCACAACTGGCAGTTTCAATGTTTTTTAAAGGAAAGGAAAGGCTTTCAGATGTAGATCCTACTAAGGTGAACAGACTGGTATCTTTCTTAAAAAAATTTAGTGCAAATATTAAACAAGGCATTGATGATGCAAAAAAACAGATCAAAAAATGACCATGACCATAAAATGTTAAAATCTCTCCAGAGCATCCATTAAAGTAAAAAAAAAAGGTTTAAATTGTTAAATTTTCTGCTGAAGATAATGTTAAATATAAGAAAAAAGTAATTAGTTGGATTTTTCCATTCAAATTTCAATGTATCCATTTTTCCGTTCAAATGTTAACATGTCAATATATATACCTACAATGAATGAAAATTTGACAATGTCATAATAAATTAATTTCGTGTAGCTTCTGAGATTATGTCAACATTTGTAATATTTTTAAATATATTATGTTCTCTTAGATAAGCTAGGAAGATAATTAAAGAAAAGACACATTTTACACTTCCAGCTAGTTTTATTTCTCAAAATCAATAAAAATATCCTCTTACTTAACTATAAAATCACATACAATGGTACTGAAAGTGAATACTGAAATATGATATGAAGCAAGGTTTAGATGCTAGCCACACTAATGAGTGGCCGAAAATAAAATCTATTCAATTTGAGGCGGTACAAAATTGTAAACATTTAATGTAAATATGGAAAGAAGTTAGATTACAGAGTTTTATTATTTTCTAATATTTGTGGTAACTACTATAATATAATAGTTTTATATTTAAATTTAGTACCTAATAAGAGACAATATGATGAATAATAATAATCTTTACACAATTTTCACACAAAAACGAAATGTAATAGCTGTTGCAATTAAAAATAAAGTTTTAAGTAAATATTAAATAACAAAACAACCTTCTTGATATGCTTGGCAGTTGGCTAGAATAACAAAGGAGGGAGTCTCTACTGTTATTATAACATAAATATGCTTTTATCCCTAAAAAAAGCTAAAATATGCCAGTGATGAAAATCATAGATTTTCGAAATTTTTGTTAATTTATATTTCTACTATATAATAAGCGAGAATTTATGAATTTACAAATAGGGACATTACTTTGCCTGAACACACATTTAGATACATAAAGAGCTAATGACATTTGACAACAAAAACAATTCCCATAATAGTATGGATATTGTTATGTTTCTAGACACTATAACATATTTCTTTCCTACTAGTTGATAGGAAAGTGGTATTTATTTTCGAACGCCACACAAAGTTATACTACAGGCAATATAATTAATTTTAAACATCATAAATATTAAGACTTCATTTTATTAACCATAACAATGACAAAGTGCTATCTGCCAAAAATATGAAAATTCCGAAAAAAATTGCATGTATACTAACTCAATTAATCAATCAAATAATTACACTTTATAACATAAAATCAAATACCAAACAAAAAGAACATTTTGTTTTTTTTTTAAAGTAAACATTTCTAATTTAAACATAAGCTAAGCCGAAGCCACAACACCACTTTATACAGCGGAAACTCTATAATTGTAAGAACAATTATTTTTAATTATTAAAAATTTCGATATATTTCGAGTGTTACATATTATACATTATCAAATACGTTACATTGTACTTCTATATTATAAATTTGAAATATTAAACTAGTTTTACTTTATCGTTGTAGAATGGAGAGCCTTCAATGGCTATTTATAATAAAGTGGTAAAGATTTTTTATAAAATATGGATTTTTAATTTTTCATATTTAGAATACGAATTATGCTACCTACGATATTGTAGATACTGAGAAGATTGTCTCGTTTTGTTTTGCTTAGTGTGGCCATGTTTATAATAAAAATATTGCAATAAGTTGGAATTTTCACAGTTGTCAACATGAAGTTTTGAAAATAAAATAGTAGCATGAACGAATTAACCACTGGACTAGACATAAAAGCGGACGTACCTTTATCGGTCTTCTCAGTGACCAGGAGTTTTTAGGCTTGGTCGTTTGTTTTTTGCGTCAGTCTCAAGCACTTATTTGTCAACAAAACATCTCCCAAAATAGACTAAATGTTCTGTTAAATGATGTAAAAACTATAACGGCGGAAGCAGCAGTATTTCTTTTCACTTGTAAATACATTATTTTATTACATTTATTGTTATTTATCACACAATTTAATTAAATGTAAAATAAAATGTCATATTATCCAACTATGTTAAATATAGTCGATATTTCTATGTATTGTTGACATCTGACAACCATCATAAGCGGGCTGGATTATACCATTCAGAACAAATGACAAAACTGTCGAGTGAGTCCATTTGACATCGACTAGTGCTTGACAATGTCGAAAAATATATCGATATTTGACGAAATAACTGAACGAATTGTGTTATTTGTACAGTACAATAACATAAAATACTTTTATCACAATGTCCCACAATCTGATGACAATAAATTTATAAAAATATTTTCTAAATCAAATAAAAATATAAATGCAAAAATTATAATTAGTATGTGTACTTAATTTTTTATTTTATACCACATTTATATACTTTGGAATATTATTCCATTGTAATAATAATAAAGATCATTTTACACATACACATAAATTACACAAAATCAAACAATAATGTTTTAGCACTAAACTTCTGGGTTGGCGATTTGTAAAAAAACACTTTACCACTTGCATTAATTATTTTACTTTCACGATCCAACACTCACTTTTTCACAATTTGCAATCACTTTTTCTTTTTCCTAATTTCACAAATGTTTATTAAGAACTGAGCAATATTAGGACAGTGTCACATTTTTATAACTACCCGAGACAATCAATTGCCAATTAAAATAGTTCAATAACAGAATCACCAAAATCACTTTATTTAATTAAATTAGCTTCATATTTTTTTTTATCTTTACAGAATAATATTTATTATATATTAATGGAATATATACCCGATATTCATTTGTTCATTAACATTATTACAGGCCAGCAGAATGTTGCCATCAATGCCATCGTATTTATATAAATCAAATTAAAAAATAATTATTATTTGACACATTATTATTGCCTCTTTAATTCATTTATTTTAATTTATTAAAATTAAAAGAAGAAGAATAAATTAAAAGATGTAAAATATGATGACTATTGCTAACCAATGTCTAAAATGTCATTCATTGGTTCATCGATATATGTATTTTATCGATTACGTTCAAGCACTAGAAATATTGTATTGTGTATTAGTGTTTATAATAATGTAATAAAATCTTTGTGTGCGTTATGCGTCACTTGGTTGAACTAGTTTTCATACATTTGTATTTTATGTCAGGTCCAGTCTCTAATTCGTTCATGAATAGTAGACAGCTATATGAAATGGTTGATGAATACTTTTAATTATATTTCAACATTATTCTAATCGGTATAAAGTCTTATTTTGAAAAGCAACAGTGTGATAGTAACCGTGTTTGTAAATGGATTTCTTTGATGACACCAAGTATATAAATCCTTAAACAGATAAAGTACGAAATATATGTTAAGTCAATAACCTTATGAGTTGTAGTAGTAGCATTTTCTATTTGTATAGTGTACCCAAATGTTACATATTTAATACACATATGTGTGTGTATTGTGTATATGCGTGTGTGTATTGTGTATGTGTGTGTGTTCAGTTGGCGGCGAGGGGTGCGGGCGCGGGCGCGGGAGGGGGCTTGTCGTGACGCTTGCGGCGCCGCGCCGGCGCGCGCTTGTCGCTCTGCACCTCGAAGGGCGAGTCCACCGCCGTCACGTCACTCTCCTGCGTCTGCTGTACATTGTACAATTCATATATTAGAATATAGCCCCAATAATCTCCTATAAAAAGATAAAATATAAAAAATAACTATCCCTCTCTAGGTATTTAATAAAACTCAAGTGTATTAAATTTCATCCCAATCCGTCCAACCTTTTCAGCGTGTAGGAGAAATAAACATACGTACATATATTTGCCTTTATTATAATAGTTTAATAATCCATTTAATAAACAAATATACAAAAATATTATTTATCCTCTAGGAATGGAGAAGTACACTTGTGCACTATAATATCTCTTGCGCAGTTGGCTAGTCTCAGTCGGTTAAGATATAAACGTAGTATAGCCGCGCCACTGACCGCGTGCGCGTCGGGCGCAGGTGTGAGGGTGGTGGGCGCGGGCGCGCGCGCGGCGTGGCGGGCGGGGCGCGTGGGCGCGGCGCGCGCGGCGCCGGCGGCGGGCTCGGGCCGCAGCACGTTGCCCACCGCCTTGGTGCGCCCCTCGCGGAACACCTATGTCATAATTGAAATCATTTTTCAGTTTGTAGTTTTATTGCTGAATATGGATCATTTCACGTGAAGAGGACAACGAAAAAAAAGTGAAGTTGTGAAATTCGTTCATATTAGGCATATTTAAACTTCTAAAGTCTAGGGGATATGAACATGTACCCAGAATATTTTTTTTATTTGAGGTTTAGTTGTCAAGTTATGATATTTTAAAGAGTTGATCATATTGAAGGAAGGGATTTTCGGATTCTTTTTTCATATTGAAGTAATTAGAAATAAAATAATAAATGTAGTGTTCTGTATAGAAACTTTACTGTTCGTTTGGATTTATTAATCGGATTCCAACTTTGAACTATTTTTCTAGTGTTAAACCGGAAGTAAATATTTAAAATAAAAAATGTAATAACTTCGATTATTTAAATTTTCTTTTTTACTGCAAAAGTAAGCTGAATATATATACTACATTATGTATATAATAATTAGCAACAACAGGTGTCGCTCACCATGCGCTGGCCGCGCTTGAGGTACTCGGGGTGCTTGATGAAGCGGAAGCGCACGAGCGCCTTGTCGCCGGTGCGCAGGCACTCGCGCGACATCGACAGGATGGACGCCGTCTGCCGGATGCTGCCGCAGTGCACTGCGCACGTGGTGTGTACAATATACAAATGTCATTCAATCATCGCCTTAGTGCTTTTTGTTCAAACGACAAATACTTAAATTAACTTTACAGTATTTTAAAAACAAAATTTTATTTCAAGATTTATATACATATACAGATTAAAAAACAAAGTGTATTTAATACCAATAGGATTGACATATAAAACTCAATAATAATACTGCATTAAAAACTTTTTCAGTAAAGGAAGTATATAGTTCGGTTAGGTGGACGTTTGGACAAATAGGCACTAAGACAACGGAATGCGTAAATATATTATTTAAATGCAGCGGAAATCGCATGTTCACTTTCAAACTATGAAGGTTCCACCAATTAATCCAACCATCAATTTAGAACAGAATTTATGATATATTAATTTTCAAATTCGATAAATTAAACCATTTATTAATTTCTTCCATTCTTTTCCTTGATGTATGAAGCCCCCACGAGCGACGACTCACCCATGGCCTGGTAGCGTGAGGAGATGGTGGTGGGGTGGTGCAGCACGAGGATCTCGCCCTCGAACTGCCAGCACGCCTGCGGCTCCAGCGCCGGCGACACCATCACCATGCCCTTGCGGATCGCCGACCGCTTGATCTGACCACACATTACTCTATACTGTACATCTACATATTATATACCACTAGTGGCTCACCCTTATTCCGCTCGGATTCATCCCTAGAATTACGTTTTAACGTTTAGTATAGATTTCTCAGAGATAAGATATTTCTCGCAGTATAAAGTTATCCCGGATAACCAGCTATTACCATACCAAAATTTCATCAAAATCCCTCCAGTGGTTTTTCCGTAATACAGTCACATACAGACAAGAATTCTAAAAACTATAGATTCGGCCTCTGTATCGATAATAATGTTTATTTCAATAAGATTTCCCAAATGGGAAATACCATAATTTCATCTGAACGCGGGCGGAGCCGCGTGCAATGCTAGTATATAATATTATATCCATAATATCTAATGATATCAAATAGTATAAAACATAACGTTGTAACACTTCCTACTCTGTGTAGGTACTGTGTATACTAGCAAGTAGCGATTTACACTCGCTTCGCTCGAGTGCATTTATAAAGTAAAGATTGTATATTTGGATGTTAATATTTCGCCCTAGGTTGACAAAATAAACTCGTCCCTAAGTTGCAGACAGCTATTTCGTCGACCTCAGTAAGATGTCTACAGTCTAACAATGAAATCTCAAAGACACCATTCAAAGACTGCTGGTTCAAATCCCACCGTCATCTATCATAATTAGAATAAATGGCAAAAGAGGATAAACCTCTTTTATTATCGCCTAAGATTTTTTGTCAAAAAAAAATAAAGGCGTATTTTTGTTTTTAACAATTTATGTCTACCAAAATAATTAATCAATTTTGGCAGTCATAAATTGTTAAGAACAAAAATATCTTTAAAATTCAGTATTTGGTTTCCCTTAAAAAAACAACAAAGCTAAACTTAAGTACATCCTGTAAAAATTCTCGAAGTGGTCGCACGTAAGTGGTAGCATTGCCCGCGGCTCCGCCCACGTTCAGATCACCAAAAAACCAAATTCTTAGGTTTTAATTAATATACTCTTACATTGCAGTTTTTGTATTTTTTCTTAGAAATGAGATATTTTCCCGCGGTAAAAAGTATCCTATATGTTGACCCGGATAACCAGCTATCACCATACCAAATTTCATCAAAATCTCTCCAGTGGTTTTTCCGTGATGCGGTAACAGACAGACAGACATAAAATCTAAAAACTATAGATTCGGCCTCTGGGCCTCTTGTATCTATAATAATGTCTATTTCAATAAGATTTTCCAAAAATTATTTAATGTACAGATTCGGCTTAGTTAGAATTTTATTATATGTATAGATTTGGTTATGGTTTCAGGTATCAGTTTATTTTAGATAAGGGGTCTTTTGCCCAAAATAGTTTCGGATTCCCTGCTGTAAACAAATCTACCTACCTATCTCTACTACGAACCAGGTACATGTTGTGTAAATTATATGTGTTACATTAGTTTATGGTCGCCAATTCAATAAAACCGTCGCGGCAGACCGCAGTTGAGTTTAATGTTAGCATTTGCCCCCTTCTCTGCTTATTTTTTAGTAAAAAATACGTTATTAAAAAGTAGTCCATTCATTCCAAAGACATCTTATGCTTTATCTATATAATGTGTAGAAAGTGCAGCGGCGCCATCGTTTCTTATATTGTACGTGACCATCGTATTAGATACACATTCCCATGCAAAAGTTCTCTTAAAGCTGTCACCAATTGTGTTTATGTAATTATTCTACTTGAAACAAATATATAACAATATAAATTGAAACCTAAATGCAATTCTTAGTTGTTTTCAAATATATATTATTAAATTAATAGCGCATTCAAATGTTCAAATGAACGCTCATCCAGTGAGGACATCTTTTCGCTGATTGTGTATCTAGTACTTTTTTGATCGTCGTACGTGACGCATGAAACGCAGTTATTTGAATAATATACATTCCCACACATCAGGCATGTGTCTGTGTGTGCGTGCGTGTAAGATACCTTCTTGAGCGCGAAGCTGGCGGTCTGTCCGCCGCGCACCTCGGCGACGGCCATGCGCTTGCGGTGGATGCTCTTGACGGTGATGGGCGTGAAGCGGCCGAGCGGATCGGGGCCCAGCAGCAGCGTGTCGTTGAGGCGGATGACGCCGGCCAGCGTGGTGCCCGACACCACCGTGCCCACGCCCTGCTCGCAGCGTCACACAATATGGAGCATCACTCACATTTTTAGTTTACTACAGTTTTGACAAAATATTCATCGACTTTGTGGCTAAATTTAGTTTTAATTGTACTATCCATAAAAAAAGATATTGGAATATGGATAATAATAATATTCTACTAAAATCAAAACAGAAATGTGTGTCATTTCAAAGACATATTTTACCTTTTTTTTTATATTTCACACTACGTTATCGCCATGTGAACTGATTTTAATGATATTTATTTTTTAGTAAAAAAAAGGTTCATTTTACATAATTTCAATGCTAGAATTAAAGTATAATTATTTTATTTAAAGCTAAATACACAATATTTAAATATCATAAAATAAACTTCAAATGTTTTCAAGACGAGAACGCGTGGTGTCTGTTCGATTTTAAAAAGTAAATACTTTCTTAGATTTTTTCTGATTGGTTAGTACTATTTTACTAATTTTAAAATCATTTTGTAATTTTGTAAATAGATGCTGTTTGTAACAACTGTAAAATAATAACCTTTGAGACTTGACTATGTAACCATGATTGCTGTAATTTGTAAAGCATTCAAAACATCGTGAACCAAAAATCAAAATAAATCCGCGAAAAAATCCCAAAAGATAGTCTTATTGAATAAACTTGAAATATAAATGTAATTCCACACGAGACTCACGGGCACCGAGTAGGTATCGTCTATCTGGAACTCCGCGGGCTTGTCGTCCTGCGACGGCATGCGCGTCTTCAGCAGGTTGAGGAACATCGTCAGCAGCTCCAGGTTCTCGCCAGTCACGTTCGACACTTGGAAGATTGGGCATAGTCTAGTGACAGACCATATGTTTATGTGAAATAACGATAATAAAAGATAACTCTTGAACAGTATGTGTATATATTTGGATTTATTTCATCAATTGACATCAACTATTGTGCGTGAGAAGTGCTTATGTCGACATAAAAACTTTTTAACAAAAAAATAAAAACCGACTTCAAACAAAAGCACTAAAAAGTAAAAAATAACTGATTGGTAGTTTTCATTTACTATACATACCTAATCAAATATTTTCGAAGTCGGTGTGCTTTGCTTTGTATGGGCTGGCACCGATTTCGAAAATGTTTGATTAGGTATGTATTTAATAGGTAGGCTTTAATTACTTAGCCAAAGCACACCGACTTCGAAAATATTTGATTAGGTATGTATAGTAAATGAAAACTACCAATCAGTTATTTTTTACTTTTTAGTGCTTTTGTTTGAAGTCGGTTTTTATTTTTTTGTTAAAAAGTTTTTATTTTTCCCTTTTTAGTGTAGACAGTAGTAGCAAAGTAAGAATTCTAACGTATTAGGCTTGTCAAATCAAACAGAACAAGCCCAAACTCAAAGTATCTACTATTAGCCGTTGAAGAGTTCCACCTATCCACCTTCTGGCCTTACCAACAGATCAGGTCAACAACACCGAACCACTGTACTATCAACGGAAATAGAAATACTTGCAAAGTTTCAAGTCAATATGACAATTAGAAGTAGGTTAAATTCATGATTAGTTGTTTTTCCACCCTTAGGGGTGGTATTTTTTTTTGAAATTTAAATGGGACCAATCTGGAAGTATACCCTTTCAAACAAAACAAAAATTTTCCAAATCGGTTGATAAATGACGGAGTTCTGAGGTAACAAACATAAAAAAAAAAAAAACATACAGTCGAATTGAGAACCTCCTCCTTTTTGAAGTCGGTTGAAAAGCAGTCTTTCAGATATACCTATCCATCCATCTAAATTTATCACAAAAGCGAGGGAAATCGATCATCCATACTAATATTATAAATGCGAAAGTAAATTTGTCTGTATGTCTTTTTCATTTTTACGCTTAATCCGCTGAACCGATTTAGATAAAATTTTGTACGGCGAAAATTTGAGACCCTGGGAAGGACATAGGATAGTTTTTATCCTGGAGATCATCCCTTAAGGAGGTGAAAAGAGGGGTGGAAGTTTGCATAGGGATTTTTTTTTTACCTATGTACATATACAGTCTATCTATTCCATACTAACCATTAAAACGTATCTAGGGATGAACTCGAGGGTGAGTTGCTAATTTGTAATAAACTAAGTAAATAATAAGAACCCACCGTTGCGACACAAAGTTGGTGGCGCTGACGATGACGTCATCCTTGGTCTTCACCATCACTGGCACCTTGCGGCAGCCGGACGACTTCAGGATCCTGATGAGTAGCTTCAGATTATCCTGAAAAAGAAAATTAAACTTGTATCCCACAATTTAATGCTATTTCCATTTGCCAATTTATTACTTTTGACACTATCTTATAGTATTATAAGCCCCAGGAATAGAAACCACTAATATGGTTAGAAAAAATCGTTTAAAGCTGTAACATATCATTTAGTTAAAAGAATTTATTATTTATTTTATTTATTATTCGTTCACGATGGAACTGGAAACCCTGGACGGATTTGGATGAACTTTGGTAAACAGATAGCCTACAACCTGGAGACTGGAGTAGCACCTAAATGGCTGGTGCCTTACCTGCAGCACGTTTGGCGGACACATGTCTATCTTGGTGACCACCACGAACACGGGCACGGCCAGCGCCAGCGCCAGCCCCAGGTGCTCCTTCGTCATGCCCACTATGCCCGCATTAGCTCCGATCTACGGAAATGTTTACATATTAATATTTACATTTATGTTTTATATTTGATTGAAGGCTTATTGAAAGTTTCATTGGACCAAAATAACACGAGACAATCTTTAAAGAAAGGTTAAATCTAATATTAAGTTAATGGATCAGTAATATATAAGTATCATTTTACATTTTTTGTTCATTTTCATTTTTCTTTCTGGAAACACGTAAGCTATTTAAGTAAGGAAGGAATTGTGGGCGACATTGATTTCGGTTACGGCCAATCTCAATGAAACTAGTCAACAGCACTAAATATATCATATGAGGGCATCACACAGATGCACGCTCTATTCCTTTCACTATCAAACTTTCAAAAGGTGTAACATCCTGCTACTGAGAATTTGTCTCACGACCCGATACTCAAAGCTAGGACCTCCGCATCGACAGTCGCACACACAGTATCCCACCATGAGCATGCCGAAGTCGGGCGCGTGGCCGGTCATGCCGAACACGGTGGTCTTGAGGTAGCGCTCGTGGCCCGCGAGGTCGATGAACGTGATCACCTTGGACGACTTTTCGCAGATCTTCACCCAGTCCAGCGCGCCGTGCTCGGGCTTGTTCACTACGTTACCTGAAGATGGATTTACAAACGCATTAGAATAAATAAATGTTGGGACATTAACACACAGCACCATCTAGTTCCATCCAGGTCAGCTACCAGGCTTGTGTTATGGATACCAGACAGTTGATACACTACACGTATATAACTTTAAATACATACATATTATAAATATAAACACCCATGACTGGAGTACAAACATACGTGCTCATCGAATGTAAGTCGCTAGTTCGTAATACAGTGATTCCTTATAAAATTTGATTCGTTTAATCATTCGTTTCTATATGAAGAGCTATAAAATATTTTGAATATCAGTAGGTAAATTAATTCCCGTAAGAAAAACACGTAGATAATATATTTCAAAAAGTTATTAAAGAACATAAATATAAAGGAAACATAAAAATATACAAAGTTAAAAACCATAAAAACCATTCGCATAGCATCCTTGCAAGTTCACACAACTCTATACAAGTTTTAAGAGTAATATGACTAATCAGGCTTTCCCGGGCTTTATCACATTAGCCAACAGTTGAAATTACAATGTGCTTGCATCATTCAAATGATATTTTAAAATTAATATATTATATTTTGTCATATTTTTAATACGCAATATTAATTTCTTTATTTTCGCTGATAGAATGCGTGATATAAATTTGAATAAAACAATTTTAAAAATTTACATAATAGTAGTTCCACTGATCTCTATAAATTATTTATAAATAATAAATGAGTGGAATACATGCATTGGTTCAATTTATGTGAGGAATGAAGTAAAATTAATTCATAAGTACAAAATTATTTGTATTGTCATCCAGATTTCTCTACAAAGATTTCAATCATTACGACATTAGAAGTAGGATAAAATCTATATCCAATATTTGCTTAGCCACATAATAACATGCAACAACGCTAATAACAGGATGTATGATATAAATAAAAAAGAATAAGTAAGGCAGTGGTAGCGCGCTCGCTTGCTAAACTGAGTGAAGCGGGTCCAAATCCATTGTCTCGCACCTCTGATATTTTCATGTGCGAATCTTGTCCAAAATGATTACCATTGTCTTACGGTGAAGAAAAAAAATCGTGAGGAAACTAGCCTATCTGAGACATGTGATGTCCCCCAACCCAGTTGGCCAACGTGGTGAAACATGGCGTGATCCTCCCCATACTTAAGAAAGAGCCGTGCCCAACAGTAGCAGCAAGACGTTGAAAAGGGGAGAATACAAATAAAAATAAAAAAATTAAGTGTGTAAGCACCTATACTATCAAAGCCCAATATGTCGTTGCCCACGGAGCTGGTGCGGCCGCTCTCGGCCTCGTGCTTGTGTCGGAAGAGCCGCTGGCGCGCGTACCCGCGCCCGTTGTCCAGCTCGCCGTGCGTCAGCACGCCCAGCAGCGTGGACTTGCCCGCGTCCACGTTGCCCACTACTGCCACTCTGATCCAATCAATTAAGGAAAATTAGTTAATAACTTAAAATAAAATTACCTTAATTGGCAAGCCAGCTAACTCCATATGAGCAAATTTTTCAGGAGACACTTAAAACTTATATTTTTTGGTATACTTATTAAAAAATCTAAAATACCGTTAGTAGATAATATCGTTAGCTGTTATTTTTGTTAATCCTACTAAAATAATCCTACTGAATTACTGTTGAGTACAAAAAAATATTTTTTGATGAAATATGGAGTTGGTTTGCCAATTAAGGTATCTAAATTATTCATTTATTTATATACTTTCTTCAAATTTATACAAACTCTGTGTCTTTGACAACTTATTTTTGTAGCTATATTTTTATTGTTCCGGACGTCTCATATGCTATACAATAACACTACTACACATATTATAGAGACGAGATACTTGAAACGTTGGTATCCAAATATGACAATAAAACTGTTAAAAAAATCCGAAAATATAGTTGTATTGGAAAAGAATTTTAGTGCAATTATATTGTCTTATTTTTAATCTATTAAACTTCCACTTATTTTTCAATTATTTGACAACTACCACTATTAATGTATAAAATGTAAATGATTATAATACTTAATTGCTAAAACCTTAAAAGTATCCTTTTTTTTACTTTTGGCAATTATCTACTTATTTATATTTAACCAACTTCTGAATAGGATATCTATATTTCTCTATATGTATTTTTTTATTATACATTTATTCCAATATTAATGAGTAAAAACCCACCTAATCTCCATAAAATCATTATGGTCCAGCTCAGTGCGTAGCAGATACTGTCCAGTGAGGCCAGTGCCACAGTCCCACCGCCGCAGTTCCACACATGATATGCGCTCGCCACTTACTAGAGACTGCAGTGTTGCCACTGATGCACTGTATTCATCTTCTGTGAGACCTCGTCCATCTGTTAAAATAATCATTATTGTATTACATTATTAAATTTATTTAATTAAAAACCCAAGATAATTTTGGGCACTAACAAAATATTACAAGTAATTATGGTTGATTCAATGAAGTTAATAACTAAAAAAAATTGTCAAAGTTTGAGAAAAAATTTTTAATGTATGAAATTAGTGTATTTAGTCCTTTTTAACATCTCATTGCTGGGCATGGGCCTGCCTTCAATATGAGGAGCAGGCCATAGTCCACCACACTGACCAAGTGCAGTTTGGCGGACTGCACATGTCTTTCGAAAACTTGCTAGGTTCTCCCAGACATGCAGGATTCCTTACGATGTTTTCCTTCACCATAAGACAAGTGGTAATCATGTTGGGAATGATTTGCATATGAAAATATCAGAAGTGTGAACCCTGGATTCGAACCCGCTTCACTTAGTTTCCCAAGCGACCGCACTACACTACCACATTAAGTATATAGTATGTTTAATAATTTAATTTTATATAAGTATTGTATAAGTATTACTGCTATTATTACATTTATCATATAACCATAAATTTGCCAAAAATTTTGAGTTTTATTTTGTAAAGCCTCAAAATTAAGCAATTTTCTTCATCATAAACTAAGTAATATTAATTATGTATTAATAAAAAAATGTTATTAATAAGTAACAAATACATAATTTAGTAAAATTAAGTTATCTTTGTTTCTGGTATAAACTTAAAGCATGATGTAATCCATATATAGTAAAAGTAATATTTGATAATAATTACATCTATTTCACAATATTATGTGTATGAATGCAATTTTGAAACAAACTTTATCTTTCATTAAAGACAATTAGATTAAAGAAAGTTTAATTTGAACTAAATCAAAAAATATATGGATAATAGCACATACATATAATAAAATTCGGTACATTATTTTTTTATTTTTTATGGAAAATCTTATTGAAGTAGTCATTATTATTAATACAGATGCAGAATCTGTAATTATTAAAATTTTTGTCTGTCTGTCTATCTAGGAACATATTACGCGAATACCACTGGAGATTTTGATGAAATTTGCTATGATGATAGCTGGTTATCCGGGTCGACACATAGGATACTTTTTACTGTGGCAAAATATCTCATCTCTGAAAAATCCATACTAAAAGTTCAAACATAATTAAGGACAAACCCAAACTAAGCGAGGGTGAGTCGCTAGTTAGAAAATATAGTGAGGAATCAGTGACATATTTGTTATTGTTTTAAAAATGAATTTTTATTGAAAGTATTAATTATATAAGAAACTTACCCTCTCCATGTCCTATGTCATAAATAATTTCCCCATTGCCTGCCTCTAGCCTCTCTAATAACTGTTTGCGGAGTAAATCATACTCATCAGCTGTGGGACTCACTAATATCATCTAAAAATAAAAATGATGTATGATAGATTTACAACATCAACAACCTTTGACTACAAACCTTTGACAATAAAAAAATCTTAGTACAATCTGTATAAATATTATAAATGTGAATGTTTGTGAGTATGGTATGTAAGTATGTTTGTTACTCTTTCATGCCAGAAAGGCTGAACGAATCTGGATGAAATTTGGCACAGAGAGAGATTATAGTCTGGAATAACACATGCTACTTTTTATCTGGAAAAATGTATGATTCCCGTAGGATAGGTTTGCTTATGTTTTCCTAGAGGCGAACACAAAGGTGCTAGTATCAAATAAACAATTAATATTAAAATTTCAGATTAATTAATAATTATTACTCTTTATTACAAATGCATCAGAAGGAACTGATTCTACAGTAACCATGATGCAATATGACAGCAACAAAATATTTATGAAAATGGTGATGAAACCTTTAATCAATGTATAACAATATTTTATTGAGACATTTCATGTAAAAAATACATTAGTCTTATTGATTAGCGAATACAATATGCGTAAAATAATAAACGGAATCTGTACAAAAATGTAAAGTATTAAGTTATTCTTATAGTTTCGCGCTAAAAAAACAAGGTATATAGTGAACGCTAGGCAATACATACCTTTCCTCTAATACTTGAGTAGTCGGTCTCATTATCTTGGCCCTCTGGCTCTGGCAGAGGACTTGCAGCCGTCGGAGAATCCATGTTTTTGTCCATACTTGAATTATTACGAAGATTTATATTCACAATAACAATTATAGCATTATGTCATCACATTACATTCCCAATAGTAGTTTTGATAGTATATACATTTTTTATTTTTCAAAACACAAAATCGTTCACCTTTTACATATATTTGGTATTAATTGTTTTTTTAAATTCTAATTGGAATCTGTTAATAATAAACTTGTATTCATAAACAATCAACACTACAAATACTGCCGATCAATTAAATCCATTCACATACACGAGCCACAAGTTATAGAAATAGATTTCAGCAAAATAAAACAGATGGAAGAAATGCCAACTTTTTGACAACTCAGCTCAAACAGCCGCAAGTGCTGCGGCACTTTTAGTTTTTATCACATATAATCGAATACATAACTTAAAATATTTTCAATTTTCTCGAAATAATAACTATAGTACTCGTAGCACAAGTTCCTTTGTAAATTATTTTAATATAAATTTTAAGCTAATTTATTGATTTTCTATAATGTAACCATAAATATTATTTTCGACTCATTAATATTAGTTTTTTATGATAGTTTTTTTATCTGTAACTGATCGTGTATATAATTTTAGATATTTTCATTTTTCATTTATCATCTGTTGTGTGATTAATATTTACATTGGAATGGTCATAATTTTTAGGAATTATTTAGTTTTTTTACAGTGACTTACATTTGAAATATCACATATATTCATCTTTATTTACAAACAATGATCTTATGGATACCTTTGTCGTTAAATAATCAATATGGGTGATTTTAGTGCCTCAGACTGTTCTTGGAAAAAAATGGTTATAGCTAAATCGAATAATAAATGGATATCTACGATTAAGTCGGAAGATTCTACAAGTCCAATTCATTCAACAATGAATACTACAAACTTATCTATTGATTTTAAAGGTATAAAGAGTGAGAAAGATGAAGATAATTCAAAAAATGATGAGGTTGAGGCAGAGACTATGGTACAAGAGATGGACCCATTACTTATTGAAACTGCATCTTTTAGAGTACGTAGAAGAAGTTCAGCCTCAAAAAATGAAACTCCCGAAGAAAGAGCTGCAAGACTGTCTAAAATGTCGGCTTATGCAGCAAGGAGACTTGCTAATGAAACTCCTGAGCAACGCGCCCTGCGGCTCAAACGCATGTCCGAATACGCTGCTAAGCGACTAGCGCAGGAGAGTAGTGAACAGAGAGCGCGTAGATTGGCACGAATGTCGGCATATTCAGCCAAGAGATTGGCTAATGAAAGCCCTGAACAGAGACAGGCTAGACTGGTTAGAATGTCTGCATATGCTGCTAAGAGACAAGCTATGAAAAAAGTTATTAATCCCAGCCCAGAGAACAGCTTCACATCAGAATATGCAAATTATGATCCTACCAGTGTGAGCCAAATCAAAGCTGCGAATGTAGAATGTCACAGCTACAGAACAACCTAAACTTATTTCTGTAAACAATGTATAAATTAAGAAATATTATTTCTATAATGTCAATACATTTCTATTATTTAATTTTTGTAAAGTATAGGAAAAAAGATAATTATTTTTTCAGCTATATGATTTTTTTACTTGAGAATTAATTTTAAATAACAATATGTGATTAACTGTTTTAGTTTACATATTATTTGTACATATTAGGGGTTGCCAGAGAATAATAAAGCAAGAGGGGAATAAATTGGCCTGGTTCTTTAATTTTGAATAAAAACAATAGTGGAATTGAGAGTATAGGAGCAGTATTATTGTGTAAATAGTATACTTATTATTATGTGTAACTAAAAGCAATTTTAGTATGAAAACATCTGGTAACCCTGCATAACACAAAATGTTTATTTATCCAGCTGATAAATCAAGTGTGTGCTAAAAACTTAATAAAGGCATTTTATAGTCAGCTCTATTATACTTTTTAATAACATTTTTACCCAAAACAAAATTCGTTTTCTAAGCTAATAATATCCCAAAAATTATTGACTAATTCTACAATAAATGAAAAAAAAATAACAAATTTGTTCCATGAATATATACTTATATTTTCAATTCTGAAATTCTTATACAATAAATTTAAATTCATTAAATCAAAATTATACATTTGAGATTCGCTAACAACGTCTGGGAATGTTTCGATCAGTCCATTTGATAAACAACTACATAATATATACAAATCTAACAATCAATATTTGTAGACAATAAACATGCATTGTTAAAAGATGATAGAAATTATATTTTTTATAAATTAAATTTAAAACAACATTTTGATGCTATTTTTTATGTAACATCTTAAGACATTTGCAATAAAATATAAAAAAAACGACAATACTTGATGAAATCATTATTTCTTTTATAAAAATCTGTTTTTACATGATCTACTTGTTTATTTTGACAATATTTTTGTGAACCTATGTGAGAGATTTGTGCTAAAGCTGCCATAATTAATAGTAATAATGAATGAATTTAACATCTTCCAACTCGCAATTGGCCAGCGTGGTGGACTATGATCTGATCCCACTCATATTGTTAAAAAGGGTTGCATACATCATCAATTGAGAACATTTTATGAATTAGTAATGATACATTCATTTATCTACAAGTTTAACTAGAGGGTAAATTGATTATTATCCCACCATCGTATGTATATATAGGATAGTTCTACGTTAAGAGGTACTATCGACGGCTACATGAAAAAATCATACATAATTTGAAAATTCGCGGAAATCCTCAGTCATATTTAATAATAAATAAAGCATACTTTTTTACCAATGAATTACAGTATCTGAATTAGCTTAGTTTAGCTATAATTTCATGTTTACCTAGAAAAAAGTATCTACCCTGGCCTGTCTCTTTACTATTCTGTAACAAACTCTTCCAAATTTAACATATTACTAATTCATTCAAAATCTAAGCGTTATTTATTACAAAAAACAGTATAATTAACAACAATGAATGTATAAAAAACTCTCAAATTACTTTAATTTTCTATTTAAAAAAAAATATCAGTTTTTGTCCCTCATATATTAAGTCTCCTCCCCTGCCTATTTTTCGTCCGTTATAAATGATGCCAAAATACGTTGACGCTTCAAATATCAATAGGCAGAGAATTTGTTTTAAAGTTAAGTTAGTAACAAAGGCCGCGAGCGCCATCCACGCGCTCTCATTGGCAGATAATTCGATCACGCCACTCGGCTCACACGGACGTGTCAGTGATTGCAGTATCTCCACTGGTAAGTTTTATTCATTTCTTATTTACATTTAAAGTCTATTTGTATTATTTATTTACTTTAATTTAAGCTTAGTTTACCGTGTTAATTTGTTTTTTTCTTTACAACATATTTTATCCTGATTAATCTTAGTTTTTTCATGAAAACGTCTCTTCCCTGCCGTATTTCCCCTGCTTCATGAGATGCCAGGGTAGAGACTTTACATCCAGGGTAGATAAGGAAGTGAGATATTACTGCTTTCTTAGTATTCATATACTTTTATTAGTATATGAATTTGTTTTACGTTAGTCTTCCACTACGTAGCAATTATTTAAATTTATTTCTAAAATGTTTGAATAAGCTTTTTCATTTCTTTAGATCATGCCTCCTCGAAAGAAACTAACTCGTGAAGAACATCTTGAAAAGAAGCGTCTGGCAGAACGATTGAGATACCAACGCATAAAAAATGATCCCGAAAAGTATTCTCAACAGAAGAAAAAGGAAAAGAAGAAATATGAAAGAAAAAAAGAGAAGGGAACTATTAAGACCGTAAACCAAATGACACCCAGAGAACAACGAAAAGCCAGAAAGATATGGAGAGAAAAGGCAAAACAGCGGAGACGACGTTTAGCTCTTCAACATATTGGAAATGCTCCTGCTACCATACCTACTTCAGACAACGAAGTTCCTCCTAATGAAAATAATAATCAACGAGCGCAAGCTGGACAACGAAGATCGATCCAGGCAAGGCGAGCAAGAAATATATTAATAAAAAAACAGGTAGCTGAAATCGCTCAGCTTAAATCAACAATACAATGTTATAAAAAAAGACTTCAGAGATCCAAAGGACAAAATAATATGGAGATAGAGAAAAGTCCAGGTACAAGGGTAAGCGCATTACTTTCTTCACCAAAATCGAGAGATACTGTCAAGAAAAAAATATTATGTGGAGAAGTTCTTTCTCAACAATTAAGAGATAATTTTTCGAATCTTACGACTCAAAAAGAGCAAAGACTGTTTCAGAGAATGATAAGTGGAAAACTGGTTTCAAAATATAGAGGTTTAGAAGAAGACAAGATATTAAAACCTATTCAGAAAAGAAAAACTAAATTAACTTTAATAGAAGCAAAACGAAGCACAAGAAAAAAATCGATAATTTTGAGAAAAACTATAGAAATTTTCATGGAAGAAGATTCAAACAGTAGAGTGTGTGCTGGTAAAAAAGACGTTGTAACAAAACAAGGGGTAAGAAAACAGAAGAGAGTTATGTTGGACACTTTAATAAACTTATACAAGCTTTTCATAAAAAAAAACGGCATTAAAATTTCCTATGCGCTTTTCTGCAAGTTTCGTCCGTTTTGGGTTGTCCAGTCACGGTACGACAAACGTAACACTTGCTTGTGTGTAAAGCACAGCAACATTGATTTAATTTTGAATTGTCTACACCAAGCAAAGATAATATCAGTGTTAAACTACGTGGATCTTCTAAATACGATTTGTTGCAACAGATATAATGAAGATTGTCTTTCGAGAAATTGTGAGACCTGTAAAAATAAAACACTTTGCTACAAAGAATTTGATAATTCATTTCCAATACTCTATAAAAAGTGGCAATCTGTACCTCAAGATTATGTGGATGTAAAAACTAAAAAGACGCGGAAAATTATGAAGTGCGTAAAAAGCACAATACAAATATACCCCCGAGATTTAATTTTACAATTGGAAAGTAACACCGAAATCTTACTTCTACACGAGTTCAATATTGTACATCAATATATGGCTATGAAATTAAAAAAGGAAACATTGACAGAGCGAGATGCTATTATTCATGTTGACTTTAGTGAAAATTATCAAACCAAATACGCTGAAGAAGTGCAATCCTTCCATTTTGGAGGCTCGAGAGAGCAGATAAGCATCCATACGGTCGTGGTGTACACCAAAGGAAATAATGGAGTCACAATGTTCCTGTTATTGCACCTTATCGAAAAATTTATCACATTCACCACCAGCAATTTGGGCACATTTGCAGCCTATACTCGACAGTCTTCCCGCACAAATCGAAAACTTGCATTTCCTAAGTGATGGACCGGTCACACAATACCGTAATAAAATAATGTTTCACGCATTGGCAACTAAATTACAAGATTTTTACCCAAATCTCATAAAATTCTCGTGGAATTACCACGAAGCCGGTCATGGCAAGGGCGCGCCTGATGGAGTAGGTGCGACGTGCAAAAGAACTGCGGATAGACTTGTTGGAGCTGGAAACGACATTTCGTCGCTGGAAGATTTAACGAACGCCCTCCAGAAAAATTGTCCCAATATAAAAGTGTTGACCATTGATGACAAAGACATATCAAAGAAAGAAAAGGAACTTGAAAATACCAAAAATTTAAAAGGTTTCTCTGGCACTATGAAGGTCCATCAAATTACAGGAAGTATACTTTTTCCCAATCACTTAACAATGAAGAGCTTAAGCTGTTTCTGTGATCTTGAAGTGTGCAATCATTTTGTGCTTGGCACTTTGGATTTTCCTAGCATGAATACAAAATCGCGCCTAAATGTTGATAATGTGTATGGGCCTGAAAGTGAATCTGACGAAGAACCACTAATGAAATATAGAAAGTCAAAGCAGCTCAGAGTATCTTCGTCTTGTTCTCAGCCAGTTTCCGAGGAGACATACCAGTTTGTGAACAAACAACCCTTAACATCTAGGTTGAAAAATAAATTTAATAATGGCGATTTTGTCTTGCGGGACTGTTGCATAAAGAAAAAGAATTTCGTTACGTAGCGATGTGCACAGGGGTTAAAGAAGATGATGAAGTCGAAGTTATTTTCTGCAAAGTCTCTGAGAATACTGGAAAAAGCTTCAGAATTGATGACAATGATGTTTGTTTCGTCACATGCGACCAGATTATTAAAAACTTACCAGCCCCAAATTTAAATATGAAAGGGCAGAGGATTTTTTACACTTTTGACAAAAGTATTAACGTCTTTGAACAGGCGTGATCTCAATTGTTTTATTTTTAATGTTTATTTTTTTTAAAGTTCTTGTTTAAGTTTTTTTTTTTATCACAGCGTTGATTCTCATATTCTCACTTAAAAGTTTTATTAAAGAAAATATTTAAGTTAAGTTTATTTTACTTTAGAAAAAGATGTTACTTTTGTGATTTTTGTAAGCAGATATTAAGTATTTTTGTTTTCTAAGTTTAATTCCTAATTTAGGTTACTTAAAAAAGACTGTACGAAACTTCAAGTCTGAATTTCTGTATTAGTTATAAACTACCACAAATTAGTGAATAATTAAAGTTGATTCTTACGAAATTGAGTTTTTTTCTCAATTCATCTTTCCCCTGTAAAGTAAGGTATCCTGCCCTGGCCTTCATGTCTCTACCCTGTACAGATTATCTTCCCTGGTCCCTTCAAATACTCATAAAAGTAAATTAATTGACTGGCCATTCATCTACAGCATACAAAATACCTGATTACATAATATAATGTAGAAAAAAGAATCAATTTTAAATATTTTTATCGTGCCGCCCTGCCTAATATCAAAAGACCTCTTAACGTAGAATTACCCATATATAATACACACTGCATATAGTTAATTTAAAGTAGGGTATTCTACTTTATAATAGTCCAGATATTTTTATTTATAAAACAACTCAAGAAAAAGAGAAACAATTGTGATGCTTAAAAGAAATTATTAAATATTATAAATCCTATAAATAAATTCTTTCTTTAAATACATAAAAAACGGCATCCTCATCTCATACTAAAGAATACAGCTACCTTTAACCTAGCGTATTTTGAATACTTATTTTATATACAGATTCATTTTTTGTAATCTACGTTATCACAATATATAGCTGACACATAATACATAATCATATTTCCACCTATCCTACTTCTATATCTATACATATAATAAAATTGTAACTAAGCCGAATCTGTGCATTAGATATTTTTTGATTTGATGCTGGAGTGTGATTCGACCGGATCTTGACACTTACTGATAGTGTGAATGCACTCATTGTTTATTGTATAAAATACTTTACCAAACTGATATCGGACCGAGAACGAGCCGTAACCGGCACTTTAGTGTGGACCGGACCTTAACAATATTATATGATTTATAATCACCTACACATTAAAATCCGAAGTGACCGGTGGCATAATTTAGAAAATTAAATTTAAAGTCTATAGTGCGCTGTACGACCGTTATAAGCGTCGCCCTCCTGATGGTGCGCGGGACGCGCGAGGAGAACAAGAATAATCATAATATAGTCATTATTACCTGTTGCCGATATCTGTCACAAGATGGCGTTAAGTCAATGACAATCGTCATGTTTATCATATAATAACAAGCATGGAGGATCTGTATTTAAATGAATATTTACAATATGTCTGATCGTGTCTATTCTTATAGACTTCTTAACGAGAGGAACAGAGACAGTGGTGCACAATTTGCCCTATCTTAAAATCTTAATGAAGTCGAGTATGAAGATGATAGTTGCTTCGTTATTACCAATCTCTCTCTAACTTACATTATCTCTTAGTAAGATAAAGCAGTGAAAGCTATACGTTTATTGGTTCAGTTTTATATTCCTCCATGCTTGTTACTACTCGAAGTGTTTATCTGTAATCTGTGCACTATCGCAGGACTGCGATAGTGCACAGATTACAGATTAACCCATTGGATATTACAGATAAACACTTCCTTCAACCCGCAAATCATAAGGAGGGCCACGCTTATAGCGATCGGCGTATAACTGGATCAACATGGCAGATTAAACTCTATAATTACTATTATACATTACATTTTACTTTAAATTACAATAAAATCTTACACCAATTAACATTACTCTTACGATAAAAATACTATTTTTATTATAAAGAAAAAAATAAGGCACACTACACACAAGCAACATTTTGAATACTTTTTTAAATTCAAATAATTGATTTCAATATAATACTTGAAAGAAAATAGCTCTACTTTAAATATTCAAACAAAATTTTACATAGAATGCGATTGTGACTTACTATAATTTTATTATATTCTACTATTATTGTATTATTATTTATAGGTTTTCTTACTACTAAACCAAATAAACGACTAACGATGGCGTCTGTCTGGACAGGGCAATCGTGCGGGGAGATCCCTCCCGACTATCATACTTACTTTCACATGACAGTCGGGAACCGGCTTTAGGGTAGTCGGATGTAACTGTAATTTGCCACAAAATGGCACTACGGAGCTTCAACTTTATTCTTAACAACCCTTACATTTGACAACATTTCGTTACAATCAACGGCTATCACATGGGATAATATATTGCTGATGTATATCAACTATACTGTGGATATCTTCTATATGGATATATAGGGCTTTGTGGGCACTGTATGAGTTAGATCAGAGATGGGTGGTGGAGTGTTTCAGTACGGAGAGGCGCTTTCGGCGCTAGCAGGGCGTGTCGGCGGCCAGCGGCGCGGCCAGCAGCTGGCGCGTGGACGACGTCGAGCTGTACGAGTCGCCCGACGACCGCACGCTGGACTGGGAGAGGGGGGTGCCTGCGGAAGATGATAAAGTTTATTGACCTGGGTTACTGCTTATAATATCAGCTAACTGCCAGTGAAAGCCCCGTCGAAATCGGTCCAGCCGTTTCGGAGAATAACAGAACAAACAGACAAAAAATTTAAAAATTGTTTTTTTTTCTTATAAGTACTGTATATAATTTTATTAGCATTTGGTAAACAGATACTTGAATTTCAATTATTTGTATAAATAATATCAAAACTAGTACTGTCCAATGACACTTCAGAATCGAAGCCCACGAATATATATATATATATATATATATATATATATATATATATATATATAAACATATTCCAGCGTTAGTTCCCGCTTTGTATGTAAATGTAAGCAACCTTTATTAACAAAAGGCATACTACTCTCTTATCGCTCATCGCTCATAAGTGCTAAGCTTATGTTTTACTCCAGGTCATATTTTTACATTAAATTACATCCAAATCCGTCTGTGTAGCCTAGCCTAGGATTTAGCACCTAGACATACACAGACACACAAACATACAAAATTACGCAATTATAATAATAGATGAAACAAAGAAAAAAAATCTCACCAGGAAGGGATGTCACGTGGTGCGGCAGAACCCAGCGCTGGGGGGTGCACTCGGCCGCCGCGCCGGGCGCTGCCTCCTGCAACAAACACACCTTGGTACACTCTCGCGTAGCACAGACTTACTGACACACCAAACTATTCTACAACCAAATTAAACACAAATGACATGACAAAGCAAAAATAAAACCACAACGCAACCATGATAACGACAACCAAGAAACCAAAAATGAAACAACGTCTACACTCTACGTCTAATGACAGCGGCGATGGTACACCTAAGCTTGGATAGAGGGCCGGCACTGACGCACTTTTATGCAGTAAACACAAAATAAAAAATATAACTTTATTACACAATGATAAAATTTTAATATATTACAAATCATGAAATTAATTTTTTATATTATTATACACTACTTAAATAGGTAAATCAATATAACATATAGAATAAAAAAATCTAAAAGTGAATCAAGTCAAAGTGACATAGTCCAGGAGGCACCGTGAACAAGATCACATGAGTAATTAATAACTTTACAGATACAAAGCTTCATACAACCGTGCAAAGATAGCAACACTTTTTTTATTTGTGACATGTGTGGCTTACAATCTATTCATCCGGAAAAAAACCGGTTATGTCAACTGTTAATGAGAAATTGTTATGAATTGTTACGAACACACTTGCCGTCATATATTATCTATCTATACATATAATGAAATTCTGAGTCGAATCTGCACATTAAATATTTTTTGGAAAATCTTATTGAAATTGTCATTATTACCAAAGCAGAGGCTCAATCTATAGTTTTTAGAATTTTTGTCGGTCTGTGACCGCATTACGAGAAAATCACTGGACAGATTTTAATGAAATTTGGTATGAGGATAGCTTATCCGGATCAACATAAAGGATACTACTCTACTCCAGGAAAATATCTCATCTCAGAGAAATCTATACTGAACGTTAAAATGTAACTAGGGACGAACCCGAGTGGAGTGAGGGTGAGTAAACATAATCGTATGAAACTTTGTTTCTGTACTCATACTCTCTAATGCCGCGAATAAACATCACAATAAATAAGATAATAATAGTCCAAGTGTGAGCGTCAGTGCCGGCGCGCGTACTCACGGCGGGCGCGGCGGCGGGCGCGGGCGCGGCGGGCGCGGGCGGCGCCGTGAGGATGGTGGTGGCGGGCTCCTCCGGCGTGAAGTAGTCCGAGTCGTCCGCGCGCGGCTCCGGCGGCTCCGGCACCGCTGCTTGCACCAAAACTTAAATGTACCCTACGTAAGAGTCACCCATCCATCCATCCGGGATCCATTATCTCGTTTGTTTTTTCATAAATATCCGGTGTCAAAAGTAAAGGTGTTCATATCCACAAAACAAATACTTATTTGAATTGTTTTACTATTAACACCTACTATATATGGACTATGAAAGCAATCATCTTTCCAATAATTTAATATTTTACACGCAATTACCTATTATTTTTATACTACACAAGTAAACCTAGTGTTATTTGATTCCACTTTACAAGTTACCCTAAAAAAATTACAACATAATACAGTATAACAAAAACAAAACAAATTACGTAAATAACAAAGAACAAAATCTAATTACGTTTAATTCACTGACGATTGTGTAGCGTATAATCCGTTCTTCGCTCGAGAACACGAATTCAAAGGTCCTAAATATGAGATTATACATATTGGTCATATAAGTCATTTTGACAATCAATTTTAGTGATCTGTGTATGTTTCACAGACCTACGATCGAACCATGTAGGTAAGTAAATAATATGTTTAGTTAGGAGCGGTGTTCGTTCCTGTCACCCAATATACACGTATCTTACTTATGGTGTAAAATAGAAACCATACCATAGAATGAACAATACACTATCACATCACTACCCTCAAAAATAAACACCACAAAGATACAAAAAAAACCTAAAATATATATGGTAATTAGTATTCAATCATAGAAATCGCTCCATAAACAAAAACAATACATTAACGTACTTTTAAAGCTTTACCAAAGATATTTGCTTTTCAATCTACATACATATCTATCGACGTACGAGTATATAACAAAATCACCATTACCTTTAAAATGCACAATCTACACTAAAAAGCGTTTATGTATAAAAGCAATTCCTCACCCATAGATTGTTTTATTTGAAAACAAAATATATAATAAATGTTTATATATAAAATATATTTGAAATAGTAGTGTAGACGGCAAATTGAATTCATTTTTTTTGTATGTCATATCTATAATCATTACATTACATTTTGTTGCATGTTATAATTTTAATAAAAATGTTCGTACTATTTAAGCCAATCAGTTTTCACTTTAAAATATAAGACCGTGCCATATTTCACATATTTACTAATATTACTTTTAAAAATTAGAAAAGGTATTTCTTAAGGCTAATCTAAAAAATAAAAATATATATATACAAACCTTCAATAATCTACTAATGTATGTATACAATATTACATTGCACAGAAAAAAAAAGATTACATATATTACTAAAATAATTATTCTTTTTTTTTTTAATTTTAAAACCGACATCGACATCTTTCTAGAATTTTTGACAGTTACAAAAAAAAACAATATGATGGTCAACTCACAGAGCGGCGGCTGGTCGGGCTCGTCCGTGTCGGTGTCGTCGATGTGCGCCAGCGCCTCCGCGCCCGCCGCCACGCCGTTGGCAGGAGGGGACTTCAGTACCTGAGTATAGTATATACATTAAGTGGAGCAAAAAAAATGGTTTTTTTTTCTTAGGTTGGAGGTAGAATTTGAGCTTATAAAAAAATCCTTTTTTTTTTGAAATTAAAAAAGAACGCATAATTTTGACGTGGCTCACTGAAGTTTAAAATAAATAATCAATTTAAATGTTTGGTTTACTTTATAGTCATTTTCTACTCAACTTTTACTGTAGTCCAAAAGAAAACATGTCATTTTTTTTTAAATTGCAAAATCGCCTGAGCAAAGCGAGAGTGAGTCACTAGTCCTTTTTATGACTGGCTTTAGACTTGACGGGTATAACTTTAATTTGCCACCAGATAGCACTAGCGCGCTTTAAATTTGAAACCGTTCGCCATTAAAAAAAATTCTTTTGACAACCCTAACATTTAACAGCATTTTCGTGAAAATCGATGAGCGATCGATTGCTGCAGGGATTTTTATACTGTGGTATAATATAATATTACATTCAAATAATTCGCATTAACGGCATAAGAGAGTAGTTAACATTACAATCAATTCATTAACTACTTTACAGCATGCTTAATAAGCACGCTCCACAGATGAGGGAACAACGAATATAAATTTTTTACATATAATTCAAAATAAATCGGGTATTCGGGTACCAAAATTACATATTTATTTTTAGATAAGTTTAATAATGATGTAACTTTCTTCTGACATGGAGATAAGGAGAGATATATGATTTAAATATCTTATATCTTATATTATTTAAAAAAACCAGTGTTGTTATTTTATAAACCCCCCAACGCAAAAACGACGGGGTGTTATAAGTTTGACGTGTCTGTGTGTGTCTGTGTACGCGCGTGCGTGCTTGCGTGCGTACGTGCGCGCGCCCGTGTGTGTTTGTGTCTGTCTGTGGCATCATAGCTCTCGAACGGATGAATCGATTTTGTTTTTTTTTTGTTTGAAAAGTAAATTAGTCGGGAGTTTTCCTAGCTACGTTTGATAAAAATCGCTCCAAGATGACTGCCGCCACAAAATGACGGTTTACATATTTTTCACAACTCCCTCAATATGGGTATCAAATGAAAAGGCTTCACTAGTAGAATACTGTACACTATGATAAATTTAAAATCCGTGATGGCCGCCACCATAAAATGGCAAATTACATGTCGGGGTTTTTTTTAATTTTAAAATTAATCATAATAGACATTAGGTCAGTGAGAATAAATGCGTATTATAAAATAACAATATTATAACCGTACTCCATTGGTGAGCTGCGTGAGTAGCGGCGAGCGGCGCTCTGCGTCGCTGTCGGGCTCCGCGTCGGCCGCGCCCTCCGCCTCCTCCTCCGACCGCGTCTCCGAGTTCAGCGAACTCTACGCGTACATGTTCGAAGCATTAATATAATCTATTTTTATTGTGTCATAGTATTAGTAAATATATAAAAATAATAAATTATGTAATACTAGGGAAAATTATCTCAACTGTATATATATATATATACATATAATAATAAAATTGTAACTAAGTCAAATCTGTACATTAAATATTTTCTAGACATAAAATACGAAAATCTTGATAGAAACCTAAACTTGGACCGACCCGAGACTCGAACCCAACACCTCTACATATGCAACAGTTTTCAAGTTTTTGAAGTTATACTTCTTTAGGCACGTTTGGAAACAATTATGAGAATGAAATTTTTCGATGCGCGCGTTTTTCGATACATACAGCCAAAAAGCGACATGACGAAGTTAGCTGAAAGCGACGTGATGAAGTTAGCTGCATTCCTTTTAAAAACAGAGAATTGTGACATATGTACGTGATGAAATCTTTAGCTATTTTTGTTCAGTTACGCCAAAGAAGTATAACTTCTTACGTGTGTACATATGTACACACACGTTTGTGTCTTTTTTACCTTGGATAGCCGCACGCGGCGCGCGCTGAGCAGCGGGCTGGCCGCCTTCTCCGCGCGCGCGCTCTCCTCCTCGCGCGCCAGCAGCACCGACATGCGGAACTGCAACGTTGTGGCGTTATGTTGTTAGTTCGTTCATTAAAATATTATATTTGTACTTAAATTATAAATAGGTAAACAACAACAACAAAACAATGCTCTGGCTCTACACCACGGTGGTACGAGCATCCCTCACCTACGCCAGTGTAGTCTGGTGGCCCAGAACAGAACTACACACAATCCAAAACGAACTTCAAAAGTTCCAAAGAACAGCCACGTTAGCAGTAACAGGCTGCATGAAAACCGCTCCATCGGCTGCCCTAGAAATAATTCTGGGCATACCACCTCTACACATTTTCATAAAACAAGAAGCTGCCATGTCAGCTCTAAGACTAAAATCAGTTAACTCATGGAAACGCAATCTGGGCAAACACACAAAGATCCTCGACATCTATGAGGCAGAATTTCCACAGCTCAAATGGCCAAACGACAGAATAAGTAAAACACACATCATAGAAAAACATTATACTATAAACCCATCAGATGACGGAAATGTAGACAACAGCCCAACAATGGTACCAATCCACACCATCTACACAGACGGATCCAAATCCAAGGAAGGAGTAGGTGCAGGTATATTCTGCCCCACTCTCAATATCAAAACCAACCATCATATGGGTATGTACAACACAGTGCTACAAGCAGAATGCGTTGGCATCACAATTGGAGCACAAGAACTACTAAATAAATCGATAAAAAATTCAATAATACACATAAAAACCGACAGCAAAACGGTTTTACAAGCACTAACTAAAAACACAACAAAATCAAAATACATATTAGAATGTCACAAAACGTTGGAACACCTTTCCCATACTAACACAGTAAAGGTCTCCTGGGTAAAGGGTCACACAAATAACAAAGGCAACTCAACTGCCGATAACCTAGCCAAACAGGCCTCTAGACTGAAAGTTCAAGGGCCTACACCTCTATCCCCAATTCCACATTGTGAATACAAAACATGGTTACGAGACTTCACCGACAACACAGGTAACACATTATGGAAGGCTAACACAGATTGCCGTCAATCGAAAGAAACCTTCCCCACACTAAACAAACAATTAACAATGAAACTAACACGCCTAGATAGACCCAAACTAAAAACGGTGGTGGAACTGATAACAGGACACTGCCAACTCAATAAACATATTTTTAACATAGTTCACACGGACAGCGCCCTCTGCAGAGCGTGCCTCCAAGAAGATGAAACACCAGCACACATTCTAACTGAATGTAGTGCACTGGAACAATTACGCGAAGAAAAACTCGGCCCCTATAGATCGATCCCAGAAATCTTCCAGGACACCGGCAGCCTGCTAGACTACTGGGACGCTCTGGGATGGAAAGAATAACACACACAGCAGCACAAGCTCACGCACAACGGGCAAGGATGCCTAAGTGCGGAAAAAGCCGTGTCAGAAGAAGAAGAAGAAGAAATAGGTAAAGTTTGTGAGTTTGTGACGTTGTAGGGGGTAATCCCTGGATCTACTGAACCGATTGTGATGAAATTTGGTAAGAAGATAGTTTGAAACCCTGGGAAGGATATAGGACACTTTTTATCTCGGAACAGTCATCGGAGCGGCAGAATCATCTCCTTTCACGCCCTTAAGGGATCATTCCTTAAGGGCGTGAAAATGGAGATGATATTTTGTATGGGGAATCAAGCTAGGTCGCTAGTCTATCTATAATAATATCATAAATATTAACAGTTTGTGAGAATGGATGTTTATACTCTTTCACATCAGAACGGCTGAACTGATCTGGATGAAATTTGGCACAGAGATAGACTATGTTTAGAATAGCAAATGGTTACTTTTTATCCCGGAAAAATGTACGGTTCCCGTGGGATATATTTGTTTTAGTCTAGTGACGAACCCGAAGCGCACGAGAGTGAGTCGCTAGTCTATACCAATATTATAGGCATGACGAGATTAGTGTTTGATCATAACTCATAGTTATAACCCATTTTTAATATTAAATTTTTTTGATTCAATTCGCGTGTATGAGATAAATTTGTGTATGTGTGGTTGTGTTTGTGTATGCGATATTCATATTTGACGGGATTTGATGAGAAACATAAGCACAACATTGTATATCTGTGCACAAATATCTATGATGTCTATATAATAAGTATTAATACTAAGGGAATTATCACTTAAACATAATTTTATAATTACCTTAATATACAAATCGATTCTATTTCTTTGTGAATTTACGTTTAGACGATTTTGATTATAAAAATATTTTTCATACGGAAGTATTTTAACTTATATTAATAAAAAAAGTACTTTAATACACGTTGGTATATTTTGTATAAAGTATATAATGCAAGTCGAAGTCAAGAGTGTGCACCTCGGGCGTGAGGGGCGCGTGCGGCGCGGGCGCGGGCGCCGGCTTGCGGCTGCCGGCGCTGCCCAGGCTGGTGGACGAGCTGCGCTCCAGGTTGCAGCGGTTCAGCACCTCCGCCGCCTGCACACGCACATATACATACATCTTATACTGACCAGTTCATACAAATATTATTTATATAAGCTTAATTAAAACGAACAGTCATTAATCAATTCAACCTACATTATCAGAAGATATACCCCACACGTTTAAGTAGACTCAATTATTGTTCACCAGTCCGTTACATGTATGGATTACCGTTCCATTTTTTTATGTTACAATTTTGTTTCTACACCTACGAAAACTTATATATCAAATTTCACTGAAATACGATAGTCTCAGTAAAGCGGCTATGAGAAACAGATAGACAAACTTATCGAAACTAAAATGGTTTCATTTTAGCTCTTTAGCTCAGCTAAGAAACCTTAAAAAGAGTATATTAATATGCCCCATTTGCTGATTATATATGCTTACCCCACAAAAGTAATTTATGAAGAAGATAAAGAAGAATAAGAAGAAGTAACCTGCGAGGCGGTGTCGGTGTCGGGGCTGGCGATGGCGGGCGCGGGCGGCGCGCGCGCGCGCGGCGGTGGCGGCCCGTTCAGCGCCTCGATCAGCGACACCGGCTCGTAACCCGCCGGGATGTTCTCCATGCTGCCCTGCGGACCGCGGGCATACTCATTCAAAACACTTTATCTTATAACTAGTGAAATCCATATCGGGTACTACATACATCTAGGTACTTTTTAAATAGATATTAATAGTTCTTGCGAGTGTACCTTAGGAGAAAGACGTATGCTATTGCAGATTTTTCTGTGGGCCTTATTTAAGACTTATAATTTTTTAGTACATTGTTTTGATGTATCTCTTAAGGTTTAGCTAGTGTCAATCATATATTTTTATATGGAGGGACTGTCGGCATACCAATGTTCAGATCTTTCTTTAAATTCTTGGTATCGTAAAGTGTTCGTCTTTTCCATAGCTAAATTATTATTATTCGAAAAGTATACTTTACTTTCATCAGTAATTACAACTGTTAAAAGTAGTATAATGATGTAGTATCTAACAAACTCACATCTGGTGGACTTGGAGCAGACGGCATCGAGGGATTAGTGATTCTTTGGAGAGCCCTAATTTGTAGTAGGGCTCTGAACGGTGCCCGGCAGATAGGACAATTATTAGCTTGGTATCGCAGTGAATCTGCACAGGAGTTGCAAAGGCAAAGATGGCGGCACGGCAGGATTAGTGTGTCGCGAACATCGCACATGCATATTACACATTCAGATCCGCCATCTTCTGTTTCTTCATCAGAACTTGGCTGGAAGTATAAACGCAAACACTAATCAAGTTATACTTAATCTATACTACTCAGGATATTGCAGGTTCGACACTTGCAGATGGTAAATGATTGCATTGATGGTGTATTTTTATTTAAGCAATATTCTCTCTGACAAAAAATAAATAAATAGGAATAATAACAAAACTACAAGAATCCTCACAATTAAACAATAGTAAATGAGCTCACTCAATATGCCTTTAATTTATAATGGCTTCAAAAAATCAAATAGGTTTTAAACCAATAACATACATGTGTAGTGCACAAATATTAATGATATCCGATATATATTCACCACAAAATAAAAAAACCAACTTAGCTTTCAAAATTTTAGATATTACCGAGATACAGGATATAAGGAGCGTGTTAGTTAAGAATATCTTACAGTGGACTGGAAAACAAAATTAAGAAAATGACTATAAAAATTACCTTAGTATCTAAATTCTTGTTTTCAATGCCATATATCTCTTGCAACAGATAGCAAAGTCCATCCACAAATAGTTTTTGTTTAAGGGCCTTTAGCACATATGTTCCATCTGAATGTTTCTCTATAACAGCTATAGTAGTGTGTGATTGCCGTATTTCTGCAATGAGAACAAAATTTATTATCTAAATATAAAAATGCATAAGCTTATCTTTGTATTTGTTACTTTTAAATATAAAAATATAGCTTTTATCCTAAATTAACAAACAGGAAAAGCTAGTGACACCACATAAATGCTAAACAACATGCCACATAAAGTATTATTTTGTTTTCTATTTTTTTTAAAGGCAAAGAAAGAACAGCAAATAATAATGTTATTTTTACATGCTATTTAAAATAGACATTTAATTTTTTTTAATAATTATTATCAATACTTTACAAAGTAAATTTTATAAAACAGCAAGTTTTAATACACACCATCTTGTCCTTCATCAACTACACAATATATAGCAACGGGTATTATCTCTTTATCAGCATTATACATTAAATCCTCTTCAGGATGCTTAGAAGGGTCAAACACATGAGATATCTGACAAAATTGTTGGTTAGCTCCTTTTTTGTAATAATAGGTTTGTGATGTAATTGAAGGGTCTCGAGGATAGTATCTATAAAAAATTATACATAATATTCTCAACATCTTAATTTATTAAAAATAGCGACTCACACTTGATTCGCTTGAGTTCGTCCCTGGCTTGCTTGCCAATACAAACATTTATCCCCATTTTCACCCCTTTGAGGGATAATTTCCAGGATAAATAGTATCCGATGTCCTTCCTAGGGTCTCAAACTATCTTCTTACCAAATTTCGTCTAAATCGGTTCAGTGATCCAGAGATTACCCTCTACAACGTCACAAGCTGACAAACTTTACCTATTCATAATATTAGTATAGATACACAAGCTAAGTATAAAAAAATACATCATATGTGTGACCACTTACACAACTCCAGTAGGTGTAACTTCTTCAGTACAAAAATAGAAAATTGTTATGGCACAACGAACATCACAATCAAATGTGAACTCAATGTTGTAGTAGGAACCCTTGCCATTACATTCTACAGATTTCACAATTCCATCACCTATTTTATTTGTATCATTTATCTTGCCAACAGGTTCTGGGCAACGAACAAATCTAAGTGACTCTTTACGAATGTTAACAAGACTTTTTAAGGTTTTTGTTGGCTCATTTGATTGTGGTGGAGGATATGGAAACTGTAAAAAAATTATTAATTGATATCATACATAACGAAAATTATTACATTACTTTGCATTTTGAATTTAAATCTTAATTTTTATGACTTACATACTGAAAATATTTTAATAAGTAATACATACTGGTGTAGGTCTACTGCCCAGAAAGTTAAGATCAGCATTTTCACCAAACAAATATGCTTCTGGTTGGGGTGTGTCAAACCTCTCACCTCCCATTATAAAATGACTTCCAAAGTAATTACCTAAATGTATAATTCAAGAATAATATAATTAACAATACAAGTATTGAGTTTTTGTGACAAATTTCAATAACAATCATAGAGAAATTCCCATTAAAATGCTGCATTATAAGAATGCACAAACTGGCGATAAAATTCCAATTAGATGAAAACAAGGCTAATAAGTAGACATAGTATAGCCTAATAAGATACACAAAAAATAATAAAACTTTCCATAAAAATATTGTTTTTTACCTTCTATTTAAGGTTTTAATAACATTCCGTAAGAATAAATTTATCATTTTCTATTTCGATATATACTAAAAAGGTACAAAAGAGAATAATCAATGGAATAATAATAGAGGTCAGACCTACCCGATCTAGGTGGATATTTGTAAGCTAGATTGGAAACTACATCTGCTTCTTCTACCCCAGCATGTTGCCTGCTGGCCAAAATTCCCATTTTATTTGTTGGACGTGTGTGTTTTTGGTCTGAATATATTAGTTTTTGGCAATAAATATTTCGTAGTTATACGCACGTATTGACAGATGAAGAATAGAAAACAATAATTGTGATTTGAGTTTGCTGTTTGACAGACTTGACAATTGACAGTCATTTATTTTTTTTAATCTATCTTTATTTGTCATCATGCCTACCATGATATAAAAAAAATAAGGACCTCGTCTTTATGGGGCGATTAGTTGAAAAAGTGTCTACTTGTAAACAGTAAATTATTGTTCCAACACTCACCGAAATAGCGCTAGTGTAGGAAATGGAAATGATATGAATTTAGTAGTTAAAAACAGAGTGAAGTGTGCTGGGTTGAAAAAGTTAATATTTTTTTTGACTTCTGTAGTTAAGAAATATGCAGTATTAAAATCTCAACTATTTACGTAGTCAACTGTAATTTAGTAAATAAGAACCTGTGTACATAGTGATTTATATTTTATGAAATTTTGTTGATACATCTTTGTTATTTTAATGCTTTTATTGTTGTTAATGCAAAATATAATTTTATTCCATATTCATGTTTGTCTGTATATTATAATAATTTTAAAATGCGCTGTAACAGAGCGGAAATTTTTCTTTCCTTTTTTATTTTAATATTCTACTCTAATAATTTATGGCACTCCTTTAAGAATCTCCACTTACTACTATAGCACCACCTTAATTTGCTTCTTCCAACGGACACTTTTTAATATACTGAGATGGTCCTCCTTACTTCTACCCTCCATACCATCATGGATGATAAATAAAGATGGTCATTCATGAAGAATAAGTATTTTCTTCAGGAACGAGAACTTACGCTATAGATATATGATAAACATATTCTTTAGGATATGCTACCGCAGAAGTTATGTATTTACAATTTTTAAACCGGAGATTAAAAAATATTGCTGATTTCCAATTACAGAGTATAATGCCGCACTTTGGCGTATAAACACGAAAAACGCGAAAGACCCCTTCTTGTATTTTGACTACTGAATTGGTTGGTCACGCCAAAGCAGTACTTTTCAAAGTGCTCGATTTGCGGAGCGTCGCTGTAGTTGAGAAATTCGAAGTTGAGCATTATGCCACATGATGCGCTTTGGTGCTTTATTGGATATGTCATGCACACAATCATATGACATAATTTTTTTATATCTGTATTATATATAGACCGCTGAAGTTCCGGTTGTCAACATTCTTTTGCTAGGTGTCGGTGTCACTTTGTGTAGGTGCTTTATTATTTTTGTTTTAAATCTCAAAAAATCTTAATACAATTAGTATTTTTTTAATGTGTTATTAGATAAATATATTCTCTAAACTATTTTAAGTGTAGCATTTTAATTATTTCAGGTCACAATGGGGCGCCGTCCAGCAAGATGGTAAATATCGTGGACTTTAAAGATTTTGTGAAATTGTTTGTGATTGCCTAATTATACTTATACTTCGATATTACTTTTAGCTATCGGTATTGTAAAAACAAACCGTACCCAAAATCGCGGTTTTGTCGTGGTGTACCAGATCCTAAAATCCGTATTTTTGACTTGGGAAAGAAGAGGGCCACCGTAGATGACTTCCCACTATGTGTCCATCTGGTGTCTGATGAGTATGAGCAACTTAGCTCTGAGGCACTTGAAGCAGGACGTATTTGCTGCAACAAGTACCTCGTTAAGAACTGCGGTAAAGATCAGTTCCACATCCGCATGAGGTTGCATCCATTCCACGTTATCCGCATCAACAAAATGTTATCGTGCGCTGGAGCTGATCGGTTAGTACACTTTTTACTTTATTATATTCAAAGTATTCTTCTTATTTCAATGTTTTAATTGATGGTGCCTACATTTTCAAAATACCACCCACTCCGCCAGGGGCCGAGTCCCCAAAACTAAACTGCAGCCCTTTTGTCACCTATTGCATTAGTCACTGTTTTGGTTGTTGCAAATTGTAATCATGACTTGCAAATGTTTACTAAGTATTTATCATATGATTAGGTTTCAGTATAGGCATGTGGATTTATTAATATCATGATTATGATCTTTTTTGAAGCAAATTAGAAAACTATATATATATATATATATATATATATATATATATATATATATATATCTATATATATATAAAAGAAAGTCGTGTTAGTTACTTCGCTTATAACTCAAGAACGGCTGAACCGATTTAGCTGAAAATTGGCAGGGAGGTAGTTTAGAGCCAGGAGAAGGACATAGGATACTTTTTATCCCGTTCGACCGCGTTCCAATTTTTATGATATTTTAATTTTTGGATTTCTCTTAGTCCGGAATAGGTAAGTATTAAAACATATAATTAAAATGTGAGAAAGAAAGATTTTTTCTTTTTATATCTATTTAAAACGTACCTAGCGACGAACCCGAGCGAAGCGAGGGTGAGCCGCTAGTATCTATATATATAAAAGAAAGTCGTGTTAGTTACTTCGCTTATAACTCAAGAACGGCTGAACCGATTTAGCTGAAAATTGGCAGGGAGGTAGTTTAGAGCCAGGAGAAGGACATAGGATACTTTTTATCCCGTTCGACCGCGTTCCAATTTTTATGATATTTTAATTTTTGGATTTCTCTTAGTCCGGAATAGGTAAGTATTAAAACATATAATTAAAATGTGAGAAAGAAAGATTTTTTCTTTTTATATCTATTTAAAACGTACCTAGCGACGAACCCGAGCGAAGCGAGGGTGAGCCGCTAGTCTATATATATAAAAGAAAGTCGTGTTAGTTACTTCGCTTATAACTCAAGAACGGCTGAACCGATTTAGCTGAAAATTGGCAGGGAGGTAGTTTAGAGCCAGGAGAAGGACATAGGATACTTTTTATCCCGTTCGACCGCGTTCCAATTTTTATGATATTTTAATTTTTGGATTTCTCTTAGTCCGGAATAGGTAAGTATTAAAACATATAATTAAAATGTGAGAAAGAAAGATTTTTTCTTTTTATATCTATTTAAAACGTACCTAGCGACGAACCCGAGCGAAGCGAGGGTGAGCCGCTAGTATATATATATATATATATATATATATATATATATATATATATATATATATATATATATATGGGTGGTTCTTCAAAATTTGGTTAACTTATGGCCTAATTTTGACAAAGGTCTTTTTAGAAGGTTATCAGTAAATTTCTGATTCTATACTGTGGATATAATATTTACTTTGTTGCATCTAAAAGGGCCAGTCACTTCATAATGTATTTTAAGAGAAATTCAAGTTTTTTTGAAATCAGTTATCTAGGGACTGACGAGACATGATAGGGACTGACGCCAAAGACGGTTAATGTGTTTAATCACTTTTTTATAGCAAAATTAACTGTAACAAAATAAAATAACTTACATATTATTATTAATTATTCTATCAAACAGTCAAAATATAAGATATTTTATATAACAAGTAGAATTGTCTTTCTACAATCTTAAATTTAGTATCATACTCAAAAATATTCAATGTACTGAAGTAGACAATCAATTTTATGTTACCTTGACAAGCTATTTTTTATATCAGTGAAACTTATTATTACCTACTTATCTCTTGAGTAAACAAAATTTATAAAATCTGAGTAAACTGAAAAGTCACAATCATAGGCTTTCTTTTATTAACTGTACTTTGAGTTTAGTACTTACAAACTAAAAATCTTTAAATAATTAACAATACTTTAAAAATTAGCTTTCTAAGTAACAAAATTATAATTTGAACGTAATAATCACTCTTTCTCTAATTAATCACAAATACTATCACATCACTATTTATTTGTTCTACTTTTCGTAAGCGACAACATGTTTCTTAAATTTGTGAAACACGGGTCCACCCTATTAGGTTAGGAACTGGCAGTTATTCTAAAACATTCTTCGTAAGGCACGTCAGCGATATCATTCTCATTTATTTGAAATTCTGTGCCATTTATCAATTCAGCTTTTTGATTAGGCTCGTTAGCCATGGCTTCAATTTTACTTTTTGGTGTAAGTGCTTTCTTATTTTTCGTCATTTTACGTTTCAGTCTTCTGTTTCGTGGTTCTTCTATGCTCACGCGGTGTCATGTCCTTGACACATTTCCTTTGTCCTTTTTCTTTTTTCTTTGGATATTTATGTCGTTCTTTTTCTTTGTACTCTGCTAGCAAAATAGGGTATTTTTAATTTTTTCCAAACGTCTGCCTGTTCACACTTTTTTTTGGCGAGTTCCCCTTTGGAAAGTAATGTTTTCTTTTTAGGTGCCATATTCTACAACAAATACATATATTTTATTATTAAAACTATGGATCACGCAGTATGACCGTCAGTCCCTAGGTGTGCCATCAGGCCCTAATCAATTTTACGACGAGGGCCTGACGGTCTAGGGACTGACGAATCAAAGCAAAATCAAAAATAACCTATTATTTAAAATAAACATAACAACCAGCAGGTGATCAAAATAACAAGGCAGACAAAGCTCAAATTTACAATAAGTAATGAGATCAATTATTAATTAACTATCTTTGAAACGACTTACCTAGGGACTGAGAGTTTGACTGGCACAGCACGTGTTTCCGTAACAAAGTCGGCGACTGCAGTAAAAACGAAATAGCTGATGCGGCATTGGTCGTGTTTACATTTAACTTCACATCGATGCTTTCGTTTGAGTAAGTTTTGAAAAACGCCATAAGCTTAGATGCCGCGTATTTTCGAATTTCGCAAATAGCTAGGGACTGATATTTTTTAACGCTTACACTTTTTAACTTGAAATAATATGATAAAAGTTATTGTTATTAAAAATTAAATCGCAATGACTAGGTTAATAATGTAATAGTAAACGTGTTTAAGTCGAGTTAAATCAAAGTATGATTTAGAGAATTACAATAACAATGAAATGCTTGCTAAATTTGGGAGATCTTACATGGCTAGGGCCTGATATTTGGAGTAGAAAGAAGCGATTTTCGGAAATAAAAAATATTGTGATATAAATCAAAGTGAGTGACCAAATCTCATGAACTTTATAATATTGCTTACTAGTTGCAAATATTCAATAAAAGAGATATAAATATGTGAAAATTGCTGCTAACACCAAGTTAACCAAATTTTAAAGAATCACCCATATATATATATATATATATATATATATATATAATATTTGAATTATTGTGTCATTGGTGGGGACAGTGCCCTGGACACTTGATAGGGAAAACTGACCACCTTATAGAGAATAATTAAAGAGTGGACTGTACTTAATTGGTTTATTAGATAAGTACTACACAGAGTGGTAACCCGACAATATATTCAGCGTTTCGTAACGTGAGTTAAAGTCGTTCTTTTTTGTGCGGCCAGCGATCCGCAGCTTTTATATCGTCATCCGGCACCCCGCTCTTAAAACTACGCGATGCATAAAGTCGCTCACACACTCACGGCGCAACCTTGTCTTTACCAGTCATAAATATTTCTTTATATTTTGTATCAATGACCTAATGATAACTCAATTTTTTGTTTTATTCCTTTCTTCTTTTATTTACTTAAACAATTGCTTTTGTATATCAGGCTCCAGACTGGAATGAGAGGTGCTTTCGGTAAACCACAAGGAACCGTAGCTCGTGTGCGTATTGGACAACCCATCATGTCAGTGCGCTCCAGTGACAGATGGAAGGCGCAAGTTATCGAGGCTCTGCGTCGTGCCAAGTTCAAGTTCCCTGGTCGCCAGAAGGTGTGTAAAGAGCCTGAGCAAACAGCTTTTTTTTATATCCTGTTGATGAGTGCTTATTGCTCTTTTATCTCAAAATGAATACAAGCAATTTGCATTTTTCAACTTTTCCCTGCATACTATATGCGCAGATATTCATGGTATTTGTATATCATTACTGAGTTAAAATATTTAACATAAGCCTTAAACTTGGTCTCAGTGCAGTTTGGTAGGCCTTTAAGATAAAGATAAAAGAAAGCAAATATTTTCATTGAATAAATTCATACATTTTTATTTTAAATAAAACTATCTTTTCAGATTATTTCATGGATTTATTTTGATTTTTGGTTTCCGACGTTTCCGAATGCTTTACAGCAATCATGGTCACGGGAGACTGAGTCTCAAAATAATCCAAAATGTCAAATATTTGCATAAATCTAAGAAAGTATCATACATGTTTATTTCTTTATTATTAGGTGAATGTTTAAAAGTTAAATTCAAGCATATTGTTCTTCATTGTAGGCTGTATTGTTAAATAATATAGATAAAATTTTCTGTTTAAAAAAATTGAATGTCATGTTATTATAATAATTGTATAAACATAAATTTTCCAGATCTATGTCTCCAAGAAATGGGGCTTCACCAAGTACGAGCGTGAGGAGTTCGAGAAGCTGCGTGAAGATGGCCGTCTTGCCAATGATGGCTGCAATGTGCGCTACCGTCCCGAACATGGACCTCTAGACTCTTGGAGGAAAGTTCAGACAGAGATCCACAATATGTAATATGACATAATCTAATAAACTGTGAAGTTTTATCTATATTTAGTTTTATTTAATCTAAATAATTATTAAAAATATTTTTTGTTAAAACTCAATAAGACTATGATTAAAAATTGTAACAAATATGAATATAGGAACAAAGAGAAAGTTGACCTTGAAAAAATTTGCAAATCCTATAATTATTATTATTAATTAGAAAACAACAAGTTATTATGGATTTTGTATTCATTCATCTAGTAACATTTGAAATTTTACTATACTTACATGATATTGAAAAATTATAGCTAGTTTTTCAAGCAAGGAATACTATTTATATCTTCTAAACATATTTCCCATTTACAAAAAGGGTGAAAATTCTATATTAAAATTGTAAGCAAATCTCACTTTGAAAAAAATATTCTTAGTATTAACAAAACACTAATCACCATCTCTTGTTTTTAACACGAGTTTTGTACATTTTCTTACAACAGGACCACAAGGGTAGCATTTAGAACCAATTTTGTTTTTAGTTTCATTAATGACATTCAACTTTGTATAAATTCCAAATAGGTACGTAGTAGCTTCAAATATGCATCCCCTAGAATCAACTTCCTACCATGCAATTGCAGACTACTCACTACACGCAGCGGAAGCCTAGTAACGCGATCGCGTAGGAAACCCTTAACCTAGTGAAGCAGGTTCAAATCCCGAGTCTCGCACTTGGGATATTTTCATGTCCAAATCATTTTCAACATGATTACTACTTATCTTACGGTGGAGGAAAATATTGTGAGAGAGAAATAGCGTACATGTAACTGTTCCAATACTACTCTTTATTTTGCATCATGTAACAAATACTGTAATCGGCGGCGAATTGTACAGAATTGCATGTTAATACAATAACTAGCATTGCTCGCGGCTCCGCCCGCGTTCAGATTACCTTAGGTTTTTCATATTAGTAAATTCTTACATTGCAGTTTTTGTATTTTATCTCAGAAATGAGATATTTTTCCACGGTAAAAAGTATCCTATATGTTGACACAGATAACCAGTTATCACCATACCAAATTTCAATAAAATCCCTCCAGTGGTTTTTCCGTGATGCGGTAACAGACAGACAAATTCTATCTTCTCTGTATCGAAAATAATGTCTATTTTAATAAGATTTTCCAAAGAATATCTAATGTACAGTTCGGCTTGGTTAGAATTTTATTATATGTATGGATTATTTTGTCATTATGATAAGACTAAGATGTATCATTCCAATAAATAAATTTTAGCCTTCATAGTAAAATTCTTTAATGCTGTAATGATTTGTACAAATATAACTAAAAAAACAACTTATTTATTTACATTAATAACTATTTTATATACCTACATTAAAATAATATATCATCTGAAAAAAATATCTATTAATTTACAGGGTACTTTTGCCTTTTTAACTGGTGATGCTGACTTCTTTTTCCTCTTAATACTGGTAGTGGAACTTGTCATAGTTCTATTGTTTAACTCCCTACTTAATTTCTGAGCTTCATGGAAATCTAGATGTTCAGAAAATTTGTCCACAAACACCTTTTTACCGCACTCCATACACATCTTAGTTGGTACTTTATCATCAAGTTTCGTGAAGAAATTAGAAATTGACGGTATACTATCCAGTTTTTTCTCATCTTGTACAACTTTCTTTTTAGTATCTTTTGTGTTAGGTTCTTTTAAAACTGTTCTATCTTTATCTCTTTCTTTTCGTACTTGCTGTCTCTCTTCTTCTCGTAGTTTAAGCGCTAAATGGTAGTCCGCATGCTCGTCAAGCGTGTTCACAGACACTGCTTTACCACATTCGGGACATACAATAGCTTCAAGTGTTTTGACTTCAGGTGAAATATCTTCAGAATGAGATTTAGGGTTTGGAACTGTCTTTGATTGTATTTCTGGCTCTGGTCTGATAATACCTTCCATGTGTTCTCCTTGATTAGATCTTTTCAATATTTCCCGCATGTGGCTAACCCTCGCAACCTCGTCGGGGTCTTCTTTGAATAGAGCTATGCTTTTGTTTATTTCTTCGTCTATCGTCGATCCTGAATATATAGTGTCGTTACTGTCTTCACCACACGGTATTACGTTACAAATTGGCGTAGTGGAACGATTAACCTCAGTTTGTAATTTACTTTCTTTTATTTCTTCCTTGGTTACTTTATTTGAATGATTTGTTTCAGTATGCGCGAGACCACCATTCAAATATCTGGCAAAGAATGATTCTTGCTTATCTAATGGCGATTCTATTGTTTTCTCTTGATTATTTTCTATTGCAGTGACCTTATCATTTATTACATCAATTTCAGTTTCATTACTTGCTTTAAAAAAATTACGAAAGATGAAATCTTTTCCTTGAGTTTTAATTTTTACACTACTTTCTTTAACAGTATGTTGCGTTGTAGGCTCGTTAGTTTTAGTAACATCTTTAGAAGTTCCAGCAGTGAAATAATCTTTGATCTTTTTCGTTTTTTTACTCTCGGAATGATCTTCAAATTTTCCAACACTTATACCAAGAAATTTGATTGGCGCCTTCAATCTTCTATTACTTTCAACTTCTGTAAACAATTACTTGTACTATTATTTTAAAAAGAATATAATTAATGAAATAAAATTTAATATATATTATCATGGTGAATAAGTTTTAAAAATAAAACTAACCTTTTGGCTTACATCCCTCAGCACTTTCCATCAACAGTTCAAAAGACTTGGTCCAAAAAAATTCACCACACAAATCATCATCAGTAACAAAGTTGTGTGATCTGGAACTACAAGAGTCCCTGCCGTCTGGAAGTTGGATTGAGAAACTGACCACCATCTGTCTGGGTGTTCTATTATTTTCTAATGAATCTTTCTCTAATCTGTCTTCTATTTCATCACCTAAATCTTTCAGCCATTTTTTAACACTATCTACATCTGTTAAAGCAGATTTCCCTTTGAATTGCTTACAACAGCCAATACTTTTAGGGTTAAATCTGGCCTGTACTGGCTCTAAATCAATGCCACGAGCTACGTTAAACAGCCATAAACTGAAAAAAAATGTAGTTTTAAATTTCATTCCATATTTTTTTTGAGAAATCTATAAATATAAGATTATTTAAATGGTAAAGAATTGATAATATGAAATACAATAACTACATATAATAAATATAATATATTTATACTTTACCCATTCTTTTCATCAAATTTAGTTTGTAGCTCCTTTTCAGAAAACTGCTGTAATTCTCCCATTGTTTTAATATTCAATATTTGTAAAACATGGTCACCAAACTTACCACCTAGATGTTTGACTTTCTTTATGGACAAAGTCCTAAAAATAATAATTGGTAACATTAATGTTTATATAAAGAAAAAATATTTAAAATATAACAAAACTTAGCTTCAATTTTGATTATCAATTAACAATTGATATAATATATTGTATTTATATTTTGTAAATATAAAAACATACTTATAGAGAATGTTCACAGATTGCTTGGGCAACACTGTCTGCTTGTTTGGTTTGTTCATTCCACAGACAAGTTTGGCCAATATTTTGTTATGAGCTATTCCAGCAGAACATGTATAACCTAAAAATATGTATTATTTATTTGCAGTTATACAAATACATAACAATTTTAATCCTATAAGAATTAAAACTCATTATCTATGCTAGTTTTTGAATATAATGACCTTTTACAAGTCTTAACTTGTCTCGTCTTAACTTAATTCTGCTGCAAATAAATTTTCTTTATTCTTGTTTCAATAATAACATGTTCAGCATTTTTTTAAAACTTATGTAAAAGCAAGTAATTTACCACATCTGTTTAGCAAAAACAAATTACCTGTTTCCTCATATACTGCAGCTCTGATCTCACTCACTATTAAAGTTCCTACGAGTAATTGCTTAGAGTGTTCATAATCAAAGTCAATAAAATCTGAACTACAGCTGTGAACATCAGACATAAATTCATAGAAAGTATCATATCCTAAAGCAAAAGTATTAGGTGTCATATCACTGGTTATTGTATGTACATTTAGAGTTTGGAGTCTTTTTTGTACCTAAAATGAAAATAAATAATATAAATTGAAAAATATGAATAATAATTATGTTTTAATTTATCACTTAAAAATTGTATTAAACTTACTGCAGCTGTTATATCCAAATAGGCTTCATCAATAGATGCTCTCTCTAATAATGGTGTGAATTTTTGCAACACTTTAGCAACATCTTTACCTGCTTCTCTATACCTGATATTCAAGACAGTATTATTAAAGTTTATTTGCAATTTAATGAAATATGATGCATTAATTATAAAATTTTATCTTTTGCTATCTAAATATATGCCCTTACTTTGAAATATCAGCTTTTCCTCTCAGACATGGCACTGAACACAGTTGTATATCAGGACACTTTTCTTTAGCTTCGTTGCCTCTATGGTGTCTACTAACTCCCATGGCTCTCGCCACATAATTCACAGCAATTATTCTGAAGTCCGAAAATGAAAACTTTATGAAGGTCAAGTAAATACCTCTAAAGGTGTATATTTTAGAGGTAAACAATCTTTATATAAATCTACTGATAAGATTAATTTATATTTCAGTAAATGGTAAAACTTCTCGTCCTTACCCGCCTCCTTTCCATGGATTATATTGCACAACAGCTATAGGTTTCCCTTTTAATTCAGGATTTAGTTTTTCCTCCACTTGACAATAAAAACAGTCCATATCAATCAATGCAACAATTCTATTTTCTTGATCCATTTTAAGTATTATCGATATTGTAATTAAAATACTAAAAATAAAATTCACAATCACGTCCCATACAACTAAATTTCATATTTTATTACATAAAAATCAATTCTATGAAGTTTTCATTCCCGCCAATTACATTTTCTAATTTCTACCTAAATGTCACGGGTCACCTGTCTTTCGCTTTTCTGTCAAAAATACAAATTCAAAACATTGTAATGTCAAAAATATTACAAATATTCACAGATACAAAACGTCTTTGGTTTCTATATTTGATGATGTTCTCCTGACCGATTTCGGCTACGGCGGCCAATCTCATTGAGACTAGCCAACTGCGTAGGAGATATTATAGTGCACAAGTGTACGCGCAGACACAAGTGCACCCTCTATTCCTGTCACTCTCATACTCCGGTGGGACGACTACTCGACACGACCGATAAGAGTTAAGGCGCAGGACCGACGGCTTTACGTGCTCTCCGAGGCACGGGGGTGAAACACCGCCAACATCCCAACTCCGGGGTGTTACTGAGGCTTACTTATACAGAAAGACTCGAACCCAGGACCTCCGGGTGTGCAGCCGTACACGCTAGCCACTGCACCACCGACGCAGTTAAGATTTCTATATTTACCAACTGCACGAAGCAAAGGAGGGTTATATGTTTATCAGTCTATGTATGTTTATTCCTGTGTCGTTCTAGAGAACAAACATGTGGCCAATTTATCTTTAAAAAAAATCGTCCAAAACAATCGAGTGGGGCAACCTGTAGCCGTCAAGATTTTTATACATGTTCAGATATAATGCATATCAAAGACATGGTTTGAAAAGACCTTCTCGTTATGTAACTTTAATTTTTAACGGTGATTATGTGGGACTCGCATACTACCCACTAAAACCTAACAGAACGTCCCTCGTCTTAATACCGCTTAGCAGGATCGCTTACGCACTTAACACGACGACGGGTCTGCCGTAGCAGACCACAGCAACCACGGGGTTGCTGTGGGCCGCTGCAAGGCGGGGTTTCTTGGATTCGCGCCTGGCTGGATGCCGGACGTTTATTCGATATAAACCAACTCAATGCTTATATTTTCAATTCAATTCTTTATTCTATGGCTTATAGGTGCTTATATTTTAATATAATAAGTTGACTTTTAGTTGGGTATCAGAATAAGAAAACAAATAGATTATTACAAAAATATTTATTAAGTAGGTTCATTTAAAATCCTTGACCATATGTGTTATTCCACTTTACATATTGTCCGAGATCATCTTGCGATACACTTGGTCTCACTCGCTGAAGTGCTATTTTGAAATCTTGCACATTAACAGATCGAACCTAAAGGGAAAAGTAAATTTCGTTACATGCAAAATAATAGCATCACAAATCTTTTTTTTATATGTTGGGAAATGCATTTACGAATAGCATATATACAGGTGGTTAAGTTGGACTCGCCCGCTAGAAAAGCCAGTACTACCCACTAAAACCCAATGGAACCTCCCCTGTCTTAATGACACGTCGCAAGATCGCTCACACACTTAACAATGACGATGTATCACAAAACTGACAATTAAATAACTCTTTACTTAAACTCGAATAATTTGTACCTTATCCCGGTCTATAGTGACAATCTGCGACAAAGGAACAGATCGTATGGGGCCCATAGCTGCCTCAGAGCACACAGACTTCATATCCGCGCCAGAGTAGCCATCAGTCAGGTTCGCTATTTCGGCTATTTGATGCGGCGACAAGTCATGGTTTTCGTTCTTTAGAAGATTACTAATGATTTGTCTCCGTGCCTGTAATTTATATGTATTTCTAGTTCAATCAAAAAAAGGTTATACTACTTTAATCATTTATAATTTCATAATATTTTAATATAAAATTTTAAATTAACTGATAAGTTATACTAAATTTAACATCCACCACCCAAGGGGATCGCTTTTTTCAATTTTTTTGTGCATTCTCCTACCAATATATTGGTTTTTGTCCTACCACACTGTTCCTTTTTGTGTCTATAATAAAGAGTTTTTATTATTATTATTATTAGAAAAAATATAAACGAACATCTAAATCAGGTAGTGGCACATAGAGGCGTTTAACGAGGCGTCGCCGCGCGGCTTCGTCTAACTCCTGAGGACGGTTCGTCGCGCCCACTATGAGTAGACGATCTTCGTCACCTGAACATAAAATGTCATAATAATGATACATTAAATATATACTATGTACATATTAATAAAATTGGAAGAGTTTGTTTGTAATGTCAAAATAACAGTTTTTTACTAAACACATATGAAAGTACATACGGTTCTTACAAGAAAAAACTATTTTTAATATTTTCGTCCGTCTGTTTGTTCCAGCTAATCTCAAAAAACGGCTGAACAGTTTTGACGGGACTGAAATAAAAAAAACTTTTGATTTATTATCGAACTCGTTATCGTTAGTAGTTAGTATAAATGGGTATACATCCAGAGCAAACCAAAGAGCAACTTAAGCTTGCTCTAGATGTATACCCACCATGCCGAGAGGCGAGAGCTTCTTTTCTATTGTTCATAAGTAAAATAAGCTACAAGGATTATACTTTTTTATTAAACAGATAATAATCTGAATAAAAAAAGTGACGAGTGACTTATTATAAAGTGTTATTTCATTTATGTATGAGCATTGAATATGTACATCTGTAATGGGAAGGCCTCTGAAACTCAATTTTCTAGTTCAGGGGTTAGGACTGTGTACATTGCTTACCATTGTTTTACTTGAATATATGTATATATTTTTAAATTGGTTAATTACACAATGAACCTGCATTAAAATCTGTTAAATTTAGTATTTGTCTAAATAGCACACACGCAAACAGAATTGCAGGTGACTTAGTTCGAATTTTGTTTGGCAGGTGAATTAATATTGCAATAAGCCCGACTGACCAGTAGCAGCTCCATCAAATTGTACCAGGAACTCAGTTTTTAGTCTCCGACTTGCTTCATGCTCCGTATCACTTCGTTGACTGAGAAGTGAGTCTATTTCGTCTATGAATATCACCTGTAAACAATATGTAGATTAGAAATTTTATTTAAATGGACATGTTGAATTTTAAATATATTTTAGGATTTTAGTTTTATTTTGAGGTGTTGAAGTAGGAGCGGAGCAAGGGTAAGTCCCTAGTATCTAAACTAATATGACTAAACTTAAAACTATAACTAATGTCTAATATAAATGCGAAAATAACTCTGTTCTGTCTATCTGTTACGTTCCCAAATCTAAACCACTGTACCAATTTTAATGAATTTCAGTATAGAGTCCTGAGACCTTGAAGAAAAACATAAGCTACTTTTTTTCGCAAAAATAAAATTTCTTTAGGTGCTCCAATGAGAGTGAAAATAAAAAAAACATAATAATTAAAAATTATTTAAACCATTATACGAATATTTCAAAGAATAAATTAAATGAAAATAAATATTAACAAAAAAATACTTCTTTCATTTATTTTTAAACAAGCGATGGAATCATGTCAAGTGAATATTGTTAATAAATTATTGTTTCATATTGACCGAATTTGGTCAGTAGTGCATTATTAGTTTTCAACTAAAGCTAGCAAGCTCAATGGAAGGAATTGGAGGAGGCCTATGCCAAGAGGCACACCAAGCTTAGGGATATTATATAAACATTTACAACTTTATTTAACTAATGTAATGATTATCCAATGTAAAATGCACCTACTTGGAAATAATGGCTATATCTATACATATAATGAAATTGCAACTAAGCCAAATCTGTACATTAAATATTTTTTGGAAAATCTTATTGAAATAGACATTATTATCGATACAGAGGCAGAATCTATAGATTTTAGAAATTTTGTCTGGCTGTCTGTTACCGCATCACGGATAAACCACTTTAGGGATTTTGATGAAATTTGGTATGATGATAGCTGGATACCCGGGTCAACATATAGGATACTTTGTACCGCTGGAAAATATCTCATTTCTGAGAAAAAATACAAAAACTGTAATGTAAGAGTATACTAATGTGTAAAACCTAAGAATTTGGTTTTTGGTCATCTGAACGCGGGCGGAGCCGCGGGCAATGCTAGTTATTATTATAAAGCTAGTCAGACTGTGTAACTTGTAAAAAAGAGATGCAGACCGCGGGCTGGTGGCAGCGCGCGACGGCGAACAGCGCACGCACCATCTTCTCCCCGTCGCCGATCCACTTGGACGTGAGCGACGACGCGGAGATGCTGAAGAACGTGGCGCGACACTGCGCCGCCACGCACTTGCCTACGCATATATTGAGGAGAGTTTAGCATAAGACACTATATATGGTACACTCAGTGTATACACCGAGTGTCTCTTATTTCATGAGACACAAATCTAATAAGAAGTCCAGCAACATATTATTATTAATATAATTAATAATATTATTATTATTATAAATAATAATTATTAGCAATATAAGATTGTTAATTAGATTTAAAAATACGAAATTTTGTTTGTTCCGTACCATTCGTCAGATGACACAGAGGAGACAACAAGAAAGAAAACAAAGGAAGAATCAATGTTTGGAGTTTCATTTATGATCCTTAAAACAGTCCCCCACAAATATTATAGATTTTTGTGATTGTTTTTAATGAATAGGTTACACTTTAAAGGCTACATTATTCCTGAGGAAGGTCAATTGAATTTTAGAAGTAAAATATTTAAAAAAAATATAATTTAAAATACATATTTCAAACCCAAAAATCTTTTACTATACCTTCAGTCGGATTTCTTTTAACAACTCTACTAGCTTCGCCAACTCGTCTTAAATATAAATAATAACATCTATATCACAATGAATATCTATATCTCATTAACAAACAGGCGCGGGCTGGAATCAAACCCACAACCACTTGTTTAGTTTTATGAGTGATGTGTTTTATAAGTAAATTTACCAATTAACGTTTTTCCGGTACCAGGTGGACCAAAGAGCAGAACCCCGCGAGGCGGCCGGCGTAGCCCTGTGAAAATGTCTGGGCGTAGTAGCGGCCACACTACTGCTTCTTGAATCACGCACTTAGCCTGTTGTAGACCAGCTATGTCATCCCATCCTGAAACATCATTTTAATAATTATTATTTTATATTCTTAACCCTTTGTACAGTTTATTTTGACTTGAGATTATGACAAACAACCAAAATTACTGACATAGTTTAAAAAATTACATGTAGCAGTGAATGAGTCCTGCTTTTGGTATATAACTGATAAACGATGGGAAAGCCTGAGTTATAGAGTAGGGACTATGGGACCTTATCAATAATAACAACACTATTATAATAAACTAGAAACTTTTCATTAGTTAGTATAGATTTCTTAAAGATATTTTCTCGCAGTAAAAAGTCCTATATATTATATTATCCAGATAACCAGCTATGATCATACCATTTCATAATCAAAATCTGTCCAGTGGTTTTTTCGTGATGTGATCCCAGATAGACAAAAATTCTAAAAAGCTATCTGGCCTCTGTATCGATAATAATGACTATTTCAATAAGATTTTCCAAAAATATTTAATGAACAGATTTCACTCAGTATTTTATTATATATATGTATAGTTTTAAATCCAAGTGTGTCCAATCCAAGACTGCATCATTACATAAGTTGAATTATGACATATATACCATATTATTGAATTACCTATAGGAGTTCCTTTATCAATGATTTCACTTTCAATCAGTTCAATCATCTTTGGGTCAATATGTTTGAGCCTCTCGTCTGTTATAATGGGTTCACTGACTTCTTGTTTTTCCCTGTAATCATTTAAATTATCAAAGTACATTTTTAATCATTCATTTTTAAAAATCAACATTTTCCAAATATAAAATATGTAGGTCTTACTGAGCACCAAGCATTGGTGAAATAAATTTTGCTTGTGCCTTTCTTGAAGCTCCCAATGTTCTACGTGCTGCTGGATTTGATGCTAAGAGTTGCTCTTTAGCTGTTTTAAATGTTATTTTGGCAACTTGACTTTTGTGTGCTTTATCTTCATCTATCATATCAATGTCTGTATTAACCACATGCAATTTTTCTACATCTACATCATATTCTTTACTTTGTTTTGGTATTGCTGGTATGTTTTCATAATTTTCTTTGCTAGTACTTATTTGTATGTTTTTTGAGAGAGGAATATTTCTTTTTGTCTTTGGACGAAACTTAGGTTTAAAGGGTTTAAGTTCATCTCCTGATTTTGATTCCTGACTATTACTCTCAGAATTTAATGGTTTAATATACTGATCTAATTTTTCTATATTTAAAATATCTGTGTTACAAACACAACTATTTCCTTTGATATTTTTGACCGAGGTATGCTCAATATTTAAACATTTTTTGCATTCTGGCAAAACTTTTTCAAGTAGCTTTATTGGGTCAGTAAAACTACTGAAAAGAAAGATGAGAAGAAGAAGAATTAGAAAGAAGAAATTAGGCAGATATTATATCAATCAAAATGACTGGTATATATTTAGATAGAATGTTCATATACATGCACGTAAAATATTTCTGAGAAAGATTTACCTTATCGTTGTATTCCAATTATATGCATTATTTATATCTGACTCTTCTAGCAGTTCCTTTACAGAATCTACAACATGTTCAATAGCTCTTTCATTAAGTGATTCAGAATTAGCTCGCCATACTTTATCTAAGATCGTTCTGGATTTAAAATTAGAGGATCTGCAAAAAATATTTTAGTATAATTCCAAATCAAATTATTTCTAAGAACCAATTTATTTCTTTAGTACTTGTAAAGGTACAAGTTAAACCTTTTGAAAGATGTTTTAAGTTCATTTATACTAGTTTTATCTATTATAGACAGAAAATCAACGTCAGGTTGATTGCTCGACCGTTGCGATAGTGAATTCTGCATTATAAGTTAAAAAAAAATCTGAAATTAATTCTTTAATAAAGTTATTAGTTTTACTTTTGTATGCAAAATTTACAAAATAATACAAATTTTACGATTGCGGCGGTATTTTCTATTTACGTTTGGAGTATCCACAGACTAAGCCAATTCCCAGTTTATAACTATACTCTTTGGACTAATGGCCGGTTTACAAGTGTCAAGTCGTTTAGTAGTTAACTAAATTTTAACTTAATTTTAAGTGATTACTTGCGTGTAAACAGACAATTTAGTAGCAAGTTGCAAGTTAAAATTAAGTTAACTACTTATCTACTAAATTAGAATGTTTCCTATTTTTTCGGTTTAGTTGGTGGGCGGGGCTTGTCACTTGACACGTTTGGACACTTGTTTAGTTACAAACGCATAAGTAGTTTAGTAAAACGCATAAGTAATGACGAGCTAAATTTAATTTTTTTTATTTATTTTTTGTTAAGAAGCATATTTAAAAAAATAATGCTTATGGAACGTAAAAAGCTTGAATTATCTTGCTTAAAACAAATTTAAGCACAGAATTTACGATTTCAAAAAATATATATATTTGTATGACTGAACTAATAAAATTATATAATTTTATAAGTATAGTTGTTTCAAATTATAAATATTAATAATTATTTTAATTGTTCATATTATTCTAATTTTAACATTAATTTATATTATGATTATTTAATTATAGTAGTTAATATGTGTAATTCTTTAATTTAATTTCATCTTTTATAAATATTTATTAGAAATTGTATTTAACATTTTATATATATTATTGTTTTAAAGCCGGAAATGTAATTAATGCTGTGTATGCCTATAATTAATGCTTGTACTAGAATAAGTAATCTTATAATATAATAATTTAGAATGTAGGTACAATGTATTGTTGGCATATCTTGCAAATAAATAAATAAATAAATCTTGAATGAAATAAAGAGCTTCAATTCAATTCTTTTATTGAGCACAGATTACTTCGCCAATGTCACGTAGAATGGAGAAGACAAATAAAGAGCTTATCTACTTAACTACTAAACACGTTTGGACAGATAAGTCACTTAAAATTAAGTTAAAATTTAGTTAACTACTAAACGACTTAACACGTGTAAACCGGCCATAAGTAGAAGTAGAAACCACAGATGACTAAATAAAACTATCTATGACTTAAGATTTTATTTCTTAACGCCGCGTTGACACGCTCACAATCCGCTTTAACAAAGTAGTTTTGACAAAGTAGCTTTGTTAAAAGTTTACTTGGATATCTGTTGACACGCTCTATGTCTGATTTGACAAAAAGCTATGAAATGAAATTTTCTATGTGTTCCAAATTCACTTTGATTGAGCGCCCAGGTCAAAGTGCGTTTTGATTGCTCGCTTACACGATCAATCATCAAAGTAATCATCAAAACTACTTTGCCAAAGCAGGCTTTGAGAAAAGTCCACGGCCCGAGTCCACTTTGATTAACGTCCACATGACGCTTTGATTGCTCGTTTACTTGATCAAAGTTGTGTCAATAGTCGTCAAAACTACTTTGTTAAAGTAGACTTTTTATCGTGTTCACGCGGCTTAATAGACGAAAATAATAAATTATTTTAACGATACATTTAAATTGCATTTTTATATATTGGGATTTATTAAAAAGTACTTAATGTATTGTTAAAAAGGACCAGCTTCTTTACACTTCTACGTTTACATCTGTAGCCGTGTTCATTACCGTGGCAGTAAGCACTTTAATGTGCGTCTTGGCTCTAGGACGATGTTGTGATACATCGTCCTAGTCTTGAATCTTCATCTATCATCTGTGGCATCTTACACTATGAGTTATGACATTTACTGTCATCAAGTCAATAAAATTGTCAAGTCTGCTGATAAAAACTTGTTCCGATTTAAAAATATTTAACATTTAGCGAAATGAATAATTGAATAACTACATCTAAAATTTAAGATCGTAAAAGAGAAATTCTACATTACTTTACTAATTTGAAAAGATATTTACACACCGTAATACAAACAATGCTACAAGTTTGAACGACATGGGTTCAAAACCTCAAATATATCATGAAAAACAAGTAAAAGAGCTGTGTGCACTGCACGCACTTAACAATTTATTTCAGGTAAGCTCTTCATTCCTATATAATTGTTTATATCACGTGAAATATCTTATTTGTCTACTAATTGCCGAGTAGCCAATGTAAACAAATTGTCCTGCTTCGGTCATTAGAATTTAATTAGCACGTCTTTAAAATGATATCATTTCCTACTCTTTATCTAGAAAACGATTTTAAATAGATTAATTTTAAGAAAATTAGAATGTAGTTATATTTTTTTATATTTAACAAAAAAAAATTGATACAAAAATCGTCATTTAACTAATGTTTTATAATATTATATTACTACTAGTAATTATATTGTATATTCCAGACTCGCAATACATTTTCAAAATCAGAATTGGACTCGATATGTAGTAGATTGTCCCCCAATGTGTGGATCAACCCCCATCGTTCTATGCTTGGCCTGGGAAACTATGATATTAATGTCATAATGGCTGCTTTACAAAAAAAAGGCTGTGAGGCTGTGTGGTTTGATAAAAGAAAGTAATTAGTTTTTATTTTGCCTTAAAAGTAAATATTTTTAAGAATTATAAATTCATTTGAATGGATATTTTCAGATAGATTTGACATGTCAATATTATGTGCAATTTTTTTTTACATATTAGAAGGACAAATAATTAGGAAATAATATAAAAAGATATTTTTAGATTATTTATCTTTTTTAGGGATCCTGGATGCTTAGATCTATCAAATATTTGTGGTTTTATTCTCAATGTTCCATCAGATTACAAACTTGGCTTTGTAATGCTACCTTTAAGGCGACGACATTGGATCACTATTCGACAAATACAAGGCAATTTCTACAATCTTGATTCTAAATTAGAAAGTCCTCAATTAATAGGAAGGGTATGTTGAATATTTTCTGTAAATATTGTTAGTAAATATTCTTGTCGATATATAATTTACAATTCTTAATAGTTAGCTTAATTAATCAATTTTGTGCCTATTGTGTTCTAAAAGAATTTACTGAAATTTAATAGGTACTCTTCACTTAAAATAATAAAATATATCAATTTTATAAGCTATTATTAGTGTGAAAATCATTGTCTTCATACTATCACTAAATATTTTTTCAGTTATTTATGTATTTAAAATTTTCTCGTTTCTTATTTACAGAGTAGTGATCTTATAGCATATTTGAAGGAACAGTTAGACAGTAAGGAAAAGGAACTATTTGTGGTTGTGAGTAAAGAGGTAGAAGAGAAACAGCTGTGGATGCATCAATATGCACTACAAAATAACCATAACGATTTCAACCAGAAAGACTTGGATCATCACTGTGATAGCTCAGATGTAACTCCAACAAGTGATTATAGAAATCGGGATGCGGAGTGCCTCCGTCTGAATGAGGTTAGGAACTGTGTCAATGAAGATTATTAAGTGCATTCAATATAATCGCATAGCAATCTCTATGTGTTCAGTTGTGTCATTACTGTGTGTTGTGTGACTGATCTGTATTAGCCATTAGATATTGGACTGTTGAATGTTTCTGAGCATATTACCTATATTTTCACCTTACGTACTTGTGTTTTTTTAGGTTTTTTCTTTTTTTTTGTATTAACCTCTATTTATATTTTTTTTATATTTACAATCAAAACAATTGCTTTATGCACAAGTGTGCCTTCATAATATGGTGGTAGTTAAAGGTTTGAAAATATCTGGACACTAAGAAAATAATACCAAAATGAGTTTTAATTCACATGTGGTTATATTTTCTTTGTTTTTAACATAATGCATGCGTCATATCATATCCTTTCTGCCACCAATAATAAAATGTACAAAAGTTAAGTTTTACATATTAGTATTTCTATTTATTTGATGTCTTTCAGATAATGAAATGACGTTTACAGAATATTTACGTACTTAAAATTGTCTAGTTACATAAATATTTTATTTTGTTATAAAATTATTTTGTTTTATGCATTTAATTTTGTTGTTGAAATTGTTTTACTTTTGTTGATGCATCGTCTCTCACCAGAGAATGCGATATAAGGGCCTAATATAAATTAGAAGTGTAAGGGACTGACAATTTTGTAATTCTAATAGACTTTACTAATATTAAGATGTAATATCAATAATTAGTTATCAATACTGTATATTTGTGATTCGCATTCAAGTATATACAGAATTTTTCACTCACTGTGTTATTTGTGTCATACAATTTTACTAAAGTTGTTATCATTAAACGTTTAAGCGATTTCATTCTTTATTCATAAAATATTAATTATAGGAACCAATAGAAGTAATATTTACATTTGATAGTAATTATGTCGACTTGCTGTGAAAGATAGAGTGGAACTTTTATCATATTGTTCTGTTTCTGTATTTTCAAGTATACTATATTCTGAACAGTGTTTGTCATTTTAGAGGTTGTTAATAAACAAATAAAAACTGGCATGAAATTTTGAAATGTACCTATCAGTGTAAATTTTAGTCCCAAATAAAAGAAGTTTATGTGAGTCTCAGTACTTTATCATATAATTTCTAAATTTTATGGAAATGTATGTAATTGGTATTAAATTTCACAGCAAGCTAACTGAATAATGTAACGCCAAATACTAACCAAACTAATTATTACTATAGCAATTTTTCCATATACATAGTTGGAATTTGTCTCTAGCTGGTTCTTGATAGCACAAATATGTATATTTTTCATTGAAATCATTCACGTAATTTGTTCTTAAATTAAAATGCATTCTATTTAATGCAGATAAGCTTAGTGTACTTGTTTATGTAAAGTTGGCAAGAGAGAGATGGACTATAAACGATTTTTTGTAATTGCTAAATTGATGATGATGTTCTCCTAGCCGATTCCGGCCACGGCGGCTAATCTCAATGAGATTAGCCAACTGCGCAGGAGATATTATAGTGCTCAAGTGTACGCGCAGACACAAGTGCACTCTCTATTCCTATCACTCTCATACTCCGGTGGGACGACCACTCGACACGACCGGTGAGAGTTAAGGCGCAGGACCGACGGCTTTACGTGCTCTCCGAGGCACGGGGGTGAAACACCGCCAACTTCCCAACTCCGGGCTGTTATTGAGACTTACTATACAGGAAGACTCAATAACTAAATTTGGCCCGACCCGGGACTCGAACCCAGGACCTCCGGGTGTGCAGCCGTACATGCTAGCCACTACACCACCGAGGCAGTCAGTTGCTAAATTATAGTGATATGGTACAGTGGTGAGTTGAGTTTTATTGTATGTTACACAAGAAGTCGCGAATTCGATGCCTGAAACCGTTTCTTTTAAAATGAAATTAAAATATGCTTTAGTGAATATAATAGTTGTTTTAGTATTAAAAAAACATTATTGTCCATCTCTACTTGTGTGAAGGATTTGATCGGTCTTCAAATAGGCTTAACTTAATGTTCCACAAAAGCGACAAGGTTTCATGTGACATTGATTGGATTTTAGTCTTCATATTAGATTAAAACAATATAATGAGAGAAATCGTGCGCAAGCATTATGGCTGTTCGAAGCAATAATTATTTATACATTGCCATTTAAGACGTGCATGTTTATTTATTTGTACCATGTCAATATCTGTTCGGTGTAATGTGCCTGTATTATATTTGTAGGCGGTTTATTTGTCTCACTATTCTGTAACGAACAAAAAAAAGTATTGCGATTCTTATATCTTTTACTCTATTGTTGTAAATAAATGATATTTTTCCAAAAAATAAATTACACACGTTTGTTTTATTATCCCGATGCGGTTTTGTTATCTAGTCGGAGGTTGTGCCTATCATACACGGACTGCTCGAGCAGCAAAGCCAGTGATCAACAAAAAAAGCAAAAGTAGCGCGACTTGTTGAGCAATTGATACCAACTGCTGCATTTGGTATCAACTGCTCCAGCAATTTTCAATGATAGCTTCAAGCTGTTGACTATGACTGCAAGAGCGGTCTGTTTATGTCGATCACTGGGTAACTGCTCGAGCAGTCCGTGTATAGCCGGCCTTAATAGAATTTTCAAAAATAGTAATAATGTTCAGACTATGATATATATTATATCTACATACCACATTATTTTACCCAAAAAAATTAACATAGTAGTTTTGTATAAAAAATATATTTTGGAAATATATATTGAGTATTTTGGCAGCTTTAGACTGAGGCTTTTTTTTAAAGTATTGATAGTTTTTCAAAATCTATTAGGTAGTGTACTTATTTCTAAAACATCGCTGGGAGTTAAGTATAAAAACAAAAATATAATAGTATAAAAAGAAAAATAAATAAAATTAGTTTATTCCATAGGATTGTTCGATGGCGGTACAGTTAGTGTTCTTGGAGAGGATGAGGCGGTCCGGGTCGAGATGCAGCTCCTGCATCAGAGCGTATATTTGCGCGCGAAGGCCCGCCTCTATTTCACGTTCTCGACCCAGTACCCACATACGATCTGGAAATTAAAATCTTAAATAATATCGATTTTATTCGCAAGATCTTTGGAATTGCTCTTATTACAAGCTTTAATTTAGTTTCACCTGTCCCGGTGTGTGTAATGGAATCTTGCAAGTTAAATTGGACTTACTTCCCAGCGTCCGATTGGGCTGAAATTTGGCACACTAGTTTGGTTCCCGATACAATGCACGGATACGTAAATGCCGCAATTTTTAATCTAATATGGCGGACGTTAGAAAATGGCGATTTATCATTTCCATAGTGACCCTTATGATATGGATATCAAGTAAAAGTGTATGATGAGCGAAACAATAAGCAAAACGACTTCGTTTTAAATCCAAAATAGCAGACTCCCAAACATGGCTAACTATGTTTTTTATGCACTCCTATGATATGGATATTAAAATTCATATGAAAGGGTTTGCTGAGAAGAATATGAATAACTAAAAAAAAAATGTAAAAAAACATTGTTAAACACAAGCTTTTATTTGAATTCTCTAAAAAGAAGAAAATAAATTAAATCAAACCTATTATATTACATAGCACAATTTATATGATAATAGCGACTAACCCTCGCTTCGCTCGAGTTCGTCCCTAGCTTGATTCCCCATACAAACTTTTATCCCCATTTTCACCCCTTAAGGAATGATTTCCGAAATAAAAAATATCCTATGTTCTTCCCAGGATCTCGAACTATCTTTTTACCAAATTTCATCTAAATCGGTTCAGTAGATCCAGAGTATACCCCTTACACCGGTAAATATTGCGACAAGCTTATAGTACCTAATAACTAATAAGTCAATTTAAGCTTACATGGTCTAAATACACTCTTGTATTAGGTAGAGATTGAGATTTCAATATCTGTAACTCTATTGTTAGGTAGAGCATAGACAGCATTGTCTCAGTTTGAAAATATCCTATTAACAACTTGTTTCCTAATGTTTGAAAAAAAATTTGAATACTAGCATAGCGTAATAGTATTACTAGTAGAAAAGCACAAACAGATCTATTCTACGGGAACCGTTAATTTTTCCGGGATAAAAAGTTACAGTTACAGTAAAACCTGTTGTTTGACCGGCAATATAAGGTATCAGCATGCCAAATTTTACTTAATTATTAGGTGCATAAGTTGTTGTGTAGTTTGTGAGTTTTTTATTTATCCCACGAGAACTCTTTAATTTTCCGAAATGAAAAGTATCTAAAATGTTGACCGGGGATATAGGGACCACCATGCAATGCATGTTTCGGGGATTAGCTATTAATCTGGATTTGTTCTATTTGTCATCCCCCTGACTCGGTTTTTAGCAAATCTATGTACAGACATTCGACCTCTATAGGTTTATTACATGTATAAATTAGACATACCGGAGTGGGCGATGCTAAAATTAGTGCACGACCACACCAGCGCAAATCTGTCGTAATCTGTGAAGAGTACATTGTACTGCCCAGCGCCTGGCAGCAGTCTCCCAATAATGTACGGCATACGATTATTCAGCTTGTAGCGGAACGTAGAAGAACCGTTGTGACTTGCTATCCCCAAGCCATGACTAGTGGACTGGCTACCGGACCTAGAACATACAAAAATATATTTCATAGATATTAGGTACCTACTTATATTTAAATATGTAATATGTACCTGTATTTTTAAGTGGTAGTTGATACTTATGATATAATTAGATACTTTAGAAAGTTATTATTCCACCCTTAAAAACTAATTAGGTAAAGGCGAATAGAATAAACACATATCATAACTTACAAAAAGAGCAAAACATGCGCTAAGAGTTTCCTCTTTTTTGAAGTTGTTTTTAACCAGATTAAGCTTACAATTATACTCCTAATAATGTGGAGAATTTAATAAATATCTCTAAAATTATATTTATAATGTACTGGCATTGCCCGCGGCTCTGCCTGCGTTCAGATGACCAAAAACCAAATTCTTAGGTTTTACATATTAGTATACTCTTACATTGCAGTTTTTGTATTTATTATCAGAAATGAGATATTTTCCTGCGGTAAAAAGTATCCTATATGTTGACCCGGACAACCAGCTATCACCATACCAAAATCTCTCCAGTGGTTTTTCTGTGATGCGGTAACAGACAGACAGATAAAATTCTAAAAACTATAGATTCGGCTTCTGGATCGATAAAAATGTTTATTTCAATAAGATTTTCCAAAAAATATTTAATGTACAGATTCGGCTTAGTTACAATTTTATTATATGTATAGATTAGGTACATAGGTACTTTATCTACTTAAGCTCAGTATCAGTATTATTATTGTCACATAGAATTTTTTGTCAAAAGTGGCTCATTACTGGTTAAACGTGGATAAAATGTTACTGGTGCTGACAGGTGCAATTCTGGTGATAGTTTAAGGCAATGATATTTTCAATCACAATTCACATCAAGTTAAATTTTCGAATATTCAATATTATTAGCATTATTATTAGACGAGATAGAACACATAGCGTAACCATGAATTAAATGAGCTGTTTTTCTTTCAATTTAGAGTTCCTTCCTTTAAAGAGATTAAGTGAGATTTGGTGGCCCCTTCGCCCTACAGTTGTTAAACTACATTTATTTTCATAAATCATACAAAAATACAACGTTCAGATACTCTCTATACATTACTAAACATATTTAATGAGATATTACTGGATTAATGAATTAATTTTATTGTATTTTACTGGATTAATGTATGACCTCCAGCTTACGCTAAATAATAAGAGTTGTCGAGGTTTATTTATTTAAATATGTAAGTCTCACCATCTATTAATAGTGTTGACGGTGATAAGAAGAAACCCTCTATCGCCGATCCTTACGTCTAGCTCGGTGCAGCTGGCCGCTATCTCCATCAAGTGAAAAGATCTCTCCACTTCATACCATGTACCTGTCATCTGCAAATAATTACATTATGAATATATTAATAAAATAATTTCTATCTGTATATCAATAGGTACATGATTTAAAATTATTATACAAAACTCAGTAAAAATTTAGAAATTAGACTTACTAACCGTATTAAAAACTATTTTTTCATAACTCGCCTTAGTTTTTTTTAAATGTGCATGCCTTCCGATGCATGTCCGTGTATTACCTACTATTACACAAATTATTGTACGAATAAGATATGTGTATTATTGTAAGTTTTTAATTTTTGCTGCCTTCAAACAAATAGGCATTTCCTTTCAGATATAGGTATATTTTCTACGTTGAAATTTTCACGGATATATGGGAAACGGCCTTACCGACCTGCTAGTTTAATGTGTATTCTATAAAAATAACTACTTATTTTACTTCGTATTATATTAAGGTTTCTTATATAACTTTCAATTATGTTAGGTGCATAACAGTAGGTAAAATATTTGGATGTCCACAACCCGAATCCGTACATTGTTTAAACATTTTTAAAATTATTAAGTTTTTAAAATTATTAAACTTTCAAATAATATTATAAAGCTTTTAAAATTATATAAAAATGTTTAAAGTTAAAAGTTAAAATACTGTAAGGTACTTTGGTGCCATTTAACAATTTTTGAATTCATTTTGTTATTTGTGGGTAGGCTGTCTGTAACAACTATATAATACCTTAGAGACATCTAACACCTCAGTCTCTCCCGTGACCATGATTGCTATAAAGCATTCGAAACGTCGGGAAAATAAAAAGCAAAACCAAAAATCAAAATAAATTCGCGAAAAAATCCGATAAGATAGTTTTATTTAAAATCCTCTTCGTCGCTTAAAATTCAGGCTTTTAGCTTCATTCACAACGAAGTTACAAGGGGGGTCGAAAAGGCTTCGAGGAAAGAGTAGAGATAGTACGGCTGTCTTTTTTGCTCGACTTGGCAGGAGCACTGCCGTGCCCCCAGATAGCTTTAATAATGTACTACAGCAGCTTTCTTGTTCGACACTCGATACTATTAGGTACATTAAAATTCTTTAGCTTTTAAAGTTAAGCTTTAGTCGTTAAGTTCTAAAAAAACCTGAAAGACTTAATTTTCCTAAATTATTTTTTTACGTACATTTTGTTATGAGTCCGACAATGAGATTATGTACATAGGTACTTTATCTACTTAAGCTCAGTATCAGTATTATTATTGTCACATAGAATTTTTTGTCAAAAGTGGCTCATTACTGGTTAAAAGTCGTATAAAATGTTACTGGTGCTGACAGGTGCAATTCATATGCGAGAAACGAAAAAGTCACATTTGACTTTTTCTATCTAGAGAATATGCGCAAAAATTGAGAATTATTATGCACTTGTGTTACTTAATATGTTCTATGAATACTTAATTAGTAGCAACTATAAAATATTTTTATTTTTCCGCGGTAAAAAGTATCCTATATGTTGACCCACATAAACAGCTATCACCATACCAAATTTCATGAAAATCCCTCCAGTGGTTTTTCCGTGATACGGTAACAGACAGACAGACAGACAGACAGACAGACAGACAAAAACTCTAAAAACTATATACTGGACCTCTGTGTCGATAATAATGTCTATTTCAATAAGATTTTCCAAAAAATATTTAATGTACCTATAGATTCGGCTTAGTTACAATTTTATTATATGTATAGAACCCTTTCATCAAAGAAGCCATAAAGAAATAAGGACGGTTAAAAGGTTTCACAGATGAAAAGATTATTGTATTATTTACTCTTTTTTAGTGTAGCAACACAAATTTGTTTTAGATAATGGCCATCTATACCTACTCATGTAGTAAGTGATCACGGGTTCGATCGTAGCTGGGAATACATATGTATTTCAGAGTTTTATGATGTTTTTTTTTATTATAATCGACACAATCTTAAACTAGGAGGGTACTCGCAGAGCAGAAACAATGTAAAAAAATAAAACTAATAGGTACACGATTAGCAATCTAGTGAACATATTACTTTCTGCTTTTGTAAAGATTTTACAGAAATTTCTGAACTAGGTAGTTTCCTTTTACTAACAATGGACAGTACCTATTTTAAATCCAAAATTAGTTTTCTTAGAATATATGTTTGTGTTTTCGTTCATAGTTCTGTTCTATTCGTCGTCTTAACTAGTCTGTAGTATCTGTACTTATGGTAAATAGCCGCATTCATATCTTAAGGGAATCGACACTGCGACTACCGGTGCGATAAACTGCGCCCATGAACGAATTCGTTCATGCCTGCGCCATGACATGCATCAATTTGTTTTGATACATTAAGCATCCTTTTTCAATATTACATGTAATTTATAAACATTATTGTTATTCCAACTCGCCATCGGTCACACGTTCGAGGGTTAAGGTCGGTGGTCCATGACTGATGTAAAAATATGATTGATACGAAAACGATGCAAATCGCATTATGTTCATTTATTATATTATAAATGTGAAAATATGTTTGTTCGTCCTTCTTTCACGTCGACACAGAGTGACAGATTAACGTGATTTTTTGTATGATGTCACTTTCCAGCTCGCCAACTATCTAGTTGAACGCAGAACGGCTGGACTGACATAGGCTACGTTTTACCGCGGGAGATTATCTAAATTCCATGAGAAAACTTTATAATAAAACACACAATAACACATCATACCTATGTATATATAATATACTAGTGACTGACCCTCGCTCCGCTCGAGTTCGTCCCTAGTGAAAATTTAGGTTTGTATTTTTTAATTTTTTTAAATAAATTTTTTTTACGCTCAAATAATAATTTTTTTTTTGGGATGACCACCATTATAACTTAGGGGGTATGAAAAGTAGTTTACATTCTATTCTCAGACCTACTGAATATACACACAAAATTTCATAACAATCGGTCAAGTCGTTTCGGAAAAGTTTTATTGCAAACACTGTGACACGAGAATTTATATATTAGATAGTCTATCTATTCCATAATAACCGTTGAAACGTAATGCTAGTAATGAATATTGTAATTCTATAACTGAGAAATAGGTACTCACCCGTGTAACATCGTAATTGGGAAATTGTGCGTATATTGGACATTTCCCTAGTCCCGTACTAATCACAGCTTTGACGATAGCGCACAGCAGTATGAAGCAAGCTCTGCCGCCCATCACACGGAAATCACCCATGACATTTCACAAAGAAACCTAATAAAAGAGTTAGAGAAAAGAACAATTTTCCGTCCGCGGCTTATATTTTGTAAACAGCGCGCAGTATTTGAAAATACTGGAAGCAGTCGTACCGCCGCGCCCGCCTCCTACACTGACCCAAACGCGTCCGACTTAATGGATTATTCATACGAATTAATTTAATTTATAACATACGAAAAGTACACGTTGCGATATGACCGATCGTTCCGATGTCGTTGTTCAAATGCAAAATTCAATATTTTATTCAAGCAGATCATTATTTACTCTCAATATTACAACAATTGCAGGCCAAAAACTGTCATTGGTTTTTCACGACTGATGATAACATATTTTCATTTGTGTATGTATTAAAATATAATGTACATAATAAATTAGCGTGTTATTTTCAGTTTTTCAATGTCTTGTATAAATTACCTCATAAATGTGTCGTTTTAAATTAACATAAAAAGGCGCGGTAAGTGACAATGCACTATTTATTACAATGTAGACGCCAGCTGAGTTCCGTGGGCACGGCGTTCTTTACGTGCGTTCATTATCCCTTGTTCTTAACGAACTTTTATATTACTAAAATAGCTGGCATATTGAGTACCGATAACATATTGTGCTGTAAGAACTGCTTCTATTCCCTATTATACGATTGTATTTGATTAAAGTTAGCTGTATTTCTAAAAAGGGGCGTTGTGCAACTGGCTCTCCAACATCCTACAATGGACCGGGATAAAGAAAGTTGAAGATCTGTTCAGGCTAGGCCTGAACAAAGAAGAATTTAGCAGGATGACAGCCGACCTTCAGTAACGGCGGAGAAGGTATGTTGTAGTGTATGCGCAAGCGCAGCAGCGATAGGGTTCCGTTCTGGGTTTTAGTGAGTAAGAGCCTCACAGTCCCCTGCCCATTGACGGTCGGCTTGGTCTCCACAAGGGCTTATTCAGCGATATAAAAAAAGGAGTAGAAATTTAAGTAAGTCGTTAAAATCACGTATTGAACTACCGGCAAGACATTAAATATGGCAGTATGGTGATACGTTAATTCAAATAAAACTATTTTGATAATAACTATTAAATATATTTACATCTTACATTATTATTAACACGTGTTATATCAATTAAAATAACATTATTCATTTAAGGTCCCGCCCCAAATAATTTTTAAAATAAAATAGTATGAAAATACACATATTTCGAAACCAAAATGTTTACTAACAATAAAATATATAAATAAATACAAAAATATGATAAAAATATTATATATTAATAAAATTCGATATTTTACACACTATTTTCTATGCATGCAGCATTGTATGTAGCAGCTGCTTAATAAAAATTAGGAGAACGTTTAGAAAATTACGAAAATCTAATTTGAAACATCCATTTCCATTATATTGCTTCCTTAACATTCTTTATGTACCTATTCATTTTTTTATATTTGGGGTCTTTGAACAAATATTTAAACAAAATTCATTACCTTTATATTGAAGCAGTAAACAATATTTTCTTAAAATTAATCAACAATATGTTTTTTAACAATTTATGTACTAATGTCAAATATTTCGAGGACTTTTTGAAGTACCGAGATATAGTTTCCTATAACACGTCGGCCTATAAACAGAATATTCTCGCACTTCTTCGTATAAGAAGAAAAACTAATATATACAATTTCTTTTGTTTTAGAAATATTACTATTAATATGGACTACTTCAGAGGGAGTTACCACTTTATATTGAGTGCTATATCGTTCTTTTCCAGCGCATGGTACGAAGTATGGAGTAGAGCCTTCGCTTTATCTGACTCTCTACCATCTAACCATTCGATGTAGAGCTGTTTGACCAGTTTACTTTGAACTGGGTTAGCTAAAGGTAACTTGTTGTACAAGTCTTGGAGTTGAGAGACCAGCTCCCGACCGGTCTCACCTTGGACTGGTCGCACTTGAGCACCGCCGTTCAGACAACCTGGAATAAAGGTAGATTATTTGTTAAATTTGCTTCTTAAATAAATAATACTTTTATTTACCTACTCGTTGTTAATTAAGGAAGTCTAAAAATGACTTTTCTATTTAATTATTTTATAATGGGAGTTGGATGATTATATCGCATGCACCTTAACATCTGTACCATTCCTCTACATACCCATAATATTGTATTATATTTGGTTCAAAACGGTCACAAAAAAAATTAGTCACTAAAAGTTTTATATTGAATTAAAAAAAAATTAGCATCTGTTTATTTATGCCCGCATCAAACGGTGATGGGGTTTTTAATTAACAATCATATATAAGACCACATAATAAAAAGCTAGAAGTATAACTAAATTAATGTAATACTACATTTTCTGTATCAAATATTTATGACTAGCATTGCCCGCGGCTCCACGCGCGGTTCTTAGGTTTACATATTAGTATACTCTTACCGTACAGTTTTTGTATTTTTTCTCAGAAATGAGATATTTTCCCGCGGTAAAAAGTATCCTATATGTTGACCCGGATAACCAACTATCACCATACCAAATTTCATAAAAATCCCTCTAGTAATTTTTTTGTGATGCGGTAACAGACTGACAGACAAAAAATCTAAGAACTATAGATTCGGCCTCTTTACAGATAATAATGTCTATTTCAATTAGATTTTCCAAAAAATATCTAATGTACAGATTCGGCTTAGTTATAATTTTATTATATGTATACATTTACGAAAATATTCGACATTTTAATTAATTAATACTATCGTTTCGGTTTAAATGAATGTACCTGATGGACACGCCATGACCTCCACGTAGTGGTAGGGTGACTTCCCACGTTTCAGTTTCTGCACCAAATTCTGTATGTTGCGGAATCCGTTCGCAATCGCAAACTTTAATACTTCTTTGCCATCCTTTTCTAACGTCACCTCCCGAAAGTCTGGGTTTCTAGTGAAAAAAAAAAACAAATTTTAATTAAATTTAATGAGACGTAAGTTACACTATCGTCTCGTTCTTTAATACGATTATATAGAGCAGTCCAATAAAGATTTAATCTCGGAATAGGTCATTCATTAAATCTTATAGTTTATAATCATCCATTCCGTGTGCCTTTTTACCCTATTTGACTAAACTAATATTTTTTTAATAACAAGTATATTCAATATTGACGTGATCAAAGCTAGAAAATATACGTTAGTAGTAGACGTGGTAGGCAGATGTTGTCCTGCTACAAACCTCATTCGATCGGAAAATTAAAAAAAATATTGATCTCGACAAAAACCACTAGATTTTTGGTTCCCGACGTTTCGGATGCTTTACAGCAATCATGGTCACGGGAGAGACTACGGTGTTAGATGTCTCAAAGGTATTATATAGTTGTTACAGATAGCCTACCCACAAAAATCCAAATAACACCGCGAAAAGATAGTTTTATTTAAAATGTCAAATGTTCAAATCTAAAAGAAAGTATTATGAAAAACCACTAGGTCAAACTATAGCTAAGTAGGTACCATCTTGGTGAATTTTGATGAACAAAATAGGCCAAAACGTTTAGGAGGAGGATAATTACGAAACCTTGCGAGTGTTCGTAATCATCGAAAATTTATTTAACTATAAAAGAAAAATAATTGAAACACACCAAAGTGAATAGAACTTTATGAAATTCCTCTTTAGTGAATCATCATAACAATAAAAGCCCAAAAGGTCAGCCATGCATTCTGGAGAATTCCTAGCGTAGTACAAGAATAGATATTATAATATTGCGTAAATTACTATTTACCCAATAGTGTAATAACTAACAATGGACTAGCTGGACCGACGCGACGCAGTGCTACGACGCGACGCCGATATACTATTGCGTCTACCGATACACGTTTATTTACTGCGTATATAGTTATATATGAATATAATTTATTACGGAAATAAACTGTTGTAACTCTATATCTGTAATTTTTTTAACAATATATAACCTGTTTAACTGTTCAAACCGTAATCTAATTATATCGTGTAATAAAAATATATGTTAGTTGTAACGTAACATTGATACATCTATGTATATATTTTACTATCCATTTTTACAAGTAAGACGTAAAAAGTGGTAATCTTTTTTATTAAACTTAAATGATAAATACAATTGATCGATGAAAACAATAGATTTAAAAAATAGAATAAATAGTTGGTCAAAATGTTTTTTTTAAAGTTGGACAAAAAATCCAACTGTTTCAAAAATATACAAATTAAAGTCGTTTTCTGAAAAATTTGGTTTTCTTTTATCAAATTCTTTCGTTTTTTTTGTTCTAATCTTTTTAGTTCGCTTTTTACGCAGTCGGGTTTTTAATTTTTGTACATTAATTTTTTATTACGTTATTTTATGATCTGGAAATATAAAGTTTGTAACGTACCTTAAGTTTTTATACACTAAAGGCGCATTGCTTTCACCAAAAAGCTCTTCTGCAGCATACAGGAACACCTGGTCTGCGTACCCTCCTGACCCTGAGCCTATGTGGCGTCTTATACCAGGACCCTCTGAGTCATCCCACGGCCAGTCCAAGTTGCATCCTTCTATATCTGACAGACATTTCTCACTGCTTTCTAACATTTGCTCCAATTCAACTGTGCAAGAAAACTTACTTATTATTTATTAATTTTTAATAATCATAATAAAAATCAATGTCACTTTTTTATATTATACTTTTTAACCCCCGACGCAAAAACGATGAGGTGTTATAAGTTTGACGTGTCTGTCTGTGGCATCGTAGCTCCCGAACGGATAAACCAATTTTGATTTTGTATTTTTTTTTGGAAGGTGAATTAGTCGAGAGTGTTCTTAGCTTTGTTTGATGAAAATCGGTCGAAAATGGTCGGGGGTTTATTAAATTTTTAAAACTATACTAATAAATGGAGAGCCGATTTTTTGTTCGGTTATACTGCGATAACTACTGAACCGATCGGAATAATACTCGTACCATAAGATGCAGCGTGTTTCGGAGAAGGTTTTAGTATATGATTAATGAACTATGCAGGCGAAGCCGCAGGAAAACGCTAGTTTATTTATATTATGAATACTGTTTACACAATGACTGAGAAAACATAGCCAGTTTTCGAAAGACATATATGGCCTGATCCCACTCGTATTGAAAGGATGCCCGTGCCCAGCAGGAGGACAATAAAAAGGGCTAAAAACTAACGAATTAAGATCTCTATGCATTGATTTGTTTGTGTTGTGTAATAGAAAAGTGTATTGTTTAATATTTACCTACTTCTAAATATGTTGTGGTAAAATCTAACCATCTATACAGATAAATAAAATAGAAGTATCTGTTTGTAATGTCAAAATAACAGCGCTTTAGTAAATGAATATGAAATTATGTACGGTACTTATAAGAAAAACACATTTTTTAAATTTATGTCTGTCTGTTGTTCCAGATAATCTCTAAAACGGCTGGACTGATTTTGACGGGACTTTCCCTGGAAGATATCTGATGTTATAGGCTACTTTCTACCGCGGGAGATTATCTCTTTCCCACGGGAAAACACGTTATAATACAATTAAAAAAATATTTATGATCAGAATTACTTGAAACTTGGTATAAATCCTCTTCAATACAATTAATTAAATGCGTGTTTTAGCATTTTTCGAAATTCATCCCATAAAGGGATAAAATAGCGTATGAAAGTTTGTATGAAACCTACCATTTTAGAGTTTTTTTTTATAGTTTTAGCGCAAGCGAAGCTGCGGATTCTGCTAGTTTAGCAATAAAATAAAGTAAGAAATATAAAAACTACTTACTAGCGGTAATGACACAATCCACATCATGACAGCTCAGCACATCACTATAGAAATCTTCCCTCGAAGCCTCTAGCTTCTTATCATAGCATGGCATAAATGTCACATGATACACTTCACTGGGATTCAGTTCCTTTTTAAGTGCCAAATGTTGCTTTACCAATGAACCCATTATTTGTTGTGGTGATTTCGTATTTGAAATGTAGGGTAAAATGAAGTTGCCATGTGTCTTTTCTGCATAGCACACCCAACCTTTATAAAAAATATTATATTATTATTCAATAAAAACCCAAATTAGTATTATATAAAAACAATTTGGCCTTGAAGGACCACATTTATAAAGCATAAGATCGAAAATGATATTTTTCTTTTAATCAATATATTTAATATTACAAATTTGAAATTATTATACACATTACATTTACTAAGGTTTTAAAATATACAGATATAATAGAAAAATGAAAATATAAATATAGTAAACATAATATAAATGTGTATAAAAATTTAAATTATAAATGACAAAATATTTTAGTCGCACTAGCGACTCACCCTCGCTCCGCTCGGGTTCGTACCTAAATAAGTTTTAACGGCTAGTATAGATTTCTCAGCGATGAGACATTTTCTCGCAGTAAAAAGTATCCTATATGTTGACCCGGATAACCAGGTATCATCATACCAAATTTCATCAAAATCCCTCCAGCGGTTTTTCCGTGATGCGGTCACAGCCAGACAGACACAAAAATTCTATGAATTATAGATTCGGTCTTTGTATCGATAATAAATAATAATGTCTATTTCAATAAGATTTTCCAAAAAATATTTAATGTTTCGGTTCGAATTCGGTTCAGTTTCAATTTTATTATATGTATAGATAGATTTATATATATGTATTTAGTAACTAGTCGCCCGAGCTTCGCTCCGAATTCTTTTTTGTCATATCGTATTTTTTAGATAAAAAAACCTAAAAACTTTTATAAATACAAGAAAAAAAACAATATAAAAACAAAAGTAAGAATTTTGTATCCGACTAGGATTCGATCCCGGATGGACACCTGTGATTGTCAATCTTGCGCCTTGGCAGACCACATTTTGCGTGGAAAAATGCAAAAGAAAACCGTATGAAAACACGAAAAGACGCGTTTTCCCAGACATAAGACTAATCTAAATCTATTTTTCGCCCCCGAAAACCCGCACACACCAAATTTCAGCGAAATCTTTAAAACCGTGTCCGAGATCGCTGGTATATATAAATAAATAAATATACAAGAACAGCTCTTTGAAAGGTAGGCATTAGGTAAGTTTTAAAATTACCTGGGCAAGAACTTGCTAGCATTGGTAAGTGTTTTGCAGTGGGCTCATTTTGTTGGTTATGATATCTTTGCAAGAACTCTTGCTGCGCTTCCAGGAGTGATATGTCTTCAGCTACTGTCATATCCAACACTAAATCGGTCCCTAAACTTTTGAAATAACCTGAAAATTTAAATTATTTTAAATATTTACTGCAAAAATACTACATCTAGTCAATGTCCTACCAAAGTGGAGAATGTATATTATATTACTACCTGACTGTGACTGTAATCCAAAAGGAATTTGTATTTATTTCCAACGTTTCTCTCGTAATTTTAATGCAACTGTGTAAGTCTAATTATATAATTATATTTACTTTACTTATCATTTCATATTAAAAATACAAAATGATGGATTTAATGTGGATGTAACTTTTTGGTTAAAAAGACATTTCTTCCAAGCATACTGGGTGGGGTATCAAAATGAAGTGTTTTAAAGGCGATCATATAAATATAGTTTAAGTAAAAAAAAGTTTGACTTTGTTGTCTATGTTCCCATTCTCGATTTTTGCATAGAGATTATTCACTTTCTTTAAAGAATAATGGGATTTCATAGTTTATTTACAATTTTAAACAGAATATAATAATAAAAATAATACCCTTCCCCTCCCCTTAAAAAAGAGGTAGTATAATATGAGCTTCTTTCTTTATTGTAATAAAGATTGTTAGCTATTTTTATTTATTAACATTTATTTATTTATCACAGTAATTTTAAAATATGTTTGGCTTCATGTTTAGCCCTATGACACTCTCTCTATATTATTTCCATCTAGTCTGAGGATTAACCTCATATATATATTTGCTTTTGGTACTATAATCAAAACATTACTTTATTACATATGTATTATATTTTTTATATGATAAATAATGAAGAAATAATAAATCATACCTACCAACTAATTTTCTGGTAGCTTCTTCTGGATCCAGTTTATATCTCACAGCAAGGGAAAGTAATGGTTGGGGTGATATTGATAAAACTATTAAACTTACATCTCGTGTTACACCTTTAGTATCTGTATGTTTTCTTTCTGAGAATACTCTATAAATAATGTTGAATAAATAGTATGCGAGTATATAAATTAAATTCTACATTTTTCCAACTAATTTATTTCATGAATAGTACCTTAGTAATTCTTCTTGGCTTTGCCTTGTAACTAAAACACTTTCAGCAGATGTGATACAACCACTACAAGCTAAGCAGTCTGCAAGAGTAATTTCCACTTTTTGCAACTTTTGTTCCTTTCCACTAGATATATCGAAGTAACCGTCTTCACCAATTTTAATTTTTGCTCCTGTTTTTGTTTTAGCCTTTTCTATTTTAACTGGTTTTATACATTCCTGGGTAACAAGTTTAAAATAAAATAAGGTCCTAGAAACATGATAAGATGTAAACCCCTTTGTATATAAATTGTATGGAGTTTTTAGTTTTATATGAACTAAATATTAAATAAAAAATATACGAAGACAGGTTATGTTTACCTGTGACGGAGTTATAAAATCATCAAGGTCGGTCAATTGAAGTGCACCACTAAATCGTGAGGCCATTTTAATAAACAAGATTAATTATGTGATTAAATAGACATAGAAAAATCAAATTATTTTATTTATAAATGTACAATTTAACAGAACGTGACACTTTTACAGCTGATTATTTATTATTTGACACTTTGCTTGTTTGATATTTGTTGCTGTCATGATTGACAAATAAAAGTTGCTGTTAATCGTGACATTATTTGCATTGTTGCTAGTATCGATGACTAACAAAGTTGCTATAATAAATAGTGTCGCATTTACTATGGTGAAATACTCGTTATTTACTTTTTCCATAAGGGAGAAGATCTCTCTTAAGGAGGGCGCCACATGTATTTACGTTTACATTCAGTCTGAGGTTATGCGCTTTATTGTGATATCTCTTTTATACCTGGTGTTTTGCTTCTATTGTGTTCGCAACTTACTTGTGCAATGTATTGTACCTGGAAGTTAGGCCAGCTGAAGAAAGAATTGAGAAGGAAAGGTGCATCATGCGGGGGTTTTGCCTAACTGATGGATATACCTATAATATCCACAGTTGACAGTACGCACAGCCTAAGCCGCTGGTCGTAGAAACGTGAAATTTGGAGGACGTATTCCTTTATTATTGTGATATAGGCGTATCCGATCCGAAAGAATTTTTCGAAATTCATCACCTAATTGGGTAAATTAGGGCATTAAAAGTTATATGTGACTCTGTCATTCTTAATGTGAAATACACAGAAAGTGGTGTTTGGCTTTGAGATACAAAATAAGAAATATATTTATTTGTTTTTTTTTTAATTCAGCCCTTAAGGTAAAAGGCGGAAATAAAGTTTAAATGGGCAAGAATTATTTATGAACAGAAATACTTGAAACTTGGTATTAATGCTTTTCAAAACAATTAAATAAAAATGTGTTGTTTCTTTTTTCGAAATTCAATCCCATAAGGGGGTAAAATAAGGAATAAAAGTTTGTATGAAACTCTATAATTAATATATAAAAAAGTACAATCACTTTCTGTAAAATGATATCCACATAGGTTTAAATTAACAATGGTGATTTCGTCAATATTGGTCGTCATATTGCTCTTTAGCCCACAATTTCTTCAGTTTTTGTAATTTGGGAACAAATGATATTGGTTTTCTTTGCATCCTGATACTGCACAATTTCTCACTTTAATTAAATTTTAAATAAAAATCAAAAAACATTTCATCCACATTAAAGAGCTTTACAATAAATATACTGATTACTGAGGGCCGTAGTGATCGCGACATCTGGCGGAAAAAGACAAAATTCTTGTCGATTATAAATTTAATCAAAAAGATTGAAATCATTAAAATATTGTCAAAGCTTACTAAGCTTTTATTTATATTTTTATACGTGTATAACATTTTTAGTGATTTCATTAACATTAGCATGCCTAAAAATATAAATACATATAATGATATAAATGTACTTAATAAATTAAGTTTTGGATATTTTATATTCAAGTGTTTTATTTTTTATTCCACACATGACCTTGGTATTCCACATTCTGGATTTAAAGAGTAAATTTCCCAGTATATTACTATACTCTTTGGAGTAAATAGTGCCTATGATTACTATTGAGAAAAATCAATCGCATCTTACCGCCTACATCGTTGCCAAGGCGACGCGTAAACAGTGGGGAGACGTCGCGACGAACGATGCACGTCTAATTCTAATTTTTTATTTGCGTATTGTGTATTATTTGACTTTAGTAAATAAAAAGTGCGGTGATCCAGAATGGCTGAAGAAGCGGCAGCCACTGGCGCAGTGGCGGAAAAAGTGATACATACTTATCCATTGATAAGGGTAATAAATAATAATATTTACATATTTTTCTTTTCAAGAACACTAGTAGTTTATGAACGTACTATATTATTTATATCTAATTTATTTTTACCCCATAAATGTATGGATTTATTAAGTCCAAAAACATTGATTAGTCTGCCTTAATATACATATATTTCTATACGTTCCGAAAAGTTGTGTTATCTGAAAATAAATTTGAATATTTGATAGGATGATTAGGATATTTCAGTTGAGGTATATATACATATATACACACACATATATATATATATATATATACATATACACACACACACACACACACATATATATATATATATATATATATATATATATATATATATATGTACCTCAACTGAAATATATATACCTACCTAATAGTCCGAAAAATATTATTTAACTTAACCTTTGGTAAGCAAGGTTTTAAGTTTATTAAACAATAAAGTCACCGAGCTATAATATGTTGAAACCTGTTCATCATTCGGACAAGTAGGTACGTAAATAAAATATCTGTTTTTTTTTATATATATGTATAGTTATAAAAATACTATTCAATATTGCAGAAATAAGCATTAGTTAGATATGTTTAAATCATTGGAAGATAGAAAATATAAAAACTCGCAAATTGCCTTTTTATAAGCGAATAGCATTCTGGAACAAATATGTAAATAATATATACATACATACGAATTTAGTATGATAATAATTATAATATGTCAATCAAATTCGACAAGTGAGGTTTCAAAGCCGGATCAGCAGCACCACTCTTGCGCATCGTCTTATCTCCATGTACCGTGACATATCATATTACTACATTCTAAACGATAAATATTTATACCTACTCCTAATATACATACATATTATAGATATATACATATTATGTATGTACATTTATACTATTTTGTGGGCTCGGGTTCGCCCCTAGATACGTTTTAAATACGTTAATACAGAATTCTGAGAGATAAGATATTTTGTCGCAGTAAAAATATCTTAGATGTTAATCCGGATAACCAGCTATCATCATACCAAATTTCATCAAAATCTGTCCAGCGGTTTCTGATGATGCTTTCCCACACAGACAGACAGAGAAATATTTTGAAAACCATAGATTCGTCCTCTGTGTACTCGATAATAATGACTATTTCAATAAGATTTTCCAAAAAATATGTTTTTAATGTTCAGATTCGTCTCAGAATTCTATTATACGTATAGATAATATGGTATATAGTCGCAATACAAGTAGGTAATTAAAGAAATCAAACACGGTTGAAATAACTATAACAATAAGTATAGGGCATGTATCAGACTAATACCGCCGCGCCGTGCTACTGCGAAAGTCATGGGTTCGACTCCAAATCGAAGTAGGATTGCTAATTCTATGACTAGCGTTATAATTGAAATTTTATCTTTTTGTCTCAGAAGGAGGGTCAGTGAATTTACGTAGTTTATAAGATATGTTGTTGTTACAGTCAGAGATTATGTCTATACTAATAAATGGGGAGCGGATTTTTAGTTCGGTTATACTGCGATAACTACTGAACCGATCCGAATAATACTCATACCATATGATGCAGCGTGTTTCGGAGAAGGTTTTAGTATATGATATATGTGGACGGAGCCGCAGGAAAACGCTAGTATATTATTATATATTAAAAGATATTATATATTATATATTATTATATATTAGAAGATATCTATATATTAAAAGATCGCCTAACTTTTAAGTTGAGAAGTATTTAAATTCATGCACTTAACGTAACTAAAAGGATTGCTCGTTGTAAAGTAAATAATGTAAAAATCTTAGATTATTTAAAGATAAAAATCTTGATTTTTTTATAACCAACCTGATTTTGATTTGTGCGATCGAATCATTTACACAAGTGTTACTCGGTAATTATTTATTATTATCGCTAAGACGACGAAGTATCGAAATGCACAATTCCGGTATAAGCAGATGCAATACGTTACACTACTTGTTTATTTTGGCAGGTGGACTCTTCACTGTTGCTTCCTCTGGCAATCGTTAACAGATCAATGAGCGGTGCATCATATTTTGATAAATTATTGTAGAATTCAAATAAGCTCTAATTTACAAGTAAACTTATTGATTTATATATATAAATTAAAAATGGGCTCACTCTTGACCTTCATCTTAGCTCAAAGGAATAGATAAGGTCTATTTATATGGTAAAGTTACGTAATGTCGGTTTCCGTAAAATTATTAATAATATGGTCTTATTTTTACTGCACCTATACAATTTTTCTCTTTATATATTGTTAATAAGTAGAGCGGTGAATCCATTGCTGAGCGCATATTTGGCAAGCAATCGCTGCACAATAAGATGAGGTCAAATTCAATTATTGGCTATTGCAAGGAAAACAATTTTACTAAAAAAATAGGCCCATCTAGCTATATTCCATCGTTTGGTATTAAAATAAAAAAATATTATTAATAGGTACTTTTAAACTTAAAAAATAGGTGAAAGGGTACTAATGATTTTCACTGTTTTAAAGTTTGTATTACAATTTTTATATACATTGGTAGGGTGCTACATAGCCATCCTGCATAGGTACCTACCCGCACCAATCTATACAGGTTGGTATAAGAAGTGACGTCATAATTTCTTTTAGATTCCTCACATCTGGGTGTATCCGAAAATACACCATGTATATAAGTTATGAGTTTTTAATATGTATTTGCGAATTTTCTGCCGGAGCAAATTAAAAAAATCATAACTTGTTTAATAGTAAAAAAATTTTGGTTATTGGCATGGACTTATACGTAGTACCTATTGCACTTCTCATTCTTATTATACTTAGGTAACCTAGATTTTATGTGTAAATATTTGAACTCATTATTTTGTAAGAGTAACGAATCTATACGATATATTTTGATATTAGGTATATAGATTACCTATACTAATATTATAAAGAGGTAAAGTTTGTGAGTTTGTGACGTTCTCTGGATCTACTGAACCGATTTAGATAAAATTTGGTAAGAAGATAGTTTGAGACCATGGGAAGAACATAAAACACTTTTTATCCCGGAAATCATTCCTTAAGGGGGTAAAAATGGCCATAAAAATTTGTATGGGGAATCAAGCTAGAGACGACCTAGAGCGAAGGTAAGCCGCTAGTAGGTAAATAAATTGAAAACGGATGGGGTGAGACCAACAACAATTGTATGGTCGTTGCATGGGACTCACAACGTGCGGGCAGGTAAACTATGCAATAATGCAGTTAAAATCCGTAATAATCTAAATTGAAAATATAAAAATGTTTCATTTTGATCGGCCGAGTACATCCAAAGATAAATTTAAAATTATAAAAAGGAAATACACCAGACCAAAGCGATAGATAATAAATAGCTCTTTAATAAAACTTCTTTATAGCTCCATTATTTAATTTATACTTTACAACTTTATTATTTAATTTATACACTACATATATTCTTTCTTTAACGGTTTAGAATTACTGAATGGCTTGTATTTTGTTGTAGCACTCTGATATGTCAGAGGAGATGCGAACAGAGGCAGTGGAGTTATCAGTTACAGCATGTGAAAAGTTTTCCCAAAACAACGAATTGGCAGCTCGCATGGTCAAGGAGTCGATGGACAAGAAATTCGGGCCAGCTTTCCACGTGGTCGTCGGGGAGAGCTACGGCTTCGAAATCACGTATGAATGTACGACGATATGTTATATGTACTTCGGTGGTAATCAAGCGATTTGTATTTGGAAATGCTCTTAAATAACATATTTGCTGGTTTTAGTGTTAGTGGGTCTCCAAAGATTCGTCGTGGGTTAGGCGTCCGTCCGGATGATTTGTACCGAATGTCTTATGAATATTTTAGAATGTATATCTACTTATAACTTGTTTTAGTACAGATTTTTTTGTTCGTCAAAGGCATTTAAAGGTACAAATAGAGCTAATACGTCATCATATGAAATAGCAACTATATAATATTTATATAAATTAAAATAAGTTACCAGTATTATAATTATAATGAACTTACAGCGAGCTTTTACAAATTAAATTTATAATGTACAATTTCATAAATTAATAATAAATGATAATATTCTTCGACATCTATTTAAAAAGTAATACCTATCATGAAAGTATATAAAAATGGGCCCAAAGATTATTTTTATTTGGCTTACATTCTCGTAAATATGTATATTTATTGATATATAGTACATATACTTAATGCAATCTACATGATGTTCATCTAATTTTTACATAACTATGAGGACTCAAGTTTTTGTTTGTATGTTTTATTTATTTATTTATGATTCGAATCCGTGCATTCCCTCTTTTTACGCGCTATTGTAAAGGGTGACGTATTGATCGAAATGTACGAAGCTGTTTCACATTGGACTCTACACGTGGATGTTTATGTTATAGATACATATATATATATATGCCTGTTCTTTTGTAATATTTAAGATGTGTATTACCAAATGTGTGTTTTTGAAATATTAATTTTAATCAATTTAATTGTATTAGTTTAATTTAATTGTATTAAATTTAATTTTATAAAATTTAGATCTTTATCTGCGGATCTAGGCTTTATATTTTAACGACATGATATTCTCTTTGATATCATAAGTATGTAACTTAAATCACTTCAGTCTTCACTTTAACACAAAGGAATGCCAAACTACAGTTAATTTACCTTGAGAATTAGTTTTAAGTTCGACAGTCGACAATGGTTCGTGGAAACATGACACCGCGCTGTTGTAATGTTAATGTAGCAGACGCCATTATGGTGGTCACTTTAATTTTGACAATTATACATTGCAGTAGTAATTTTTTTCTTAGTTTAATACTCAGGTATGTTTCTAGTAATCAGTAGCGGATTTTTCGCGTCTGTAATTTATTTTAACCGTGAAATTGGAACCTAACGTAAAGCATATACTTAGTACTCTACATTGTACAGTATATTTTTATCACTTTATATTACAAAATTTTATAGAAAGGACTAAAGTTTAAACTTCATTTAACAACTGTACACGCGTACACGCCTATACAATGCATATATTGTGAATACACATCATTCGCCACATCATTTATAATCCTTGATCTATAAGTGAACTAGTGTTCGCGTATTCCTTTTGTCAAATTAATTTTTTTCAATAAAATTCGACCATAATCCTTATTGAATAATAAGGAAATCATATAAGAATAGAATTCACTTATCTATATAAAAAAAAACTGTTTCCAAAATTTGTTTTTATTGATAACACTCTTCAATAGTCAATAAACAAAAAAAAAAAGAAAATCGATTGACAAACACAGGAGAAAAGACTACCCTATTAGGCTACCAAACTGTTTTGTCTTTGCCTATTTATATTATATTAGCATTGCCCGCGGCTCCGCCCGCGTTCAGATGACCAAAAAGCAAATTCTTAGGTTTTACATATTAGTATACTTTTACATTGCAGTTTTTGCATTTTTTCTCAGAAATGAGATATTTTCCCGCAGTAAAAGTATCCTATATGTTGACCCGGATAACCAGCTATCACCATACCAAGTTTCATCAAAATCCCTCCAGTGGTTTTTCCTGTGATGCGGTAACAGACAGACAGACAGACAAAAATTCTAAAAACTATAGATCTTTGGCCTCTGTATCGATAATGATGTCTATTTCAATGAGATTTTCCAAAAAATATTTAATGTACAGATTCGGCTTAGTTACAATTTTATTATATGTATACATTATAAATTGCGCAATATGGCTAGATTTTATTTGATTCATTTTTTATTAAATATTATATTACGCATTAATAAAATTATAGAAAATCTTGCTATGTAACTTCAGAAACATTGAGTTCAATGCCAAGTAGGTAAGCAGCCTATAGATGACTCCTTTCGGTAAACAATTACCGGGCAAGGTTAACGTTATTACAAATCATAATATAATAATTATGGGAAAAACTATATGCGTTGTATTACAATGTGACTCAAAGGTGTTAGAGGTATATAGTGTGAGTTCGATTTCTGTACATGTGAAGTCCGGTGATTGTGTCGTGGCGTTGGAAAGGTTATTTATAACATTTTGTCCTGTATAGATTATGGAGAAAGAACTCAATTTTTTTTATCATCATACACCTTCTTTTTGGGTTTTACATATATTTTAAAAATGAATGAAGAAATAAAGCAATGTTCGTTTACTTGCAAAAAAATAATGCTTATAGTTATATTTATGTTACGCTACTTTCGACGTTAAACTAGTCTCATGTGTTAATCCATCCTGGATTTTATTAGCTATTCAGAATTTTACCCATGCAAATGTATAAGCTATATTACTGTAAAGTTTCATCAAAATCCGTAGGTACAGTAGATTTTACGTGAAAGAGTAACAAACGTACATTCATCCATTCCCACAAATTTTCGAGTCTCGCGTTCATATTTATTAGGGTTCCGTACCGAAAGGGTAAAACGGGACTCTATTGGTACGGATAATGGTACGGAACCTTTCGTGCGCGAGTCCGACTCGCACTTGGCCGGTTTTTTAGAGCTCAGCAATCAGCAGTGATAGAAAATTAATAACAAATAGAAAGTTGTAGGTTGCATTGCTTGTACTATCCTAGTACGAGTACAATGAACAGTAGGAAGAAAACTGCAAAGTTCCCATTCTTTTTGTTGGTTTGAATTAAAGTCATATGTGAAAGAGCCGCTACTGCTTATGTTTTACACTGTATGTACATATATTTTATATAAACTCTTAACTTGGTTTTGAAAACATAGTTTTAATATTATCTTACTATGGTGTGCCTGCTGCCTAAAATATAGGTATATTTATTTGTTTGCATTTGTAAAACAAAATTAAATTATAAAGTGAAATAAATTTTATATTTAACAAACGCACTTCTTTTATTATACCTAATTCATTTTTAGCGAAACGGTAATAAAAAATGAAGTCACTAGAATTGAAACAAACAGAAAATTATAAAATACAGTAAAGGGGCTTCGATCCCAAAAGGAAAAGATTGATGTTTCTAAGTATTGAAATCACGCTCTCTACGCTCGGGTTTGTCCCTAGTTACGTTTTAACCTTTAGTATAAATTTCTCAAAGATGAGATATTTTTTCGCAGTAAATATTATCCTACCAAATTTCATCAAAATCTGTCAAGTGGTTTTCTCGTGATGCGGTCACAGACAGACAGACAAAAATTCTAAAAACTATAAATTCGGCCTCTGTATCGACAATAATGACTATTTCAATAAGATTTTCCAAAATATATTTAATGTACGGATTCGACTCGGAATTTAATTATATGTATAGATCAGGGGCCTAATAACTAAAGCGGCAAAGTCGCATATAATTTCAAACTTAAGTCCATCAAGTCATTTAAGTGTCTTAGTTAACTGACTTGTCCTAGCATTAAAATACAGCTTAAAATAAAAGGTATTAAATTCATACTTATATAAATACATTATAACCGTAAATACTTTAAATGTTATTATTTTTTTGTAAATGACTTTAACTCAACTTTACCGCCTTAATTGTTATTAGACCCCTGAGATATAATATGAAGGTACTGTCTGGTTAAAGGTAGAGTATACACAGTTTATATATAATGGCTTTAGAAAAGGTAATTAAGAAAAAATCGTGTTCAAAATCAATTTTTATTGTGTTACAAATTTTAATAAATTTCGAAAGGATCAATTTGAAATCTCGTTTCCTAATAAAAATTTAGTTCCAAAATTTTCTTTTCCTAGTAGTTGCGTCGAGTGTTTGACATTATTATTTATGTGTATTTCATTTTCCTGTAAATATTTGTATTCTGTGCACTTCAAACGTACATATAAAATTTGAAATTAATCGGCTTAAAGATTAGGAAAAACTTAAAAAGTCCTACAGGATGATATTAACGTAACGCGTGCGGTCTTAAAAGATGTTCTAAATATTAAAATAACAGAAAAAAAAAACTCAAATTCTCTATGTACGTTTTAGGGTATATAATGTGTACGAGAATATTTCAGTAACGTGTGTCGTGCTATAAATATAAATGGAAACGAGATCCCTTAAAAATAGTGCTTTACTAATAAAATACGTCTTTTACATAAACATTGGCACATAATATAGTGATCACATAATACTTGTTACAAATGTATAATTGTTTTACACACGCCTAAACATTCCATATGAAAGCATTCAATACAAAATATTTGAAAATACGACTCATCTTTATATAATTTCCTTTATTAAAAAAAACATTGAAACTTACTAATCATATTTTTTATTCTAAATTATATATAATATAATTTAGAAAAAAAAATATATTCTAATAAAATTAAAATTCTAGAGTAAATACACTTTTACTGTTTTATTTTAAGCAAGTTTTGTTAATGAAATTTTATACTTTGCGTACAAAATCGATGTTTTTTTCTTTGCAAGATGACAACATTTTAAATTAAAAAATATCTAAGGCACGCCTCGTATGATAAATAATTAATTAACCTCTAAATATTATATGTCTGGTAAAAGGTATCGATGACGTCTGACGCAGTGGCAGTATTTTTAAATGGCTCTATTTAATGCACAAGGGTCAAGATTCATATTAACGGTACTACGAACTAACGTATTAGAGAATTAACTTTAACAAATTTACTGATGTTTCAAAACCGTCTCCGTTACATACCGACTAATCCAGCAGAATGAGTAACATATAAAAGAGTAAGAAGAACGTCTAATGATCTTGACCAATCCACATTAAATTAGAATTATTGAAATAACAGAAACAAACATAAGGTGATACAACTTTACAATAGCTACACAATTTTATGTTAAGAAAATATCTTATAATGAGTCGTATTTACAAATTGCTAATGCTATTTGGAAATGCTATGGTCTTTTGAATGACTTTCTACTTGAGTGGTTCTCAAATATACATAGTAATTAATAATATAAACGTACTCTACTCATTTGTTATACAAACACAAATCATTCAAATATTGCACAAGTAAAATCTCTATTGTAGTATATCGTAGTCAGAAATTTAAGCTTTTCTACCTATCAATTGTATGTATTCAGCCCTTTTTAACGTCTCACTTCTTGGCACGGACCTCCCTTCAATATGAGGGGAATCAGGCCATAGTCCACCACACTGGCCAAGTGCGGGTTGGCGGACTTCACATGTCTTTCGAAAACTTGCTAGATTCTCTCAGACATGTAGATTTCCTCACGATGTTTTCCTTCACTGTAAGGCAAGTGGTAATTGTATTGGAAATGATTCACATATGAAAATATCAGAAGTACGAGACCCGGGATTTGAACCCGTTCCACTCGGTTTCTCAAGCGAGCGCGTTACCACTGGGCTACCACTGCCTTTTATCATATGAATATTCGAAACATAAATCGTACAAAAAAAGAACTAAATAACAGCACTAGAACACATCATCATTTCAGAATAAAAAATTAGAAATACCACTCAAAAGACAATAGCGTTGCCAAATAATTATAAAAACACGTATCAACACGTAATAATCTAACTACGTTTAAAATTTACACCATATAACTATAAATACAGCTATGAACATATCGTGGAACGTCCGTATAAAATCTACTAAATGATACAATATTCAATAATCCAACTATACTAATCTAAAAATTTAGGAATAACATTAACATTTTTCAGGCACGTTTTTATCAGAGACCCCGAGTACAGTCGACCACAAAATATATCACTTAAAACTATCATGAAGACAATTAAATAATACTATACGTATTCCATTTTCACATGTATATCTAAAATTGGAGGGCTAAAACACACAACCACTCTCGTCGCTATTATGTAAGTGATATTAAACTCGAAGCGGTATATTTTGTTGCCGACTGTACTTCATCACTGGGCAATAAATTGGATAATAATAAGCACCTCTAGACAACATGAAACCTACTTTAAATTCTGACATTTGTTTTCAAATAAATCGATTTATTTAAATCGGAAATGTTCTTTTCCAATGTCTCGACATATACATTTTCAAAAATATTTACTAAATTCCAGATTAAAAATATGTCGTTACAGACTCTATACAGATAACATAAATATGATCAGAAAAAAAAAGAAATACAACCATTCAAAGACAATGTATGGTTAATCACTTTGAGAAATATATTCAGACACCAAAAGCACATTTTATAAGAAAACTGGCAAAGTGATCGATAATTATGTGACAATACCTAAATAATTTATTTACATTAAAGTATATTTGAACGTAAGGTGTAAAAATAAGCTAGATTAAAATAAGACGTATAATTAAAAAGTAATCGCTCATATCTTAAGGTGCTTTCACACAGGAACTCGAAGCAGTCGGGAGTAAGCCGGCAGGAGTTAAAAATGTTCCCCCCAACGTGCGTTCACCTTGTCGTGGTGGGGTGGCTCAGTAGTGCCCGGCAATCCAACCGGGCGTGAAACCAAGAAACGCACAGGGAGGTGGCCCACTTCGGTGGGCGGTGGGAGGTGTCCCCCTTCGGTGGGCGGTGTACCATGCGGGTTGCTCCTGGTACTCTCTCATAGCAGAGTGGACCTTGGAGCAACCCCGTGGTAGTTGTGGTCTGCCTCGGCAGACCTGCCGTCGGGGCGTGGTAGTTGAATGCGTAAGCGATCCTGCGACGCCCCATTAAGACGGAGGAAAGTTTTGTTGGGTTTTAGTGGGCTTTATTACGCCGGCGAGTCCCACACCTCGTGCGTAAATGCATTTCCCAACGTTAAAAAAAGGAGTTTAAAATGTTAGTTAACATTTGTTAGGTTAACATTTTATCACAAAAAAAAATTATAACAATAGTTATAAAACAGACAGTATTAGATACAGTAATAGCAGGGTTTGCAGAATAGTTATAAAACCCTAGAAAAAGTTCTACAACATATTTTATCAGTGTGGAAGCTTTGAAAACATCCAACAACAGTTAACATGTTACTAAATGTAAAAGAGATATCATATTAAAATTTTTTATGTAATGTTATCTAACATTATGTAACTTCTGTGTGGAAGCACCATTAAACATAAAGGCATTTTTATTAATAGAAATAAGAAATTTATTGCCAGAATAGATTAAATAAAATTCCTATAAATTTAGGCAACAACAACCAGAGACAACCAAAGTTAGTTTCGTTTTATAAAAAAAGCACAAGTTTCAGCTTTAAATATAAGCATAACCTATAATAGTAGGGGAGTCCAAGAAGGTATTTTGGGATTTACTCAAGCGCGGCAGTTTAACATAAGGGAGACCTAGCAGTCTGTTGAGTACCTCCACCATATATAAGCCCTCTGTATAAGGTCACGCATCTAGGGCCGCCGATCAAAATATTAAAAAAATATTTTGATAAGATAGAAATACTTAAAACTGAAAAGTGTGCAATTCAATTATCTGCCAATTTCCAAAAGACGAAGAGGCGAAAATCGTCCATAAAGTTTATGCCTCATTTTTCTTATCAGCATGTAATTAGCCCACAACACCTTAATCTGACGGTTTCAAGTATTACTAACTTAAATATTTTTTTAATACTTTGAGGGCTTATACTCGTATATGATGGAGATACTCAACAGAGTGCAAGGTATCCCCTCTTATGTTGATCTGCCGCGCTTGAGTAAATCTCAAAATCCCCTCTTGGGCTCCCCTACTATAAATATAAGCTTATACTAATCTAACATCTACCATAATACATAGTAATAAGCATTTCAGTATATAAAAAATAACAATTGCCGACGATTTTCTTTGCTCTAAAATATAAATATATTGACAATTGACTAACAATAATCTACCGTATATCATTTATCATACCATATTTTCCACTATAGCTGGATAAAATTCCAGCAACTATCTCCGGCCTATCAAAAGATTCAACATGGTAATATACTTATTACTAAAAAAAATATCAAAAAATGTTAAAACCATTATCTTTTTTAACTATTATTTGATATTTTAACATAGTAAAATCATTTTTACCTTTGTTACGGTACCAATTAAAGAGCTCTATTTAAATACTATAATATAATATACATATATTTAGGATCTTTCACAAATCCACGAGATCAAAGATTGTGACATACATTTCCAATTATGTAAAGCAATTATTTTCAAGCAACTTGTAATATATGTTTTTAATATATGAGAAGACATCATAGATTATCATGAATTCACATAATAATTACTCTATTCATTTCTTTTCCTCGAATTAAGGTATTTTTTGAATGAATGAGTGAATATAAAATGTTTATGAATGTTGAATGATAATAATGGATAAATTGTGAAGAAAAATATAATAAAATGTATAATTAAATACTGTGTATACACTGTATATATAATAGGCTTAATTTACTTGTAATGAAAAGGAAGTATAAGAATACCTTAAAGATTAAGACTCAACAACACTAAAAAAGGCTGACATTTCAATTTTAATAGACAAATGTCACACAACCAAGAAATAAATAAATTAGGTATGACATCTAAATTAATATTATAAAGAGAAAAGTTTGTTTGTTTGTATGTAAACAACAAACTCTTAAACTACTGAACTGATTTTAATTAATCTTTCATCATTAGACAATTACTAAAATAAAATATTATAGCAAATGATAAAAAGTTAAATGAAGAACTAATATAGTGAAAGGGACTTTTACCGATTAACACTGGGCAGAATATTTTTAGCTGTTGCATTTTGAGAATTATAATTAATTAAACTAAGATTTCGCTTTGAGACTAACTTATTATTGTGCTATAAAATCTTTTATATACCACCATTCCATATATAGATAGATTTAATGCACTATTGAAAAATTGGCAGATTAGTGTGTTATTATATATTTCTTGTTAAAGATAGAAATAAAATCAGATGAAATCAAGACACTACTGCCTTAGAAACTTTAACACTTTAAATATGAAGTAGCACACAACAACGATTAATCGAAGACATTAATTAATTATAGAAACACTATTTACTACTTATCTTCAAAAGTCACATACAATGTGAAACAACAGTACACCAAAGAACGAATGATTAATAGAGGCATTCACTCTATATACTGTGACTACTTTCATACAAAAGAATGAATGATTGAATGAAACACGAATCTCACTATCCATAACTGCTACCGCACATGGGATACGAAAGAACGAACAAACTGATTCATTTCCGATATTATTGAGCGAATGTTTGACAATCACAGTTTCACTATCCGAACGAACTAATTCACTTCCGCGAACGAAGGTCACAGATTCACATCCCGAATGAATTTATTCACTTCTGCGATGTCGAGCGAACGAACGAAGGTCACAAATTCACTTCCGTATCCGGACACAGCAGTTGAGCAGCATGAGCGTATACTACACCGTGGTGTAGCGCACCGGCCGCTAGGAGGGCTGGAAGTGGGTGACCAGCAGCTTGGTGGCCTTGGCCAGGTCGTAGGCGGAGGTGCGCACGTGGTCCAGCGGCGCGCGGCTGCTGCACGCCAGCACCACTTCTTCGCTGGCGCTCTGCAGGTCGGTGATCACTTGCTGCAGGGTGGGGTCCGTGCATGTCTGGAAGTGCAGATAACCATTTGATATTTTACGTTTATTAGACTTAAAATATTTTTTGTCGTTAATTCAGCCCTAAACGTCCAACTACTAGGCACGATTCCCCGGGAATTAAAGAATGTGAGGGTGTTCCGGCCTCAGTCTACCACGGTAACCAGTGCGGTCGATTCAAGCTGGCGGCCACTTAAAATGTACAAATATTCATCGTCATATCTACATCTTTGTGCGTTCATTTCTTCAGCCTATTTCACAGAGAACAAAGCCTTGTTCATTTTTTTAATATGAATTAATATAAACCAAGTTATACCTGAGGAAACAATGCCAGTAAAGAAGCCACCGTCCTTCTGATAGAATCTGCACACTCTGGCAGCTTATTCCTATGCAACCTGGCTGCAGCCCACAACTCCTGGATGCATCTGGTTACAGCTTCAGCTCGTCTCTGCACCTCCAGGACCTTACCAAACCCACTGGTACCAGACCCTGACGCCCCGTCATCAGACACGCTGGTGATACCCCCTTCTAGAGCACTCTGAGTTAAGGAACGTTCTAAGCCAGGAATGCTCGTTAGCTATAAGAGAATTTTGTTATAGCAAATATATATTTAATATCATGAAACATATTTATAGGTAACTAGTGACTCACCCTCGCTTCGCTCGGGTACGTCCCTAGGTGCATTTTAACGGTTAAAATGGAATAGGCTATACACGAATATATGTACATGCATAGGTATAGAAAAGTAGGTAAGTACTTTATAAAATTAAAAAGATGATATCCCTTATTTGAGAAATGATTGATTCCACATACAACTTTCACCCCCCTTTTCACCCCTTTAGGGGTGGTTTCCGGAATAAAAAAAGTTCCAATGTCCTTCCCAGGGTCTCAAACTATCTCCAGACCTCAGCTAAATCGGTTCAGCCGTTTAGTCGTGAAAAGATAACGAACGAACAAACAAACAAACAAACAAACAAACAAACAAACAGAGTTACTTTTGTATTTATAACATTAAAATATGGACTTTGTAATAACTGTTTTCCTAAATTAGTGGAAAATAAATTAGTTTTAAGTATTACTGATTGCTCTATACACACATCCTCTTACAGGAAGCAAAGACGTGTTACTTAAAGCCCAATAAATAATTTTCTGCCGTCATAATAAAGAAGGCATAACTAACAATTTGGTCAAAAATGACTTAAACGCAGATTCGGTATCAGCAAAAAAAAATGGTACTTGATAGAGTCTTACTCATAAAGCTCTAAGTCTTATGAATCCGGAGATACCATAACCCTTTCCATTTCCATCGTAACTACGTCAAAATTAGTAGTAATTTTGACGTAGTAGTAATACAAAACCTCAAATATCTCGAAATCAACTTTGATGAAGTTGCGGCCTTCTTTTTTATGACGGCAGTACATATTAGTTTAGGTAGACTTTTTATATCAGATAAAAATTAAGGCTATTTCTTTATGTCAAAATCTACTTTCTATTTTAATTTAATTTATTTATTTTAGTTTTGTATATTTATGTTTAAAACGTCACAACAACTACATTATTATATATGCACCTACTATCCCTTGAATCTATTGTACTTATGTTAGTCGTCTAAAATGGAGAACAGATTGATAATGCATGTCGCATTCAAAATTAAATTTAATAAAAATTACTCACGCAGATAAACAGAGCGAATAGATAAAGAGGTTATTACTTATAATCATTTATATACCTAGTTTATTTGTATTGTATACTAATGCATGTTTTAAGAACGAATAAAAGATAAAGGTCGAAAGAAAAAAAATATTATTTTGCACCAGGAATCTTCGCAGGTGTATACAGAATAACCAACCAAAGTTTCATCTAATGGATCAATGGTTTAGGTACACATACAGGGCAAATCGACGAACATAATTTTTAATGATATAGATTTGTGAATATTTTGAGATCATTTCTAGTATTTTTAAAATCGTATAGATATTCATTTTGTTGGGGGTTTCATCATACTTTAAAATGTGACAGCATATTAATAATAATTATTATCCTTGAATACTTTCAAAATGGTCTTTTGCGGGTTTATACGGTAAATAAGTTCCGCGCGAAACGTATTAGAAAATAATAGACACGACGCCATTTACATTCATTCATTTCATTCTCTATCTGCACGAGTCATTTATTAAAAAAAATCTATCAACACGTCTCCAACATTCGTAAGAATAAAGTAAAAGAAATTAGTAAAATTAATGATTAGTACCTGGTGTTTAGTAACCTGCCAGTTATTCTTTGGTCCCTCCCTAGCCTCAAACATACTGACCGGTCGCTGGGCAGTTTTGGGCCTCACTTCCAGGTCCTCCGACAGCGTGAGCTGTTCCGTCTCCAAGCTCCTGCCACGCTCTTGAGGAGTCAGATCTAGGTTGGCATCATTGATGGAGGTCTGAGAGGTCATGCTGTGGTCATCGTCCACACTACTAGTGGTCTTCAGAGCACTGTTCTCTTTCGTCAGCTGTTCTACAATCGTTTGGAGATTCTTTAACTGGTTCTTTAGTTCTGTGATGGTCGAGTCTCGATTGTCTAGTTCCTTTTTGAGATTTTCGATTTCGTGTTTCTTCACTTCAGGTTTTTGATCGGGGCTCGGAGAGTGGATTCGATGTTCGACTATGGTATGTTCTGTCGGTAGCGACGGATTGTACGTAGAGGAGACTGTTTCTCCAGCTCTTGGATCTAAATTGGACATCTGTTGAATATGCACCAATAATGTATAGCGTAATATGATGTATTTAGTGCTAGTTTTGGCCCGAGGCTCTGCTCGTTTGGTTGAAACAACGATAAAAAAATAGTCTATATCAGGATATAAACTATCTCCAGCAGAATTTCTCTCAAATCCATTAAGTCGTTACGTTAACCTAGCCTTATTTAAATCAGACCATATCTTTTTTATATAAATTCTGCTTAAATCTTACCAGACGCTCTCATGTAATGCGCAAATAAACAGACAAGACAAAAAATCTTAAAACTGTCGTGTTCGACATTACTTATATTATAACTGCAAGGTCTGTTAACGTTTTAAATAAACAATGTTGAAAGTCCTTTACAAGTTTTCGTTATCATATATCGACAAAATTAACGTATCTCGTAAAACCATTTAATTTCATATAATTAGAATACATTTTGCTACAAGGGGAAAAAATAGACAAATTTTAATTTGATTGATCTAATGCTTATTTTTAACTAACAACTCACATCCAAGTCAATGGGCGCGAGCGCGGCGTAATCTTCGTCGGACGCCACCGAGTCGTACAGGGGCTCGTCATCTGACATTTGGGAGAAGTGCTTCAGGTGACTCGCTGATAGCAGAGGGTTCATGGGCCCTGTGAGTGCTGGAAATAAACATTATATATACTACTAGCGACTCACCATCTATCCGCTTGGGTTCATCCCTACTTACGTTTTGACGTTTAGTATAAATTTCTCAGAGACGAGGTATTTTCCCGCAGTAAAAAGTATCCTATATGTTGACACGGATAACTATCATCATAAGCTATCATCATACCAAATTTCATCAAAATCCCTCCAGTAGTTATTCCGTGATGCGGTCACAGACAGACAGGCAAATTTTTTAAAACTATAAATTCGGTTACTGTATCGATAATAATGTCTATTTCAATAAGATTTTCCAAAAATATTTTATGTACAAATTCGGCTTAGTTACAATTTTATTATACATATGTATAGATAGATGAAAATGTAAAGAGCAACAAGAATCAAGGGACTCATTACCAACCAGCCGGGCGTGAGGCCATATTACCAACCTCGTGGCATCTAACCAGTACATCACTCAACAAAGCCACCAGCTCGAATGTAGAAATGTAGAATGCCTTAACATCTGCTTGCCTTGATTCCGAGGAACAGGAAGTACAAAGGCAGGAAGATTGGTCTGTTATGATTGATTGAGACTAACTAATTGGCGGTCACCAACCTCTTGGCTGCAGTGTTGCAAGTCGCTGTCTTCTAGTAGCATCGAGCAGAACATCCCTCAACAAGGCGGCCAGCTCGGGCGCAGAGAGCCGCGCCAACTTCTGCCTGCCTTGGTTCCTGGGCGCGGAGAGTGCCGGGTTCACTGGCAGGAAGGCCACACCGCACCGCTCCAGCCCTGTCGCACTCGTTTGCCAGACTGAAATGGAAACTCTGTATTATCTTGGTACGATTGATATCACGACATAGTATAAAACAAAGTCGCTTCCCGCTGTCTGTCTGTCCCTATGTATGCTTAGATCTTTAAAACTTTATTTTATAAATAGAGTGATTCAAGAGGAAGGTTTATATGATTAATACATGCATATTATAGTACAGAAACGCCGAGAAATTCAAAATTTGAAACTTCTTATTTTCTAAACACAAATTCGAACTTAGGCACACCACATAAATTACTTTTTTTTGTAAACGAAACGTCCGTTTTAATTTCGTCATCCGAAAGACAATAAACTAAAGAGATATGAAAAATGCGCAATTCAATTTCGAATAGTGCACTTTTTTAGAGGACACTTGAGACACTAATTCTTTATCTTGAGTTTTTATATACCAATGCTTGGTACATAAGAATTGTTATTCTGGTGTCACTGGCTTGAAGTCATTTTGTCTGTATTCTTATTTCTAACATTAGACAAAAAACGTAGAGTATGTTATGATGAATCATTATTATATGAAAAAAAACTTGTATACTGCCTACTGCTTGAAATCATATATTTTGACTGCTTGAAAAAAGTTTGATTGAAATCCATCAGTTCTATTGTTTTAAAATGATTCTCTCGTGAGAATTAGCCTCGTTAGAATAAAATTTTACAAAAAATTGTTTGGAGTTATGAACGTCATACGTCACGCAATGCACGAAAAATATTTATATATAAATAAATAAACCGATAAACAGATTTCGATGAGATTTAGGAAAAACATTAATGACTCAAAATAAAGTCAACAGTAGGATATAAGATGTAAAATTACTTACTCGCTTCTGTTTCGCGTCGATCGATTTCGTCGTATATATCCATGACTAGCTCTTCAAACAAATGATTTGGCAGCTGGAACAAGGATTTTTTAATAACAAAAAAATTTAAAAAAATAAAAAATATAAATACCAATATAAAAAAAGTGGTGGATAGCTCTTGTCCAAAAAAATGCCATAAGCACTGAGACTAAAAGCCAGCCCAGCGCTGAATCTAGAGGCACTCGAGGCTAGTGTCCAGGGCGGCAAGTTTTTAGGGGTGGCAAAATTCGAGGGGCGGAAAAAAAATTCTTCGGGTTATCGAAAATGCTTTTTTTTAAATTTCCAAAAAAAGAAAAATAAAGAAAGAGTAACTAGTAGGTACCTACTACCTACATTTTTCGAAAAAATGATATCATTTGTAAATTATTATTTTCATTTTTCAAAAAATTTATAACTAACGACTCATCCCCGCTTCGCTCGGGTTCGTCCCTGGCTTGCTTCCCAATACAAACTTTTATTTCACATTTTCACTCCCTTAAGGGATGATTTCCAGGATAAAAAGTATGCTATGTCCTACCCTATTTTATATAGCCTCAAACTATCTTCTTACCAAATTTCATCTAAATCGGTTCAGTAGATCCAGACATTACCCCCTACAACGTCACAAACTCACAATCTTACAAACTTTACCTCTTTATAATATTAAATAAAATAAAATAGCCTGTATTACAGTAGTCAGAGTTATTCAGATAAAGTTGTTTTAGGATTTACAAAATATCTCTGATTTCTGTGCCTTTTGGCAAAGGCCTCCTCCATCTGTCTCCATTGGGCTCTATCTAGCGCCACTCGTGTCCACAGTGACCCTAGAGTTTGGCGGATTTCATCCTCCCATCTCCTTATCTGGCGCCCTCTTTTGCGTTTACCGTCTCTGGGGTACCAGACTGTTACACGTTTGCTCCACTTCTCCAGGCTACTTCTTGGTAGGTGCCCAGTCCACCTCCATTTTAATTGGTCAACTCGCGTGAGTATGTTGGTAACTTTTGTTTTGGACCTGATATCATCGTTGCGGATCTTGTCTTTTAATTTTACTCCCAACATACTCCGCTCAATTGCACGCTGACACTTTGAAAGTTTTTCCCTATGGAACTTTGTTAGCGACCAGGTCTCGCATCCGTAGGTCAAGCATGGTAAGATACATATGTCAAAGGTCTTCCCTTTAAGATGGATTCCCAGCACTTTGCTCTTCATTACTTCCTTCAAAGACCAATATTTCTTCCAACCATATGCTATCCTCTTGTTGATCTCCTTAGTCATTTGGTCGCTTGGAGAAATTATTTGTCCTAAATAAACATATTCGGTAACATAATCGAAAAGATCACCATTGATTGTTATGTCTACATGTTTGGAGTTGGTCATTATTTTAGTTTTGTTCTTGTTCATTTCTAGCCCTACTTCCTTGCTTTTCGTAGCCAGATCTATGATCATAAGTTCTAGTTTCTTGGGATCCTCTTCGAAAAAAACAATATCATTAGCGAATCGCAGGTGGTTAAGACGACAGCCGTTTATATTTAGACCTAAGCCAGTCCAGTCTATACTCCTAAATATACTTTCTAAAAAAGCTGAGAAGAGCTTTGGGGATAGTGAGTCCGTTAATAGGGAATGGGTGACCAGTTTTTTCTAGTTTTATGCTACTTTTACTTATACTATAGATATTTCTAATTAAATTTGTATCGATTTTATTAACACCCTGCTGTCTTAAGCTTGACCATATGTGGTTGTGGTTGAGCGTATCAAATGCCTTAGAGTAATCAATGAAAGCCACGTATCCCCTATACGTTTCTGGTATTCGTTGTATTTCTGGATGATCTATTTCACAGTATGGATATGGTCAATAGTGCTGAAATTCTTTCTAAACCCTGCTTGCTCTATTGGTTGATTCTCGTCCAGCGTTTTTTATATTCTCTTCTGTAAGACTTTGGCAAACACCTTATAATATATATTAGACATTAGGCTTATAGGCCGGTAGTTACCCATCTCATCTTTAGCGCCTTTCTTGTGTATAAGGATTATGTGGGATTCGCCCCATTAATTTGGAATGAGCTTTGTGCGCAGGATCGTTGAATACCACTGCTAGTATTGGGCTTAATTTCTCTATTGATCCTCTCATTAGCTCATTCGGGATTTTGCTTTTTCTAGTTTTTGGGAATTTATGGCCTTCTCGACCTCTCCTGCAAGTATAGATAGTATTGGGTCTTCTTTGAGTTGAGGATCAGATTTGTCTTGCTGATTTACGTCGTTAGCATGGTTTTTGGAGTACAATGTGCGGAAATAGTCTTTCGCTAATTTCTGTATATCTTTTCGTTTAGTAATGCTAGTTTGGTTCTTTTTCATTTTGGGTATCCATTCTTTCCCTTTCTCTCTTAACTCTTTTAGGTCTTTCTTTATGCCTCCTGTTTTCACTATGTGTTTTTCTAAAGTTTGAAGTCTTCTTGTTTTTCTATCGTTTTTCATACTTTCCCTAATTCTTTTGCTAAGCGCAGAGATTTTGTTTACGTTGTCTTTTTCCGAAAACAACTTCTTTCTTTCTTCTAGGAGATTTAAGGTTTTTTCGCTTTGTTTTGGTTTTCTTTTGTTTGTTATGCTTGTATATGCTATGTTTTGTTAATTTGGTGAGTTTGTTTTCTACCTTATTGTATTTTTCTAGTACATCTATTTCGGACTTAACAATTTCCAGAAGAGGTTTGGTAGCAGGTTTATCCAATTTAATGAGTTCTTGTTCTGAAGGTAGGAGGTTTCTATTGATTATGAATTTTCTAGACATTTTAGGTGGTGCAGAGTTTAGACAACTTCGTACCATGCGGTGGTTTGTGTTGAAGTTTAGGTTCTGAATTATGTGTGTGTCCTTAAATAGTTTGGGTTTGTTCGTTAATATAAAATCAATTTCGTTTTTAGTCCGCCCATCCGGGGATATCCATGTCCATTTGTTCTTAAGTTTTTTCTTGAAAATCGAGTTTAACAGTATCAAATTGTTTTCGAGCAAGAATTCGACCAGCTTGTGACCATTGGTGCTTCTCTTTCCGTGGCCAAATTTTCCCATGATTAAGTCCTCTCCCGCTTATCTCGTGCCAACTTGAGCATTAAAATCTCCCATCAGCGATTGTTAGAGTATTTTTCCACGATTCCTGATAGACACTCATAAAAGTGGACCGTGTCGTTCTCATTAGCTTGCTCTGTAGGCGCATATACCTGGATAATAGACCAGTCTTTTTTGTGGTTAGAGATATTGATGTGGAGAATTGCTATTCGGTACGATATCCCTTCGAATTCTTTTATCTTGTTTTTGTGATTAGACTTAACTAAGAAACCTACTCCACGGTGACCATCAGTACCGCCTTTATTGTACATGACATATTCCTTTCTTTCTACTATTCCCTCATCTTCTCTTCTCATTTCGCTGATACCTAGTATGTCCCAGTTTAGGTCTCGTAGGGCAAGTTCTAGTTCTTCAAGGCTTTCTTCTGTTCTCAGTGTTCGAGTATTCAGTGTACTGATATACAAACAAAAGGACCTCATCCTTTTGTTTGTGAATTTGTTTTCCTGTATAGTTTATTTCAGTTGGAGGTTCTATATAATATTAGTATAGATTAAAAAAAATAAACTTTATCGAAACTTTACCCATTTAATGCAAAATTTCGTTAATAGGACGGCTTCTTTTTACTATGCCCAGGGGCGGCGCTAAGGTTAAATCCGGCCCAGCCAGAGCCGCTATAAACATAGGAACTAGCAACGAGTTGTCATACGGCTTTCCTTGTGCACGCGGTAAATGCTACATAATATTGTGACGTTAAATTATAAACAATTTATTGTAGTGAGTATAATTATTGTTCTCTCTGGTTTATGAACAACAAATCACGTATTTATATCAGCTACTTTTATAACAAGTACCTACAGGTACTTGCGGCGACCGAGCATCGCTCGGAGTTTTTGGGCAAAAGTATAATTTCCTTTTTTTTTTTTAAAAAAACTTGACATTTGTGATCGTCTTTCTTGCGCCTTGGTCACTTGACCACGAAGCTTATGCCCGAGCATACAAAATTAGAGACAATATTTTAGCGTGAGAAAGAAAACCGCATGAAAACTCAAAAACACACGTTTTCCCAGACATAAGACTTATTAGTCTTTACTTTATTTAGATCGATTTTTCGCCCCCGAACCAAACTTCAGCGAAATCGCTGTCGTCACAGCCGTTTCCGAGATCGCCGGTATATGTAAATAAATATACAAGAATTGCTCGTTTAAATATATTAGATAGGTACTAGTAACTAGGTATGTTATCATTTTTTTTTAAGCGGAACCTTCATACTTTTTCTAAAATTAAGAAGCGATCGCAAAAATATATACAATTTATATGTTTAAAAGTAATTTAGGATAAAAAAATTGCTAAATATAACTTCAAATATCTAATTGGCAAAAACTAAAAACTTTTAATAAAAAAAATATAAAAATAAAGAAACCAACTGCATGAAAGCTAACTAAAAAGATATAGTATTATGCATTCTATGCTTTTTATTGAAATTTGCTCCCGTGTTGTTTCTCTTCGTACTATGTATATCCGGCTATATATACCTTTTGAGATAAAACTTACCAATTGCAACTTTCCCCTTGCAGCCTTAGCAACATCCGTCATCTCATGGGTGTCATGAGCTCGGGGAACTATGTAGTGTCTTCCTGCGGCATGGTCTGGTTTCTCTCCAGTTAAGAAATGGATCATACGGTCCGTAGCTTCATACACAAGCTCAGTTAACCTGTCTGCTAGGTCTGTGTGTCCTCCTTGCCTGAAAAAAAAATTTATCAAGTTAAGAATATTTTTTTAATTATTAATATGGACTACTGTATTCATGGTGCCATATGGCAAATCAACTCAAAGTAAGGCCAAAATTGAAGTCATTATTATTAAAAATAATTTTATATGAAAGTAGCAGAGTTTAGTAATAACTTAGATTCTGTAGAACTTTTGAAACAAAATTTAAAAAAAACTTTACAATACTCATCTAAATTACTTAAATCAAAACTTAAAATGCTCATACAGTATACCTAGCACAATCGGCAGGTGTGTTGCCAGTACTGTCTCTAGCAGTAGGGTCAGCTCCCCAGGTCACTAGCAGCTCTGCCTGAGCCGGCTGCCCGGCTCTACATGCTACATGTAAACAAGTGCTGCCTTTTTCCTGTAGATAAACAAAACAGAGCTTAGGTCCCACTTAAAAGACAAATTGATTTGTATTTTCTTATTTTTATTGTTTTTTTTTATTAATTCAATTTAAATAGTTGTTAGCGAGCATTAGCAATATACATTTTTTTATGATTCTTTAAAATGTTCTATTGATTATTATACTATTCGGACCGGAGACAAATTCAACAAATTAAAGATCATCAAAATCAGTCCAGCAGTTCTTGAGTTATAAATGGTGAAACTAACCCGACTTTGTTTTATATATATAGATTACATAAAACTCTATTTGGTTATACAAAAAAAAACCCTGCTTAAAAATATCTCATGCCCTTTGCCCTAGGCAGTCCCAGAGTATTATAAATAATATTTAGAAATTACATTCATTTACACCTACATCTAAACACACCACCTACATCTAACACATGCATATAAAGTAGAAGACCTAAATTATAAAATATCGAGTCATGAGCACTATATTGTTCACAATATTATGCCACAACATAACAATATGATTAAGATTTACATAATGTTTACATCTACATTTCAAAATACTTATGGTTTATAAATATAATTATAACATATTCATCATTCTGAGTCATTATAAAATTCAATACAGCAACAATAGTTTGAATGACTAATTATTTTTGTTAAATCTAGGATAATAATTGGATATATAAGCATTGTTTATATTTTACATATATATGTACAAACTCACCTGATTATAATAATTAGGATCAGCACCTTGAGCTAGCAGTCTCATAGCTGTGTCTAATGAGGAGCTCCTCACTGCACTATGCAATTGTCTCCCTAACTCACTTGGAGGTTCATCTCTCCTCGCTCTCAAAACATATGCCAATCTAAGGTGTTTGGCCAATATAAACTCTGACTTTATCGGGCTGAAAAAGAAAATGCATTACTAAATTACACACTTAATTCGTATTTTAAAGCTATTAACAATTGCTTTAAAATTGACTTCTTATGATAATATTAGATTGAATCTTACTGTAATGGATCTTTTGGTTGTGGTTTCTTCCTTAAATGTTTAGGAGCTGAAGTATCGAGTAAAGAGTGTTCCCATATACTATTCACATTTTGTGCAGTGAGTGCTTGCACCATCTGTATTCAAATTGTTACACATTACTGAAATGATATAACTGCAAAACAAAAAGTAGATTGAATCTTATTTACTTACCGATAAGAGTGAAGGCGGCCATGAGCCTTGCCGTAAAGATTTTACATGCGAAATATGTCTTCCCATACTTCTATGAACACTGCAGCACTCGGCACATAACAGCAAACCGCGATTAATAGACGCCCAAGATGGATCTACAAACATATAATAAGCCAACTCAATTAATAATTAGCACTGGATTAATTAAGAGCTATTAAAATGGAACTGGAACATCATAATCATATTACCCGATGCCCCACAATCAGAGCACACTTCCACCGAAGAACGATGTTTTGACCGCGATATCATCATTTTTAATTATATTCTTGTAAGATTTATTCTAATAAAAAGCTAAAAATCCACCTAAATAACAGATACAACTTGTTTTAGAGACATAATTAACTCCGATACAAAAATAAAACATTTCACGGTACGTCAATCAAAATAATTAAGACATTTACATTTTACACACAGATAATATACATAATACAAGTATAGATATAGAAAAAAAATAGTGATAAAAATGGGGAAGAATTTTGCCTTTTTATCCCGTCAGATGTCGCGATCACTTTGTGTATAGCTGAGACGAGTGTTGTCACGGTAATGTTATGCGTAAACATTACCGTGGTGTTGTTATTGACCCATCAGTCAGTCAGGACCACAGGATGTACCTCTTCTTGATCCTTCGCAATTATTCTTTCAGCTGATCTAACTTCCAGCTACAATACATTACAAAGGTAATATTTAAACACAATTGAAGCAAAAGAACTGACTATAAAAGAGACATTACAATAAATTGCTTAACCTCAGACATGTTATAAACAATATGGACAAAGAATTATTTATGATCAGAATTACCTACTTAAAACTTGGTAATAATGTTCTTCAATACAATTAAATAAATATGTGTTTTAGCATTTTTCGAAATCCAATCCAATAAGAGGATAAAATGGGGGATGAAAGTTTATATGAAACACTGTAATTAATATGTGAAAAAGTACAAAAAAATATATTTACCTGTAGACGATTTAAGAGTTTTAACATCACTTTGTTTAAAATGGTGACCACATAGCCTTAAATATAAAGTTGGTTGTCTTATTACTGTCCACAATTTCTTCAGTTTTTATCTTTTGGAAACAAATGATATTAATTTTCTTTGCATCTTGGCACTCCACAATTTGTCATTTTAATTTAATTTTAAGTAAAATGAAAAAAATCGAGCTTTACATTAATCTGAGGAATGAGGATCATAGTTATCGCTACATCTGGCGGAAGAAAAAGACAAAATTCTTCCCGGTTAAAAAAGCTTTTTATAAAAAATGTAGAATATAATTTTTTTATATCTTTGACTAAAACTCATTTACCCACTACCTTTTTAAATTAAAAATATACATTACAACAATCATCTGAAAATAAAATAGGTAGCTATTTATGTATTCTTTGATTTCCTGTGGTTAATACTGAACACGTCACTAGTCAGCAGAGCAGACTCAGAGTTTATAGATGTCAAATTACTATAAAAGCGAGTTGCGGTACATTTAATAGAATAAAAATGAAGTTTTCATTAATAATAGGTGTAATAGCATGTTTTTCTATAGCATATGCTGATCAAGAAACTCTAGTTCTTGTGGATAATTTAAACATAAGAGAAACTCATTCTCAATTTTTCAAATCTCTCCAAGGTAAGGGTAAAATCAATTGCGTGTCTCGATCGATTGATAAGATGCCGGTAAAGTGTTCTTTTATGTTTTTCCCAATTTTTATTAGGGTCCCTGTATCTAATAAGTATTGAATATTTTTAATTTTATATACATATTTTATTGCTTTTTCCAGATCGCGGCTACAATCTAGTATTTAAACTAGCGGATGATGCTAACCTAGTGCTCTCAAAGTATGGAGAGTACTTGTATAAAAATCTTATAGTATTTTCTCCATCTGTGGTGGAATTTGGTGGTCAACTGGATACAGAAGCCATCACTAACTTTATTGATGATGGCGGAAATGTTCTTATGGCCGGAAACTCTGCTGCAGGTGATATTTACAGAGAAATTGCATCTGAATGTGGATTTGAGGTGAGTTTTTTGGCTGCAGTTTAGTATATGGGACGCGGCCCCTGGAGGAGTGGGAGGTATTTTTGGATAGGGGAGGTGATAGAGTCCAAATATATAAAAAATATTTTGAGGAAACAAAAGAGTCAAAATTATTAAGACTTAAAGTTACAACATTTCCATACATTATTTAGACATTAGTGCCATTTAGACACTTGGAAATATCAAAATGTCACTTTCAATTGTCAAAATGATCTCCAGATTATGTTTTGTCGTGTTTTTAATCATACTTTGCGTGAAATTTGAATTTTCTAGTCATATAATATTGGCACTCGCCGGCCGCTGCCGCGGCACGCTTGCTTCGCTCGCTCGGCTCGTGCGTTGTGGTAACTGTTCTAACATAACCTAACCAAGATATGAAGAATAATAAATAATTAACCTATGTCTTGAACTAACCACGATGTCGCAAAATAAAAACCAAAAGTAAATAATACACTTAGATTTTAAAAATAGTCTACTCACGTTTCTAAATTGTATTCATATAATCTGTTGTCATTTAGGTGGTAATGTAAAACAGAAATTGACAGTTGTCAAAATGTACGATCATTTTGTTTACAATAGGTACTGTTGTGAAATTATTAAAAAATTAAATACAATAAAGCCTTAATTGTGGTGGAAATATGTATTGTACATAAAAAAGGATGTTTACTATTAGTTAAAGGTATGTTGATCTTTTGTAATTACATAGTTAGGTAAAGAAATGTATGGAAATGTATTAGACATGTTGTAACTTTAACTCTCAATAACTTTTTACTTTAACGTTTCCTAATAAATTTTTTTATATATTTTGACTCTCTTTCACCTCCCCTATCCAAAAATACCACCCACTCCGCCAGTTAGTAACGAAATGTATGGAAATGTTGTAACTTTAAGTCTCAATAACTTTTTACTCCTATGTTTCCTTAAAATAATTTTTATATATTTGGGCTCCCTGTCACCTACCTTATCCAAAAATACAACCCACTCCGCCAGGGGCCGCATCCCATATACTAAACTTGTGCCGGTTTTTTTAATATATTGAAAAATGTTATTAAAAGAACATAACATAAAATTATAACATACATTCATGGACGAACATTTTATATATACATATTATGTTTAAAATATATTCTACATATTTAAAGCATATAATCTATAGTTTGGGATATATGCCTGTGTAATATTCAAAGCTGTTTATAAATTGTAAAATTAAATTGAATTAATAATTTAATAAAAATAATTTCAGATGGATGAAGAATCAGCTGCTGTAATAGACCATTTTAACTATGATGCTTTAGATGATGGAGATCACACAAGAATTGTAGTGTCTCCTAAAAACCTTATAAATGCTCCTACTATTGTTGGTTCACAAAATACACAACCATTGCTGTTTGAAGGAACGGGTCTTATTTTAGATAAAGATAATAGTTTGGTTCTGCCTATATTGACAGCTGATAGTACAGCTTACAGTTATAATCCAAAGAGTCAGGTAAATCTTATATTATTATAAATTGAATTAAAAGCATTACATTTGGAACTGTATTGAAAGATAATATGACAATATTTTGGATAAATTTTAGGAGATGAATGATGTAATTCATATTTCTAAGTGGACATGTTAATATTTAATTTGGACATTATATTGTAGGTTAAAGAATACCCTCACACTGTTGGTCGCAAGACAGTCTTAATTGCAGCCCTACAAGCCAGAAATAATGCTAGAATTATCTTCAGTGGATCACTCTTCTTCTTCTCTGATGAGGCTTTTAATTCTCCTGTGGCTAAAGTACATGTAAGTTTACAAAAAAAAAAGAAGAATATTTCTTACTAAATGAGGAAATGTCTATTTTCATTTATGGTAATATTTTGTATATTATTCTATTTTATTTAATTAATAATTTTTATTACAAAATTATCACTATATTTAATTGTGTTTTTAAAAAATTTGTATGATGTCTCCTACATTAAATCTGTAAAAATGTTTCATACCTAAGCTAGTACAGATAAAAATATTGAAAACAATATCTTCTTGTCTTACACTACCAACAATATAATAATACTTTTTCAAAAATTTCTTTTAATCAACCTTTTTCTACAGGGTGACAAAATCAAAGCTGCACTTTCTGGCAATAAGGCACTAGCTGTACACCTAAGTGAATGGGCATTTGGTGAGCGTGGGCAACTAAGAGTGCGAGGAGTTCACCACCACAGGCAGGGAGAGAATCAATCTTCCAACACATACACAATTACTGACACTGTTGTGAGTATATGACTTTAATAAGAAGAATAATTTTAATTCTATTTTTTTTTATTTGACCTAAATATTCATCATAAGACTCGCAGATTAATGAATCTGTGTGCTCTCTTTATTCATTCTCTCATCTCTTTAAATATATAATATTATTATTTTAAATTAAAACAAACATTTTCCATATGTACCTATATAACCTGTTAATGCTGAGCCACAGGTGGTTGGGTTAACAATTAAATTCTTAGAAATTAATAGTGAGGTGTTAAAATTTCAATGAATTTGTAAAACATTGTATTTCAGGTGTACCGGATTGAAATTGAAGAACTCAAGAACGGTAAATGGCAACCTTTTGAAGCTAATGATGTCCAGCTTGAGTTTGTACGCATTGATCCGTTCATTAGAACCACATTGAAGAAAAAACCCAATGGGGTGTATGAAGCAATTTTCAAAGTACCAGATGTATGGGGTGTATATCAGTTTAAAGTTGACTATGATAGAATTGGATATACAAGATTATATCACTCCACTCAGGTAATAATGGCTCTAATCTTTTATCATATTATATTCTAAATTAATTTTTTTATAAAGTATAATATAGCTTATTACTAATTATTATTTATATAATTGATAAAATTCTTATTTATACTATCCAGTCCAGTTTTCTTGAACATTTTTATATAGTAATATAGTGTCTTGCTTATGATTAAAACTGTTAACATTTATACAATGAAATTTCACAATTTAACAATGAATGTTTTTATTTTTATTTGCAGGTTTCAGTCCGCCCCTTGCAACACACACAGTATGAGAGATTTATACCCAGTGCATACCCATATTATGTGAGCGCTTTCTCCATGATGATTGGAGTATTCTTGTTCTCTTTCGTTTTCCTTTACTATAAAGAAGAAACTCCAAAGAGCAAGAGTGAATAATTTCTTAATTTTTTTTTTTACTTGTATGATTGAGATGTCATCTTTCATATTTAATTTGAAGATGTGTGTGAGTTACGTCATATTTGTGACGAGATATAGCGATAAATAAAATGTTCACAAATATATATATTTGTTTTATTTTTAAATCAACTTACTATAATAATTTTTTACCAGAATTATCAAGAAATCTTACAATTCATACATATTGACTCTAGAAGGCTTAACTACATTTCTATATGATACAACGTTTGTTCAAGAGGTTTTAACTTTTATACTTAACGTAAATCTTATCGATCAGTTCGATAAAATAGCGATGTACATTTTCACATTTTTAGCTGCTTCGATTTCCGGCTCTGGTAACCATATTTTTGTATTTAATTGCAGATAATAATATTGAAAAAAAAAAGGAATGATTCCTTTCAGTGGATATCTTCAATATTTAAGGTAATTTTCTTCCATTTCTTATCCGTTTGTTTTACCTGTTTAATATTGTAGCTTAATACTTTCTTAGATTTACGCGAATATTTGACATTTTAAATAAAACTATCTTTTCGGATTTTGTCGCGGATTTATTTCCATTTTTGTTTCCCGACGTTTTGAATTCTTTACAGCAATCATGGTCACGGGAGAGACTGAGGTGGTAGATGTCTCTAAGGTATTATATAGTTGTTACAGACAGCCTACCGTAGCCTAAATAATTTATTTCTATATTCAATTATAAAGCTAATTAAAATTATATAATATATATAATGTTTAAAGTTAAAAGTTAAAATATTGTAAGGTACTTTAGTGCCATTTTTCAATTTTTTGAATTAATTTTGTTAATTGTGGGTAGGCTGTCGGGAACGTCGGGAAACAAAAATGCAAATAAATCCGCGACAAAATCCGAAAAGATAGTTTTATTTAATATTGTAGCTTTTAAAAAAAAAGTTTACATTGACGTCTAAGAAACGATAAGTAGTTTTATTTGTCATCCATGATAAGTAGCAATGTAATCTCATTTAATACCGACCAATCTCCTTCGTGTCTTCTCCATTCTACGTGACATTGGCAAAGTAATCTGTGCTCAACTGGCACGTTTTGAAGCCATTAGCAAGAGAATTGATGATTGACTGGTTGATAAGTAGCAATACGAAGTCAAAATATATTATTATACAACGATTAAAGAACTTTGAAAAAGAGTGACGGGATCGGAATTTTTAACAGATTTTGGCTTCAGTAAATTTTCAAATTAGAATTTATTATTTTCTAATGGATCTTTTTTTAATAAAAATACATATATCTATATTATCCTATATATTCAAGATCATTATGTTAGCAATTAGCATATCAGATTTTTTGCCAAAACCTATAAGCAGTATGGGCGTAGTGCGCCATAATTAATTTGGGAAATGAGCAGGGAGAAGAAGAAGATTGTTTGTATATTAGAGATTTCAATTAATACAATTAAAATATATCAATATATTGAATCTAATTAGTGTTTTTTTTTAATTTAAAAAGTTATAATTATGAGTTCGAATAAAATATCTTCTAAACTATAAAGACGAACGAATCCATAATGTAACTGACGTTCCAGTAACGAACGCAACGATATTAAATGGCAGAAAAAAAATGGCATGCTTGTCATTAAATGTCTTTTAATTTTTAGTAAAAATAATTCGATTTTATAAGTTTCAATTAGTTAAAAGTTGTTAATAAATTATAAATAAGAACTGTGGTGCCGACAAATAATTTATTCAAGTAAATATTGTGTTTATACGGGACTATTAAGTGATTCGTGTAGGCAGCGATTTGGTGGCTCTAATTCTTTAAATTTATCTTATTATCGATGCCTCTTATGTAGCCTTTAAGGTGATATGCAAATTGTGAAGTTCTTAATATTTTGGTGACATAAAAATTAAAAGTGGTTGTCGAAGTGATGTGTTTACATCTGTAAACTGTCCCCGTGAGTATGATGTCATTGTAGTGACTGCCATTAAAAATATGTTGGCTTTGTGCCCACCCATTTTCCTGCTAGTATTATAATTCTAATAATGTTTTGTGAAAACATCCACGCGGGAAAGAACAACGAACCCTCTAGGTTATAGCTGGCCTGTTCCAGATAAATATGCAAATTAGATTCTCTCTGATCTCAGAGGATTAGAAAGCATTTGTGCATCAAGTGTTCAGTGCATAGAGAAGCTTTTAGTAATAATATACAATTTTAGTCTTTTCCTGGAGTAGTGTTGAAGTAATTTAAAATTAAGTAATCAGTTTGCTAATAAATTGTAAGTTTTATTTTTAATAGATTTGTGATAATATATTTCTTAATAAAGGACTTATATTATACATCAAAGCATTGGCTCATTGAATAAATTTAGATATCACAGTCAACAATCTCTATATGGACATGTAAGAAGCCATAGAATGTTTCAAGTCCAATATGGATTCCCATACATATTTAAAATACCTATAACAACTATTTTGTCATATATGTACCAAATTACAAAATGTTTTTCAATTTAATATGAGTATGATATAAATTTATTAAATATACTAACCTATGCTTATTTAATTAAAAGAGTTTACCAGAAATTTTATAATCAATACTTTTATTTATTGTTATATTTATTCAAAGACATGAAAGAAAAAATTAAACTAATGCAGTTTAATGTAAAGGACATGATCCCCGGAGGAGTGGGTAAATTTTTTTGAGTACGAAATATGAAATATCATAGGTATAGAGAATGTTGCAATATTTTCTCTTTATAATAATTTGTCTCCTTAATTTTCAAAATAATTTTTATATGTTGTGACTTCCTATTATCTCCCATGGTTATGGGATGCACCTATATTTATTAACATCTAATAGATGTAAATATTTTAATTGTTAAATAATATACAATCAAGAGTCAAGTAGTTTGTCACAATTTGTCAAGTATATAAAACTACTTACAAAAGCAGATAACCTTATTTCAACTTAACAATTATGATAAGGATATATATATTATGGAAATAGAATTTGCTTCAGCAATTAGTCAAACCGTGCATATTTAGCATAGCTAGCGCACTTGTAATTGTTTAGGGTACATATAAAAAAGTGTATACTATGAAGTCTATAGTGCATAACATGCTAAAAATTACTAATAAATAGAAAATGGAAATTAAAATGTATCTACAATTTTAGAAACTGTATAATATTTTAAATAAATAAGTTAGAAAATAAAGTTTATGATTAAAATAATGAAATAATATTGAAACATTAACAGTGATGAATTATCAATGCTCTTATTTCCTTATGTCAAATACTTAGACCAATAACATAACTATGGTAAACAGATTATTTCCTTTTATTATCACGAGCTTGTGCCAGGGGTTTTACCTTTATAGGTTATTTATATGTAGTGTATAATTGGTTTTGTTTTCAATTCAAATTTAAAGTAATTTTCAAGTTACACCAGTTTTTCCAAAGATAAGTGAGATCAAACAAACAAATCTCTTCAGCTTGATAAAATGTTATATACACCGGGTTATAAAATAACCTGTAAGCCATCTATTGTGTGCGGATGGTAGTATGTTAGAAGCTATATAAATGAAAATGTAAAAATTCAATTGTGCAAGAGTAGCACTTTCTAAAGGTTTTCTTCATCTATTGCTTTGAAATTTAGATACGAGTGTTTTACTTGGGCTTACTATAACTCACCACAAGGTAGCATTACAGTGGATCAACTTTACTCTAACAATCACAGTATGAATTGGTACACTTGTTTTTGAATATAGTCATATTATCTATTTTCGATTGTCACTAGATTTAACCAGACTAAGCTACAAAAATCTGTGACAGTGGACAGCTTGTTGATAATAAAATGAACAAGGTGTTTTAATTATAAAATGGATATGCACATAATAATTACATGGTACAAGCTAGTGATACTCTCATGAAACATAAGCAAACTCAAATATGAAAAATATGTATTTGTCTCATTATTTTATTGCACATAAATTCTATTAGAAACTGTTTAATAATTTACTAAGAGTTATATAAAAATGTTCTAAGAAAGTAAAAAAATAATGTATTAGCGCTCTTGACTAAACTTACTTATTACATTTTAGCAAGTGCAGCGACAGTGAAGATGGACCCGTCGCGGCGGCAGCGCACTCAGACCAAAGCATCTGCTGAGGAGCAGGCCCTTGATCAGATTACTAAAGAGGTAGGTTTAATAATCATCATTCAATTACATAAATATAAATATATTAATGCTTCTAACTGATTTTGGTTACGGCTAAACCTCACTAAGGTCTGAAAACTGCGCGGAACGTATTATAGTGCTGAAGTTCGTGCGCAGACGCAAGTACACTCTCTATTCCTTTAACTTATATTCCGATGGAAGGACCACTCTACATCACAAGTGATACATATGTCGCCGGATCAACAGCTTAGCCGTAATTCTTATTTTGGAATGGAATGACCGACCCGGGACTCGAACCGGAGACCTCACGATCTACAGCCGTAATGTTTGCCACTAGAACAACGAGACAGTAATAAAGACATTCATACATAGCAGCCATAACTAGGTTCTTGGAGTTTATGAAACATGGATTTAGCCTTGCACTACAATAGGTATTTATGTATATGGATCATTCAAAAGGCAGCTAACAAAAGTTACATAATGGTAAAACTAATAATTTAATACTTTAAATCAATCAATCTAAATATCAATGAAATGAAACAAAATTAAAACAAAAGCCCTCACAATTTTCAAATACATTTTCCAATAGGTTTGTTTCTGTTACACTGCACTGCTCTAGTTAGCTCACCGTAACTAATTCAATTTCTCGGTTTCGATTACGTCTAAGCTTTTATCAACGAGATAAGATTGCTATTCGACATAATGGACTCGTTTACAGATTTCGTATTTCGTGTTGTTTAAAATTTTATATTTTCATGGCCAAATTTTAATCGAAATGAAATGAAATATTATTTTCAATGTACACAACTAAGCTTTGTTTGTACTGTTTGTATTTTATGAATTTTGGGAAAATATTCGGAGACCAACGTGGGTCCTAAGTACATTACTAGGCACAGAATTTATGGGTTGGACCTTAGACAAAATTCTGTGATTTATGCAATACGCCCGACATTTGGTATCTTAATGTTAGGTGTGTACCTCTCTATAAATTATAATTTACTAGCAGAACCCGCGGCTAAACTCGCGCTAAAACTACAAAAAAAAATTAAGAAGATAGGTTGGATACAATTTTTCATCGCCTATTTTATCCTCTTATGGGATGAATATCGAAAAATGCTAAAACACGTATTAATTATTTAATTGTATTGAAGATGAAGAGCATTAATACCAAGTTTTAAGTAATTCTGATCATAAATAATTTTTTGGGTTGTATTATAACGTGTTTTCCTGTCCATAGGATATCCTCCAACTATCTTCACACAAAAAATCACGCCTTTCCGTCACTCTGTTTTGGCGTGAAAGAAGGACAAACAAACACACTTTGACATTTAAAATATTAAAGTAAAGATAAGGATAGCTGTCAGACACTCGCGAGTGATCCTTGATGGGTTGTGTTTTTCATTGCATGTACGAAAACCGTAAAAATGTATTATGGACGGAACGTTATGTCAGAAATATTTAAGTTTATTTTGCAAATGAATACAAGTAGATGGGTTAATCACATTTATTTACAGTTCGAAATATTTTTCTTAGAATACTGTATTGCACCAAGTATATTTAAAATCGTTACAATAAGTTTTTCAATTCAATTCTCTTTTTTTATTGCTTCCAAACACAATAATAATACTTTTTAAAGGCACTCACCTGTTTTTGACCTGTGCATATTGTAGTGCTATCGCGTCATACTAAAATCAAAGTTATACTTTTACTAGCCAGAGTTTAGAGATAGAAAATTTGTGAATATTTTTTTCATGTTTAATTATGACTTACATAATATAATTAATGTTTGATAATTATCATTTTTGTATTGAACTATTTTACTAGACTTACATAATTAACTTTAAAAATATTTTTTTGTTATTTACATTGTTGTTCTAACTCTGATCGCGTTAGTCACTATCGGGGAACTTCTGAATAAAGTTTTTATTATAAGTTTTTTGCCTGATCAATGCGCACTAGGTAGTGTTCAGTGCACCTATTTGAAGGTGTGAAATGAGACTGGATAAAAATAAACTTCCGCATGTATTCACCTTTAACGACGTCCCTAGTACGAGATACAAAGTATCATACGTAATAAACTTTATTTTTGCAATGGCTATTAAATACAGTGTAATATTTGTACATAGATTAGTATACATTAGTTAGGTTTAAGTAGGTAGGTACATACATATATCTATATCAGTCTACCAGATGAATAAAATTGAAGTGTCTGTTTGTAATATCGAAATAAAAGCTTTTTACTAAATGCATATGAAATTATATGCAGTACCTCCATATAAGAAAAATACATTTTTTTTATTTTTTGTCTGTCTGTCTGTTCGTATTGTCTAATCTCTTAAACGGCTGGACGGATTTTGACGGTACTTTCAGTCGTAGATAGTTGATGTTATAAGGAGTAAAGGCTATTTTTATTATATATCTCACTTTTTATGATGGAGAGTTTTGCTTAAATCTTCTTCTAACTAATTAATATTTATAAACCCACAGGAAAAAAATTGATTGCTGTCTAGACTCTACATAGAATAATAAGTAATAAGTCGATGATATTGCCTATTATAATAAAGTCGACCCGACTAATGATACTAGTACACGGGCTAGGGCAGATGTCTCTAGAGGATATGGATTCTTTATGCCTTTGGTATATAATCATCACTCAATATATACAATCACTGCACGTAAAGCCGTCGGTCCTGCGCCTTAACTCTCACCGGTCGTGTCGAGCAGTCGTCCCACTGGAGTATGAGAGTGATAGGAATAGAGAGTGCACTTGTGTCTGCGCGTACACTTGAGCACTATAATATCTCCTGCGCAGTTGGCTAGTCTCAATGAGATTGACCGCCGTAGCCGGAATCGGCTAGGAGAACATCATCATAATCATCACTAGGGGTAAAATTATTTTTAAGTGCGTTTAGAGGACACATCGACTGTATTAGGTTCTATTGAAGCACACACTACTCTATTTTAAATTTAACGGTAAGAGTCTAAAATAAACACCATTTGGTTGAAAAGAAGAAACTCTTATCAATATCCTACATAAAGCGATACTGCGATTAGTGCTGAAAAACAAATACGCGGATAGAGCCACAGGAAGTAGCAACTACTCAACATAGTATTAATAGTAAATAATTATTTTTTTATTACTGCCATTAATTTGAATAATTTCATCGGAGTAGAGAATTAATGTCACCCCCATATATCGTTCTGTTGATCTATTTACGCGTGCATGTTGCCCTGCCGACTGCAACAAGACGACAGGACTCCGAAATAGCCAGCCAAGCTCGCTGTTATTTACTAAAACACCTTTCTTTCTTATTATTTTGCTCTTATTGCATTGTTTCAAAGGTAATTCCCCTGTAATGATTATATTTTCCTAAATATTATGTCGTTAGATATTCTTATGGGTTATAATATCTAGGCCGATTTTGGTATGAAGAACAATTATTCATCGTTTGGCCTGGTTGGCTCTGGTTAACAGTAAGGGCATATCATTCAATTTTAACTTAATATTTAAGTTTGAATCTTTGATTAGGTGATATTTAGAAAATTGTTATTATTAAATATGCAAAAAAATCGTATATGTATAAATAAAGTTCAGTAATTACGTATTAGGAAACAGCTCTATAGGTCAGTTGTTTCGGCGAACTGACAGAAATATCTTTCCCGGAATACCGCTATGTGCACTGAAACCATAGAAGTCTTGTTTTCTCTTTTAATGTAGATTTGAATTGCCACTACATAAGTTTGATAATGTTCGTCTCTCTTAGTTATTGTATAATCAACCGACTTCAAAAAGTGTTCGTTTTTTCTACGTTGATATCTTCGTCTGTTGTGAATCAAATTTAATATAAATCAGTATTTTTTTAATACATAGACCAACACCTGCCATATAAAAAGAAGAACATTCCACCGCTAAGGACGGAATAATAAGTTTTTTTGATGATTATATGAAGTCGGTGGAATTTTTCGGTTAACAATTCGTTTAATTACTACGTAATGGGATGTATATGTAAAATTGATATTTGATTTGAACCTGAATTCTTACTTGGTCTCTACCAGCCATAATGTTAAACATTTAAGTTTCTAAAACAATTCTTATATATATACAAATACATTGCTGGATATTTTAACAAATAGTAACCCACAAGCATGAACGAATTAACCACAATTCGTCCATGCCCACAAGGTACCAATATTGAAAAATCTAAATCATTTATATTCTATATTAATACCTGTTATAAAGAGGCAGAGTTTGTTTGTTTGTTTATTTGAAGACGCCAATCTCAGGAACTACTAATCCTATTTATATATGTAGCTATTAGCCCGTTTATTGAGGAAGGTTATAGGCTATATATCGTAAAATATGTAGTCTATTTATTCCATACTAACTGTTAAAACCTACCTAGGGCGTAACGTAACGGACGAACCCGGGCGGAGCAGGGGCGAATTCGTAGTATGAAAATAAATTGCGACAGTGCCTGTAATCGATCGATATGAAGACAATTCATATTTATTTAAACCAACTATTTAGTACATAGCTGGGTACTAAAATCTCGCAGTTAGGTCTCAACGGCGTCTCGCCTGGGTGCTGACGTAAGCAATCGATCCGTCTGCCTCAACCCTCAACCCGGTTTGGGAGGGATAGGATGATGCAATTCCACAATTTTGTATGAAATTATATGAAAATTAAAAGTTGTAGGTCAAGAGTCGGGTGGTTGTATGCATGCGCTTACGGAGCTTTTAAATTGGCCTTAGGCCAAAAAATATGTAGCGAAAATTATGTTTTTTTAAGGTATTTGTAAAAGGCAATTAATTTTTTTATAATATTGATGACATGATTTTTTTTGTATTGGATATAATTAATTAAATGAAATAAAATATAAGTGGACTATGGTACACGTACCTATTAGTTCGTTTTCATTGCATTTTGAACCTACATAGTTCGTAGTATGAGAAAACACCCGCGCCACCTCGTCTACTCACACCCCTTGCTGCAATTGCGTTCTGCTTTCTACTATAATACAATTCATGTATATGCAACGTAATTGTAGACTCCGTACAAAATGAAATATTTGCCTGTTTTTGATGACTGCTTGTATCCGATATCTGAATGATGACGTCAATTTTATTATATATGGGAAGAGAAATTTCATAAAACCAATATAACCGGTTCGACAAAATATTTTAAATATTAATCTAGATTGTGTATTTCTTTATATACGTGTAATAAACGTCTTTCTTAAATATTTATGTATTTAATATAATAATATAAACTGTCTTATTCCTTCATAATCTATTTGCACGCTAATGCTATTTGTTCCTTTTAAAAATATACAGTCAAATAAAAACTCATGATTTGTTTACACTATGAAACGTTTCTATCACGCTTGACCCAGATTGCAACACGGGAGATCGTTGTGTCGATAATGAAACGAAAATAATCGCGCTACTGAATGATTATTCTATATATAATATTGATTAAGTTAGTACCTAGTAGTGCATTTTACCATAATCGCGAGGAACTCCAGCGGGCGGTCTGTCGCGGGACAGAATAAGGGGGGTGGTTTCATGGGCGGGCGGCTGGAGAGGGGCTCTCTGGGAGGGGGCACCAGCGTCAACGACCGACACTCGGCTGCCTGCGAGCGTGAGAGGAAACCGTTCTCTGCTGCACCGTGCAACTTTAACAATCACCACTTTTTGTCTGTTGGCCTCTGTACGTGCGCAGTTAATGAAATAGTAGCTTCTCAGTCGAGTCGAATAGCCGCGTCTCTATACACGTCTTAAATTTTTGGGATGTTTCGTTTCTTTTGTACGTGATTTATTAACTAATGCTTGCCCTCGTGTTAGCCGGCGTCACGTTGACGGATAATCCTTAGCGTGCAGGTTTCAGTGACACCGCGTGACAGTGTGGGACTGCATCGATCGAAAATAGCTGCGTTTTTTTATTTAAGAGCGATGCGCCGTTAACGATTGTGCACGCTTAGAAGAAATTGAATTATGAGTTTGTGAATTTTCGTAAATTTGGTTATGATGGTACGACTCGGCCTTGCTATGGTGGTCGGTGTGGCACCCGCGCTGGTGTCGTGGTGGCGTGGTCAAGGGTCTCGGTTACCTCCGCCTTTGACAATCCCGAGCCCATGTTCTGAGAAGTCGCTTAAATGGCCAGCAAGAAGATCACCCTCACTCTCAGATTGCTTGGAGAGCACCAGTGACGACGACTCCGCCCGCTCTGTGGTGTGCCATGTGAGACCTAAATTAGTAAGTTTATTAATTAATCACTTAGTCCTAATTTACAAGGTATTTTACTGTTTTTGTTCCCTTATGAAACCGAAAACAGTCGTATATAGAGTATTAATACAAAAGGTACAGTTTTAGTTGTGCAAAGTTTCGTGAATGCAAGCTTGACATTTTTTATCGTTTTTATTATTTGCTGATATATAATTTTTAGTATTGCCAAACTCGTGCAACCTTTTCTTGTGGAGTCGAATGTTGTCTCCAAAAAAGAAAGTAGAATTTACATAACAAATCATATTGTAGCATCATCGTGAACGGTGAAGTTATTTATAATTATACACATGTGTAATATTATCTATTATTTATTATAGCTATACTTTCGTACTGTTCTAAGCACTTAAAGCCAACGCATTCATAAGTGAGAATTATTATTAGGTGACTCATCCAATAACACACTAAAATTCAACGAGTAAGTACTGTTATGATATACAAGATGGATAGTTAGAGTACCACTGTATATTGCACATTTCTGCTTATTAATTTTGTTTTAAATAATTTACGTATTTCTATTTTTTAGGTTTGATTAATTGCGTAATTAATCGAACGTTATGTAGCAACATTGAACACATCGACTATTACCTCCTGTCTTCTTCACACATAACATTTGTTTTATCTTCCCGATACCAAATTAGAAATAGCTTAATATCAACTTCAAATATTTGGTGATATTGATAAATCTATACATATAATAAAATTCTGAGTCGAATCTGTACGGTACATATCTTTTGAAAAATCTTATTGAAATAGTTATTATTATCGATGCCGAGGCCGAATCTATAGTTTTTAGAATTTTTGTCTGTATATATTTCTGTCTGTCTGGGAACGCATCACGAAAAAACTTTACTAACTAAATAGATTTTCATGAAATTTGGTATGATCATAGCTGTTTGTCGGAGTCAACATACAGGATACTTTTTACTGCGGGAAAATATTTCATCTTTGAGAAACCTATACTAAACGTAACTAGGGACCAACTAGAGCGAAGCGAGGGTGAGTCGCTATAGTCTAAAATATAAGGATAAAATAAAATTAATCCAAAACCATACATATTTTTGTAACATAAACCTACGTAATTGTGTGTTATAAACAAAATTTACAAATTATTTTCTTTGATAAAGAAAAATTCTTTTGTGCGGATGGACCATTAGATCCATCAGTAGATTTTTCTCATTAACATCACGCCCACTTAAAAGCCAAGAGATCATTCAATACGACTGAGTAATAGACGAGATATGCAATTGCTTTTGTACCTACTCTGTTTTACGCCGAGAAGAATATAAATAGCATTTATAGAAATGTATGCACATTTAAGTATAAAAATAAACGGACGTGCATTAATAACATACTTGCTGTGGTTTGTACGGTTTAGTTTTTAATTTTTTAAGACAATTAAAATCATTCCACTGTGATAAAGTGTAAAGGATAAATGTGAGTGTGGCAGAGTATATTAAAATATTTATTAATGTAGGAATTTCATCATCATCAGCCCTTTTCAGTCCACTGTCGGACATAGGTCAGGGTAGCTGTTCCATTCTTGAACTTTGCGCATCCAGTCTATATCTACGGCGCATCCGTGTCTCCACTCGAGAACCTCCTTACTAAATATATTAAAATGGAGGAATTTAAACTACGCGAAATGGTAATTTATCTTCAAGCAACACAAACGTTAAGCGACATCTTCCGCATGGTAAGTCACGTTCTTCAATTGTAAACAATTATTCTTCAATTTTCTCATCTTTTTTGTAGTTGTTTCCTTCACTGTAGGTAATTATTCTAACTGGCAATCTTGATATCCTAAAAAATAATGATTAACTCGGATAGAAGAACGTATTTTTTTGGTTTTAAAATATAACTTTATAAAAATTTAAAAGTAACCTTCTTACAGTAGGCAAATAAGACCAAGTCTTTAATATGAAGGTTTTATATGGGCCACGTTATTGTTCGTTCGTTCTGTTTGTTTGTTAAATCTATCTTCTGGCTCCATCATCAGGTCAACTCTATGGTATTAATAGATTTCATATGCAATCTTAATATCAATATACAAAAAACACAAACTTTATAAACGACTTTCGCAATTTTGGCTAGACTAGCTGGCGACAAGTGTAGCTAAAAAAGTAAACTCGTTTACCCATGAAAATGTTAATATTTACTGGATTTCATCTCTCCTTGGTTTTAAGTTTAACATATTAATATCAAAAAAAAACAGGCACTTACTGTAATACGTGATAAAATACAATTTGTCAAAAATGGTAATACATGACCTACATAATATGTACATACATATATCTAGGTAATTTAGATAATATGATATAAAGCGTTTGGCATAATTATGTTGGTTTTGCTCACTAATTTCTATTTTGCCTGTCTCGTAAGATAAAAGATTGTGATGAAAGAAAAAGAAAAACAATAAATCATTCAAAATAAAATTCTATCAATAAATTCTATACATATAATTAAATCTGTACATTAAATATTTTTTGCAAAATCTTATTGAAGTAGTCATTATTATCAATACAGAGAACGAATCTATAGTTTTTTGAATTTTTGTCTGTCTGTCTGGGAACGCATCACGAAAAAGCCACTGGACGGATTTTGATGAAATTTGGTATGATGATAGCTGGTGATCCGGGTCAACGTATAGGATATTTTTTACTGTGGGAAAATATCTCATCTCTGAGAAATATATACTAACCGTTAAAAGAACTAAACAGAACGAGGGTCAGTTGCTAGTTATTTATATTTATGTTATCTATCGTACACCAAATAAAAAAGTGTGTGGCCGTACGGTTCCCTTTAAATTATAAAAGAGATTCTTGTATAATACCTAATTAAAATACTTGAATAAATTTATTACTTTTTTAATTAAGATGAATATAAAAAAGGAAATTAATTTAAACAAAGAAATATTTTTCTACATTGTTATTTACGAGGTATGCTTCTACTTATCCCTGAGTGATATTTACCTTTAACAGCTGTGGTTTAGTAAGCTTATGGGATATTGGTTATCTGCAAATAACCATAATTCATTCAATCATATTTAGGGTTCTAGGTTAACGAAACCCTATTACTCAGCCTCCGCTGTCCGTCCCTTCGTCTGTCAGAGGGCTGTATCTCATGAACCGTAATTGTAATAGGTAGAGATTTGAAATTTTCACAGAGTACGTATTTCTTATGCCACTATAACAACAAATAATAAAAATAAATAAAAATACCAGAAACATTTTTTAACGTTCGTGATCAATCACCGAAGTCAATATACTACATACATAGAGTAAAGTCATATTAATAAAAGGTACATGTACGATGGCAAAATTAATAATAAAATAAGGAATCCTTCGTATGCAAATTCGACTCGTACTTGACCGATTTTTTTATTCAATTGTGCTTCATGGACGTATATTTAAATACTTGTCAATAATTGATTGAAGAATATTGAACTTAGAAGTAGCTACGTCTATCCTCGTCTGACAAGGGATCTAGATCAACCATCGATCATTCACCTTTGCTATTACGAAAGCGTATCTCACGTGCGTGCCTGCTCTCAGTCGCAGATGTGCGGCAAATGTCACGATATTTACGTACGTCGCATGCGCAGCCTCCGTTTCTGTTTAGTGATGGGCTCGTTCGAATTTATTTTTGACTAATTTTTGCTTGCATTTCTGCTTGAACCTTCAATTCCCTGCTTCCCAGTTGCGCCCTTTAAAAATATTACAAACATACTTAAATACTCGCAAACTTCTATTCTATTGCACTACTATACCATTAGTAGGTATGTTTATTATTATAATTAGTATTGTTATACGTTCAATTGATAATCTCAACTAATAATCACATGTTTCCAGTGTAATATTGTTTATATACAATATGTTTGATGATGTCCATTAAGTTCACCAGTTCATATATTAAATATTATTATCATTTAGTGTTGATACAATTTATTTATTTCATGATACATAAAGAGCTTAGATAACTTAATTTGGTTAATGTTACAATTTATACTGTTACATCTAGAGAGCTATAATAAATTAGAAGTTTATTATTCACATTTCTTGACCTAATACCATTTTGCACTTTACGTTTATGTGATATTTTAGGAAACTGGAAAAATAGCAGAACTCACGGCTTCGCTCGCGCTAAAACTGCAAAAAATCTCTAAAAAGGTAGTTTCATAGTATGAATACAAATTTAAAATTCATACAAACCTTTATCCCCTATTTAACCCCCTTATAGGATAAATTTCGAAAAATGCTAAAACACGTATTTATTTAATTTTTAATTGAAGAGCAATAATACTAAGTTTTAAGTAATTCTGATTATAAATTTTTTTGGAGTGTATTATAACCCCTATTTAGGGAGTTTTTAGGGTATTAGATAATACCCCGCGGTAAAAAGTAGCCTATGCCACTCTCCAGCCCTCCAACTATCTCCACACAAAAGTAACGTCAATCCGTCACTCCGTTTCGACGTGAAAGAAGGACAAACAAACACACTGTCACATTTATAACATTAGTATGGATTGCACTTATTGTACTATAGAAGAAGCATTTGTGTACAATGCATCGTATTTGAATGTTTGTTCTCTTAAAATTCATCTCGTCGATTGTCTGAGCGCATCACTTATCCGCTGGTCCCGTTTGAATCTCATACAGTTAACCGTCCGAGATCGCTACTTACTCCGTGGTCCGTACATCGTCGTTAATTTTTTCTGCGTGTTTAGTGCTGATCGCAAAGTTGTTTTTACGTGACACCTTTTCTCTACCAGTGCAATGTCGCCCGCGATTTAGACCAGTGCGTTTCGCAAGCACTCTGGCCGTACATACTTTTGTTTTTATAAATCAATCAAGTTTTTATTTAAATTTTCTTACTACGAGCTCTAATTTGCCAGTTTTAGAGTGATTGTTTGCAAAGTGTTAGCTATTGTGTGTATATTATTCTGCGTTGGTCGTAATTTTGAGAATAACTTTCTAAGCGATTATATATATATATTAAAGTTGTGTTGTAATGTGTAGATATAATTAGTGAGTACTAGAGCATTTTCAACTGTAATTATAGAGGCAAGGCATTCGTATACATACCTTAACTTGTCAAGATATTCTTGACACGGATTTTTAAATTAATTACTTTTCTTGCCATATTTTCCTAAATGTAGAAAGATGAATGATTTTATTTTAAAGTTTGATTATAAAAATACTATGGTTGTTTGAAATAGTCTTATTTTTAGAGATCCACTTATTGAGTCCGTTTACAATACTGCATTATCCGGCTGCTAGTTTTCTTTGTACCAGTTACGGGTCACATCCGTGCTTTATTGTGAAAGAGAGTTGGATACATGATATTTGTATGGGATATATAACATTTACATTGCAATAGTTATAAAACGATTTGTAGAAATTAAAAATTTAATAAGTGTTCTTTATGAAAAATGAACTTCCACCGATTTCAAATAGGAGAAAGAAGTACTCAACTAGAGAATAAATGACATGATATTTTGGCCAATTTTAATAGTTTAAAAATGAAATTATTTGTTTCTTAAATTTCTGTTCAGTCAAATCTAGGTACTTTATTTGCAATTCGTTGACCAATCACGCTTTTGCCAAAAAAATGTACGGATTTATTTAACTATCACCTTATTGATTTTATTCGTACTGTTAAGCAACAACACAATATAATTCGTCAGTGACTTATTATTCACTCTTGACAATTGTTTTGTCAACCGGATCGTTGCCAAATCGATTACAAATCATCAATTATTGCAGATCTGTGGTAGTGTTAGCTCTTTATAGTTTATAGATAATTGTAAAATAATTAAAGAAAATTTACCTATTATTTTGTTGTGTCAGAAGTTTCACCTGCCCAGGTTAGTTTAAACAAATATGTTATACTAGCATTGACCTGATTGCATTGTTCAGTTGACCAATAACCAAATTCTTAGGTTTACATATATAGGTATACTCTTATATTGCAGTTTTTGTATTTTTTCTCAGAAATGAGATATTTTCCAGCGGTAAAAAGTATCCTATATTTGACCCGGATAACCAGCTATCACCATACCAAATTTCATCAAAATCCCTCCAGTGGTTTTTCTGTGATGCAGTAACAGACAGACAGATAGACAAAAATTCAAAAACTATAGATTCGGCCTTTGTATCGATAATAATGTTTATTTCAATAAGATTTTTCAAAAAATATCTAATCTACAGATTAGGCTTAGTTACTATTTTATTATATGTATAGATGTATATGATATTATATTATATGTATAGATTCTTTATGAGTAATATTTTTGAATATTATTACCTATTTCAAGGATTTGTTTGTCGAATGTTACTCAATTTAGTTTAAGTTTTTAGGAATTTTTTTTATCTGTTTGTTTATTATTTGAGAACAGTTGAACTGATCGCTGACTTGCTTTATGTTAATACTTTAAATAATATACTTAGCTTAGTTATATTTCAATCAATCGAGTTAGTAATAAAGCTATTGAAGCTTTCTTTTCGGCTTAATTTTTAAATCGCGTCTTCTTAATAGTTGCGGAGAAATAGAACTACACACGCAGACATAATGACAGGCATTTAGTGTGTATTAATAGCGCATATATGTATGTTGTGTTCTGCGTATACAATAGGCTTGTCACTGTAAACATAATAGTATTTAACATTTTTGTTCATTATGGAACGCTTCTAATGTTATCAGTTAATTGTATGTGGTGTTGCGTGAAACAGTTTCCTCTTGATAAGTTGAGTGTTTAGTTTTTAGGGTTCCGTACCCGAAGGGTGCCAACGGAACCGTATTACTAAACCTCCGCTGTCCGTCCGTTCGTCCGTCTGTCAAAGGACTGTATCTCATGAACCGTAATAAGTTGATTGGTTGTAGAGAGTTGAAATTTTCATAGAGTATGTATTTCTATTGCCATTTAACTGCAAATAATAAAAATAAATAACAATAAAATACAAGAAAGTACATCTACGATGGTACGGAACCCTTGGTGTGCGAATTCGACTCGCACTTGACCGATTTTTTATAATACTCGTAGCTATAAACCGTATAGGTACCTACTTCCGAATTGTATCTAATATTTAAATGTTGGCATCTGGTTTTAAATGTTTTTATGATTATTACTTATTAGTTATATAAAATAATTAATAATGAAAATTAGTGTTACCAGTTTTCGAGATATATAAATAATAATAAATAATATACCAATAACAAGATCAAATTTCTGTAACTGAACTCTGAAGGTCGATTGAACTTACACAAAACAAGGTAAATTTGTGTTTCAAACAAAAAATACAACGATTTCTAAATAGGTATAACGTAATAGTTTAAATTATATATTACGTTTAAAAAAAAGAACAAAATAATTAAGAATTAACCTTGACAACTACACTGTTTCGCGATGTGGCTTTGTTGAAACTGACTCACGTGCAAGTATTGACATTAGTAATGATCAACCTCCTTGCTGGGAACTCTGTGTTTGTTTTTAGGCTGAAGAATAATAAAAGAAAATATTCTTATACACAACTGTCAATCAAAAAAAAAATAATCAATTGCCGTTCGTTAGTCTCGTTCAAAAACGACTGGACCGATTTAAATAATTCTTTTTTGTTTTGTTAGGGGTGTGTCAAAGGTGGTTTAGGTAAAAAAAAATAGGGAAAACCCATAAGAGCATCTGGAAAATCGAAAAGTTCAGAACTGTTTATTTTGTACCTATCTATATATTATAATATATCGTCTGTCTATTCCATACTACCCGTAAAACGTACCTTTTGATGAACCCGAGCGAAGCAAGGGTGAGTCGCTAGTTGTTAATAAACATTTTCTAATTATTAGATTCGCCGTCAACATTGTTATCTGACGTCGAAATAAAGTAAATATTTCCGTTATTACCGCGTAATGTGATTACGAAACGTCTGCTTCATCATTTCGTAACATTCATTAAAATTATTTTTAATTAAATGCAGTTTCCAAACTTGTTCTAAGCTAATAGGCGTCATTTGAAAAACTGTTTCATCTGTTGCTAATTAAGGTAGGTATGTTCTAATTGCGAAATAACTGTTTGTCATTATTATCTAGTTTGTCTAGTTCTCTTGAGCAATTTTTTTTTTAAATTAAAATAATTCGCTTCAAAATCCAAACTTTCTGCCGATATCTAAAGATTCAATAAGTTAGCTACGTTGATATAAACAAAATAAGGTATTCGATAAGATTCCTCCGTGTATATTACAATGGAATATTAGTCCTTGATGTTTCGCTATGCAAAATGCTTAAGGCACAATATGCGTTTAACCCATACCGTACACACGACATTTCCTCGACCATAAAGGCCATTGACTAAAACAATAGACCATTAATCAAGCACGCATAAGGCGCAGGCGGGAAATGCTGGTGTCTGTGAGTGCAGTGATTCACAGGGCTCATTACTTTTTTTTTATAGAGGCATAGATCAAGGTGTATAAGAAAGCGATTTATTATACTCTAAGAACAAAATATTATACTGTAATGTGTATTATATTATATGTACAGTATTTATTGAAATTTACTTTATTTTAGTTTACTTTTTTACAATTTTTTAAGACTTTTAAATTTAAAAAAATAAACTACTAACTACTAAATATCATATTTTTATTCAAGTAGGCTTACTTCAAGTGTTGTAATTTTTTCTAAAATATTACCTTCATTCGCCCGCCTTCTCGTCAGCATTGGTTTAGGATTAGGCTGAAGTTAACGGTGCGATTACGAAAGCGATAGTGCAAAGATGGTCGCAGCACACAGTTTGCTTACTAATATCACTAGTCTATTACCGACACGGCGGCGGACGCACGTGTCTATTTGTCCCTCCACACAATTACGATGTTTACGAAACAACTAAAAAAATTCCAACAATTTCCTCAATCGTAAACAGCTTACGTGCCATATAAATATTGTGACTGTACCGCGGTTCATTTAGTGTCTGTTTATATCTATAGAAAAATGTTATTGTTGATTGTGACAAAGAATGTAAGGAGAGGCTTACGAATAAGTGGCTAATATCGATAAGATAAATACGTTATCACGGTCCGTGAGTGCAGTACGAGAAGAGCGCGGTGCAAAAATTGCGCCCATCCTTTCCATTTAAGTAGTTCCAACGGGCACCCATGTACATTTTACGCTTGAAATTCTATTTTGTAATAATAATATGACAATTTCATAAACGTAGCTAGCAATATTTTTTATTTTCTTAATAAATTTATTTAAAATGACGTTAAATATGGGCGATCGATCCGTGTTAGCCACTCCTGAAAACAGCGACGAGGAGAGTGGAGATGCTTTTACAGATGGTGATTTTGGTGACTCTGAGGAAGAAACTGTGGTAGAGCGTAATTTATTAAAAACAGCACATATGCCTATCAATGAAAGTATCAATTCCGAAATTAAAGTGAATAGTGATATCGATAGTGATATCAATGAAAGTGCTAATTCTGAAATTAAAGTAAACAGTGATATTGATCGTACCGATGACAGTTTAGACCAAACTAATGGTGTTCAGGAGAAATTTACTGACGAGAAGGAAGAAAATATGCATTTTAGTGACTTTACTAACGGTGACAGCCCATCGGATTTACGAAGAGATTCGCAAAGTGACGGCTCCATCGTTGGAATTCTCGGCGATCAGCATAGTCACGTATGTAATGAGGTTTAATATTTATGACACCCGTATCCTATAAGGCCTTATAACCTAGAATTAAATCTACTTATCTGATAAAGTCTCGTCCATTCGTAGTTTAAATTGGTCTTTACTTTTTAAATTTTGATATCGCAATGATGACCAGCAAAATACACTCACTAATTCATATGACTCAAGAGTCAAGAGCGGGAAATATATATTGACTCATGTATAGTTTTTTTTTAATATATTATATAGAATATATGTATAGAATTTAAATAGCGACAGGTAAGTACACAATTTTATATTATCTTATCTTAAAACGTATTCATATGCGAAAGATTTGGAACACCAGTCTAGTAGTATTATCTAAGGCGAACAAAGCTTGCTATAAAATAAACAAGTATCTAATTTTCGAGCCTTCGTTTTGCGTAATACCATAAGAATGTGTCTTTAGCCAAGTGCCTTTCGCGTTTCTTTTAAGGCTATACGTAATGCGTGACTATATAATTTAAATGTCACGACGTTTCATGGAAATTGTTAGCACTTGTTCAAATATATTTCGAATAGTACGCTCAGACGCGTTGGCAGGTACTTCGTAGTTACCTTCGTCTAGATATCGTTTCATGCTAGAGATTTATATGCCGGTAACTGCGGTTATGTAAAGAAATAAATATAGATAATTAAATATAGTATTGTCCGATGCCAGTGCACTTGTGGCATCAGCTGGACACGCTAGTGTGGTGCTAAGTGACCTTGGTTAAAACATTCGTCATGTCATCACCTGAACTCATTATTCGGATCACGGCTAGATTGATTCTGCTATATGTAAGTGATTCATATTTTAAAATATCTCCTTCACCTTTGCGACCTTTAAATATATCAAGTTTAAGTTAAGATATAGTATTATGTTGATTGTTAGACGATATCTTTACCCGTGACCTTAAATGAATCACATCACTAACTCTGCTTATAATATAAGGTTTCTTTATAAGTTTTATCGTCTTAAAGCAACATTTTGTACAAAAATGATTTTCTTGTTGAGTTATAGTTATTCCGTTTTCGACTAAAATTATGTCTTTTTTAATTCAGTATAAATTATAAAATACCATCAGAAACTTTTCGGGACGAAATTTTCATTCTTAAATAGGTATGTATATGTTATACTTTTCGACACATGACCATACTTAAATGTATCGTTTTTTTTATATATTTGTAAACAATAGATGCTGATTTCTACGCTTTACGCCTGACTGCTGATAATTTAGAATGTTTTAGATCTTCTTAAAGTCAGTCAAATGTTTGAAACTACCATTTTTAAGTAGCATGCATAATATGTAAAACAGCAGTACTGTTTAGTAGTAGGTACTCCTGTGTGTTGTATTGATGCCAATGCGGCCGAAATGTAACCACAGACCGTAAGTTTATACTTTTGATTTACTTAAATACCAAAAGTAAACGCTCTTTACTAGAATGTTATAAAATGAAAACATATAAATATGAATTACTAGCTGTTATACACGGCTCTATGTATCTATATCTAATATATAAAATTTCCATGTCACAATGTTTGTTACCGTACTCTGTACGTCTGAGAATCGGCTACTACCTATTTCCCATACCCCTAAGTGATAAGGCTGGTCCACCCCAAAAAAAAAATATTGTTCGGCATAAAAAAATACATACAAACCTAAATTTTCACTAGGGACGAACCCGAGCGGAGCGAGGGTGAGTCGCTAGTCTATACATATAATAAAATTCTAACTGAGTTGAATCTGTACATTAATTATTATTTTTTTGGAAAATCTTATTAATATACCTAGAGGCCGAATTTTTAGTTTTAGAATTTTTTTAGGTCTGTCTGTCTGGGCACGCATCACGAGGAAACCACTGGACAGATTTTGATAAAATTGGGTATAGTGATACCTGGTTATCCGGGTCAACATATACGATACTTTTTACTGCGAGAAAATATCTTTGAGAAATCTATATTGAACGTTAAAACATGCGAACCCGAACGGAGCGAGGGTGAGTCGCTAGTTTATTTATATAATTAATCCACTCTTAATTCTCGTAGCGTTATATTAGTAAATCGACCTCAATAAATTGGCTGTAGCCTATAATAACCTAGGTATATATAATGCTAAAAGGATTTTTTAATCTAAATGGTAGTTTTAGAGTTTAGCGCGTTTAAATGAACAAACAAATGAAATCATTAAATTAAAAAAAATAACAGGGATAAATTTCTTTTTTTGTTATTATTATTTATTTTAGTCCATATTTATTAATTCATTATAACCAAGTATCATAAAAACATGAAATGCCCGTAATAAGCGCTAGTTTCACAATACACTAAAATGTCCATACTAAACGGAAAACATTCTGGATTATACGGTCCATATCTACGAGTATTTGAAATAGTTTCTCAATAGCACATAACCTCATATTTCTTAACTTTTACAACTTTAGATTTATTTGTGCCGTGTCTTTATAAATATTTAGCGTCACTGAATTATTCGTATATTTTTTTCAATACTAAAGAAGAAAAAATGTGTTGATTTAGAAAGTATTGGCAAATATAAGATATGAATATGTTAAATCGTCATTTTCAACATGATTGCCACTTGTCTTACGGTGAAGGAAAACATTCTGAGGAAACCAGCATATCTGACAAAACCCAGTAAGTTCTCGTAAGACATGTGAAGTCCGCCAACCTGCACTTGGCCAGCGTAGTGGACTATTGCCTGTTCCTTCTCGCATTAAAAGAAGATGTTAAAAAGGCCTGGAAACGAATACGATCGTTAAATCGCACATTTAGTAAGGTCCGAGGATTCTCTAAGTAACTTATTACATGACATTAATATCGCACAGGAACCCTATTTTATATGTATCAACTATCAACATCAAGTGCATCAACATATAAATTTTATCGCTATAAATAATCATTTCAATCACTCAGATAAAAATGGGTTTTTATAATATTAGTATATAGTAATGACTGCCCCAACATTACCAAAAATCATTAATAATTCCAATATATTTAAGTTGAAAAGATTCCGACGAATTGAGAACCTCCTCGTTTTTGGAATGAAATGAACTTATGATATGAGAGTAGGATAAAATTGCCTAATATGAGATAAGTTCCTAAAATGAGTTCCACATAAAATAAAATGGTGTCGTATATTTGGCACCTTTGTCTTATATAGGTATATCTACTTCTGTAACTGCGAACTGCCTCGGTGGACTAATGGCTATCATATACGGCCGTAGATCCGGAGGTTAGGGGTTCGAATCCAGGGTTGGGCTACGTTTAGTTATTGAGTTTTTGTGTTAAGGAATTCTCAGTAATAGTGCGAAGTTGGGAATTTTTACTTCACAACACTTCTGTAAAAAAAAATATACCCTTTCTCCGTTAAAGTTGACATGGCCAAAAAGGTCTACAAAAATTCAATTATTGATGGCAACGAGATGCCATACTATGGTAAGAAGTTGTTACAAATTTTGGAATTGAAATTAGTCGCAATAAAAACACTAAATATTTTTAAACAAAAGACTTAGAAAACATGTCATTCTTCAATCGCTAACCAAAACTAAACACTTTATGGGAATGCCGTATTTAAACGTTATGTCATATAGTAGTATTGTGTCATTTGTAGTCATTTTTATGTTTTTTTTTTATTAAGCAAAGTTAACTTGTCATAGGCCGCAGATCCTAAAGTATTTTTTCTTTCTTGCACTCTCTTTTTAAGTTTTAATAAACGTCATATTTTTATATGTAGTGTGTAATTAATGAAATTGTAAACATAGCATTCGCTTTCACTTTCAATCAACTTGCTTGTGTTTATTTTTACTATTACAAAACCATTAACGCTTTCTAAGGTTATGAAAGTTTTTGCGTTCGGTTGACGTTTTAGGATGTGCCAAATTTTAAATTTTAAGTATTTTCATAGTTCATTCTTGTTTATGTGACGTGAAACCCTTAATCTATACATGTAATAAAATTCTGAGTCGAATGTATACATAATTTTTTTTTTGAAAATCTTATTGAAATAGTCATTATTATCGATACAGAAGCCGAATCTATAGTTTTTTGAATTTCTGTCTGTCTCTCTGTCTGGGAACGCATCACGAGAAAACTATGTACTGTAAAGATTTTTATGAAATTTGGTATGATGATTGCTGGTCATCCGGGTCAACATATAGGATATTTTTCATTGCGGGAAAATATCTCATCTCTGAGTAATCTATGCTTAACTCTAAACGTACCTAGGGACGAATTCGAGCGGAGCGAGGGTGAGTCACTAGTATTATTTATATGCCTTTGAAAGTCGTACAATGCAATCGTGTAGAGCTGATAAGTATGAATCTAGAGATAAAGAAATGAATTTTAGTAAACCTAACAATGGCGAAAACATTACTGATATTTTTAAAGAAATTATGTTTTTGTAACACCTCCAGGTAAATTTCTAAGAAATTAATTAAAATTCTAAGAAATCTATTGTTAACTGACACGCCGGAGTGTTCGCGGTCGTGGAGGGATTAAAGTTCTATTTCTTATCGTATCTTTGTCCTGAGAACGATATGGCGAATATTCAAATAAGATATTTATACTGCACATTTGAAAATCGTAAAGTGATAGCAAGCGGGATTATTGTCCTGCAAGTGGAACACCTTCATTCGTCCTTGTTGATCGCCGCTCAGCTGATCGCTATATCGATTCGAAACAGGACCTTATCGTTTTGACATAAAAATGATAATACTTTGCATGATGCATTTAGTAATACAATTTGTGAGATGTTTCGTTATAAAGTCGTGATTTGTAATATGTCGAGACATCCCAGATTGTAACTTTTTTACCGACTTTGAAAACAAAGAGGTAATCAATTCGTCTGTATTTTCATTTGAAACTATGTGATGCTATATAACGCTTACTAATATTATAGTTTGGATGGATGTTTGTTATTCAATCACGCCAGAACGGTTAAACAGATTTGGATGCAATTTGGCACAGAAATAAATTATAGTCTGGATTAGCACATACACTTTTTATCCCGGGAAAATGTTCGGTTCCCGTGGGATAGACATGTTTTCAGTTTTCCGGTAGTAACCAATAAAGCTAATATCACCGCTAATTCGCCCACGCTTTTATTTTCTACTCTTCACTTACCACTTTAAGCTCAAGCTTAAAGAGGTCGTGAAGCTTTTTTTAAGTGATGAATGATTATTTTGCATCATTGTGCATATGTCATTACAAAAATAACATAAAAAATATTTGATGTATTTTAGTATTAAGAACGTTATCATTGGGGACGTTAACAGTTTTTCTTACGTGGTAATTTTAGCTTCATATTAATATATATATATATATATATATATATATATATATATATATATATATATATATATATGTAGTATATTAGATACTAGATAGCAATTAGCGTAGTGGCGTGAATCTAAAAAAATAAGCAGGTATTATTGTATTAATCACTTGTGATCACTTTCCATCAGGTGAGCCTCCTGCCCGTTTGCCCCCTTAGTCCCATAAAAAAAAATTAAGAGTTGATATTTTTATGAATACAGTTTTAACTTAATTGGAAAAGCATTTTTGTATATTTTTAATTTTATTGTGTTTGCATAATCATTTAAAAAAATACACATTAGATTCCTTGAAAGGACCATGTCCACTTTTGACATTTTGGGCACTTTTTGTGTTCTACCAGGATTTCTACAGTCTACTGTATTTTATTAATGAATGTAAGAGTATAGAGCTTTCATATGACATAGGTTTCGTCACTGATGGAACTGGAGTCAAATAACGCGTAGTAATCATTTATTGCATAAATCTATCAAGATTAACATTTAACTATTTACTTAGTATGTAGTTAACATTTTACTATTAAATATCACAATTACTGTAACTATAGTTGAAAGGGCAATACGTTTACTATTGCAGTGATATTCGTTAAAATACATTTGACATATTGAGTCCCTATTTCCCTGCTGAACACCCTTCAATGCGAAGAGTAGGCCTTGAGTCTTGACCACTACACTGTCCAAGTGCAGTTTGACGGACTCTACACATGTTTTTTAAAACTATATGAGATCCTCAGAGGTTTATTCGCGATGTTTTCCTTAAGATAAATTGTAACCATGTTAAAAAAAATTTAACCCACTTCACTTCTGTCTACCCTTGTAGCGCATTACTTGGTTTACTGTACTGCCACTGCTTTTAAACAGTTAAAATTAATAAAAAAAAATATTTCAATAATTTACACTATACCTAAATAATTAATGCAGCATATTAGCTTTGTATAGCGAAAGTTATCTAAATAAATATATATTTTCCGCTTGATAAAGTCGACTAACATTATTCAAGGACTTTAAAGTTTAAACCCTAATCAGAAGGTGATGTCATTTTAACCGTTTGTCGACGTTTGAATTGGCCACCATATGTGGCGGTATCGCATTATGCCAGATTCACACAGTCGTCGAGTTTAAATAGCTTCATTTATCGTCATGAAATAAAAATGTTGTTAGTATACTTAAACATAATACATATTATGTAATCTTAATATGTATATGTACCTATATAATTCTTCTGTACGTGTGTTTGTCACCTTACTCCTCCTAAAGGGCTGGACTGATTTGGATGAAATTTTGTGTGTATATTTCAATGGACTCCTGGATGGTTTGAAAACACAATTGGACCCGGTAGATGGCGCTGCTGTCGGTATGTCACTGATCGGTAGGGATGATTTTAATGATATTTTTTGTGTATGTTCGAGTTTTATATAAATTCTTACTTTATATCCTACTCAGTTTTCAATTTGTTACTATAATAATATTGAAGTATTTATTATATATTGTATATACATTATACATAATAAATGAGTATATGTACTAAAATGTATTTAAAATTGTTATCTATGTACATAAGTATATTGAAGAAGTCATAGTGATATCTATTGCTAAATTGTATTGCTGAATTGTCAATGCAGAACAATATCATAATAAAAATGCCTATAAGTAAAAAGTTATGTTTACGCGAAACTTCTAATTATAATTACATTGGATAAAAATAGAACTCGAGTGGGGGAGCTAGCGTAGGGGACATCGTAAGTGCACTTACAAAAATATGCGCAAAATAAATCACGGGCTTACTGCAGCCTCGAAGATACGCTCCAAGGTTGCAAATTATATTGATACTAGTGTTTGCACGTGGGTCCGCTCTCGGGACAGGTTGACATAAAGTAACCTATAGTTAGTATTTATGTTATAGGCTATCTCTATTACGAGTTTCATTTAAAAGTACACGCAACTTTTGCATTCATAATATACTTATATAATAGCAATATAACAGTTATTACATTTAAAAAAAAATTAAATTAAAGAAAAATATGACGACACGTTTGGCTCAGTTTATAGTGACTAGTGACCCTACTTGCTGTGCCAGCGGTCGCGGGTTCGAGTCCCGCTGGGGGCATTCATTTGTGTGATGAGCACGAATGTTTGTACTACAGTCATGGGTGTTTATGTTTATAATATGTATGTATTTAAAGTTATATAATATGTGTAGGGTATCAACTATCTAGTATCCATAAGGCAGGCCTTGTAGCTTACCATGGAACTAGATGGTGCTGTGTGTTAATGTCCCAACATATTTATTTTATTTTATTTATCAATTGATAAATCAAATACATAAATAGAGATCTTTCACTCTTAAACTGCACAAGATCTAGTAGCATTTTACATAATTATTTTAATATGTGAATGGAAATATTTATTGCCACCGTTTTCACAAGATAATTTAGAATAAATAAAAGAAATAGAAAGAGCTTGAAATAAATATTTCCTTCCCCAAACTGAAATAAACATGTTAGTTGCACCAAGGTCTAGTGCAATTTAAGACTGAAAGATCTCTACCTAGGTAAATTTTAACAAAACAATACCTAAATATTAACTTAAGTATTTTGAAAATACCTGAAATTGCTAACATCTAAGTATTATTAAAATACATAAGTCCATGTACTTCGAATTCATTACTTTCTATTTTCTATACATATGTAGGTATGTCTATATTTTTTTTACATTACCTAAAATTAATCAACATTTAATAAACAAGGTATAAAGAAGTAGGTTAAATTAAATAGTAAAAGTAATACTTGAATGTAAAGACCTTAATAATTTTTAATTTGATAAAGCTCAAAGATAAAAAATTAGAATCTTTATACTTTACCCATTCAACACTGTATTTAAAAGTCTCAATATTATTGTGTGAATATGACCCAACTAGATTAGATACCATCTCAAATTGATGATAAATATGTATGATATAGTATGGTTTTTAGAGCAAGAATTTGAAATATAAAACAATAACAATTTTATCGCTGCTATACGTACATACGAGTATGTGCGTTATCGCGCCAGTGTTTCTTACATTATCGTTTAATCGCTTTACACATTAACCTGTTTTACTTTTATACAATTCAATTATATGTGTATGTATCTCTTTAACCTGTGAGTGGGGTAATAAAACTGCCTCCGTAGTGTAATTAATTCATTTCACTTTTATAGTCGATATAGATACATTTTAATTTTTTTGTACGGAACTCTAATTCTTTTACTAAAATAAAAGTAACCTAAGTTACTCCTTATAACATCAACTACCTGCCAGTGAAAGTCCCGTCAAAATCGGCCCAGCTGTTTCGGAGATTAGCCAGAACAAACAGACAAACATACAGACAGATAAAGTTTAGTAAAAAGCTGTTATTTTGACATTACAAACAGACGCTTCAATTTAATTTATTATCTATTTAATATATAATCTGTATAGATTTTAGGAACTCGCATTCGTTAACATTAATAATATGGATGATGAATTATAAGTTTTGTTAAAATTAGATATTTTAGTACACGTAACGTACGAACGTACTTCTACATGTTATCTATTTATCGCTAAACAATTTTATCGCCATAATATTTTGCGTAAAACGAAGAGGTGTGAGAGAACATTTCCTTAAGCCCGCATGTTTAGTCACGGCCCATGTATCAGAGTCGGTTAGCTCCTGTAACTTCTTAAAATATAAAAAAGTATGTGTATATATTTAAACTTTTTTGTCACTTATTTATCGTGGTATTTGTATTTTTAAATATAAATCTACAAATATAAAAGTGAAGTTCACTCACAGATTAATGTCGAAAGTATAAATAAATAATACAAACTGAAATTTAGAGTACAGATTCCTTATTATGGGTAGCGAAAATTAGCGAACCTAATAGCGGATTTTAATTTAACCTCCTAAAGGTTACTCCCCTAGGTTCATGAAAATCAAAAAATAATTGCAGAAATTAAAAACAGAAAAAAACAAGACAAAATAAAAAACGGTTTTTTTTGGAAATATGTCGAAAACTTTGAGGTTAATGTAAAAGTCGTAGATTTTTACTAGACCTACAACTTTTATAAAGAATATTTTCAATTGGATGTCACAGCAAGCCAGAAATTGAAAAACACTATTTTGCAACGTTTTACATCCTCCCCATGAACGAATTAACCACTTCGTCCATGATCCCCCCATTCTTGGGGGAAGCTGAACAGAGTTGGCGTTTTACGGATATTTGTTCCTTATATACCTGCTAACGTTTTAAAGTCATAAAACTTAAGATTTTGATTTTTTTTTGAATGTCATTGTTTTAAAAAAATATTTCACGTACAGATTTTGCTAAGTTACTGTTTTATTATATGTATATTTCAGCCTCTGATCCCCCCAAACTTTAACTCTAGATCCGCGCCCAATGGCGGATTAACCATGTAGCAAGAGTAGCAATTGCTACGGGCCCTACGCAAAAGGAGGCCCCGCATATTAAAACCCGCTCATCTCTGCCTGAGGGCGATTTTTTTAGTGAAACGTGTTAAGACGTGGTATATATTTATTTGATGTCACAAAGACGTGAAACGTCACACCTTTTCCTACTAATAGACCAATCGGAATCCGCTTATTTTTAAGAGAAAAAATATATATTGAAAACCTGAAGTTTTATGATTTTAAAATGTTAGTAGGTATATAAGGAATTCAAATTTGTAAATGCCCCCTATAGCCAGCTACCCCCGAGAAATGCGGGACGCAAAGCGTTGAAAAATAGTTTTTTTTTTCAATTTCCGCTTTACTGTGACGTCCTATCGAAAAAATATATTTGTACAAAAGTTGTAGGTTTAGTAGAAATCTACAACTTTTATAACTAACACTTTTTACAATGATCTCAAAGTTTTCGAGATATTTGCAAAAAACTCGGTTTTTAACTTTTTCTTCTTTTTTTTTATTTTTAATTTCTAGATTAATCTTTTAAAGATTCTAGAATGATTTTTAGCCCCCGAAAACCCCACATGCCAAATTTCAGCAAAATCGTTAGAGCCGTTTCCGAGATCGCCGGTATAAATAAACAAAAATTGCTCGTTTAAAGGTATTAGAAAAAGGAATTTAGAAATATCTATTAAAAAAAATTGTGCATTATCGTCACTTTTTAACCGACTTCAAAAAAAAGAGGTTCTCAATTCGTCGGGGACTTTTTTTTATGTATGTTCCCCGATTACTCGACGATGGCTGGACCGATTTGTAAAATTCTTTTTTTGTTTGAAAGGGTATAGTTTCTAGTTGGTCCCATAGTCACCAAGTCACGATCTGATGATGGGATCCCAGGGAAATCGAAGGCAACTCTCAAATTTTATAGGCACTTATTACGTTTTTCATATATTTCCTAAAGCTGTTCAAGTATTTGCGTCTGATAATCATCATCTCCTGTGGTTGAGCTAATGATGGAAGGTACAACTCCTCAACGGTTAGGAGTTAAAAAAAAATCTTTCAATATTATACGTAATTATAGACCGATAGTTAAATTCTTTCAGGCTCTTATTAACCGACTTCAAAAAGGAGGAGGTTCTCAATTCGACTGTTTTTTTTTTCTTTTTATGTTTGTTACCTCAGAACTCCGTCATTTATTAACCAATTTGGACAATTTTTGAGTTGTTTGAAAGTGTATACTTCCAGATTGGTCCCATTTAAATTTAAAAAAAAATACCACCCCTAAGGGTGGAAAAATAGCTAATGATGGATTTAACCTACTTCTAATTGTTATATTGACTTGAAACTTTGCAAGTGTTTCTATTTCCGTTGATAGTACAGTGGTTCGGTATTGTTGACCTGATCTGATGGTAAGGCCTGAAGGTGGATAGGTGGAACTCTTCAACGGCTAATAGTAGATACTTTGAGTTTGGGTTTATTTTGTTTGATTTGACAAGCCTAACACCTTAGAATTCTTACTTTGCTACTACTGTCTACACTAAAAAGGGAAAAATAAAAACTTTTTAACAAAAAAATAAAAACCGACTTCAAACAAAAGCACTAAAAAGTAAAAAATAACAGATGGGTAGTTTTTATTTACTATACATACCTAATCAAATATTTTCGAAGTCGGTGTGCTTTGGCTAAGCCTACCTATTAAATACATACCTAATCAAATATTATTGAAATCGGTGCCAGCCCATACAAAGCAAAACACACCGACTTCGAAAATATTTGATTTGGTATGTATAGTAAATAAAAACTACCAATCAGTTATTTTTTACTTTTTAGTGCTTTTGTTTGAAGTCGGTTTTTATTTTTTTGTTAAAAAGTTTTTATCAATTGTTAGTTTCGATGGCAAATAAACGTATTGAGGCCTGAGATAATGAGTATTGAATTGTTTTTTTACCACTTTATACTTAAAAACCCATAGCAGATCAAGGGCTCTTCAAAAGAATTTCCTACGGGCCCTGCGCTTGCTTAATCCGGCACTGTCCGCGCCTGCCTGGTCCCCTGTGCTTGATTTTCCCTACACACTACACGAAGACTAAAAAAATCTGAATGTCCATTTTCATTTAGCGGACACTTTTTATTCTTGTTCAACAGATTGCACACTGCACAAAAAATCTACCAGATTTTTAAAATACCATATAGGTAGGCAAACGACTTATCCTCGATTCGCTTGGGTGCATCCCTAGGTACCTACGGGGATTTTGTTTACAATTTCATGGGTTTTATTTTTTTTGCACCGAACACTAATTATTTTTAAAAATAAAATTAGCCGAGTTTTAGCTGTTACCAGGGTTCGCAAGCGTTCGACAGAAGCGCGACCAGTTTAAGCTAAACGCTGTTTAATATGCTCAGCCATATAGATGTCTCAGGTTACATTGGCGTCTTTTCTGAAATTATCAATTTTTGACTTTGCTGTGTCCAAATAAACTTTAAATCATCATCGTTTTACAAACTACATATTATATAATTAACCAAAGTTTCAGCCAAATCAACTGAACAGTATTTTATAGCATTTTTGAAGTTATACTTCTCTTGGCGCGTTATGAAAAATGAATGATGAGAATGTTTTTTTTTTACGATACGACATATTTAGACTCCAGTATGAACTTAGTGGTTATTGACTACAGTGTAAAGTTAGTCATTATTGGCTACAATGTGAAGTTAGTCGTTAAATCTCCCTTTAGTATAGTGAGATGTCAATATTTAAGATATATATTCCGGTATTTCTATATACACAATACGTGTTTTACATCGATAAATATAAAATATTTTTATAAGCTTTTATTTAGTTTCACCTGACTCGGTGTCTGCCTGTAATCAAATCTTACAAGTTAAATTTGACCCACTTCCAATTGTCCGATTGAGCTGAAATATGGCACACACGTTTGACTCTCATGGCTGCATGATTTCCTAAATGCCGCCATTTTTAATCCAATACGATGGACGGACGTTACAAAATGGCGATTTTTTATTTCTAAAGTGACCCATATGATATGGGTATTAAATTAAAGGACTTGATGAGCGAAACTCAATAAGCAAAGTGATGCCATTATAAAATTTAATACGACGTACTGTTTATTTTGCACCTCCATGATACGGATATCAAATGAAAAGGTTTGCTGAGAAGAATACGAAAAAAAAAATAGGAAACATTAAAAAAAATTAATACATTTGAAAAAACAAGCTCACATTTAAATGCTTTAAAAAAACAAAGAAGTATAACTTTTTACCTTTAACGAATTGTCTCTAATTCGTTCATGCTCTTTACGTGCTTACATAAGTATACACAACTTTTTTCCAATAAATGTTTCCTGTGTTATTTTATTAAATTGATATACCTAACTTTTTTTATTTATGAACCGATTGAAATAAAACAAATACTAAATGTTAAGTTAAGCTTACCATAAAATACATTCGTGAAAACCGCATCCAAATCGGCTAAGCCGTTTCTGAGATTAGCGCGCACAAACGCACAGACAAACAGACAAAAAATTTTCTCAAATATCTCCCATGTACAGACAGAGATCAGTTACTATTTATTATATGTATCTATGGATATGAACATTGATTATTTTTCGTCACCTACGCTTGGCTCTTTCAAAACAATAATATGTCAAATACGAGCTCACAGGCCAGACTAGATTCGATAATATTCGTAAATCGTTGGCGTGGCAGCAAGTGGCTGGCGAGCGTGGAGCTCACCGGTCGCTTGCTGCTCCAGCGTATTGTATGAATGCAAGTTGACCGGGCGCGCAGCGCAAATTTTTTATCAGTTACACATAATATATTGTAAAGTAATTCGTTACACTCGTAAGTCGTAAACCCTGTCTCAAACATAACTTTATCGGCAACAGTAGGTACGTAGACATAGACGATCCAGGGGGGGGGGCAGCTGCCCCCCCCCTGCCCCTACCTGTGTACGCCCATGAATGTATACTATGTCCTTCCCAGGGTCTCAAACTATCTTCTTACCAAATTTCATTTAAATCGGTTCACTAGATATAGAGATTACCTTCTACGTCACAAATTCACAAACTTTATAATAATACTAGCGGACCCGACAGACGTTGTCCTGTCTACACGTCTTTAATTTGAAAATTTCAAACTTTTTTTAATATATTATTTTCTATTAAAAAAATTGTGAATCTAAACCATTCCCAGATCCCCTTGAACACACACAAAAAATTTCATCAAAATCGGTCTAGTCGTTTGAGAGAAGTTCAGTGACATACACACTCACAGAAGAATTATATATATAAAGATTAAGTATAAACATATAAACTTCCAACTACTTTTGTGCATATTATAATATAATAAAAAAAATTAGTAAATTTTAAGATGTTTTATATCTTCTTCAGGCAGAACAACGACTAGCGGCGCGTCGTGCTGCGCGGGCGGAGGCGCGCGAAATCCGCATGCGCGAGTTGGAACGACAGCAGCGCGAGCAAGAGGACCATGCTGATAAGGCGTATGATATGTACGGTAAAGAAAGTAAGTTTCATGAAATTAATTACTTTGCAGAATAAGCTTCATTGTATTTATTTTTTAATATTCTCTTGACCGGTACTATAGTACACGCAGACACAATTGCACTCTATTCATTTTTCTCCCAAAGTCCGATGGGACGTTACTTCGACACTCGCGGTGAGAGTTAAGGTGTAAAACCGCCAACTTTCCAACATTTACTGCTGAGTAAATCTTAACAGAATAATCAGTTTAGCTCGAACCCAGGAGGTCCGGATCTGCAGCCATATCTACATGCTAGGCACTAGAAATTACTTCCTACTACTACTACTAGAGAACCAAGCAAGTATTCGAAAGACATGAAGTCCACCAACCCGCACATGGCCAAGCGTGGTAGACTCTGGCTGATTCGCCTCGTATTAAAGCCCAGCAAGTGGGACGTTAAAAGGGGCTGAATACACAATATTAATTTAGAATGAATACAAAATATGTGAATACACTGTCCGTCTTTAAGCCGACACGGTACCAACTACAAGAAATATTCATTGTTTTTTCACCTACCGGCGGCGGCTTCTATATCATTTCCTTTGATTTGCATAATTACAAGATCTTAATCTTAGCTTGGTGAAAAAGTTTTATTGTATAATATAACAATTGTTTTAAACGCTTTCACTTTGCAGAGACGGTGGGAAGGCGGACAGGCAGTCGATTAGCCGTGTTGAGCCCCAGCGCGCTACACTCGCCGCGGCGCAGTTCAGAGGATTCTGATGATGTGCTCAGCATCAAGGACCTTAGGGTAAGATTATTTGAATATTTATATGTAAATGTACATTATATACTTAAATAATATTTTTATACTATTTGTATTTAATATAACACGTTTACGGTTTGCATTATTATATAAACTAGCGACTTTCCCTCGCTTCCCTCGAGTTTTATGAACGCATAGAGGACAAACATACGAACGTTCATTTTTATTTATGTAGAAGATTATTTTATTACATATAGCCTTTGTTATGGGTATTTCTAATTTGATAAGGAATACTTCTTTTTATTCTTCGAGGAATGCCTACTCTAAAATACAGTAAACAGTACAAACCCCACATATTTTGCGGTACCATCGTAATAGTCATTGGCAAATAAATTTCTTAATATAATTTTTAGTGGTTCAGGTCAGCTATGGCCTGATTCCCCTTGTCCTTGCCCGTGCCCAGCAGTGGGACGTTAAAGAGGGCTGAATATGATACATACATAAAATATATGTAATTTTTGTGTATTAATCATTTCTAGCATGAACTAAAAGAAGTGGAGGAGAAGTTCCGCAAAGCCATGATCCTCAACGCCCAGCTGGACAACGACAAAGCGGCGCTCGGCTACCAGCTCGAGTTGCTCAAGGACAGGATAGAAGAGTTGCAAGAGGAGTATGCGCAGTTACAGGTGACCATATATTAAAAATTTGGTATATTATAAAATAACTATTTATTATATCTGAATAGTAAAAAATATATTTTTATTATTGGTTTTTCAGTTTTGTTTATAGGCCGGAGAGCGAAACAATTTACTGTGTATTGCAATTGGTTCTTGAAAAATGTTATTTAGGGGTGTTGATGAATACGGATTTTCATTCTATTAGTTCAATTGAACCGTTTCTATTTATTTAACTTGGGAAATATTGTTAAGTATTTTATTAGATACAAATGTCCAGTTTGAGTGTGGTAGTAGTAGTACATATCTATACATTATAATAAAATTGTAACTAAGCCGAATCTGTACATTAGATATTTTTTGGAAAATCTTATTGAAATAAACATTATTATCGATACAGAGGCCGAAGTTTTTAGAATTTTTGTCTGTCTGTCTGTCTGTCTGTTACCGCATCACGGAAAAACCACTAGAGGGTCGATGTAATTTGGTATGATGATAGCTGGTTATCCGGGTCAACATAAAGGATACTTTTTACCGCGGGAAAATATCTCATTTCTGAGAAAAAATACAAAAACTGCAATATAAGAGTATACTAATATGTAAAACCTAAGAATTTGGTTTTCGTCATCTAAACGCGGGCGGAGCCGCGGACAATGCTAGTGTAATATAAATCTCCTAGTATCATACCAAACTTTTTTATTATAGTTTTTTTTTAAGTCATTAGTCTAAAGAAAACCATAAATTGATTTGCAATGCATATTAAAATTGTCAATTAATCCATACTAATATTATAAAAATGAAGGTGTGTTTGTTTTGTCCTATTAGTTTGTTTGTCTTCTTTTGGGGCTCTCCAATACAATTAAATAAATAGGTGTATTAGCATTTTTCGATATTCATCTCATACGGAGATAAAATATGGGATGAAAATTTGTACGAAACCTACCTTTTTTAGAGTATTTTTTGGGCGTTTTAGCGAAAGCGAAGCCGCGGGTTCTGCTAGTAATAAATAAACAACAATATGTTTGTATCGACAGCGCGAGCACAAAGAGAAGTGTTCAACGCACGAGCGGCTGAAGCGCGAGCACGCGTCGCTGGAGCGCGAGGTGGGCGTGGCGCGGGACGCCGTGCGCGCGCGCGACGCGGCGGCGGCGGCGGCCGGCCGCGCCTTCGTGGAGGCGGCGGCGGCGCCAGACGCGCCCGCTGGCGCCGCCTGCGGCCGCGTGCCGCCGCTCGCGCTCGTCACGCACGAGAGCGAGCGCCTGCTCGACGACGCGGGCGAGGGCACGCTGGGTGGGTACACTGGATATTGTACTTATACGTATATGATGTGTGTGTGTGTGTGTGTGTGTATGTTGGATTCGGATGAAATTTAGTATTTATATAGGTACATAAATTACTAGCGATTCACCCTCACTAGTTACTTAAAAAATGGGGGGTGGGGGTAGGAGGATGAATAATACTTTACGACCTATTCTCATACCAAATATAAAAAAAAAACATTAGAATTGGTCGAGCCGTTTGAGAGGAGTGCGACCACAAACATCTTGACACGAGATATTTATATATTAGAAATATCACAGACAGACTAAGATTTAGTATAGATGCAGGGGTGTTGTAGTGTGCGCGCTAGCGATTCTGCAACGTCATATTGCATTGCGGCGACAAATACCCTGTACTTCGACAGCCGGCAGGTTCCCCATGATGGGTTTCCTCAGCAAAAACAAAAAAAAACGTGTTTGTGTACTGTATGTACGTACGTAAGAAGATATACTTGTTTGCCGTAACAGAACAAAAATAGATAAAGATTTCATCCCGTATTCACAACTCTGTGTTTGTAAAAGGCACGCAGCTAACTTCATCATGTTGCTTTTTGGCTGTCATCATACAAATTTTATTCTTATAATTTTTACCAAATCTACCAAAACAAGTACATATAATTTCAAAAAGGATATGGAATAGGTGAATTTTGTTTAAGTATGTAGGGCACCCTGCAGCACGATGGACAGATGACCTAAGAAAAGTGGCAGGCAGTGGATGGATGCGGGCTGCCCAGGACCGGGATGGTTGGCACTCATTGGGGGAGGCCTTTGTTCAGTAGTGGACGGCGATAGACTGATTGATTGATTGATTGATGTGTTTATACGTGTCGTTGCAGACGTGCGGCTGGAGCGGCTGGCGGGCGCGAAGGCGGCGCTCGAGGGGGAGGTGCGCAAGCTGAAGCTGCAGCTGAACGAGGAGCGCGCCGCGCGGCACAACGGCGTGGCGCACCTGCACCAGGACGTCGAGGCCGAGCGTTAGTGGCATACTTTATAGATTGTAATATTGTTATTTATATATTAAACCGCGTTCAAATTTCCAATCGCTACCAAACTTTACAGGATTACTCGCTGGCCTAATCTAAAGTTTTTTTGAAAATTTCATTAAAAAGGTTCCTGTCGTTTTGAAGTCAATAAGGACATACACTCGTCGATTATTTATATATGTTTATTAATTTTGCCATATAGACCGCTTACTTTCTTTAAAGGATAAAGAAAACGTTATATATTATGCACTAGTTAATTAATAAAAAAATAAAATGTAATATAAATAAGTATATTATTTTATATTAACCGTAAGTTTTATGCGTAGTGGAGACGCTCCGCAAGTCGGCGTCGGAGGCGAAGGCGCGGGCGGCGCGCGCGGAGGCGGAGGCGGCGCTGCAGGCGGCGGCGGCGGCGCGCCTGGAGGCGCAGGTGGCGCGGCTGCGCGCGCGGCAGGACCACCAGGACGAGCACGAGGAGGCGCTCAAGCAGGAGCGCCGCCGGCTGCAGCGGGAGGTATATACACTCACGCCCACTCCACTAGTCATATTCTCTTAAGACCTTTTGTGTAGTTCGACAGCTCAATCCGCGATGGATTGTGACGTTTATGTGTTACTTCTTCTAATTGAAACGGTTGGATGGATTTGGATAAAATTTACTATACAGATGTGCCGTCAGACAGTGGTAGCTCAGTGGTAACGCGCTCGCTTGGGAAACCGAGTGAAGCGGGTTCTAATCCCGGCTCTCGCACCCCTGATATTTTCATGTGCGAATCATTTTTAACATGATTACCATTTGTCTTACGGTGAACGAAAAATAGTGAGGAAACCTGCATGTCTGAGAGAACCTAGCAAGTTTTCGAAAGACACATGATGTCCGCCCGCACTTGGCCAGCGTGGTGGACTATGGCCTGATCCCTCTCGTACTGAAAGGAGGCCTTAAACTATATGAAGTGTGTTCGCGAATTTAGTTGTTGAATTATGAAGCTCTTACGGAATAACAGAAGAAAGCAGAATTGATGCCATTTTGTGATTATCAACTATTACTGATTATAGCGTTTAATGGTCAATGTTTGATGATTTGTTGATCTGCGTTTGTCTATGTGTTAGAAAAACACAGTATAATATTGTGCCACAAAGCTTAATAGAAAACTGTTTTTTTTTTCACAAAATAAAGATATCAAGAACTATGATATATATAGGTTTTTGTTATTTTTATTTTGAGGTAGGAAATAAAAAAGTCTTACTGGCGATATTTCTAGTTGCATTTAGTATCAACCTTAGATGCACCGGATAAACAGCGCGCTATCAGCGCCGCCAGTGGTGAATAATCTAACTATTTAAATACATAATCAATGCTACAGTTTTTGACCTTGACATTAAATACCAGTGTCGAATCATTAAACAATTTCTCTTTATTGGCTTAAACAAATCATGACAATTATGGTTAACATATAGAGTAATATTTTATGTATGAATTACTTCACACAATTCTAATATCTGCACAATGCACAGCACATCATTGATAGATATATATTGATATACATATAGGTAAAGCACAAATTTTATTGCTTTTTGGAAGAGTGTAGGATTTGACAGTCAAGACTCAATCATCTATTGGACATTCGTTGTGCATTCGCCGAATTCCTACATATACAACTGTACAATTTGTATGTATAGGACTACCTGAGACATTAAGTATTCTAACTTTTCATGAACTATATAAAACATCAAGAGATTCAATGTAGTAAATGGCAAATATGAAAAGCGAGAGGTGTGACGGTCCCTAAGTGCGACTATAATTTACCCTTTATGGAAATCGAACTTGCGTTCTAAATCAGTCTACAATACTAGCACGGTAATATTACATACAGTATTCCATCTTCATACAAACGGTCGGAAATCGAGTTATACCTACACACCTCGAGTTCGGTATATACTTACTTGGTAGACAACCATCCGGGGCTGCCAGATCGTATAATTGGATACGATAATTGTATAAGGTGGTTGTTATGTTATACAACTTTTATAATTTGATACAAAAATAAACATTTTATTCCTCCCGTAACTTCGCTAATGTCAAACAAAAAAGTATCGAGACTTCGTATGTTTTAAAAATAAAAATTAATTACATAATTAAATAAAAAATAAAAAAAAATAATTAAACTTTTTATCCGAATGTGGATTCTTTATACTATTAAATTTAACTATAAAGCTTTTCGTACGCTCAGTCGATTCGCAAATATTTTTAAATCTCAAATTTATAAGGGTCACATACCACTCTTATAAATTTGAGATTTTTTAATTAAATCTACTAATATTATTTTTTAAATAAAATATATAATATTTGAAATCACAAAACTAGAAAGAAACTCAAGTAGGTAGATGAAATTAAAATACTGGCCGGCGGGCACTCGGGCAGCCCTGTCGCGTGGGTACGTGCCGCTCGGCTGTAGGTAATTATTTCAAGGACAGGCCCGAGTTGGAATACTGTATGCATTACATTACCGTGATACTAGTTAGATACGATGTCATTGTACCTAACTGTTGATAATGAGTTTTATTTTAAATGTATATATTATATATTGTAATTGTTTTCAGGATGTGGTCGATTTTTGGGCCGTTATTAATAATGGTAGTTGACGGTATATTTATTTTTATGTATATCCAGAGTGACCCTTCTGTGACTTGTTAGTGTCTTAACCAAAAAACTGTCCTTGTCTAAGTAACAACACCATGTATAAAGTACACCTTTATCTAATATAGGAATTAAAAAATAATGTCTAACAATATTATTTATTTATTTTAAAAAATGTGATGTTTTTGTTTAATGTAAATAAATAATAGCTTATTAATTATAAAAGACAGTAAATAATATGAGTATACAAACTCTATATTATATGTATGTGTTATTATTACAAATGAGTACACTTAAGTGCAAGAAAAGCTAACATAACTAGTTCTATATAGATAATAAATGTATTTATGAGATACATCAGATTTTTTGTAAAAAAAAAAACACTTGAAATCGGCGCATAACTAATTAATCATTATTTCATATTCAGATTTTTTTTAAAATAGCTTTTTAATTTTTACTATTCCAGGCGAGAGAAGCGCTAAATCGAGTGGAAGAATTAGAAACCGAAAATAGCCATCTTACAAAACGTCTAGACAAATTGAAAAATGCCAAGTCCGCGCTATTAAAGGACCTGTGACACGACTGACTACAATCAACGGAGACCCCATCACGAGAACGCGATCAAAACCGTGCCTAGATAGTGTATTGAATGGAGTACGGAACGTAGATATCGAATGTGCTAGATTTTTTTAAAAGCTACGCGAATTTTTTTTACACTTAGGCTGTACGACTTAATATCATGTGCGTTATTTTGTGACGTCAATAAGTGGATATGCCCTAAAATGGAGATCTCACAATGGATGTTCTATTACGGGGCATGTCCATATTTAGCGAAAATGAAGGCTGTATGGGAGAGGTCAAGGTTCTATATATAGCTGTGTTATGTCAAAATGTAAATTGACAGATAATAATTGCTAACTTTGTATTAAAATTTTGTACATTTTGTCTATGGCGTTTTAACTTTTTTATTGTATGATTTTAGTATTTTGTATATTCTTTACTTAGTTTTATTGAATTGCATTTGTTCATCGGCCTTTAATCGAGACGTAAACGTCTTCATGACTTCACTATACAACTGTATTGGAATTAATTAATGTTAAAGTTTAATCTTTTATCATTTTTATGAGTTAATTAAATATCATCACAGACATCTTTGTTCATAAAATTTTCTGTAAAATATAGTTATAATGATTTGTAAAAGATGTGCATTATATTTAAAATATGTAATTATTTATTTTTTACGTGTAATAATTTGTATTTGTATAGGTTCTGAATAATATAATTTTAACTTACTTGCCCAAGCTTCGCTTTTACTAATCGGTAATTGTTCATTCTTATAACTTGCCAACATGAAATTGTATTAATTATGTGAAACTTTTTTAAAATTTATACATTAAGCAAGGAATAAAATTATCTGATGTAGTTTTCTTTTTTTAATTTTTACACCAAATAATAATATTTCATGATGTTTTGATTGTGTTGGGTACACAATAAATTAATGTATGTCCCAATTTTTTGTAATTATTTAAAAAAAATCATAAATAGTTGATTTTTTTTCATATTCTTTGCAAATACAGCAATGAAAATAATCCGAATGTTGAATAATTATTTTTATTGCTATCATTTGTTTAGTCATGTTTTATATGTTTCTAGTTAAACTTGCCAAAAGTTTCTTGGTCTAGAATTTGAATGTTTTCAAGGAATGTTGTCAATAATTAAAAGTATGAATTTAAAGTTATTGCTCAAAATTACACCACGCTATGTGATAGACGAATGAACGTACACGTCCAGTGACGGCCCCCGGTATAGTATATATCTGGAGAGTCGTCTTATTGTGCAGTAATGTGTGTTTTGTCTAGAGTTACCACGTAATTAACCGGCTAACGGCTTCGACACTTATTCTATTTTGTATGAAATTAAATAAATATTATTAAATATTGTAAAATTTTACTTATTTTTCAAGAATTAAAAAGTTCTTTTAAACTATCGATTGTCTTGCAGTAAGAATTTTGCTTTAATTGTAACATCGTATATTAGAAGAAATCTGTAATTATTAGAAATATGATATGCAGCAATCATAGTTGTTTAGAACTTAGTTTAGTCACTAAACAGTGCCATGGCGCACCAAAATGTATTATAGTGTAGATGGTGTAGTTAGTGTATGTAGGTCACAGCGATGCGGGGGAGGCGTCTGTAGTTGCTATATTAAATAGTTTACGTCACCTGCAGGTTCGGTGATGCCTGTTATTAACGTTGATTTTATTAGTCAGTGCTAGAATAAATTAAAAAGTTTTTTTAAATGATATTACATTTTTGTTCTTAGTTGATTAATGAAATAATATTTTAAATAAAACAATCTTTTCGGATTTTTTCGCGAATTTATTTAGATTTCCCTATTTGTTACAGTACAAGTATATAAGGACCATTGAATCTTTAGTGGTTAGTCTCTCCGGTGATCATGATTGCTATAAAGCATTCGTAACGTCGGGAACCAAAAAAGATAGTTTTTTTTTAAATCCAAAATGGCAAATGTTCGCGTAAATCTAAGAAAGTATTAGAGTAGTTTTTTTTTATTTGGTTCAATATCCTCTTGCACTGACTACTGAATTCATTTCAAACATTTTAACTATCAGATATTTATTAGTATTATGACACAGATTATCTGTTATTTGAAATATTAAAAAAAATCTTTTATTGTATTACAATATTATAATAGCAAATGATGTGTAATGTGTAACTAGAATGGGATTCCTGAATTGCATATATTAATAATCCAATAAGGTTTTGTCTGTACATCAATCAATAGTAACATTACAGTAAATAATTTTGTCGAATGGCGGGTAATAGTTATGGCGCCGCAATCGTATAACTGATTCAAGTCCTCGTAAGAAAGAAAAAGGTTCAGCTTTTGTATTTTATCGGACAATTTTCAGTCAACGCAGTTGTAAGGTTGTGGCGTAGTGTCTGTGTGGAGAGTTTGTATGAAGTGAGTAGAGTAAGTAGGTTTTATCATTTTGTAAGTATGGTGTATGTATTTTGGTGCTGCATTACTAATTTATTTCTTTTTTTTTAATAAGAATGACACTTTTTATAAGAAGCGAAACTGACTTAAAGATGTATAAATTTGATAATTTGAATAAATTTCGCCCTCGTATATGCGATTTGTTTTATTTCAAATCCATTTATACTCCTGAGATTTGTTTCAAAATCGAAAAACTAACATTTAAAACTCCACACAATGATGTCAATGTAATATATAAAAATAAGAAAATCTATTGAAGAAAATTATCGAAAAAATAGCAGGTACTGAATATAATATATATAAGGTAAGGGAATGTATAATTTTGGGTAATGGAGTAAAAAAAAGAACTTAATTAACCATATTATCAAAATCTTTAATTTATAGTCTGCGGTAGTATTTACAGTGAAATACTATTCATAATGTTAAATAAAAACAGAAAGGCAAATACATAGAAAAAGAAAACTGCATCACCAACAGATTTCCTAAATGAGAGATCACTAAACATAAAAAAAGCTTAAAATACCAAAAAATTATAACAAAATAAATAATATCTAACTTTGAAGCATGGAAATTTTACTATGTACAGAGCTTATGTTTTATATTTAAAAGTAAAGGACAAGTCTTTAAATGAAACATCACATGGAAATAAATACAAAAAAATATTGTGAACGAGCGAGTGATAGAGTAAATTTTAGTTATACAGGCATTGGACTATTATAGAGCCTAGACAATGATAGGTAATTAAAAAAAGGAAACTGCCAACAAAAGTGAAAACTTAAAACTATAAACAAACAGTTGTTACTTTTGGATATTCAAATTAATTGAAATCTTGAATTAAAATTTGTAAATTAAAACAGTTTAGATTTATCTGGTTTTGACATCTATCGGCACTCTCGAGTGTTAGAGTTAACACGTCACGTGACCATGTCGATGACGACTTACATGAATTTAGTCCCCATCCAAAAATCTGCCTATAGAAAAATGTAATTACTTCGCTTAATACATATTGACCGATTGTGTCATATTCCCACTGGAGTTTGAGAGTAAATGGAATACAAAGTGCACTCTATCTCCTGCGAGGTTTAGCCTCAGTGAGATTGGCCTCTGTTGACAAAATCAGTCAGAAGCACTATAATCAGTGTAAATGATAAAAAATAACATTCGTTATCTCTAAGGTAAGAATAAGTGACAGTAGAAAATTTAGTAATACGTATGAAAACTTTATACTATATTTTTTAATTTACATTGTCTAATTATATAATACACTTTTTTATACTATATCTATATATATAAAACAAAGTCGTGTTAGTTACACCAATTATAACTCAAGAACGGCTTGACCAATTTTTATGATATTTGATTTTTTGGATTTCTCTTAGTCCGGAATAGGATAAGTATTAAGACATCAGAAAAATTAACGAAAAAAGAATTTAAATTTATATGGCTAATGCTGGCTAATAACTATTTATATCTATTTAGATCCCTAGGAAGCTACACCCTGCCGAAGCTCTTTAACTCCACCTTAACATTAACCACAGAGGTAAAATACCTTGGAATTACCTTAGATAGCAAACTAAATTGGTCTAAACACCTAGACAATTTACTAAACAAAGCCAGTATCACCTTCTGGCAATGCCGAAGGATGATAGGAAAAAATGGGGCCTCAATCCCAAAATAACTCTATGGCTATATACATCGGTAATACGACCTATGATCAGCTATGGTGCCTTAGTGTGGTGGCGTAGAACACTTTTGACCACAGCACAAACCAAGCTGCAAAGCTGGCAAAGGCTGGTATGCATGGCAGTGACGCGCTGCATGAGAACAACACCAACCGCAGTTCTCGAAGCCATGCTAAACCTTTTACCGCTTCACTTGTTTATACAACAAGAGGCTGCGACTACCGCGATAAGACTAGATGGTCAAAAACTGCTAAGGAAAACAGGCACTCCACACACAAAAATCCTAATGGACGTAGCCAAAGACATTCCTCTCATGGGAGCACCCAATGATGGAATACAAATAAAATACATTTTTGACAAAAAATATAAAATATAGCTGTAGGAAGATACATGTGAAGGTCGCGACAGTAAGGACCTAAGAATCTACACCGACGGCTCGAAAACCAAATCGGGGACTGGCTGTGGCATTTTCTCCGATGATCTAAACATTAAAACTTCAATACCTCTAGGTACCTACAACACGGTGTTTCAAGCTGAAAGTCTAGGTATCCTTGAGGCAGCTAGAACAATTGCGACAAAGAAGGTGAAAGACTGCTCCATCCGCATATTATCAGACAGCATGTCAGCACTACAGGCATTAAATAGTAATTCTACCACATCAGGTATGATCTATGAATGTCATAAGGCCTTGACACAGGTAAGTGACCGGAATGAGATCACCTTACAATGGATCAAAGGCCACAGTAACTCGTGGGGGAACGATAAGGCAGATGAGCTAGCAAGAAGGGGTTCGGACATGACGGCGTTAGGACCAGAGCCCATCGTCTCGTTACCTTCTTGCTGGCTCAAAGGCTAAATTCGACAACGAACTAAACGCCAACACAACAATGTATGGCGTGAAGTTCTAGACTGCAGACAGGCGAAAGAATCGCTTCCAAACATTGATGTCAAAATGTCGAACCGTATCATCAAACTTAACAGACCTCAACTCAGGCAAATAACCGCGGCCTTAACCGGCCACGGACCATATAATAAACATCTATTTAATATAGGTATAACTGACAGTCCACTTTGCAGAGCATGCATGGGGGCAGATGAAACGGCTGCACATGTGATCTTGTATTGTCCAGGTGTAGCGGCGTACCGGGCTCAACATCTTGGCACCCCTGGGTCACTCCCGGAAATTTTCGGCAAGACAAAGAGGTTGCTGAACTTCCTGGAGGAACTGGGGTGGCAAGAGTAACAAGAAGTTAAATTCCCACACACGCAAAATAGGCGCATAGTCGTCGAGTTGCGGAAAACAGCCCGAACATACCATACCATCTATTTAGATCGTACCTAGCGACGAACCTGAGCAAAGCGAGGGTGAGCCACTAGTAAGAAATAAATCCAATGACTATTAATAAATGTGCAGTATTGATTTTATACAAGAAATAAAAGGAAACACATTGACTTTAACAAACTCAAGTTATCTACATACATTAGAAGTTATCATTTTATATATTTAATGTGCCTGATTTTTTAATAAATTTACTTTGGATCTTACTTTTGACTGTGTTCTTTTATTTGATTATAAAAAATGAAAACATGAATTTTATATTTGATTGACCTTTATCCTGTAAAAAAAATCTATTTTACCATTAGCAGGCATTGAAACGGTTTGCAGAGTGAATAGATCAATTATAATGGCTTTTATAATATAAAATAATAACTATAATAATATATTTCTTTGTCTAAAGCTGGCTCTACAGAAACTACTGTTTTATATCTATTGCCTGCAGTAGATATAGGTACTGAAATAATTTTAAAAAAGTTCTTCAATTGTTTTTTTTAATTTGGAATGTTGATATATATACATTTTTTAATTTAACACCTCCTTTAAATTAATTAAAATTCTAAGAAATCTATTCTTAACTGACAGGCCAGCGTGTCCGCGGTCTTGGAGGGATTCATAATTAATAAAAAACTAACATTATGATTTAGGTGATGCATAAATATAAAAAAACCTTAATACTCTTAAAATATGTATAATCAATTAAAATATTTTATGTAGATCCAGCTGAAGGTTTATTACTTATATATAGTAAAGAATTAAAAAAAAAAAAAGAATTCTATGTTATATTCTTTAACTATTATATTATTAAAGACATGAGTTATATTTAACAAAACAATTTATTAATTAAACTAACTTTACTATCTTTGTTGACCAAGTTTGGACTGTGGTCAGTAGGTGCAAAAGAGGAGCAGTTGAATATTTTGTAAACAATTAACATATTTAATTATATGTATTTGTCATTTATTGAAAAAATATTAAGCGGTATTCTTATTAATACTTCAATTTTTTGTTAATGGCTTTGAAAGAACACCATTTGCGCATGAGGAACTTAGCCAATGATGTGGAGAATGATGAACACCACATTTTTTGGCTTATATCTTTATAACAGATAATTTCATAAAAGTATTGGGCCTGTCTGTCATATAAGTAATACTATTTCAGTGACATGGATAGAAACAACAGAACTGTTTTAAACACTAATTCAAAAGTTTACTTTTATAAAAAACATTCATTTAATTTACTTACATAATAATCAAAAGCTCCTTAATGAATAACATGTTTCACTTAACATCTATCCTTATCTATGGTATTGGATGCTGGTTGGGTGTGAGACCTCCATGCTCCGGACTGTGTTTTTGTTTTTTCCTCTTTTTCTCCTTTTTTCTCTTTTTGCGCTCTTTATCATCGTCATGCCTTTTTTGCTTTTTATGTTTCTTTTCATATGTATCAGGATTTGACGAGTCTATAAGTTGACATAATAATAAAATTATTCTTAATATTAAACATAATATAAATAAAAAAATAGAAATATTTTTAAAAAATGGAAAGGGGTCTACATATATGGGTTTATGGAAAGTCAATAATAAGTAGCCACATATCTTTTAACTAAGCAGTATACACTAATTATAACTTAATGAGATATTACAAAATTCGTTTCATTTGATAATTATATCAAATTAATTATATGAAATCAATAAGCTTCTCAAGTCAAGTCTAGCTAATCATTTCATCTTTGTTATTATAGATTTTAAGATAATTTAAAACAACAAAGATAGCAGGTAAACAGAGGTGTTTTCACATTTATTTGAAAATAATAAATCAAATTACTGTCCCACATACACCTACCTTGTAAAGGTGTATCTTGTCCTGGAGGTGCACCATCTTTATGCTTATGTTTCTTATGTTTGCTTTTATGTCTTTTTGGTGGTGTAGCACTCACATAGCGATACTGTTCAGGTAGGGGTCCAGGATGAAGTCTGAAGCCAGCTAATTGTGCACTAGTCAAAGGTAGCAGTTCTTTACCTCCTATTGGTCTCTTAGCTATCACTGAACCTAAAGTACTATTATCTTCCTGTCCTGGGCCATCAAGGATACCAGGGAGATTTGGAAGAAAGGATGACAGAGATTCCTTTAATTTTTTACCATTAAATTTACTATATGAATGTTCTAATCCATAATACGCCATTAAATTTGTAGCTCCTGTGAGTTCACATTCTCCTAAAATAATATAAGTGCTATAAAAATAGATAAAATATATTTTTTAAATACTTTAAGTGACTTCAGTTTTACCTGGAGGTTCTTTCATCAAATAGAAAGGCCCACTATGCACAATAGAGGGATTCTTGCCCAGCGATATGGTCGTTTTGAGGGTGCCAGAAGAATCTTGACGAGAAACTACTGGTGACCTCGCTCCTCGAGGCGAGGATTTAGGTGAATAGGGCTCTACCTTTCTAAACTGATCAGACATCATCTTGCATCCGCATTGTCTATAAAAAGGAATATAAAAAAGAAATTTTTCTAAACAAAACTATAAAAACTAAAACGAAGACTCTCTTCTCTTCCCTTTCGAAATCTTTAATCTTTTGATCACAGTTCACACAGATAAATAAAATTTGATATCTTTTATGTTATACTCACATAGACTATATATTATATTGATCAATATAAACAACTATATTTTTATCAATTAAAATATTCAAACTTAAATTAATGCTATTTCTTAATAACTAAAATTAAGTTATATTTTTCTAAAAGAATTTTATTAATTAATGTTGTTTGGAAATATCGGTTTATCTATGGTAAAAACCACGTGTTTGCGAGGAAAAGCTCCTGGTGACATCACTTAAATAAAAAAGTGTAAAGAAGAAAAAAAATTGTCTATGGTTCATGAATTAGCTTCTCGTAACGCGCTACGATTTTCGATTGTGTGTTTGGAAATAAACAGTTCGGCGAGTGTAATTTATGTTATTTTTAGTTATATGAGTGGTTTGAACCCTGAAAAATGTTTATGTTTAGTGAAATTTGTGGAACAAGAGAAGTGCAAAGCTTCTGATAACACCGATCCTCGCTCATTGAAGTGACGCCATTTTACGGGAATGACCAGCCCGCGGCTGCCTCTTATTAGTTCTGATGTAAGGAGTGTTCTATACAAACGGATGCATGGAAACAAATCTCTCATATTGTACTCGTACTGGACGTACGACTTCAGAGGTATAGTCAATATTGCAATTTGTTATTGTCGCTATCGTAATTCGAATCGGTTTTGATTTCCTCTTGTTTGAATGTCTTTTGTTTCTTGTTAGTCAAACTGAACACGTGTTTTATTTTTTCAGAAAACTATGGAAGATGGTAATATTGTCAACACTAAAGACGATAAAATCGCTTCAGCATCTTTGGCAAATTTGTATAGTGATCGATCTTGTAAATTGGCGACAAATGGACACGATTTTGCTGGCGAACCGTCTAGTCCCCCTGACAAGCCCTTCGAGCCGCGACGTCACAGCGTTGACACATTGCAGGAAGATAAGTTTCGGAAACGAATTAACCCACTCAGAATACATCTGGGTAAAAGACCCTTTGTGGATAATTCAGTATCATACAATAGTGCGTCAAAAAAACGGAAACCATTTGTGACTAAACCTAGTGATATCAGTTTACCCAAAACAAATGCTCCCCGAGTACCTAAGTTTGTACCGAAACGTGTAGACCATAGTCAGTTTCATAATGTTTCAACACACTTGGATAGTTCACTTGATAATGAAGCAGACAAACCTGTGCCTCGACTTGTGCCTAAAAGCCAGGTACTGCAGTTCAAAAAAGGTAAAGTGGAAAAAGGAGCCCAGTTGAAAGAGTACGCTCAGAGTTTGGGATTACAACCAATGGTTAAGTTTAAATGTAGGAAGTGTTGTTCAATGTCTTTTAAAACTCTGGCAATGTTAAAAGAACATCAACTTGTTTGTAGAGCACAAGCAAAAGAGCCAGCTTTGAGCCCTGAGGCTGCACCTAACACAGAATGTAGTACAGGGGGTCCTTCCCGAGTCACCCGCAAAGTGTACCTGTGTTCCGCTTGTGGCACATATTATGAAAATTGGAATCTCTTTCTGCATATGAGAGAAGTACACAATAGACATATTTGTCTGTTTTGTTTGGGAATGTTCTCCAAGGCCGAGAAATTATCTTCACATTTAACTAACAAACATCACGTGCAAGAGTTTAATTATGACAGTAAAGAAGACTTCTGTAAAGTGTATAATGGAACTTTTTATTTGATGTGCTGTGCCTGTGATGAAATATGTAGTGAAAAAGATGACTTTTTTAACCATGATTGTAATAATGTAAAGCCAAAACCTGTACCCGTACTCATCAGTAAAAATGCACTGAAGTCTAATAATGCAAAATTTATTAAAAATGGTAATGAAACTGCTATTAATGGACCTGCAACGGTTAATAAGGAATCTATAAAACCCACAGCGGATAAAAGAGAGTTAAGTGAATATAAGCCTGAGACAATAACATCACAGTCTCATAAACATGAGATTGTAAGTAGCAGTGAAGTTGTAAATAGTGACACTAGTGTTAGTTCTGAAAGTTTGGCATCTACTAGCAAAGATACAAGTAGCAACTTTGATTCTACACTGTTGACGGAAAGTCCAAACAGAAAAATTCATTTAAGTTCTGCTGACAGTTCAACACAAATTTCAAATACAAATACAGCGCATGTCCCTAATGGAAATGAACAATTAGAACAATCTGATGAAAGTGACACTCCAGACTTAGTTAGTAATAGAGAACCGACACCTGATTATACACCAGTAAAGCCTAAGGAGCCGACACCACCGCCTCCAGAAAAAGATAAAGAATGTGGTATTAAATTAAAATTAAGTTTGAATAATGCAAATTCTCCTGTTATTATTAACTCAACTGTTGATCCCTCGATTGGTCAACAATATGCTCATAAACCGCCATCACGCAATAGAAGACCTCCAAAACGATATGAAAAGGACAAACTCCCTGATGTTATTACTACAACCCCTGTAAAACCCCCTTCAATAAAAATGACTATATGTGATAAAGCTGACAGTCCTTTTGTGAAAACAACTATTATTGAAAACAACAAAGAGACTACGGTTAAAACACTTGTAAATAATAACATTGAAACAGTTAATAAAACATCTGAAATCAAACCAGAAAACACTATAAAATCCACTATATATGATAACAAATTAGAAGATATTAATACTTTAAATAGGGTACCAAAATTAACTGTTAGAGTTCCTAAGGAATTTTTGGATAAAAATTCATCTAGTGAATACTCTTCCGATAGTGATTCTGGAGAGAAGTTAACCGTTGATACTGATAAAACACATACTGAGGAACCAGAATATGAAGAAAAAAAACATGAGACAATGGATATTTCTCCCCCTATTGTGCCCCAAGTTGAAAAGGAGAATGAGGTAGAACAAAAAGGTCAACCAGATTCAGAACCTTTAACAGAAGAAAAAGTACAAATAAAAGATGAAATCTCGCTTAATGCTGAACCAAAAGCAGAACCCCTGGACCAGAATTCCAATGAAGATATCAATGTTGAAGAGGCTGTTGATCCTGTTGTGACTGATGATATTCCTGTAACAGAATTAACATTAGATAGGCCTATTGACAGATATCCAATGAAAGATTTATTAAAGGTTTTCCTCGCTTCAACAGTTTTCAACTGTATTTATTGCAATCATGTTCGTAAGATCGCAGTAGATTGCGAGCAGCTGGCCCTTCATATGGTGGCACAACACAGGTTTTCGGCTACAGTTGACAGTATTACAGCCGAGGAGTTGATGCCAGAGACAATAACATCTAAAGTGAAGGCAGGAGCTGAAGAGCTTCGTTCTATTTATATTAATTTAGACTCCTATGATAGTGTAGACAAGTGTGATACAGTTCAGTTTAATCCAATTTTCGAATGTTTTCAGTGTTATTTTAAAACTGCTGTTCATAAAGATCTCTATTTGCATAACAGAAAAATGCACCAGAAAACTATATTACTGTGTGTAATGTGCAAGAACAATTTTTATAGTTATAGTGAATTATTATGTCATTTATGTCCAGGTACATATGATTCTGAATATGTAATTAAGTTTAGATGCTGTTTTTGTAATGTAGACAATATTTCTTCATCATTTAGGTTAATGGTACATCTTCGAAAGATACACCACACTTGTGACGTTTGTTTAGAACTTTGCCAAAGTCAAGCACGCTTGTCCAATCATGTGTGGAAACACAAGCTGCACCATTTATGCTATCGTTGTGGGATAGCTTATAGGAACAAACCAGATATTACGAACCATTTGTTTTGGAAGCATGGCACAGAAAGTGTCCTATGTAAAAAATGTCTACAAAAAAAATGGCCGCATGTTTATCATTTCTGTACTCCACCAGCAGTGTTTGTTTGCGAGGAATGCAACTTGCAATTCACGAGAGCTGTTAGTTTAAAAGTTCATAAGCGATTTCACTCCGAAGAATTCCCTCATGCGTGTACTGAAGAAGGATGCACAGAAAAATTTGTATCAAAAAAACTTCTTAACAAGCACTTAGAAGAACATAGGAAAAAACTTATTACAGAAAATTTAGATGAAGAGAAACCAGCTATTTCAAATGAATCAATACCAGATAGTTCAAAAGAACCAATACCGATTATTGATCTTGTCGATGATAAAGTAAAAGAAGGAGCGGGTACTCCTGAGTGCAAGGCTGAGGCTGGAACTGAGCAATTGTCTAAAAGAAGTAAAAAGAAGAAAATGAAAGATAAAGATGCCTTGCTTCTAGATGTTAATTTACCAGCGTTAAATTTATCTGAGAGTGATAGTAGCGACGAATCAGATAGTGGAATTTCGCAACCGAGTAAAGATGAAAAATCTCAAGATAAACCTGATACTGCGCAAGCAGATAATTCTACATCCAATGTTGAGAAGGATTCCAAAATTACAGATATTGAAATGCCGCTAAGTAAAATAGAAGAAAAAACAGATTTAATAGAAGAAGATAAACCGAGTGAACAAAAAATTTTAGAAATATGGGATAATTTTAATAAATATCAGGCTAAGGTTGAAAAACAAAAAGAAAAAACGCCACCCTTGGTACCTATTCGAAAACATGTATGTGAATCAGATCACGATTATTGTCTTATACCAACTGAGGTAAATGGAGATGAGGATATTTTTAGTTCTGAAAAAAAGAAAAATAAAAAATCTCCTAAGAAAAAGCACGGAAATCTATCAGTATCTTCTAGCAGTAGCAGCAGCGATAGCGATTCGAGTTGTTCTTGTGGATCTAATTGTAGTTGTTCATCAAGTAGTGGTTCTTCTTCATCAAGTTCATCTGATTCTGATTCCTCAGATGAATCAGGCGCCGAAAAGGATAAGAAAAAAAGCAAACAACTTAAAAAATCACTTCCTAGTAGAAGATTAAGTAATGGATCTAATGTTGACGTTATGGGCATGACAGAAACTCCTATATTAGTTCCAGAGAAGACCGACCCACCGATTGCTGAGAGTGATTTAGAAACCGTTGAAAGTGAAACAGATGAAGAATTCTACGATGAACATCCACAACAAATTGCAAATAAAATGTATAATGAAAAGCGCAATCAATTATTGCTCTTAGCTTCAGTAGCACCATCGGACGGAGGCTCATTGTCAGGTGACGTTAGCCGCTGCACGACTCCAGCCAAGGAAGACACTAAAGAACAAAAAGATGAAAAGGAATTGATTAAAGAAGAAGTAAATGAAGAAGTGGAATCAAAGGAAAAAACTAGCAGCAGCAAAAAGAAAAGTAAAAAGAAAAAGAAATCTAGAAGTTCGCGTAAACATGGCCCGATAAAGATGACCATTCCTAAAGATATAATAGCAAAATCAGAAATTGAACCACCACCCTTGATTCCTAATAAAATTACGATATCTCTTCAATCAAATACGGTTCAATTACCAGATGTGCCCACTGTAACACCAATACCACCACCTGCCAGCGTTAGCACTCCTACCCCCTCTATAGAGAAAAAACGAGCGTCAAAACGAAGGCGAGTGCCCAACAAATTCTACGGTTATTCCAGCGATGAGGAGTCACCGCAAACTGGTGTCGCAGCTTTAAAACCACAGCTTCCGCCCAAGTTAGAATGGAGGAAAGAAGATTTACCTTCACCTGTAACGCACAAATCTAAAAAGGAGATACCATCCACAGTCATTCCGCAAAGACTGTTTAATTACAATGAACCCATAAGGTTGACGACTCCAATACCTGATCCTGAGCCTCCGCGTTTCTTGATGAACTCGGAATCCATGGAATCGAGCGATTCTGATTCTAGCAATGAGCCAGGCTTGGAAATATATCAACCTAGCACGCCCAATGCAGCTACAGTACCTCCTCCGACGTACTTGAATTCCGGTACGTCCAGTTTGCCGTATGCTTTCCAGAGGCCGGCTGCGCGTCAGGCGCGTGAAGGTGAGAGCGTGTACTGCTATTGCCGTTGTCCGTACGACGAGGTTTCAGAAATGATAGCATGTGACGCCGAAGGCTGCTCCATCGAGTGGTTCCACTTCGAATGTGTCGGTATCATGGTACCGCCTAAAGGCAAATGGTACTGCCCGCAGTGTAGGAAGGTGTAATTTCTCAGGTTACAGATAAGTCTTATCGAAATTCGAGTGTATATAATTATTCTGTATTGTTATTTGTATATAACTTATTGATGACTGTAGATATTTAGCTTAAATACCTGTATATCTTTGTAGTTAGTTCGGATAAGTTAGGATATTAGGTCTGAAAAATGTATCATTGTTATAAAGTACACGTTATGCTTGATTCTGGCTGTGCGGCCGACTCTGTAACCTGGCAAATTGTTACTGACGTTATGATACACCGCAAAACAGAAATATAAATCCAATTTTTGATACCATTATGTATTTTTATTTGATTTCCTATCTACCTACATTTATATGTGAATGAAGTGATACAGATTAATGTAAAGTATGTAAGGGCACGTGTACGCTAACTTCTTGTCTCCATGTTTTAAATATGAAAAGTTTCAAGAGATTGATAAAATAAAAATGGCAGAATTGCTTATTCACTGTATGTAAACTACCTGAAATAACTAAAAAGAAATACTGTTGATCTTTGTCCATAGGTACCTACACTATGCCTGTGAAAGGAGTCTGTCTTGATATCAATGAGAGCTCTATCTTATTTAGTTATCTAGTCATCTAACTCCTAAACGGCTGGACCGATTTGGATGAAATTTTGTGTGTATATTTCAATGGGTTCCTCGATGTCTCCAAACACAATTGGAGCCGGTAGCTGGCGCTGCTATCGGTATGTCACTGTTATAAAGTTAAAAGAATTTTTAGTAGTTTGAACGCGGGTGAAGCTGCGGGTACTGCTAGTAATTAAATATATTTTAATGTAATTAATACCATGAAAAAAACATATAAGGCAGCTATTTTGCGATAAGTAACTTAACCTACCTAGTACCTATAGAATATCTATATATATATAAAAATCAATTGCTGTTCGTTAGTCTCGCTAAAACTCAAAAACGATTGAACCGATTTGAATATTTCTTTTTTTGTTTTGTTGAAGGTATATCAGGGATGGTTTAGATATAATTTTTTTAGGAAAACCCATAAGAACAGCTGGAAAATCGATAAGTTCAGAACTGGTTATTTTGTATGGGAATCACTACTTCGGATATTCGGATATGTATATACACACATATATATAACAGTATATAGTCTATCTATTCTAGTCTATACTAATCGTTAAAACGTACCTAGGGACGCACCCTAACGAAGCGAGGGTGAGTCGCTAGTAGTTAATAAAATTCTATCTAGGTTGAATCTGTAAATCAAATATTTTATGGAAAATCTTATTGGAATAGTCACTATTATCAATACAGAGGCTAAATCTAGTTTTCAAAATTTCTGCTGTCTGTCTGGGAACGGATCACGAGAAAACCACTGGACAAATTTTGATGAAATTTGGTATGATGATAGCTGGTTATTCGGGTCAACATATACTTAATACTTTTTACTGCGGGAAAATATCTCATCTCTGAGAAATCTATACTAAACGTTAAAACGTAATTACTAAGGAGAAACACGAGCGGAGCGAGGGTGAGTCGCTAGTTGGTTTATAATATCTATATTGTGGTACTTTGGTGTCGCACACTCGTCGCAATTACTTCGGAACCTTATTCCGCTATTCCTAATGGAAATAGAATTTCAAACAACTTATTTTTTTTATACATAGCTTGTAGTCCTTGTATAATCAACGATGACTTAATTTTTTTACAATCTATCTCTCTAAATAAAAACTAAAGGAAAGTATCTATCTAACTAATTTCCAGGGCTAGGCCTTACATAGATTTACAGTTGAGTAGCAAACGTTATGTTGTCATTAAAAAAAATATAAATAGCAAATGCGTGTGTGACAGATTCATACGTGGATGTCAAATTTTTCCGGGGATTTTCTAACATTTCTTTCTTGTTGTTCCTGGTCTGTGTTTTCTAACACGTTACCATATGTACCTATAAAATATTGTAAATTAGAAAAATATAATTTTTAGGAATGCTTTAATAAAAGTAAATACTTAAGTGATAAGTAATGGATCTTGGTGCACTGTGTCCTCGCAGAAGCACTTGTAGTAATTTCAGTAAGTATTCTTGAAAATGAGAAAATAACATAATATATAACTTCATAATAGCAACCTCACATCATCCGAGTACAGTCATTCATGGTGAAGTATTAGTAGATACATAGCTATTTAAAATTTAAAGTATTAAAATACTCATTTCTCTAATTCTACCCACTATTTTCTGGTAGATTGTGTTAACGTCTGTCACTCTCTAAAGTTTAGCCAGTGTTATTATCCATGTTAATTTCTAACCACGACTCGACAGAACCAATTAGTGTGTAATTTTCCTGTAATAATAGGTATAGGGTACCTACCTATCCTAAATTTTGACCCGAGTAATAAGTTAGCAATACACAAAATTTATAACTTTAAATACATAGGTACCGAATCTGTACATTAGATTTTTTTTGGAAAATCTTATTGAAATAAACATTATTATCAATACAGAGGCCGAATCTATAGTTTTTAGAATGTTTGTCTGTCTGTCTATCTGTCTGTTACCGCATCACAGAAAAACCACTGGAGGGATTTTGATGAAATTTGGTATGGTGATAGCTGGTTATCCGAGTCAACATATAGGATACTTTTTACCGTGGGAAAATGTCTTATTTGTGAGAAATAAATAAAAAAATGCAAGGCAAGAGTATACTAATATGTAAAACCTAAGAATTTGGTTTTTGGTCATCTGAACGCTGGTGGAGCCGCGGGCAATGCTAGTTATAAATATAAACACCCATGACTAGTACAAAGTACAAACATTCGTGCTCATCACACAAATGAATGCTCCCAGTGGGACGCGAACCCGTGACCTCCGGCACAGCAAGTAAGGTTACTACAAACTGATACAACCGTGTCGTCATCTACTATTTTAATATTGTGTAATAAAAGATTCTAGCGTATAGGTATAATATTTATGTAACTACCCATACAGTTTTGATAATGAAGACAATTAGAGCAAACGTTCATGCATTAATTAAACTTGAAATTATGTAGATACTCCACGTTTGTATTAGCAATATTGTAGACAGTACTTAAGTACTTATCATAACAAACAAGTGTTAAATTAAAAATTTAAAAAATACCCGACCGTCTTGGTCCGATTTTCATCAAACATAGCTAAGAACACTCGACTAATTCACCTTTCATACAAAAAAAAACAAAATCAAAATCGGTTCATCCGTTCGGGAGCTACGATGCCACACACAGACACCCACACACACAAATACATCAAACTTATACAACACCCTGTCGTTTTTGCGTCGGGGGTTAAAAATAGTAAGTAGGTATAACTAATATTCAGTTTCATTTCTCATTCAGTATTATAATATAACATAAGGTACGGGTAAATAGTAGATTTTATATGCCAAATTATATAGTATCTTCTTACCTACTACAACTAGTCTCGAACTAGCGGCCTTCGGCATACTTCACAGTGATAGGCGACTGCCGACTCCACTCTAGAAAGCTCTTCTCTTTTATTTAAAGTGTCAAATATTTATGTAAATCTAAGAAAGTATTGAGCATCTTCGTTATTAGCAGGAAAATTACTTAAGAAATGCTAATCAGAAGGCAATTTTCATTTTTTACTACGAAAAAAATTAATTATATTTTTTTATAAGGCGTAAAAATTACTATAAATTAATGGTGTATAATAAAAACAAATATAAAATTATTTATAAAATATAATTTTTCATATTCAAATACTATTTCAAATATTTACCCGTTAAGGAAAATATTAAATTACCGTTGACTGGCTCACGACTTACGACAGTGCATGTCTACTGTTCCCAAATTTGTATATTTTGATTGAAATGATCTCAAAAAAGCAAAAAAAAAAAATTAATTTTTTACTAAAAATATAACGAATACCTACATGATTTTAACCGAATACTATTCGGCCGAATATTTTGTCCAGAATGTACCGTCTACGATTGCATAATAAATACTTACTAAGTATTTATTTTCTTTCGTTTTAGTTCGCTTTTTACGCAGTCGGGTTTTTTTATTTTTATTGTCTTGTCTACAAATAATAATTTTCTTGTTATTATTCAAGATTTTTTTTCAGGTAAATTTAGCAAACCAGTCCTAAGCACCATTGTAAAAGGTCTCCCGATACCAGCATGGGAAGGTAAGATGACCAAATATTTTTGCTATACACTATGTTAAAGTATGTTTCTAATAAATCTTTAAGTAGGGACTTATAATACAGCAATTTGCAACTTTGTATGTACCAATGAACGTTTATTGATTTGCCCAGCTTCACGCAGAAACAGCTCGACGTATTTTTTTGCGGTAAAGATTGTTAATGGACCGGAAAGCGACAGGTTATTTTTTATCTTGAAATATCAAGTTTTTCCTGTCAGATAAAAGTTACGGCTAAAAACAAACTCATTTTCGCGTTTGTAATATTATAATAAGGATACGGATATAATCATGATATATGAAACAAGCTTAAGTTGACTAGATATGACTCATACACTTGTAGAGTTGTTATAATTAGAGCTCGGAAATAGAATATAGGTATAACTTTTTTAATGTCATCGTGATTCGCTTTGAATATAAGTTATCAAATTGCGGTTCTGCATTTTTGTTACATAAAACCTAAGTGCATTAACCGTCGGTGTTATGGGCGACACGTACTGCTTTCCGTCAGGTGGTCTGTCTGCTCGTTTGTCACTGAACACCATAAGAAAATCGAACCACTACTCGGTCTAGCCTATCATTTCTTTTCGCTATGTTCGGGCGGTATGTTTGTCGAGCTTCAAATCCCTACGAACAAATTTTTGTTTACTTTGCATTTTGTTGTGTTTTTTTTAAATAAAACAAAAGTCAATGAATTGTCTAACTAAAACAGTTAGTATTTTGAAAGTACCTAATTAATTGAAATTAAGTCGTCATATTTTCTTAGATTTGACATCTATACACTTGAATAAAATTGAAGTATCTGTTTGTAATGTCAAAATAACAGTTATTTAAAAAACATCAAAAGCATATGAAATTAATTATACGGCACTAATAATATATATATATAATAGATAGATTATAGTCTGGAATAACACATAGGTTACTTTTTATCCCGGAAAAATATACGGTTCCCGAGGGATAGATTATATAGTAGTTACAGACAGTTACCAATTACCAAATGAAATTTAATGAAAATAATATTTTTCATGAATAATAATAATCCGCTTTTTTAAGAATAGTATGAATAAAGTAATGACCCGATAAGTTGGTGCTTTTACCCGACTAGTCGCCGACTATAATAATAAATATGGCCGGATAGTCGGTTTTCCCGACTAGTTGGCCACTAGTCGGTACATCTCTAGTTATTACTTATTTGACTGTCTCACGCCAGAATAAGGCCGTTCTGATTGGGACAATTTTCGAAGTGGTTTATCCGATAATCATATGAATAAAAAATATATTATTCGTGTGAATATTGCCGATTTATGATTAATTATTCTGATTTTTTTTTCTGTTCTAATAAAAAAGCACCCCACCCAAATCAACACGGATTATAAACAATTATTTATAAAATATCGATATTTATAATATTAAGTTCCGAATATACAGGTTCGTTTTTTTATTATATCAAAAAAGAATTGACCTTTGGAGTCGGTTTTCATTAGCACTTGGAAAAAGTCGCAGTTATTAATGACAAATATGCAAAAGTTGGACGAATAATAAACAACCGGTAAATATATATGTATTATGAAGAAAGATAAACTAAACCGCTAGAAAAAGCCTGGAATGTATATGTAAAAATAAAATACCCACATAAACACATTAAATCTTTATTAGACATTTTTTTATTGTCGATAGCTTGATTTAATCTATATGTAATTGATTTAGCTTATTTTACAAAGTGTACACATATTGCCTTAATATGAATTAGTTCACCATGGCAACTCAGAGCCATTATATTGAAAAAATTTCCCAGTATCTTCTTGTCGAAGTTTCTCAATGGTGTCGAATATACCCGTTACACTAGTCTCGACATCCAGTGGAGCATTCTTGCCACCCATTTCAGTTTTCACCCACCCTGGATGCATGGACACTACGACGATTTGATCCTTTTTCAAGTCTATACTCATTGATTTACTTGCTGCGTTTAATGCTGCCTGTTAATATACGATATCTTTTTAATTATTATGTAATTAATGTCAAGATCTCTAAGCCATTTTTAAAAATCATGGCAGTTACGGTTGGTCATTTCAATGAACAATGAACTTTTTATTACTCAATCGGAGTAAGAGAATAAGATATACGGAGCGTTTATTAAATAATTCTAAAGAATAGAAGACTAAAGTCGAAATATAAGTTTTTCTTCTGAGCAAAAATAGCTACCATTTCAATCGGTTAAGTGGATCCAAAAATAATTGGACCTCTCTGTTCTCTTCACGTTTCCATGTAAAATCCTGTTATTTGGAACTACGCAACAAGCGACACAACAGATATGGATAAGTGCTAACTGTCAGTGTCGCTTTTATCTTGTTTAAGAAAATAGTGGAAAATTCTAATTTTAAGATTGTCTATTAATAAAATACCTTTGAACATCTGTATGGATAAAAGCCGCCTTGATCGTTTTGTGCAATGGATCCTAATATAGAACTCATGTTGATGACGGCCGCACGCTGCGAACCCATCGGTTTATCACTGTTAGCTTCAGATGCTTGTTTCAGTAAAGGGAGTAGAGCCTTGAAAATGTAATCATACAGATGAACTATTGTTCTATTGTAATTATTATTATAATTAAAAATATATATTTGTTTTTTTGTGACTGACGTTTAAATTTAAGTTTTGAGGATTTGGTGTCCAAAAAATCTTGTTCAAACTCTATTAGTAAGTCTAAGCTTTCTTACCTTTAGAGGACCTTTATCTAATTATAATGTGTTCTATTAAATATGTTATTCCTGCGGATTTCCTAATAAATACTAAATAAAAAAAGGTGGTAGCCCGGTCGTGCCACACTTGCTTGGGAAACCGAGTGAAGTGGTTTATTTAGTGTTATCCCAGATCTCGCACCTCTGATATTTTCATGTGCGAATCATTTTCCAACATGATTACCATTGGCCTTACGGTGAAAGAACACATCGTGAAGAACCTAGTAAGTTTTCGAAAGACATGTGAAGTCTAACAACCCTCAATTGACGTGGTGGGCTATGGCCTGATCCCGTTCGTATTAAAGGGAGGCCTGTGTCCAGCAGTGGGACGTTAAAACGGGCTGTATACATTGTAAATTAAAAGCACACGTAACAAAATAATATATTTTACTAAAAAGATACACCGACTTCAGTTAATTACTTCAAAAGTACCTAATTATTCTCCTTTTAGGTGTGGATTTTTTCTTTAATTTATGTAGGGGGAAAACATCTAGAAAATCGGTTCTTAATTATCGGTGATAATGCGTAAAATATACACATAATTACATATACCCAAATTAGAAGACCACCTTCTTTTGGAACTTGGACAAAATAAAACGTACATATACGGACATCCCTATTTACAAAATATTATTATTTTAAATAGGAAAAAAACATAGCTTTAACTAGAAACCTTTGTTAGCATAATAGGAGCAATAGCGTTGACATTTAGATTCTCGAGCAACTGTTCTGCTTTCACTAATCCCAACTTAGTAAATTTTGAAGAAACACCAGCATTATTTATTAAGAGGTTCAAACCTCGATCTCCTATAATTTTTGTCATTTGTGATGCCACATCACTAATTTGTTTCATATCTGTAACATCTGAAAATGTGAATGTATGGGTAATATACTGGTCCTTAAAATGCCATTAATCTTGTAAAAATCATATAATTTACGTCTAGATTTACTTATTTGTTAATAAAAAAATACTATATATTTCTTAAATATTTTATTATTAATAGTTACCTAAATGTAATATGTGAAGATTTTTGTGTTCTTGTGAAATTTGAGTTAACTCCTGAAAAATACAAATAGATAAATTATGTAATAATAATGAATAATAAAAAATGCTTTAAATATTGTTTTCTTATTAATAAAAAAATATATTTATTTAACTGTAATTAATATGAAATATAAGTTTAAGTTATGAAATAATCAGTATCGTAGTAAGAAACATCTCGATTCTCGATAGCATCGTCATCGCACTTCTCTAATCTCTAGGAATACGTCGCGGGTGACGTAATCTGTCAAGTCACGCTCAGCCCGCGGCTTCGAGGCTCGAGGTCGAGCCGCCGAGCGTCGAGCCGTTGTTCACTGTTGGCTGTTGTTGTCTCTTTCTATCGTCCTAGTGATACTAAAAAGTGCTTTATAAAATACGCGACGGACATTGAACATTCCGTTTTATTATTTGTACCGTTGTCGAATAGACGTAAGCATTGTGTTTAAGTGTTAAATATTCAGTGACAAAGTTTTAATTGAAAATGGCACCTATAGGTGAGTAAATTCTTGAATAATTACCTCAGACTGTCGTCGGCATGTCGCGAATATATTCTCGGCTTTATTATGTTTAGTTAAATATTTCACCATTCCGAGTCCTAAGCCGCGATTTGCTCCCGTAATTAGTGCGGTCTTCATCTTCTGAATTATACAATATAAGTAATTTGCTATATAATATCTCGTGCGTACGCTTTAAAGTAATCTTTCCACTGGTGAAATATTTATGTGAACTGTGATTGGACTGTCTCTGTCAGATTTAGTACGTCAATATGACAATGTTCAGTAATTTCGTAAGAATAAGTAGTTATGTGAAACCTTTTAAAAGAACGGAGTGTTTTTTTGTGATAGCGAGACGCACCTTCGCCAGTAAGTTAGCGTGTATTCCTAAAGAATAACCTTGAAATCATTATGTACCACATAACCTCAATGTGGAAAAGCCTATCCCTCAACTGATGTTTTTCATCTTAATATTAGTATATTATGTTACTTATTAAATAATTGAAAATAGGAATGTTTTCTTTAGGATCCCGAAACACTAAAATTAAAATACATATTATGCTTGTTTAATTGAACATATACTTTTCCCTATTATATACTTAATATATATTATTCTATGGTTTAAAAACGCTGCCTCAGTTTATAAAATTGTTTTGGTACCAACACCAGGTACTTGGATGTGTTGTGGACATAAGCAAAAGTTGGTAGCCCCTTTAGTCAAGCAAGGTATTAAAAAACAATTTTAAGGGCATAATGTGCTGTTGCATATATTATATTGTTTAATAAACCTTCTTAGTACTGCACTGTATATATTGTAATTGTAAATAGGGTTTTGTGAACAGACTAACTTAATTGAGAACTATATAAATAGTGAAAAAATAAATGAAAATAATTGTTTCACATCAAAAAAAGGTCTATGCTGAATTTTTGTAACCTTTTGTTTAAAATTGAATAAAATCATGTTTAAGTTATAATAATGCACTCAGAAGATATAGACATATTGGGATATGTCAATTACATAATATACATGAAAAAAACATCTGTTTCAAACATCAGTATTAACTCACCAAAATTTCATACAATTTTAGCTCATATCTCAATTTAACTATAAAATTTTAAAATATATGTAAATGTTTGAGATTTATAGAATAATACAGTTTTATATTAAGGTATTATTCAAAATTGAAACATAAAATACATTACGTGATGGTATCACCTGCACATTGCAGATGGGATTTTCGACTATGATTTGGCGGTCATTGGTGGTGGGTCTGGAGGCCTGGCCTGCGCTAAGGAAGCTATTAATCTAGGTGCTAAGGTTGCTGTCTTAGATTATGTTACACCCTCACCCCAGGGAACAAAATGGGGCCTTGGAGGTACGTGTGTAAATGTAGGATGCATCCCCAAGAAGCTGATGCATCAGGCTGCATTACTTGGAGAGGGAATTCATGTAAGTTGTTTTCTTTTTTTTTTTAAAGTAGGACTGTAAGTGAATATTTAAGTAATCAAGTTCAAAATGTTTTTTTTTGTATTTGAAGCAATGCTGCAATTTTGTGTTATTATTTTTCTTCAATAATTCAATAGATTGATTTTTTTTTTGTATTATAGGGCATGGTAAGTTCTTGTCTCCTTGGATCCCACCTTCTATCCCTACCTGGCCTCAATTCCCAAGGATGATGTGGGTAGCTTATTCCTTTACCTTTTATTATTTTATATTTATATAAAACACTTTATTTTGCATCATAGTCACCAATATCATAATTACTGTGAGATATCCTTTAAAACATTGTGCCATACTTTTTAATATATAACAATCACGTTTTATCTATGTTTGCATGGATGACCAAATGTAACATGAAACTGTATTCATAGGTTTTTATTACAATTTATTCTAAAGAAATAATAGATGTTTTTATGTTATATTAATAATAATCTCTTAAGAGAGATTATAAGAAATAATTTTCTGAAGACAGGTAAATAGTTTATTGATTTGATTTCAATTTCGATTCAACTTCGAATTTGAATTTTTTGATTGATTTTGGAGTAATTCAAAATTGTTAAACATTTACAACATATGCATCTGTTAGAATTGAATTTCACTTACCAATCATATAACATTTCGTGTTGCTATCTTATTTCATTCATTGTAAGCTTGTTACTACTTATAGTTTAATCTATACAAGTCTTTAGTTTTAGTCAGTAAATTCGATTATTCCTAATTATTATAGCTATCTAATTAAGTTTATCAATAACAATATTATAAAGAGGCTGTTTGTTTGTACGCCGTAATTTTAGGAACTACTAATCCGATTTAAAAAAAAACTTTTTGCATTAGATAACCAGTTTATTGAGGAAGGCTATATATATCATCCCAGAAAAATTAGATTTGTTTTTGCCTAGGGACGAACCGGAAGCTAAGCGAGGGTGAGTTGCTAGTGTAACATACAAAAAAATTGACTTGATGAGTAAGTGAATAACATCTATTTTTTTAATATTTACACACTTCAAAGAAAGGAAAAGGGATTAAATTTTTAAAAAAGAGAAGTAGAAAGGATCTAGTGAAATATTTTGTTCTTCTCTTACAACAGTTATAGTGTTCTCTGAACTGTTTAACCTAATGTATGTTATTTTACAAATGTAACCACAATTTTATTAATTAACACAATAGATTTCAATGCATTTAAGGCAGTAGTAACCCTCGTAGATTATTATAGTTGATAACAAATGAGTGAGTCTTGTGATATTATTTGATAAAGTATTAAAATAAAACTAATTTATTGTATCGCTAGACAGAAACATACCTAGCCCACGGGAACCGTACATTTTTCCGGGATAAAAAGTAGCCTATGTGTTATATTTTCACACTATAATCTATCTCTGTGCCAAATTTCATCCGTTCAGCCGTTCTGGCGTGAAAGAGTAACAAACATCCATCAACTTTCACATTTATAATATTAGTATAGATTCAAAGTCGAGCACGCTTCCACTGCGCCACTATAGTGGCAGTGGTAGCCCAGTAAGTAACGCGCTCACTTGGGAAACCGAGTGAAGCGGGTTCAAATCCTGGGTGTCGCACCTCTGATATTTTCATATAAGAATCATTTCCAATTTGATTATCACTTACTGCATATCTGAGAGTACCTAGCAAGTTTTGGAAAGACATGTGAAGCCCGCCAACCCGCACTGTTTGGTGGATTATTACTTGCTCCCATTGCATTGAAGAGAGGCCCGTTCCCAGAAGTGGGATGTTAAGAAATGGCTGAATACATACACATACATAGATTTCATTGAGGTCAATAAAACGATTATTTAATTCTATTACTTAATGATCATGCCATACTCTTTTGTTTTGTTTTTTTTTGTTTAAGTCCATTGAGTTGTTACAGCGTAAAATAATATATATTTTTTATTACACAAAAATAATATTTAGTATCAGAAAACAGTACCTTTAGTTTTCAGCCTAAAGTACAATTTTCTTCTTTTTTTTTAAACTAAAAACTTGAATAAATATTAAAAAAAAAACAAAATTAAGAACTTTGTATGCGACCGGGATTCGAACCTGGACACCTGCGATTGTTGACCTTGCACCTTGGCCGCTTGCCCACGATGCTTATGCCCGAGCGTGCAAATTACCGACCATATTTTGCGTGGAATAATGCAAAAGAAAACTGCATGAAAACTCGAAAACACGCCTTTTCTCTAGATCGATTTATCGCCTTGAAATCCCCTGTATACTAAATTTCATAAAAATCGTTGGAGCCGTTTCCGAGATTCAGATATATAAGAATTGCTCATTTAAAGATATAAGATAATAACTTTAGTAGTCTGTAACCTACAAAAGTATAGTATATTACGCTAGTATAGTATATTAAAACACAAGCCAGAGTTTTAGGAGACTTTTTTCTGAATGTGTCCTGCGTCAGCTAATTTAACTGCTTTACTGCGTCACGAATTTCGTCAGTGGTCAATTTTATAATTTTATTAAACTTTTCGTGACCTATATAAGGAAAATCAAAGTGATAAGCTTGTGCTAGGTACACGTTTAATGTCTATTATTATGTGAAGAGACTCACAATACGGCTTGGATTGGCTATTTATTTCTCATTAGCGTTACGTATTACTATAAAATATTTTTTAATTAAGCTCTACATTGTTATATTTTATTCTATAAAGAAAGCAACTCGTGGAAAACCCCACGGGTCAGTAATATTAATTCATTAAGTATTTTATTTAACGAAAAATATTACAGTATTAATATTATTATTTTTCCATTTCATATAAAATAAATGAAAATTTAGAGAGTTCATTAATGTGAATCACAATTTAAGTTCACTGATGTTTCTTATCTACGTTTATAGGAGAGGTAGTAGCGGCTCACCCTCGCTTTTCTCAGGTTCGTCCCTAGGTACGTTCTAACAGTTAGTATGGAATAGATAGACTACATATATAACTAGCGATTCCCTCTCGTTTCGCTTTGGGTTCGTCCCTAGACAAAAACAAATCTATTTCACGAGAACCGTACATTTTTTGTACATTTTTCCCGGATGGTATATAGCTTATAGCCTTCCTCAATAAACCAGCTATATAATGCAAAAAGAATTTTTCAAACCGGATTAGTAGTTCCTTAGATTAGCGCGATCAAACAAACAAACAAACTGCTTCTTTTTAAAATTAGTATAGATATATTCTTAATATAGGCAGGTAAATTAAATTAGATGGTGAGTACAGTATTTTTTTCTAACATTTATTACTATGTCTATGTTTTTTAAAGGTAGAAAGAATTCAATATTATTGTGATAAACTCATATATTTCGTATGATGCAACTAAAATTTGACAATATCGATTGATATCATCAGTCATAAGCCTAGTCGAATTAGCTCAAAAAGGGGCAAACATAGCAAAACATTTTAACAGCAATTTTCCCTCGGAATTCTTTGAGGGGTCACTGAAAGTCTTATATTTAGATTTTCGGGGTACCAAACCCGTTTCGTCATCCGCCATCTTGAATTTCAGGGTTGATTTTTGTTTATTGAATAATTTCAAAATATTTTCAAATTTACACGAAAAATAGTTATTACAAAAGTTGTTAGAAATTAGATTTATTACAATTTGGATTCTCATCAATTTCTTATTAGGATCGATATCTTTTGACTTATACCCGAAAAGAGGGGGTGAATTTTTGTTTATTGAACAACTCGTTTATTTTCAACTTTACGCGAAAAATTGTAATACTTAAACAAAGTTGATTAAAATCAAATTTGCTACAATTTTGGTCTTTATCAATTGTTTAATAGATATTAATATTTATCGTAAAAGGGATTGAACCCTTTCTTAATCATGACACTGGTAGTCTTATCGCCTCCCTTGTTGTGGAATAAAATTATATTTAAATACATTTTTGTTGCCGCCATTTGACCATACGGACCTAATTCACACGAATCGTTGTTTGAACAATAATACACTGGTTGAGAATGTGCTAGCGAATGAATGATGTGGCTTTTGTTGACTTAGCTTGACATTTGGCAATTTTTTTTATTATTGCTAAAAAAAAGTGTGTGTACTTATGTACGCACGTAAGAAGTTATATTTCTTTGGCGTAACTGAACAAAACTAGCTAAAGATTTCATCTCCTATGTCACAACTCTGTTTGTAAAAGGAATGTACCTAACTTAATCATGTCGCTTTCGGCTAACTTCATCGTGTCGTTTTTTGGCTCTCGGTGTGCGCGCGAGTCGTAAAAGGCAAAGATAGATTAAAGTGAAAGAGAGTTAGCGCGTTAGTTAACTGTTCGTAGGCAGACGTAGTCTATCAGATACAGAAAAAAATAGCTTTAATTTGATATATAAATGATGAATATACGCCATGAACGTATAAACGTAACAAAATATGACCTGCTTACACCTGGCTGCGAAGAGGTTGATGCCAAGTGCGCAACGGCACCTATCACCTTACAAGATAGAGAGATAGAGAGTGGAGTATAATCCATTTTAATAACAAATGCGTCGTTTTTGTTCCAAAAAGTCAATTATTATTTATTTAATTAAACATACTAGCGGGCACATTTTAATAGGCCCCCGGTCAAAACATATTGTCCCTTTTATTATTGCATACCTATAAAAAATTGATTTTGATTAAATACGCTATGAACGTAGCAATCTTGCAGCCGGATCTCGATCCAGTACATCATACGTCAAATAATACATGTACATTGGAGGTTATTTAATACTAGCGACTCACTTATGTACATTTATAACGTTTAGTATAGATTTCTCAGAGATGAGATATTTTCCCGCAGTAAAAAGTATCCTATATGTTGACCCGGATTATCAGTTATCATCATACCAAATTTCATCAAAATCTGTCCAGTGGTTTTCTCGTGATGCGATCACAGACAGGCCGACCAAAATTCTAAAAACTATAGATTCAGCCTCTATCGATAATAATGATTTCTATTTCTATTTTAATAAGATTTTCCACAAAAATGTTTAATGTGCAGATTTAACTCACAATTTTATTATATGTGTACATAGATTATTGCATAAATCAATGGTAAAAATATCCTAAATCATATCATAGAAATTTTATGTCTTTTTATGGTATAGCTGAAATATAGTTTTCTGAATTTGGGCTCTGCAGGAAACGCGGCGTTGAGAATGTTATTAACTAAGCTAGGTCCGGATTAAACAATTTAAGCGAATTTACTCCATATATTCCAGTAAGGAATTAGTAAATAACCTTGTCACACGCTGTCACATCGGCTAAGTGTCTTCCGGAGAATCCCACACGCAGGCAATATTAACTCAGAGAATATAGTGACTCTTCAATGCCACTTTCTGTTTTCGTCCAGTTCAGGCATCTGATATCGCGCTTTGGTTTTATGGTATGTCATTTATCATACTATGATCAATTCGTAAAACAGTAACTTTCTCCACTTCACCATGCAAATTTCGATGTCATGGAATATTGAAACTCTAGCTACTAGTACATGTTAGTTAAATTAGATATTCACTTGTAAGTACGTACATCACGTTCAAGTTATGTCTTTGGCTATGGAATAATTGTTATAAAAGTTTGATATCTTAATATTATAACCTTCAAATACTACGGATACGAATTCTATCTGAGGCATACAAAAAGTAAAAAATAACTCAGATGGAATTGATTTATATTTAAAATTTAACATTGCAAGATAATATATCTTGGCTTTATCATTATCAAGGATAAGGGTTATGTAAGAGTGACACAATTACAAATATTCTATAACTTACAAGGCACTGACATATGGCTGTGTGTATGTAATACGAGGGTACATTACAGGGGATCAAGTCACACTCCCCTACGCTGTCAAAGTGCGGGTTGACGGATTACACATGTCTATCGAAATGTTGCTACGTTCTCTTAGATATGTAGATTTCCCCATGATATTTTCTTTCATCTAAAGCAATCGTGTTCAAAATGGTTCGCACATGAGAGGACTAGAGGTGCGCTTCAATTGTTTGCCCAAGCGGTCGTGTTTTTTTCCACTAGGCTACCATTGCACCAACGTATATTTATGACAATTAGCGAAATGTATATCTTATTCAGATTTCTTCTTTAATTCCCATTTCTGTTTGTTCACTATCGCTGCATCTTCCGATGGATCTGTTTGGTTCACGCATAAATAGAATCTCGACATTTCGGCCAGTATAGAAGAAGGTTGTGCCTTCACTTAGACCGATTTCGTAACAAATTAGTAATTTTGGCAGAGTAATCTAGAGCGCAACAGATAATAAGATAATTTTGCATCTGTCTCAGACGCAATGATGCGGATGATCCAAAACTACGCTTGTTTCTAGAGATTTTTGGATCAGTTGTATTTTTTCTGTTTATAGAAATAAATTAAATAATATTATAATTTACTTTAAAACAATTATGTATTCAATTCATGCTAAATAGTGAAGTGACGAAGTTTAATAGATAAGGCGTAACTGATTAAACATAATTGTTACAATTCCTGCGGCTTTCTATTATATAAATATCTATAATATCGTCTAGTCTGAATGTCATCATATAATGTGTATATGATAAAGACTATTACAAGTGGTCTTACACTTTTGGTCGGTAATCTATACATATAATAAAAGTGTAACTGAACGCTGTCTGTACATGAAAGATATTTGAGAAAAACTATTATCGGGGGTCTTTATTAACGCAATAGAACCCAAAACAATGATTCTTAGAATTTTTGTCTGTTTGTCAGTCTGTCTGTTCGTCTGTGCGTTCGTGGGCGCTAAACTCAGAAACGGCTTAACCGATTTGGGTGCGTTGGAATATTTAGTATATGTTTTATTTCATTCGGTTCATTCATAAAAAAAGTTATGTCAATTTAAAGAATCACCCAGGAACGAACCCGAGCGAAGCGAGGGTAAGTCGTTAGTGTATACATGTATATATATATAGGTAAGTTTATTATTTTTTTTAAATATTTCTAAACATTTTAGTACGTCGGCAGTCGGCACATATATGTATAAATAATACTCGTTACAGTATTCAATTCAAAAGATTTAGATGGAAGAATTTTGTCTTAAAGAATTTTGAATGAGTCTACCTCAATATATGCAATAATAATATTTTAAATGGAGAAGATATCGATTATATAATATAAGTTGAAACTTGAATAAAACCTTGAACGTCTGTCTACCTTGTCGTATACGTCGTTTTCTAACAATTATAATTAGAAACGCCACGTCTGTATGGTTTTGTTGAAAAGCGTAAATTTCATGAATTCCAAATGAATATTCACATAAGAAACTAGGTATAATAGTAATAAAGAATAATTATTGAGTAGTTAAAACGTTTTGTTTAACTAGCCTTTCCACCCGACTTTGACTGTGTAAGTAGGTACGCGTAAATGTTTTCTAAACTCAATTACTTTCATCGTTTAAGAGGATTGTGAAGCAGTAAATTTTCATACAAAAAGCGATAATATTCCCCCTATGAACAAAAAAAAATGTTACAGATATAATGAAAAACTAGGTCCGTACGTTTTTATTTTAAAGAAATATTGCATATGATAGAAGTTATTAGCATGTAAATATCTGTTTTTTTGACTTAAAAACTTCTTCGAGTGTTTTTCGTTTTTTTTAATTAAACTAAACTGAATTACTAAAAAAGAAAAACGTACAGACCTAGATTTTAAGGTGTACTGAATATAATGAGAAGAAAATTGTCCCATTTCGTTAAATGCTTAAGGGGGTAAATAAGTAATCGCCCGAAACAATATTTCAAACAGAAAATGTAGGTAATTGCCCCTAAGATTTGTAACTCTCTCTATCGCTCCATACGGGTTGGCAAAGCGAGCGGCATGAAACAGATAGCATTTTTTTTAAAACCTACTCGCGCCGCGTATCGTCACTTCACAATCCTCTTAACTGATTGGTAAAATGATAAAGATCAAATGAGGATTTATAAAGAAATGAATATAAATAAATAAATATGTCGGGACATTAACACAGCGCCATCTAGTTCCATGGTAAGCTACGAGGCCAGTGTCATGGATACCAGATAGTTGATACATTACACATATATAGCTTTTAAATACAAAAATATTATAAATATAAACATGAAACATCCACGACTGGAGTACAAACATTCGTGCTCATCACACAAATGAATGCCACCAGCGGAACTTAACTTTTGTTTTTTGCAACGTTGGTAAAATTAAACTTTGCCAACTTTTCTGGGTAATAATTTTTTGCTATTTGTATCCATCTTTGTATGGCGCAGGCTATCTTTTATACTTTATACTAGAGAAATAGGAATACAAAAATATTTCGTTGTAAGATCCGAATGTTGAACGAACCTTGTAATCAACTCGATGAATACGAATTGACAGTATAGCAATTAATTAATGCTTTTCGTTAATTGAAGATGTTATCGACGACGTTTACAATTTTGCCATAAAAATTGCAGCATTGCTCTTTTACTATATAAAATATATATTTTTTAATAATCAAATATTTATTATTACTATAAATACTTCGTTAGCAAAAGTATTTTTTCTATAAAATACTTAGTATCCGATGTGTAAACTTTCGGATTTATAAAATGTTAGCGGATCCGGTTCGGGACAGACGTTCTTTCACAGACCTCATTAATTGGTCGAAAAAAAAACTATAGCTTAGAACAATCCAGATAAGGCTATAAATATACAAAAAAGAAACATCAAAATCAGTTCAACTTGTTTATTTTAAACTTACGAGAATAATGAGAATTAAATAAAATATTTAAATTATGGAAGAACATTAAAAGGCAATCGAAACATATTTAAAAAATTACAGGAAGCGGTAGCGTACGGTTGGGAAGTGCCTTCAGTAGAACAAATCAAAATCAACTGGGACGCGTTAACGCTAGCGGTTCAAAACCACATAAAATCAGTTAATTGGGTCACAAGAGTGGACTTGAGAGAGAAACAAATTGAGTACATCAATGGCCTTGGTGAATTCAAAGATCCTCACACAATTGTTGCGACAATGAAGAATGGGAGCAAGAAGGAGCTGACGGCAAGGAATGTGGTGATTGCTGTTGGAGGAAGACCCCACTATCCTGATATCCCAGGAGCCAAGGAGTACTGTATCAGCAGTGACGATATCTTCAGTTTAAGCCATCCCCCAGGAAAGACCCTCGTAGTTGGTGCTGGATGTAAGTATTCCAAATTTAAAAGCCATTATTAAACTGCTTGATAATCGGATCAAAACTTCATTTGTTAGTATTGTTTTTTTTTCTGCCCACGGACTTTTTATTTCGCAATTCTAACAACAATATACTTTGTGTGATTCATTATTTTAACTTTCAATGTCAAGGGAACGTCGTAAATGATCGATTTTTGCCGTCTGTTTAATTATGTAAAAGTAAGCTGCCATTTTCATTTTTATGATTGATACGATTTTTGTGTTTATATTTTATAGATTTAAATATTTTTGTCCAGAAAACCTAACCTTTTTGTTTTTAAACTAATATTTAAAATATTTCCCCATAGATATCGGTCTGGAATGCGCCGGTTTCCTCAACTCGCTAGGTTTTTCGGCAACAGTACTCGTCAGGTCGGTTCCTCTCCGAGGTTTCGACCAGCAGATGGCCAACATGGTGGTCTCCGAGATGGAGGACAAGGGTGTGAATTTCCAACATAAATGTATCCCATTGTCCATTGAAAAATTGGAATCTGGACAGTTGAAAGCAAGATGGCTGAACACGGAGACCAAGGAAAAGTGAGTATTAAGTTTTTTTATAGTAAAGATTATACAGCGCAACAAAATCTTGTTTTTTTTTTGCATAAAATGTTTTAATGTAATCAGCCCTTTTTAACGTCTCTGCTGGGCACGGGCCTCCCTTCAATGCTAGGAGAATCAGGCCATAGTCCACCACACTGATCAAGTACGTGTTGGCGGACTTCACGATATCTTTCGAAAACTGCCTAGTTTCTCTCAGACATGCAGCTTTGTTTCCGTACGACGATTTTCTCCACCGTAAGACGTAGTCATGATGTTGGAAATGATTCGCACATGAAAATGTCAGAAGTGTGAGGCCCGGGATTTGAACCCGGATTCCCAAGCCGGGCAAGCTGGCCACCACTGAGCCACCACTGCATTAATTTCGAATCTATCATCACATTTATTGTATCAGCTCGGGTTTTTAGATACAATTACTTCCTCTTTTCTAATCTTAAAATAAACAAACTCGATATAGAGGTTTATATCGAGTTTGTTTACTTTAAAATTTGATTTGAGTGTGTCAGACTTTGTGTAAATAGTCTATTTGGAATGTTTTGGTTATCCATTGAAAACAAGTTGGGTGCCAAGTATTGTTGTGCGACATATTCACCCAATTTTCCTATCTCATAAATATTATAAATGTGAAAGTTTAGATGTTTGGATGTTTGTTACTCAATCACGCCAGAACTGCTGACCGGATCTGGATGAAATTTGTCACAGAGATGGATTATAGTCTGGAATAGAACAAAAGCTACTTTTTATTCCGAAAAAATGTACGGATCTCGGCGCTAATTTTTAATATATGGTTTTTATTTTTTGTTTAGTTGAGACAATGAGTGCGCTGAAGTCAAGTGACACTTTCATTGAATGCTTTATACAGACTGATAATTTTTCCTTTTTATTTTATAAAAAAGTTAATATTTAATTAAAAAAATATTAATTATTTTTCCTAGGAGTGAAGATGTTTTCGACACAGTACTTTTGGCGACAGGACGGTACGCGCTCACCGAACAACTCAATCTTAAAGCTGCTGGTGTTAATGTATGTATTTGAACATAATATATGTTATTATACACATATCATCAATAATAATAATTAGAAATTACTTAAAATAGTTCTTAAAATATACTTTTTATTACAAATTGCATTACTATTGTAAATACAATTAGTGATCAAATAAAAACCTAGCAGTATTATAGTGCCGATATAGTATTCAGTATCGTTCGAGTATGATACACAACCGAAGTTTACGAAATATGTATATTGTATTTAGAGGTTTTGCTTTTTAAGTTTATTTTTTAAGTTTTCTGAAAAAACAAACACAATTTGGTATACCCAAAACCATTGACCGAAGCTCGGTCGCCCAGGTACTTATTGATTTAATCTACAATGTTTGAAATATAAATATAATAGTTTAACTACATTTTGAATACACTAATATCCCACGTAAAACACTTAATGTACCGAGAAAATAATTAAGCAGTTCTCCAGCTTCATTGCTATGCGATCTGAACAAACAAACAAACACAACAAAACACATTTGCATTTATAATATTATTTCATTATTATTATTTCTTCACTATTTATAAAACAAGTCTTATATTAAATTCCAGACACTATCAGAGCATGGCAAGGTCATAGCTCAAGCGGAGCAGACCAACGTCCCCCACATCTATGCAGTGGGGGATGTGTTGGAAGGCAAACCGGAGCTGACCCCGGTAGCCATCCACGCAGGCAAGCTCCTCGCCAGGAGGCTGTTCGCAGGAGGCTCCCAACAGATGGACTATGAGAATGTGGCTACCACCATCTTCACACCTTTGGAATATGGCTGTGTGGGTCTTAGCGAAGAAGTCGCTACTGAGAGGTTAGTTTTGAAAAATTAAAAATCTTTTTGGATTTTTATAAAGATTGCAATAATTATAATCGCAGCAATTAAAATTAAAATAAATAATATTAAATATTCAACTATAAAACGTATTAAAATTATAAATATTGTTTAAATTTAAATTAACAAATATTATAAAGTACTTTGATGGTATTTTGTATTTTTGAAAATGATTGTATAATTTTGTGAGTAGGTGCTGTCTGTAACAACTATATAATGACCTTTGAGACATCTAAAACCTTAGACTCTCCCGTGACCACGATTGCTGTAAAGCATTCGAAACGTCGGGAACCAAAAATCAAAATAAATCCGCGAAAAAATCCGAAATTGCTGGCTGGCTTGCGAAATGTTGCCAGATATGTTAATAGTTTAAAAAAAAAACGTGTGTCTACTTATGTACGCACATAAGACGTTATACTTCTTTGGCGTAACAGAACAAAAAGAGCAGTTAAAGATTTCATCTCATATGTCACAACTCTCTGTTTGTAAGAGGAATGCAGCTAACTTTATCATGTCGCTATTTGGCTATCGGTGTGCGCATCCTAAAAATTTTATTTTCACATTATTCCCAAACGTGCCAAAAGAAGGTTAACTTTAAAAAGAATGTATATGACAGGGGAAGGGTATAAATTATATTCAGCTCTTTTTAACGTCTGTACATTTTGTATATTTACCACAGATTTAACTGCCTCGGTGGTGTAGTGGCTAGCATGTACGGCTGCACACCCGGAGGTCCTGGGTTCGAGTCCCGGGTCGGGCCAAGTTTAGTTACTGAGTCTTTCTGTATAGTAAGCTTCAGTAATAGCCCGGAGTTGGGAAGTTGGCGGTGTTTCACCCCCGTGCTAAGGAGAGCACGTAAAGCCGTCGGTCCTGCGCCGACACTCTCACTGGTCGTGTCTCGCGTCGTCCCACCGGAGTATGAGAGTGACAGGAATAGAGAGTGCACGTTGTGTCCGCGCGTACACTTGAGCACTATAATATCTCCTGCGCAGTTGGCTAGTCTCAATGAGATTGGCCGCCGTGGCCGGAATCGGTCAGGAGAACATCATCATCATCATATTTACCACGTTAAATCGTTAAATCATTTAGTAACAAAACACATTCTTTATACATTTTAGATTCGGCGCCGACAACTTGGAAGTGTACCACGCGTTCTATAAACCAACAGAGTTCTTCATACCCCAAAGGAGCATCCGCCACTGCTATTTGAAGGCCGTGGCCCTCAGGGAGGCCCCACAACGTATTCTAGGGCTCCATTTCGTCGGTCCCGTAGCTGGAGAGGTTATTCAGGGCTTCGCCGCTGCTATTAAGTAAGTATTTTTTTAATTGACAGATTCTCTAAATATTATTATGATAGAGACAGAGTTAGTCATTTGCTTCGTCTTAATCGACGAGATTTCTGATGAAATTAGTGCATTGAAATGTGGTTTCACTTTGATGATAATTATGTATAACTTATTCAGTAAAACCACGTTATATGAATGTATGTGGGATTTATGAAATGAGTATGCGTTAAATGATATTTTAAAAGTGTAAAGAGACATATGATTTTAAGAATGGAATGGAGTGAAAGATGAATAAAAGAAAAAAAGGAGGTTTTTATGATAATGACTACACAAGACGCGTGAACATTGTGTTTTCTGATTTAAAAAGAATAAATAGTAATTAGTGTACTATAAACGCTTCTATTAGTAGCCCATGCTCCTGCATGTATCTCATCACATACACATAAAATAAAAAATGCACTCGAATTAAATATCCTCTCTGTTTTGAAGTTAATCAAAAGGATTTATTGTCATATCATCCATACTAATATTATAAAATATGTGAAAGTGTGTTTGTTTGTTTGTCTGTCTTTCTTTTACGACGAAACGGCTTGGCGGATTGGCGTGATTTTTTGTGTGGAAATAGTTAGAGGGCTAGAGAGTGACATAGGTTACTTTTTACTGCGGGAGATTATCTCATTCCCACGGGAAAACACTTTACTTGAAACTTGGTAATAATACTCTTCAATACAATTAAATACGTGTTTTAGCATTTTTCAAAACTCGTCTTTCAAGGGGGTAAAATAGCGGATGAAAGTTTGTATGAAACCTACATTTTTAGAATTTTTTTATAGTTTTAGCACGAGCGAACCCGCGGGTTCTGCTAGTAAATAATATATATGAATAATATATGTAATCTTTTTTTTAATATAAATAACAAAAATATCTTTTTTTCCCAGATGCGGTATAACAATGGAGCAGTTAATGAACACAGTGGGAATCCACCCGACGGTTGCGGAGGAGTTCACTCGCCTCAACATCACCAAGCGCTCTGGGAAGGACCCCAACCCCGCCTCGTGCTGCAGCTAAACACCGTCCATTACTACTGCAACATAGCCATTATAAAATTGTCGTACAGTGTTACCATCAGTGAGAAATAGCAAGCAAATTTTTATTGTAATCAATGTTTTTTTTTATTTGGCAACACTTAAGTGCAATAAATTAGTTGGCTTTTGTAATATATTACAAGGCTCGTTATGCTTTAAAATATGTATGCTTTGGTTTTCGCGATTTTTTTAACTATAAATGCTCGTTTACACGGAGGGTATCTTCGAATGAATAGTTGCGTAATGTAACCTATACCGTATGTAGTAAAACATACTTTACATTGTTAGAATTTCTTATACTATTTTGATATTAGTATCTTCGGGCCGAGAGACTCTGTGTAAATGCGTATTAACATAAAAGCTAATTGTTTTCCATAATTATAAATTGTGCTTGAATATTCCACCATAGATTTTTGTTTAAAAAAAATATCGACTTTTTTTTTTTTAATTTGGAAAACACGTGATACAGGCAATTATGATAAGTTCACAAAAATATTTCCACAAACAAAACTTAATATTTCAGAATATTTATATTAGAAAATTTAATTATTGAAACAAACCTAGCGCTTATATTCGATAATTATTAAATTAAATGTTGAAAATTAAATGTTAAACGTTCGTCGTAATGTAATATCGTTGTATTGATAATTCTTTAATATTGTTATTTTTGCACTTAGTATCCACAATAAATTGTTTTTAGGGCATTTATTCAAGTTAAATTAATTATAAAACGTGGTGGGTTTTTTAATAAAAATTCATAGATCCTATAGTCTATCAAATCTAAGAAATACATTTGACGATTCTCAAGTTTTATTACGCAATACGTGACGTTGGCGAAGTAAATTGTGCCCAACTGGCACTGCTAGAAGCCACGAAATTATAGAATTGATTTTAATAACTCTGTTCAAACGTACGTTGTCATATGAAAAAGAAAAATTAAATTATTTATATAATTATCATTACATGTGATATTCCTGTACAATATTTTAAAGAGGACACTCTTAAAACTAATTAAAAAAACTCTTAAATAATTGTAAATTATATTACAATGTTACGTCATTAGGCTCTTTACAGTAGCGTCGCGACAATTTCAGTTTTCCGAGGAGTATCCGAACAATCGATAAAAATATTGGAATATAGTGTAAATAAAAAAACTACTTTTTTGACGGGAATTGGATTTTGAAGTTCTTTGTCATTGAAAACTTAACGATTTTAAAATATTATTGAAATTACTTAATTTGGGTTGTTTTTTTTTTTAAATTTTAAGTTTAAAAAAAATAGCAATACTGAACAGAATCATTAATTTTAATTTTTCAAAACTCTTACATTTTAAATAAATAATATCGATTTCCCATTAAAATCAGATGTTTTCGCTACCGGTTATTTTAGCTACATCTTCGGACAAGTCAATTGACAACTGTCAAAGTGTATTTCATAGATTTTCTTAGACAGACTTTATTATGTTTTGTTTAATATTTTTAATCTACTAATTTTACATTTATTAGGCACACGAGTCTAATATGACCGAAACATACTTAATAAAGAAATTTCCTATAAAAATTAAAATGACACAATATTTGGGTGCTGTTTGACCTTGCCTTGTTTTGAAAGACATTTAAAAGATTTTATGAACAAATTATATGTATATGCTCAGTATTACTTTGTTTCAGTGGATTCCCTAAAGTTTTTCCTCATAGCACATCAGTTTATGTCACTATATCTTAATTTGTAATTGTGATTTCAATTTTAATAAAGTGATATATTTTTAATTTTTTTTCTTTTTTTTTATCTTTAAGTTTTCATCTTTATTGAAGTGAAACTTTTTAGAATCGTGGTTTGAAACTCGATGAAACGGAAACGTGACACTAAAAAGAGACATACACATAAATATAATATAGGGTTAAGCCAGCCAGAGAATGAGATAGAATACATTGCCATGTTGCCATGGTAACCGTTGTTATTCTCTGACAAAAATATATAATATAGTTTGTCCATTTTATTAATCGGTTTTTGACAGCTCACGCCCATGAAGTTTCGTATTGTTTAGTTAAAAATTCATACAAATAATATTGTACTTCATGGACGGGTACCGCCCCATTAGTGAAGTGCCACACAACGATTACTACAATTGTGCCACAGATTACAAATAATCGGTAGAAATAAATGCTAATATGTAAATAAGGTGTGATATATTATTTTATCAGGAAGACAACATAATTTTAAGGTTGAAATAGAGAAGAAAAAAAGAAAAAAGACAAACGAGTGACAGACTACGTCAAAATGGCGGCTGGACGGACGGTCGGTTGATGTTGCCAGTAGACGTATATATAATTTTTACAATTATAATAGTTTTTCTATATTTATATTTAAATATGAAAATAAATATTATATCATATTTTTTACAACAAAATAAGCGATATCGTCCTTTAAGACATCACTATAACTAGTCAGTCGTCGAGCTGTCAAAAAACTATTAATAAAATGGACAACCCTGGACCTGAGGAGCGCTAATAGAAAACAAATACTTTGAAAATGTTTTTATATATTTTTTTAAATATTACATTATAATTAAGTAATTTATTGTTAATGTTACGGCTCGTCGTTGGTAGTGTACCGCATCATGTCGGGGGTGGGCTTGCACGGGAACCAGATTTGCGCAGTGGGCAGCGGATAGTAGGGGTGCGCGCGTATCGCGGTGTTGTCGAACCGCCAGAAGCGGGGCCCGCGAAAGAAATATGTATCTGAAACATGAAAAGACATTTAAACTAAATTTTATAGTCTTTGTTTTTTTTTTGTTTTGATAAATTAGTAAAAAATACCAAAGTGTAAGTGTACCTAGGTAAAAAAAAATATATAAAAAAAATTGGATTTTAAGCCAGGTTTTTTCATTTAATTTGCAGTTTTAACTTAGAAAAAAAACATACCGCCTTTCCATATTATAGCTGCATCAACCGGATACGGGAGGTATCTCCACGCTGACATATCTTTAGGGTATCCTTTGTCCATTTTTCCTGTTGATTCGTCGAACCTCCAGAACCTCTCATATTCTATCAAATATGTTTTATTATTGTAGTTGGAAAGGAAAACCGTGGTTAACTCCATTACTTGCGGCGGGATCCGGTAGTCCGTGAGTCTCCCTCGTCGAACCAAACGGAAACGACTGCTGAATTCCCAGAAACTACGACCTAGGTATATTAAAATAAAATTTTCAAAGACATTTGGTATAATAATGGTTTTTTGGGGTGCACGAAAGGAGCTTCCCCGAGCGACGTACACAACCTAAACGTCCGGCGCACCGTGGGCAATCAAATTTACTAACGCTGATTGGCTTATCCTTTCACCACGATGGCATTCTTGCCATCGACACGAAGAAAAAGAAGATGGTTTTTTAACTAAATGAGTTTATTCGTAGTAAATTTAAACGCGCTAGAGTCTTTATCGTGTCTTAGAAAAAGCTTCAATGAATAGTTCTATTAACGACACTGGAGCCCTTACTACTGGCTACTGCTATTCATTAAAACTAGTATTAAGATCAAGTCACAAAAATGCAGCCGAATTAATTCTTTTAAAGTCGGTCAAAACTTATGTAAATAAATTGGTTTTACCAATTGATTGAAGCTGTTTGTAATTTAAAAAAAGTACCACATCTAAGTAAAATATATATTCTAATTAAGATATGAGGTATTTTCGGCTCTACGCGTACGACAGCAAATTTATCTTTGTTTCTCCTAAAAATATTGTAACAGACGGGAGGCTAAAAAACTTAAAGCATTCACCTGAGAATATTACAATGTGACCGTTTTGTTTCTCATATATCGTTCGTATAACAGTGACGTGCTGCGGCAGGCCTATGAACACATCGTGGAACCTCTTCGGATACCCTTCCATTATCTTCTTCCGATTGCTCAGCACCCAGACCCACTGAAAATAGGGAAGAAATAATAAATTAAATTATCTTTCATATTTAAGTTTTTTTTAAATAAGTTCAAAATCTTTACAATTTAATAATGATCATATTTCACAAAATGGATAAAGTTTTGATAAAGTTAATTTTTTTTTCAAAAAAAATTTAATTAAATTTTCAAAAAATGTGCTACTTATTTTTTTTTTATTATTATATTAATTTTTTTGTTATTTGTTCGTCCCACCGGAGTATGAGAGTGATAGGAATAGAGAGTGCACGTTGTGTCTGCGCGTACACTTGAGCACTATAATATCTCCTGCGCAGTTGGCTAATCTCAATGAGATTGGCCGCCGTAGCCGGAATCGGCTAGGAGAACATCACATTCTTTTGTAAATAAAAAAACATTTTCAGTAACGCCAAGATTTTTTTTATCCTTCGAATTTTGCCGTCCCTGAAAACTTGCCGCCCTGGGCACTAGCCGCGAGTGCCCCTGGTGTAAATCCAGCGCTGTTTACAGTAAATAAAAAAGACAATTAATGTTATGCGTTCATTTTTACTATAGATTCCAGTTTACCCACTCAAAAAGCTATTTTTAAAACATCTTGATGTACCTACCTATTAGCTCATAGCCACAGATACAGAACTATACCTACAATCTTTCAATTAGTTTGGATTACTGGGAATCATAGTGATTTAAGCACAAAAATATAGTCTTGAGGGTTACCTCCTCTTCGAATACGAATATCTTTCCTTGGATCACTTGTATCGTGTCGTAATTTGTATAGCACAGGTCCGGTATGTCGTTTTCGTCGGTCTCATCTACAAAATAAGTATGTTTACATTTAATTATTTAGATCCATCGATTAAAAAGTACTAGATACACAATCAGCGGCAAAAAATGACCTCATTGAATGAGCGCGCTTTTATATTCTTTCTTTTTGTAAAAACAACTTTAAGCATTGTATTTAGGTTCAATTTACATTGTTGCATATGTATTTCAACTAAAATAATTAAATATTACCTAAACACAATCGGTGATAGTTTTAACAGAACTTTTGCATGGGATTGTGTATCTAGTAGTTTTTTGATCGATGTTTATATCCTTAAAATTTTATATATTTTTCCAGTTAGTATGGAGTAATTTTAACTATTTTTACTGATGGCTAGTCTACATCAACTAATCGCTTGACCCGTGTTGACTGTTGAGCAAAAATGTAGAGCTTAAGATATATTTTTGGATGTATTCAACCGATTAAAATAAAAGTTAACAAAGTATGAATTTAATTAGAATTTAAAATGGTATAAATAAAATCCCATTAAATTTCGTATGGACATTCTCGAATAAGGTCCGATGATATTATAGATCGAAAAACGCTCTATAAAATTAAAAATTCGCTACTATTCCCAAACAATTTTTTTTTATAAAAAACTTTATTGTTGACATTTTGACCCTTTACTTACCTTATGGTGCAGGAAAAGGTAAATTGTAAGAGTGAAGGATTATATATTTGTTGCATTTTTTTACGACACGTTTGACTCAGTTTGTAGTGACCCGACTTGCTGTGCCAGCGGTCGCGGGTTCGAGTCCCGCTGGAGGCTTTCATTTGTGTTATGAGCACGAATGTTTGTACTGCAGTCATGAGTGTTTATGTTTATAATATACTAGCTGACCCGACAGACGTTTAATTTGAAAATTTCAAACTTTTTTTAATAAGCTAAAACATTCTGGACCATTTTGATGAAAATTATTATTCAAATTGTGAATCTAAACCATTCTCAGATCCCCTTGAACACACACAAAAAATTTCATCAAAATCGGTCCAGTCGTTTGAGAGAAGTTCAGTGACATACACACTCACAGAAGAATTATATATATAAAGATATGTATTTAAAGTTTTATATGTGTACTGTATCAAGTACCTGGTATCCATAACGCAAGCCTCATAGCTTACTATGAAACAAGATGGTGCTATGTGTTAATGTCCCAACATATTTATTTATTTTTTTATAATTTTCGATAAGTAGGTCAAAAAAGTTTATTAAATAATTATTATAAATATAAATTATTCTGATTATGAAGAATATTAAATGCATTATACGTTTGACTATTTCTTACCGTCATCCGCCATGGTGAACGATCGCGATGCGACGGTACTCTCAGTGCTTTCTTCTGATACTGAATTGTGCACATCTTCTTTTACTGAAAATATGAAAAATAAATTATAAAGTATACTGAGTTATAAGTATACTTAATTATAAGTATACTTAATTTTTGTTGTGACTGATTATCTAAATTGAAGTTAATGTATTAATATAAAGAATTTGTACCTCATTATTAGCAAAAAAATTATTTTATACGTAAGTAAATTTAAAAACTTGACATCTTTTAAAAATACAACTCGATATGCTTATATAGCATTAGTGTCCACACTCACAGTAAAGCTCTTGCATTCCCAAAATGTCGTCCTCGTGAAGTTTCTCCACCGGTACTTGGTAATATGGATACATGACCGACGCTTTCACATTGGAATGAGATAATCCTAAAGCATGTCCAATTTCGTGGACTGCTACCGCGAAGAAATCCGTCATATCCTCATCTTCTTCATCTGGGTTATCTCCCCAGAGTTCATCATCATCGAAATGCATGGCCCCGTGCGGAGGCGGGAACGCGTGCGCGACCACGTGACCTGGCCCGTCAAAAGGAAACCTAGGTTAGAGAGGGAGGAATATAGTTCCTGTGCATATAGATATATAAAACAATTATTTGTTGAAGGCACAGACAATTTGGTTGTAATGTCTGTAGTTGAAAGGTAGTCATTTTGAAAAATATCGTACTAAGAATTTTTATAATGTGATTCAGTACATGTTGGGTTTTTTCGAAAAACCGTTCTAGCTTTCGTTCTAAAAGGTAAGTCACTAAAAACAATATGACTAATTGTATGATATTTAAATAAAAGTCATGATTAGGTATAGCGTCAAAAACCTCAAAATAACCTTTTTCTGTTCTATCTATATAAATAAAAATAAATGTTGCTTAGCGCGAAACTCGAGAACGGCTGAACCAATTTCTAATATATTTGATTTTTTTGATTTCTCATAATCCGGAATAGGATAACACTCGTAAGTATAAAAACATCACAAAAACTAACGAAAGAAAATGTATATGACTAACGCTGGCTAATAACTATTTATATCTATTCAAAACGTACCTAGCGACGCAATATATCTTTATTTTATATCAAAATTCTCTAAAAATGTTTATCTATTATAAATACGTCATGAGTTATTTAGGTATTTAAACAATAGTACTCACCCATCCCCGTGGTCTTTGCTGGCAAAAGACACTTGTATATCTGCCTTGTCGTGGTTCACTTGTTGAAAGTTAAGACCACCATGAGGTGCCCATATCGCCAGCCCGGCGGCCATGAGCTTCTCTACTCGAGGCTTTTGTAGAGTGCTTGAACCGTTTATTATTCTGGAATAACGTTAATTATGATATCGTTAGCAATTATTTCATCAAATGAGATATCGAGTGTCAAATATTTCTCAGGACATTAAGGGTCTTTAATATATATATATATATATATATATATATATATATATATATATATATATTATCGTCCATTGGTAACGCGCTTGCTTGGAAAATCGAGTGAAGCAGGTTCAAATCCCGGGTCTCGCACCTCTGATATTTTCATGTGCGATTCATTTCCAACATGATTATTACTTGTCTTACGGTGAACGAAAACATCGTGAGTAAATCTGCATGTCTGAGAGAATTTAACAAGTTTTTGAAAGACATGTGAAGTCTAAGACTATGGCCTAATCACGCTTGTATTAAAAGGAGGACATGCCTAAAGTGGAACCTTAAAACAACTGAAAACAAGATTATAATATTATCTGTAGAATGACGATTGGGACCAATGATTTGAAATACGTCCAAGCGGTTTATGAATCTATGGAATAACATGTATGAGGAATATTGAATAATTAAAAATGGGCAGGTTTCAAATAAGTTTATAAAATTACTGATGTTTATCTCTTAACAATATCCTAATATTCAGTACTAATTTACCTGTAGGTGATAGCTTTTTTGTTCCATCCTTGTTGTAAAATGTAGCGTTTTTTTCGATGTGTTTCTGTTTTCGTTTCTATATCTTTTACTCCACATCGTTTTCTTTTGAATAGCTAAAATAAATGGCAAATTTAATTTCATAACTGTTTAATTACACTCAAAATCGAGTAAAATGTACCACTTTCCTTGCTTTGAACCAATTAGAAAAGGACCAGGTTCTCAATGTAACTTGTATTTTTTGTATCGATTATCTCAGACAAAAGACAAACAAATTTAAAGCAGATCTATGACAATAATTATAAAATGATTTCTTAATCATTTTATTATTATTGTCATTAATTCCCTAAATGGGATCGGTTTCAAAAATACTATAACTAAATTTTGTTTTACTTACTTTACTTGTCTGTAGTCGATTACTTACTTTTCTAGTTTCCGCATCAAGGTGACCAGTTGGACTTAAGCCGGCAAATTCTTGCATTTTTTTTAACGCCTCAGTATGAAGAGCATGTGGGGTGTATGCAAAGTCCATTCCCTTTTCTTTCTCAGGCAAGTATCCATACTTCTTCATAAAAGATATCTAAAAGAAAAATATTTGGCGCATATTTTGTTATCATTGCAAATTAAATTCATTCATTCGTATTTATAATCGGGTTCTTGGAATGATCGCTTAATAATATTATAGGTGATGCTTGTTGAATTACTATTATGCGACAGAGCTAGAACAAAAAGTATCTTTAATAACTTCAGTAATTATAACATTTTAACTGTCTAAGTATACCGGCTTCGAAAAGTAACAATTCCATCGGCACAGGTGGTTTATGTATTGTTCCTCCTATAATATATAACTTATTAAAAAAAACGTGTGTATGTACTTATTTGCGCACGTAAGAAGTTTGCTTCTTTGGCGTAACAGAACAAAAATAGCTAAAGATTTCATCCCGTATGTCACAACTCTCTCTAAAAGGAACGCAGCTAACTTCATCATGTCGCTCTTTGGCTATCGGTGCGCGCGCGCATCGTAAAAATTTTACTCTAATATTTTATCCAAGCGTGTCAAAAGAAGTATAAATTCAAAAATAATAATGAACATTTACAATTATCGAATCGCGTACAAAATGAAAAAAGGAATTATAGTCGATTTGAGCACCCCCCTTTTTTAAACTTGATTGAGTACATATTTTGTATCTCCCTAAAATATTGGTGCTTCTTTCTTATAAATTTTCATATTTTGTGGTGCTATAAAAATGATGTTCCACAGTACACTAATATTAATAATGTGAAAGTTTGCAAGAGAGTTTGTGCTAGTACCTCTTTATGCTGTTACATCTGAACTGATCGGGTGAAATTCGAAATGGACATTGTCTATATTCTTGATCACGTTTGCTATTTTTATTAACGCCGAGGGCAAAAAATAGTTTTCCGTATATTAAGCATAGAAATAATATAGAAATAATAAATAAAAGACACATATTTTAAAAAAGCAATAATTTGGAAATTACTCTGTTGAAGAAGGTATGCAATTCACGGATGTAGCCCTAAAATATATACTTTTTGTTATTGCTATTAAAAATAAGCTCTTATGTCACTAAAATAAATAAATTATATTAACAAGAATTAGGTCACCAGGTCACTTTGGTACAATAAATATTACAAAGTATCTCGATGATGAATATAAACACAGTATCAGTAACCTATGACATTATCTATTATATATAAAATAATTAATTACATTTAAAACATTAAATACATAAATTAGTATTTGAAAAAAAAAATGAATGAGAATACTGGATGATGCAAGGACTGAAGCGTCTAGGGATAATTTTGGGAAACCACTGACCTCTTCAGGGCCTAGTACATCTTCTTCCACAAAAATTGTCTTAGCCGACACCACACTGCATCCTATCAGCAACGAAATCAAAATTTTTATCCCCATGACCACATCCGAACGTTGAAGGAAAGCAAATGCGATCTCGTGTGTACTCCAGCGACCTTTGACAGGCGTCAGATAAAGACTCCGTATAAATACGGCGAGTGGTTAACGCCCTTTGTCTCTTACTCATGTATTTCCTACTTGATGCGCTATTTTAACGATGCGCAGGACATTGGTTTCGTTTTATAATATGACTAATACGAGCTCGAATGTAAATGTAATGTTGAATTTGTATTGAATATTGTTTATTTATATTACCTACTTGTTTTTTCTTTTAGCAATAGTTTTCAGGCTCGTATTTAACATTATCTATATAGGCGCTATATTACTGTACACATTGCTGTACCATCTTACCGTACTATTGCGTTCTATATTTAAAATATCTACAGCTTCACATGTTGTGTCTTATAATATCAACTAGCGACTCTCCCTGGCTCCGCTCGGGTTCGTCCGTACTTACCTACGTTTTAACGTTTAGTATAGATTTCTCAGAGATGAGATATTTTCCCTGCAGCAAAAAGTAGCCTATATATTGACCCGGATAACCAGCTATCACCATTTTAAATAAAACTATCTTGTCGGATTTTTTTCGCGAATTTATTTCGATTTTTGGTTCCCGACGTTTCGAATGCTTTACAGCAATCATGGTCACGGGAGAAACCATAGTAGTAGTCTATGGGAGAGACTAAGGTGCTAGATGTCTCAAAGGTATTATATAGTTGTTACAGACAGCCTACCCACAAATAACAAAATGAATTCAAAAAATTAAAAAATGGCACCAAAGTACCTTACAATACTTTTTAACTATAAACATTTTTATAATTTTAATTATTTTTATAATTAACATATATTACAACTATATAATACCTTGTAATAATGTAATTTACCTAATTATTTTTTTTTATTAATTTAAATTACTCAATCACTTATAAAATAATGGTGAGCTATTTTTATGGTTTTCTGTGCCTTTTACAGGTGTCAGTGTTTAATATGACCATAATAATTATACTATGTTAAATTATGCTATACAGAGTAAAATAATAAAATTACAAAATGTAGAGCAAACTACTTATTTATGTATTCTTTAACTGGCTAAATGCAAACATTAAAAAAAACAACCTGTCAGTTTTGTCAGGTAATGAACGTTTCAAAGTGAATGTATAATTTATAAATTAATTCAAATCATTTTCTTGAAACAAAATGGAAAAGCAAGAATCGAAATCCATTGAAAAATTTCATTCCATGCCGAATATTCAAACAAGTTTGGCGAGTGAGATTGATCTCCGCCGCCTGTACAGCCTCTCAATGTCGCAGATTAGAAAACGCTCTGAAATTCGAGACCATTTGTATAAGCCGTCCCCTTTTGTAAGTTTCCAATTATTTTAATTATCATAAAATGTTTATCTAGAACACTGGATGTCGTGGGTTCAGTTCCAGCGCGGGTAGATTCTACTTAGATAAGATTTATTCAAACTTTTAACCCAACATGTCCATATTAAACTTTCTAAACGATTTTTCCATTTTATTAATAGCTATAGCTATTTTATTTATTTTAAAAAAAGATAACACACATATTTTATTAATAGGTAATGTCTTTTTGACAGAACATACGTTGGATTTACGGATATAATCCAAAAGTAAGCGTCATTAATTTGAATAACGAAGGCAGCACGACTGCTTTTTATGCAGCGGGTAACTGCGGTGTGCTGTTTAACTGGACTACCAACAACATGATGGTATTACAGGGACATGTAAGATTTTGTTTAAAATTTTAAAAAAAAATATAATATGTATATTATAGACTAATAGGTGTTTGAATTAAATCAACTAACTAACATAATATAATTAGTATCCATTCTATTATTGCTTAGATATATATGTACATAATTATTATTAGATTTCTCATTTACATTACGAAATATTCAGACGTCGCGTCGTACAAAATTATGTGTAGATATTATTTTCCGTGTATAATTAAAGCCAGAATAAACAAACAAGTTTAACTTTAATTTTTTGCTACACTCAGAGTTGTTAAAATTCATACTACTTCTCCCAAAATTAAAATCACAGTCAATGGCCGTAAAGCCGGTTGTAATGTGTAAAACAGCTTTGAGTAATTATTTCTTGTTTATGATATTTTAATGCGAACTTGCACTGCACTAGTACTGCCAATGTTAGTGTGTACACTACGACTGTCCCATATTCAATAGAAGTGGATGGTGGACGAAATAATTCTATGGGACTATCTCTACGCGCCGTTTTTATTTTATTATTATTTATATTTTATTTAATTACTAGCAGTACCCACGGCCTCGCTCGCGTTAAAACTACAAAAAACTATAAAAAAGTAGGTTCTATACAAACTTTCATCCTCTATTTGACCCCCTTATGGGAGGAACTTCGAAAAATGGTTAAACATATATTTATTTATTTGTATTGAAGAACATTTATGCCAAGTTTCAAGTAATTCTGATCATAAATTATTTTTAAGTTATAGGTATTATAACGTGTTTTTCCGTGGAAATGAGATAATCTCCTGCGGTAAAAAGTACTCTCCAGCCTATGTTACTCTCCAGCCCTACAACTATGTCCACACAAAAGATCACGTCAATCTGTCACTCTGTTTCGACGTGAAAGCAGCACAAACAAACAAACAAACACTTTCACATTTATAATATTAAGTAGGGATAGTGGCAACTCGCTATCGATTCGTTCTTGCTTTACATATAAATTTACCCTACGCAATATAATATTTACTTAGATTTAAGCCAACATTTGACATTTTAAGTAGGTAGTAGTAGTAGGTAACTCTTTAAAAATTACCAATATGCTATAAAAACTAATAGATATATTTATTAGCATCAAAAGTAGCCTCTTTTACTCCAACTATAACGTTGTCTCTATCCATCATACCAAACACGTTTTACAAATCTTAGGAAAGTTAAGATTTAGGTACAACGCCGAAATTTAGATTAACATACGAGTATAATATAAGAGTCTTATCCCTATGGAGATCGAACCCGGTAGGTACCATAGGTTTTGTTACTACTACCAGACTTTCTTAGATTTACGCAAATATTTGACATTTTAAATAAAATTATCTTTCCGAGATGTCTAAAAGACGCATAAAAAAAAATAAAGCATTCGAAACGTCGGGAACCAAAAATCCAAATAAAAACGAGAAAAAATCCGAAAAGATAGTTTAATTTAAAATACTACCAGACTACAAGCATGATGTAAAAATTCGTTAAAAGAAATGTGCAGATGCTTTTGAGTACATATATCATATATGTTTTGTACATAATATCGTCTAACCTAAATCGTTTTAACAAAAATAAAAACTTGATAATATATTTAAACCAGGAAATGTTTTGTTGTACTTACCTACTATCTTGTTGACACAGGTCACTTTTGACTTTGTGACCCGTTCTAATATTCTTAATCTGTATACACTTTCGTTATAAAAATAGGTAAAAAAACTTTTTAAGTTAAACGGTTTTATGTTAAACATACATTGCAATGTTTAAGATAAATGTACTAAAAACCAAAAAATGATAAAATAGATACAGTCGTGGGAATTATAAACATATGCATAGACTAGACTAAAATAAAACCGTGGGGCACGTCAATTGTCTACAATCGTTGATTAAAATGTTTGTTTTGTAATGTTACACTATAATTAGGCAGTATATATATAGGCACATTAAGTCGATAATTTGTAGACAATTGACGTGCCCCACGGTTTTATTTTAGTCTAGTCTATGCATATGTTTATAATTCCCACGACTGTATCTATTTTATTATTTTTTGGTTTTTAGTACATTTATCTTAAACATTGCAATGTATGTTTAACATAAAACCGTTTAACTTAAAAAGTTTTTTTATCTATTTTTATTTTCTAGTTTTTAGTTTTTATTTCGCATTCTGTTTAATTCATTTAGTGCTTCATTATTGCAAGGTTTCTTGCCCGTTAGTTTATTGCAGTTCAACTCCTCTATACGTAGTCCCTGCAAAGATCTTACTCTACTAAGAACCACGTAGGCTTGACCTTCTTTATACAGTTCATAGACTAGACTAAAATAAAACCGTGGGGCACGTCAATTGTCTACAAATTATCGACTTAATGTGCCTATATATATATACTGCCTAATTATAGTGTAACCTTACATATATCGCTGACGTTGCTTTTTTAACCTGGCCTCATATTGCTCAGGTGTTTTTGACGCTAATTGTTCCCGTCGTTTCTGTAATCGACTATTTCTATCACCTTCACTTTCTTTAGCTCGTTTTGCTTTATACTTTTCTTTCGCTTTTTGAAGCCTTCGTTTACGTTGTGTTGCAGTTTCTGTTTTATTTGTGTTTGTATTTTTTATATTTTTTTTACCATTTTGTTCCCACGAGTAATGGACATTTAAACGGTCGACCCCCCCAGAGGTCCAATAAAGGGGCAAGGCTATGTACAACAAGATGCGCCTAAGTCTTGAGGGGAAAACGCTAACGACATATCATTTTTATCCACCCTAATGCCATACAGTTCTCGGCGCGTTTTAACCTTTCACCTTAACTTGGGTGGTGTACCGCTAACGACGTATCATTTTTAGCCACCCTAACGCCACACAGTCCTCAACACGATACAAAATCTTGACTTGGGTGGTGGATTCAGGCTGGATTAATCAGATACCTAAATTACAGATTCAATTTCTAAATTTAAATCTTATTATTATACGCCATTTGGTGGCTGCGCCCATCTTAAATATTGAGGTTGTATAGTGCACTGTATTCTTCTTGTCAAGCCCTTTTATTTGATACCCATATTGGTGGGATTGATAAAAAATTGTTATCAGCCATTTGGTAGCGGCGGCCATCTTAGATTTCAATTTTGCATAGTAAATTGTATTCTACTTGTTGAGACCTTTCATTTGATACCCATGTTGATGGGATTGATAAAACCTAAGTTATCCGCCATTTTGTAGAGGCCGCCATCTTGGATTTTAATTTTATATAGTACATTGTATTATACTGGTTGAGCACTTTCATTTGATACCCATATTGATGGGATCGATAAAACCTACGTTATCCGCCATTTTGTAGCGGCCGCCATCTTGTATTTCATTTTTTTATAGTATATTGTATTCTGCTTGTTGAGCCCTTTCATTTGATACCCATATCGATGGGATTGATAAAACCTACGTTATCCGCCATTTTGTAGCGGCCGCCATCTTGGATTTCAATTTTTTATAGTATATTGTATTCTGCTTGTTGAGCCCTTTCATTTGATACCCATATTGATGGGATTAATAAAACATAAATTATCCACCATTTTGTAGCGGCGGCCATCTTGAATTTATAATGATAATGAATAAACATAATTATATTGTCACCAAAATCCAAAGTGTATACAAAATTTCAGATTAATCGATTGACAGGAAGAGGGTGAAATTTGAATTACTAAATTTGACCCAAGAATAAATAAAACAAACGGGGTGAGCTAAATAAAACCGTTTAAAAAAAACAAACTTACATTTAAAAAAAAAAATGTTTTAATGTTCTCTACATATTAAACGAAAGCATTTATTATATTATCGGATGGATCTTGTACTGTACTATCGAATATTTAATTTTTTTAAACTTTTGCCCGCGGCTCTGCCCGCATGGTAGGTGAATTTATAAAAAGTATCTTATCACTCAAGTATCTAACACACACTCATAAGCTTTCTATATTATCATTTACTTTAATGAAGCGTTAAAAAAAAAGATTCCCACGAATGGAGAATCTCCTCCTTTTTGGAAGTCGGTTGATTAGCCCTCCGACAAAAAATGGTTCTCGAATCCCATCTTGACTTTCAATTTACTAAAATATCATGCGTTTTTATATAATAATTAGGTACATACATATACGAGATTCGTATATGTCTTTTTGTGGGTATATCTTCGCCAATCATAAATTGATTTTTATTAGGTAAGTGTGGAATAAAATTATTTTTAACTTATTTTGATATAGGTGTACCTTTTTTCTTAAAAAATAGTTATAATTGTACCTACTATTCATCCAATAGCCTGCCTGCCGGTAGAAGCAAACCTGGTCGACCAAATAACACCTGGAGGAGGTCCATTGAGGCGGACCTTAGAAGGGTGGGAATCTCGTGGAACCATATCCAAGCAGTAGCTAAAGATAGAAGGGCATGGAAAACTACTGCTGCAGCCCTAAGTTCTACGACGGCATAGTAGGACTACATTTTTCATCCAAAAAATTTGATTTTATTATGATTTTCAGAAACACGTGGTTACATGTATAGCATCAGACGGACTTGGCAAATGGCTCGTTACGGCCGACTCTGGTCCAGAAAACGTAATCATTATATGGGATAGTAGTGATTACTTTCCACAAAATACTTTATTTAACCCTCATAAACATGTGAAACTGGCGAATTTGATTTTGAGTTCAGATGCCAAGTATCTACTAACCCTCGGATATCACGAGAAAGCCAACATAAGTTGGTGGATCTGGTCTTACGGACTGGATGCTCCTCATGGTATGAATATTTAATATTATCAAGTTTTTGACAAATATTTAAGTTATATATAAGTTTTAGATACCAAATAAATATTAAGTAAGAGCAAGTGAGAATAATTTATTTCATATTTATATTGACACATAAATATTTTGTATAGGGTATGAAGTAGCATGTTTATATGTTAATTTTTAAAGAATTATAATACAGACAGAGACAGTTCTCTCTGTTCACACACTTTGTTAATTATTTTTTATAAGTCATTACTATAAAGGAGGACAACAAACATCACATTTAATGATGTGTCAGAGTAGTTCATTCTAATATCTAAAATCTAGATATCACAAACTTAATATTGGTACTTTGTGGAATCATACTCCCAGAATATCTTTTTAGTCACCCGATGTATACACACTGACACAGGCCATAAATTATTTGCAGTAAGGAAGGGTGCTACGATACTCTGGAGAAAACTTTCTATTCTGTGCGAAAAGAATTTGGCAACTTACGCTTAGCTTTTCCATTTGGGTTTTTTATGATTTTTCTTTTTTTTCTTTTAATAAAACTACATTTAGACAATATTTAATTCGGGAGTATCATATGACTATCCTAGGAGCTTAGACGAAATGATATTTGTCGATTGCTAATGTTAAAAAAATAAAAAAATAAAATAAAATAACCTTTCTTTGGGCTTTGCCGGAGTCGGGTAACATTTTGACAGTAAATATGTCGTTAATGTATTCGAATTATGATAATTATTTAAAGTTTGGGCAAATACGGACATAGTTTTCATATTTTTTAATAAGCGAATTTTCCGTAACAATAAAACAATACAGGTTTAATACAGTTTTCATAATTTTTAGCGTCCTTGGAAGTTGACATACCGCGCGGTGGAATCGTCGATATGGGGTTCAATCCATCTAATTCTGAACAATACCTATTAATGACTAAACGTGACATATGGATTGGTGTTTCTGCTGTTAGTCAATTACTTGGCCTTAATTTTTTGATTGTTTTCTGCAACCATCTGGCGCTATGGTAGCGTAAGACGTCATTGCGGGTAACGAATGTGCAAAATTCTTCATAAAATGATGAACGAAATTGTGAATCATAACACGATGTACGCACGTATGTAACACTACAGTGGATACTACGTGGAGTTAATTTTTTTGAGGGTTCCATAAAACGGAACCCTTATAATTTCGCTATGACGTCTGTCCGTATGTCACAGTTATTTTACTAGAAAACTACATTGAGATTAGATAGGTACCTATAGTAAGTTGCTATTAGTCGTAGCTTCTACACATTAGTGTGTGAGTCAGACTAGCACTTTTCCGCTTTTTATTACTCTTGTGTAAGTGTTATAAATAAAATAAATATGTTGGGACACACAGTACCATCTAGTTCCATAGTAAGCCACGAGGCCAGTGTTATGGATACCAGATAGTTAATACACTACACATATATAACTTTAAATACATAAATATTATAAATATATACTAATTTTGTTTCAATTTGTTGATATCAATCAAACTTCATATTTAATTATATTTGTTTTAGAAAGTATTTATTGTTGAAAGAGGTCTTCTTAAAGAAAGTGATGATTACGAGCTTAAAATTAGAGTCGTGAAACACAAGTTCAATCCTGAAAATGGTAGATTTACCTGTTTCACCTTTGTCCAAGACACCTGTCAAGTCCTAGTTGCGACCAGTCGCGGATGTGTTTTGGTCTACGGACACACTATAGAGTTCCATGAAAGTTTAGATGAAACAAATTACGAAACTTTAAAATTCATTAAAGTTTTAAAAGTGGAGAAGAAAAAAATTAATGTTATTAAGAGCATTGATGGGTATGTATTGTTTAGTTCATCATTCCGGTCTATGTTATATAAGTTGACGCGAGCAGTTATTCTATTATTTTTTGAAGTCTAACTTCTTTTGAATCGTTGTGATTTGAAACTCGATGAAATGGAAATGCGAGACTAGAAAGAGACAACACATAAATATATAGGATTAAGCCGGCGAGAGAATGAGATAGAATACATTACACGGGAAGTGAAAAATAGTACTGAATATTGAATAATATGTTATGTAATATATGTTAAATAAAGTGTAAAATAACTTTTAAGCTTGGTAAAAAAACCTTAACTCTTTACTTATAGAGATGAATGTGCAATGTGCATAAATGAAATAAAAGCTATTATGACTAATTATTGCCATAGCAACCGTTTTTATTGTCTGACAAATATATAATATTATATTCTTTCCGTATATGATATTCTATAAATATATGATTCTAATATGCCTTATTTAATTATTGATTTCTTTTAATTTTATTGCGATATTTACTAAAGAAGTTTTACTTCAACCGCGTAAAGGTAACACGCATCCTTTTTTTTGTATATAATTTTTTTGGAACTAAAATATACTAGCAATAATAATTTTAATAATTAAATGGATTACTCACTAGCTTTAGAAGGCGAAGTTTTTAATAATTTAAATTCTAAAGAATGGTATCAAATTCGAAATATAACCATAACCAATAAAAAAAACACCAGACTAGTACTACACTTTAAAAATATGGGAGACCATCTTACTAACGAAGATTTTAGATTGAGCTAGAAAGTACGCATACATGATTAGCTTCATGTTAGATTATACAAAATTTAAATTAAATTATTAATCCTCAAAATTTAAATGATTTAATTTTGAAGAATTTGCTAAAATGGCTATAGGATCCTAATCTACTTTTTATTATCTATATCCATAATTGTATTGAAATTATTCCTATTTTCATATAGTAGGTATTAATTACATCATAAACAAACTAGAAATGAAAAATAATAATATGTGGAAATACTTAATCTAACATTCAATTAATGCTAAATTAATATTTAACTTAATATCCTATTCGTATAATAAATAGAGCACGCACAGATTTCAGAACCTTTGATGACAATTAATATAGAGCCATTCATGTTTTGTTTACATATTTATTACTAGCGACTCAAACTCGCTTCGCTCGAGTTCGTCCGTAGGTTGATTCTCCATACAAACTTTCATCCCCATTTTCACATCCTTAAGGGATGATATAGTACGAGATAAAAAACTATCCTACGTCCTTCACAGGGTCTCAAACTATCTCAAACTATCAAATTTCATTTAAATCGCTTCAGTAGATCCAGAGATTACCCCCTAGAACGTCAGAAACTCACAAACTTTACCTCTTTATAATATTAGTATAGACTAGTGGCTCACTCTTGCTTCGCTCGGGTTCGTCCCTAGGTGCGTTGTAACGGTTAGTATGGAATAGAATCAATTCTATATAGTTTATCTATTTAATAGATAAACTATACATTTTATTACTGCTCCGCTCCCTTGGGTAGTAGCATAATGGTATATAGCCTATAGCCTTCCTCCATAAACGGGCTATCTAATGCAAAAAGAATTTTTTAAATCGGATTAGTAGTTTCTGAGATTAGCGCGTTCAAAAACTAACAAACAAATAAACAAACTCTGTCTCTTTATAAAAATATAAAAGTATCAGTATAGATTTAATATTTTACACATTTTTAGAGTAATCGTAACTGGCAACAATATCGGAGAGATTCACTTTTACGATAATCAAATGAAACTTCTGTACTGGGTCCACGGCTTCACAGCGGACAGTATTAGAGATATCAGTTTCAACATCTCACCCAGAAGCTACCAGATGCTTGATCCAAAATGTTAGACTTTCTTTTTTCTGTCATGTAATATGTAAATTGTAATGTATGTATGTATAGTAAGTCTTTAGTACTCGTATAACAATGTCGGTCTAAAATTAATCTCCAGGATGGCACATCTACATATCTGTATATCTATACTAATATTATAAATGTGAAAGTTTGTGAGTATGGATGTTTGTTACTCCTTCACGACAGAACGGCTGAACGGATCTGGATGAAATTTGGCACAGAGATAGATTATAGTCTGGAATAACACATAGGCTGCTTTTATCACGAAAAATTGAACGGTTCTCGTAGGATAGGTTTGTTTTTGTTTTTGAGGTGAACCCGAGCGAAGCGAGGGTGAGCCGCTAGTTTATAATACTAATGGATGGGCGAACAGCGTTACTCAATAGGCAGATATGTTGCGTACTAGTTTTAAAACTATGTAGTATTTTTATAACGAGTATTTAATTTAATCATATCAATAATTATATGGGAAAGTTAATAAGAGAGTGTATATTTGAGTGATTGAATACATTTGTTACGCTGATTGAACTAAAATTAGGAACAAAGACGATGACGACACGTTTGGCTCAATTCAATTCAATTCTGTTTATATTTATAATATGTATGTATTTAAAGTTATTATATATGTGTAGTGTATGATATATCTGGTATTCATAACACAAGCCTCGTAGCTTACTATGGAATTAGATGCCGTGTGTTAATGTCCCAACATATTTATTTAAAGATATATGTATATACGACTAAAAAGTCGTAAAAATATTGAATTAATAGGTAATAAGATATGTCCATGTTGGGAGAAAGTGGTGAAAGAGATCGATTCCGACACCGGCGTCATTAAACAAAAGCTTATGAAAAAGGATCTCCCGTCCGACGCTACCACCGCCGGCAAACCGCTCCTTGTTAGAGATTTCATCGTTTGTTAGTATAGTATGCCTTTAATATTTTATTAATAAAAATTAACCCTTAAGATTTTTTAGAAAATAAAATATTTGAAATCAACAGAGGTCGAGTTTAAAGTCTATTCTGCTCCTGTTTTCGTTCTCAAGACAAAATATAGCTTCTTGCTTAATTCACTTGTAAAAAATGTATTAAAATTATTTCGGGTACTAACAGTAGCAGAGGCAGTAGATAAGGTTGTTTCGTCTCGTATGGATATGTTCACATGGGACATGGGGTACATAGTTTGTGCCATAAACTGACTCCTCTATGTTATTACCACGTTATTATTACCTGGATTTGAAACTTTGTATGGTAACTCAGGGGTGGATAGTTGAACTCTTTAATGGCTTATCCGACCTCTTGCTTTGGGCTCATTTGAAAAAACTAAAGTATAGCACGCATTTGATTTATCATATAATATATAAGTAAATGATGATGTTCTCCTAGCCGATTCCGGCTACTGCAGCTAATCTCATTGAGACTAGCCAACTGCGCAGAAGATATTATAGTTCACAAGTGTACGCGCAGGCACAAATGCACTCTTCATTCCTGTCACTCTCATACTCCGGTGGGACGACTGCTCGACACGACCAGTGAGAGTTAAGACGCAGGACCGACGGCTTTACGTGCTCTCCGAAGCACGGGGGTAAAAACCGCCAACTTCCCAACTCCGGGTTGTTACTGAGACTTACTATACAGAAAGACTCAATAACTAAACTTGGCCCGATCCGGGACTCGAACCCAGGACCTCCGAGTGTGCAGCCGTACATGCTAGCCACTACACCACCGAGGCAGTTAATATATGGATATAAGTAAATAAGAAATACAGGTTTATGTTTTCGCAGGTACACATAACCAGGGCATAGGTTTTGTGGATTTCGTAACAGAGAAGCTAGTTACAATTATAGATAGCAAAATATTTAATGCTCTTACGCTGTCTGTGCACCCAGAAAAGTAATTTATATTTATTTATTTAAGTATTACTTAAATAAAAAAGAATTTCTAATAATGAAACCAATACTAAAAGACTCACCTATATATGTTTTTTAAACTAGAGATTCACCCTTGCTCAGGTTCGTTCCTAGGTACGTTTAAACGGTTAATAGGGAATAGATAGATTTATTATATATTAGGATATATGTATAAGGTATGATGAGTTTTATATTCCTTACTCGAGAGATAATTGGTTCCACATACAAATTTTCATCATATTTTCACCCTCTTAAGGGGTGAGTTCCGGGATAATATTATTTTATCCCATTTCCTTTCCTGGATCTCAAACTATCTTCATACCAAATTTCATCTAAATCGGTTCAACGGATTTTTAGTTTATCCATTACAAACAAACTCAGAAACGTACACACTTTACCTCTATAAATTAGTGTAGACAAACTTTGCGTAAATGGATACCTAACACAAAAAAAACCATACTTGAACGCCCATATATTTTACAAATTTAAGAACTTTCTAAAATGAAAACCTTTTGAAATATTTTTGCTATAAAATTAATCAGAAATGCTAATATAGAAACGTAGGTAAGTTTGAAGTTAAACAGCTTTTTAGTATGTGTAAAATTTCTTTTCTCATAGAACGTACATCTGTATAGGATATGGAGAAGGGATTTTGGAGTTAATAAACTATGTTCAGCATAAATTATTTATAAGAATAGATTTAAGCGAGCATTACAAAATCGTTATTCCACCAAAAGAAGATTCAATAAAAGGCGATGAGGAGGTCACTAAGCCCGAACTCTCAGTAACGTGCGTACAGTATTCTCCTTCAGGTAAAATAAAGTATTATAACGTTTTAAAATTTAACATAGATTTTAAAGAAGTATGTACAGTGTATATTTTAAAATATTTGTGCTTTTATTATAATTTTATTATATATATATATATATATATATATATATATATATATTTATATATATATTACGACGAGGCTGGACGAAGCCACCTGTAGAGGCATTTAGATATAATTTCTTTTTAACCAATACAAGGAGATACACTTAAAGACTGACCCTTATTTGTGAATGTTTAATTTATGAGTGGAATTAAATTTATATGAAACTTTTAGAGTAATAATGATTTAAAATTTAAAATAAAATATTCAAATTAATTCATAACTGGCGTGAAAAAACAATCGAATTGAAGTCAATAATTATATATAAGGTATATGCTATACTATTATATATCAAATTATTTAATACTAGCATTGCCCGCGGCTTCGCTCGCGTTCAGATGACCAAAAAGCAAACTCTTAGATTTTACATATTAGTATACTCTTACAATGCAGTTTTTGTATTTTTTCTCAGAAATGAAATATTTTCCCGCGGTAAAAAGTATCCTGCATGTTGACCCGGATAACCAGTTATCACCATACCAAATTTCATCAAAATCCCTCCAGTGGTTTTTCTGTGATACGGTAACAGACAGATAGACAAAAATTCTAAAAACTATAGGTAGATTCGGCGTCTGTATCGATAGTAAAGTCTATTTCAATATGATTTTCCAAAAAATATTTAATGTACAGATTCGTCTTAGTTACAGTTTTTTTTATATGTATAGATTAATATATTCTAATGAGTAATGCACTTATATAATAGACCATTACAAAGGTAACTATTTAAGGTTTACACTTGGCATGCGGCCTGGACACCGGCCAGCTGATCTTCCTCCATCCGACCACCATCAGCATACTAACGGATACCCCGCACGAAGACACAGATCACGCGATAACGCAGATTAATTTCAGCTGTGATTCTTTGACTATGGCTACGGCTGTAAGCATACTTGTTTAGTTTCTCCTGTATTTTTATAGTATAATTTTATTAGGTTTGTCATCACGGTTTCTACATTAACTTTATTAATGTACTAAATTACAGCTGTTTAGTTTTTGCCATTTAGATGGGTATATGAATTTATATTTAGCAATTTTTTTATCCTTAATTTCTTTTAAATATTATATAGATTGTGTTTATTTTTATGAACCCCACTCAAAAGTCGCGTGGAAACACTCGGGGAAACTCGAAAGCTTAAAACCTAAATTGTGCCCAAATGGCACGCCTATATGCCACAGAACTAAGAACTTTGAAGCTTAAACCTACAAGGAGATATAAATCTTCTGGCTCCATCGTCTGGTCGATGATATTAAATATTTATCATATACCATCGTCTTCCAGGACATGGTTGCATAGTTACCTTAAAGTTAAATAACGTTTCATATAAAGAATTTTCAGGATAAAGGCAGAACAGTATGTGTTTACAAGTACAGTTGTGAGTCATTCGCTTGGAACTTTATAGGAAAACACAGAGCACATTACAAGGACATCACCTCAGTTTTCTTCTTACCCAAAAAAAATGATAATGGAGAATACAAACTATTATCTCTTGGAATGGACAGAATTATGGTGGAATATGATATTGGGGACAGTTCTGATGAATATTTAGAAGTACTGAGTTTGGACAGAGTGGACCAAACGGCTGTCCCACTGTATGGCATACCCTGGCCCAATCAACCCGACATCGACCCTGAAACACAGCGCACTGATTTACCTATGATTTTAATTGCCACTAACGAGGTTTAATTGCTTTATTGATTGTTTTATACATTTAAATGTGTTTAGGGTACGTTTTTCATATTTAGATATTAAGTTTATTTTATTGCATTGCCACTCTGGTAGCTAGCTTATAAAGCTGCAGATCCAGAGGTCCTGGGTTCGAGTCTCAGTTTTGCCAAGTGTAATTATTGGGTTTTTCTATAAAGAAATTGTTAGTAACAGTAGAGTCGGCAGTTGGCTAGTAGGCGGTGTTTTACCCCCGTGCCTTGAAGAGCACCTGTCGCCCCGCTCCTGCGTCTGATCTGCCCTCGCAAGTGTCGAGTTGTCTTCCAATCGAACTTTGAGAGTAAAAGGAATAGAAATGGCTATTCTCAATGAGATTGGCAACCGCGTCAGAAATTTTTCAAGGGAACATACTATTATTCTTAGTAAGAACATAAAAATACTGTTTTGTGTGCAAATCACAAGCTGAAAATGAAAACGCATAAGTAATTATAATTTATTAAATTTATCTTAAAATATTGTTTACAATATTTTAGCACAAATACAAGATAGTGAATTATGCGACGACAATGACATTATCAACTGTGCTGGGCCCTAGATATGAAACGCCAGTACGGAAAATGCAACTGATAAAAAGTACGAAGGACGATGTTTCGATCGAGTATTTACTTTATTCGACAAAAAATGTGATAGGTCTGCAAAAAATGCCTCTGGACGGCAATCCTTGGAAGCACGTTGCTTTACTTGGACATCCCATCGAGGTAAATGCTTAGATTGTGTTCTTTTGATAAAATTCTGTAAGACTGTAAGATTGTGTAAAAGTCACATAATATTCTGACATGTACCTAATAGACTCAGGTATATGATAGAGGCTGCCAATTGCCGGTATTCCAGCATATAACAAATAACTAATTATACCTACTACTCTCAAAATTATTTTATTTGAAACTCTACATTCTACATGTAGAGTTATTAGTAGCCGTATTTTTTACGCTTCACAAAGTAGTTCAAACGTCATAAAAATAAAATTAATATGATTCTGAAAGAAGCCTGCAGATAGTGTCTTAACATTATCATTGCTGTTTTAGTACATTTTAAATTCTTATTTACTTGAGTTATGTACTGAAACTTTACGAACTACTGAAGCTTGACATACCCAAGAGCAACACTAAGTTCTTTCTACAATCTTTTTCGGTGTATGCCGCATTGCTCTGGAACAAACTTCCGAAAGACATCCAATTAAGTCCCTCTATAACTGCCTTTAAAAAGAAAATAAAACAGCACTTTCTCACCCAAGTTATTCCACAATAATTATATTAACTACTATTATTATGCACTATATTATATAGATATGTATTTATGCATGTAGTAGTATGTACATAAGTTATGGTATATAATATGTATAATGTTTTGATATATGTATATATAATATATATTTATTTAAGTATTTACATTTGAGTTACTGCACTTTAGCCTGCATTTTAATACTATCTCTCTAACTCACTTCGATTGACTGGAAGAGATCTCTTCTAGAGATAAGTCCACCTTTGCTAACTAATTTTATTGTTTGGTACTCTCTGTATTTTACATATAAGTGCAATAAAGAATAGTATATTATTTATCTAATATTGTCATACTAAGCGTAAAAAAGTTAGAGTAGCAATTAATTATCACTTATTATTATATATTAGTCCTATCGCTGTTAAGGAAAACCATAGATAGAAAGATTATTGGGATCCGTCGTTAGTAGGTAAATTGGAAAGCCAAGTAAATCCAGTCCAGACTGGGGTCTGTCACCACAAAATGTTTGATGACGTAAAACAATCGTGAGGAATCGTTTATGTCTGAAAGAACCAATGTCTTAATTAGTATTTAAAAAATGTTTGTAATTTGACGTGACGACACGTTTGGCTCAGTTGGTAGTGATCCTACTCGCTGTTCCAGCGGTCGCGGGTTCGAGTCCCGCTTGGGGCATTCATTTGTGTGATGAGCACGGATGTTTGTACTTCAGTCATGGGTGTTTATATTTATAATATTTATGTACATATTTAAAGTTATATATGTGTAGTGTATCAACTATCTGGTATCCATAACACAAGCCTCGTAGCTTACCATGGAACTAGATGGTGCTGTGTGTTAATGTCCCAACATAAAAAAAAAACAGCCAACCGACAACAAACAACTACCAACAGCACTTGGCTAGCGAGATAGAATATAATCTGATCCCACTGAATCTTGAAATCCTAAAAAGTTTTGTAATAAAAGATAGACGAATTTTATTTATGTAATTTATGCAGGTGATAGACATGTGCTTTCGTGAAGATAGCGGAACTTTATTTACCATTGGAGCAAAAGATAACTGTATATATCAGTGGGCGGCTAACTACAGGTGGGTTCTATTTTAAAACCAAGAAAAATTACTCTGGAATTTTTATGCACTCAGTTAAAGCAATAATATTAGACGAAATAATTTTTTATATAAATTATTATGTTTGATAGCCATTTTTCTTTAATTTAATCTTTTTTAACTCCCGACGCAAAAGACGAGTGTCAGAAGTTTAACGTGTGTATCTATCTGTATGTCTGTCTGTCGCTTCGTAGCACCCAAACAGATGCACCGATTTTTGTTTTTTTTTATTTGAAAGCTGACTAGAGTGTTTTAGCTATAAATCAAGAAAACCCGTTCAGCCGATTACTGGCTAGCAGCTCTTGTCTAGACGGTTAAAGGATATGAGCAACTTGCAACAATATAGTAATCTTGGCCTGATGCTGCAGCGTCACCTGGAATCTGCAAGATACTCAACTCTTTACTAAAACACTGCTACATAGATACCTTATTTAGGCTCATTGAAATTGATTTATTCAATAGGCTATTGTGTCGGAGTTTTTTAAATATTTAATTTAATTTCTTGATGATTCAAATGAAATAATTTTAAGACACCAAATAAATTCCAACACCAGATCTGTCGAGACAACCACAAAGCAAGGTGGTGGTGACCTGGATCCATACTATTGTCTAATAGAGAACGGCCGTCCCGGCTGGCTATTCCACGAGATAAGGGATCTGTTCTACTACATACAGATTCTGTGCCAAGGAACCTTCTCCCCGACGATGAGACAAGTCAAAGACTACATCCCGATAGATTCGTTACAGGACCTGATGAGAGCGTTGGGTTATTTCCCAACGGAATATGAGGTTAAATTCACTTAAATTATTTGGACTTTGTATATTTTTAGGTATTACGCGTATGTTATTATGTTAAGTTATTAGAATTTTAACAATTATAAAGATGCTAAATGGCGATTTATGTTTATTTATTATTATTTCTCGAAAACTTGTTATTTACCTACATAAATACACACACGTACTGTATAGCACGAATTTAATCTCTATTGGGTGCTTTGGTTGTGTTGAAATTTTATTTTTATGAAGGATTAATATCTTGTATTTGTAATAGGCATCGAAATTTTACTTATAGATATTCAGTTAGGAGTTTTCGTGAAACAAAAAGAGGTCTACTTATATGGCAAACATTGTTTTAATTTTATTACACGTCCATAAGGCAACAACACAGATTTAATTTTTAGTCCTTTAAGCTCAAGAAATTGATAAGTCCCTATAATTTTAGTTTAAAATATCATTTTAACTGAGAACAATTACACAATACAGGTGGAAAATTTATTGATAGAAGCGAAGTACAAAGTATATCAAAAGGTCCCATCTACTGAGATAGATTTCGAAGAATTCGTGAAGCTGTACCTTAATCACAGACCAGCGTTCGGAGAAAATTTCAAGAAAATCAAAAATGCCTTTCGACATTTTACTACCGGAGAAAGCCTATCTTTGAGCCGCGATGAATTCATTGATATGATCACTAATTATGGTACGAAAATATGTAGCTCGATGTGATAAAATAAAGCGTGATTTAGTACCTATTATATATCTATAGTCTATAGTTATACTAATATTATAAAGAGGTAAAGTTTGTAAGTTTGTGACGTTGTAGGAGGTAATCTCTAGATCTACTGAACCGATTTAGATGAAATTTAGTAAGAAGATAGTTTGAGATTCCGGGAAGGACTTAGAATACTTTTTATCCCGGAAATCATCCCTTAAGATGGTGAAAATGAGGATGAAAGTTTTATTGGGAAGCTAGATGTATTTCTCATTAATTGAAATGTTTTATTAAAATTATTCGCACATGAAAATATCAGTAATAAAAGTGCGAGACTGGGGATTTGAACCCGCTCCACTCGGTTTCCCAAGAGAGCGTATTATTACTGGGGTACCTGCTGCAGCTGCCTTATAATGATAATAGCTTTTAAAAATCGTAACAGCATGATTTCAAATAATAAGATGTATTTATATTTTATTATTGAATTTCTAAAAAAACCATCATTTTTAAATATCCAGATGCTCTAGTGCTCAAAATCAATATTAAGCATAAAAAAACTGAATGATATACCACTCTAAACACTTTATTATACTCTACAGTATAGAGACTACGCCATAAAAACACGACTACTTTGTTGTTGTATTTATTCTAAGCGTTTCATTGCTTCATGTATCCAGGCGAGCGTTTCCCTCGTGACCTGTGTTGGTATTTACTTTCAATACTCAACGGCCATACTTTTGAGGACAGAGCCTCAATGATGGAAGGAGATTTTTCATTTCTACCGGAGGTATCAATATGATCTACTAAAAATGTAATAAAACAGACCCATCAGTAGCGTAGAATAAAATGGAATAAACTGTTTCTCCATGATGGTAAATCCTCAATTTTTTTTTAAATTGTTGAATCGTGCTGCTGCCATTTGTGTGGAATTTTTCTATTAAATTATCTTCTAATATTCATGAATTTTTCAAGAGAATTAAAAAAAATTGTTTTAAAGTTCATTTTGATAATCTAGATTGATGCACATTACAATTTTTGTAATTTTGATAAACTAAAGTAGCGAGGGCAACGTGATTTATTTTAGTATGACCGCGGAAGTATTAGTACGCATAGAATTAATAATAAATACGTCTTGAACCCAACTATCGTGCGGGGGTGGGAAATTCTTTTGGACAATTCACTCCCAAAACAAGAACAGACAGACGGACATATAGTTACTTTCGCATGCATATTAACACCTCCAGGTAAATTTTTAAGAAATTAATTAATTTTCTAAGAAATCTATTGTTAACTGTAACGCCGCCGACATGTCCGCGGTCGTGGAGGGATTAATATTTCAATGTATGAGAAAGTACCCAATAAATGACTGCAAATTATATTGAGATGTAAAGAACATAAACATGAACTTTTTGGCAACTTAATGTAATAGGTATAACGTTTGGAATATTTATTGTATCCGAATGCTAAAACCATTTGAAGTTTTTATATATTAAAATTATATTTAAATAAATGTTTTATTTTTAGGAAATAACATTTGAAGAATTAGCCAACAATATTATAGGCATTCAAGACTTGGAGATGTTTTCAGAACAACACTCAGTAAAGGAATCTTTAGAATCTCAGACGGCTTCTTCAGATTCGGAGGAATGCTTAAATTAATAAATATTATTAACATAGGCTTTATTTTGTAATTAAAATAGCTGATTAAATAAATACTTTTTTATTTAATTTTAACTATTATAATCAATAATGATGTTTTTAGCATTAAGTTAGTACCTATGTCTTATTAAAATGATTTGAATAGATGAAGTCGTTGCGTAAACATAATTAGCAAATGTTTATCTGAGTGTTTTGTATCTGAGGCACACTATTTATAAATTATAAGCATCAAATATTTCTGCCCTCATGTTGAGCATGGGGGGCTCATTAGCGTCCGGCAATCGAGCCAAGCGCGAAACCAAAAAACGTACTGGGTGGCGGCCCACCTCAATGGTCGGTGTACCATGGGGGTTGCTCCTGGTACTTCTCTGATAGTAAACTGTTGGAGTAACCCCATGGTTGTTGTGGTCTAATTCAGCAGACGTGCCGTGGGGGCCTTCGTGGTTGAGTGCGTGCGTAAGTGATCCTGAGATGCCCCATTGAGACGGGGCAGGTTTCGTTGGGTTTTAGTAGGTAGTACTTGGCATTACTGGTAAGTCCCACATGCAGGTGGTTTGCCTATAATAAATGCATTTCCCAAAGTTTAAAAAGATTTCGTCTGTCTGTCTGTTACCGCATCATAAGAAAACTACTGGAAGAATTTTGATGAAACTTGGTATGATGATAGCTGGTTATCCGGGTCAACATATATGATACTTTTTACCGCGGGAAAATATCTCATTTCTGAGAAAAAATACAAAAACTGCAATGTGAGAGTATACTAATATGTAAAACCTAAGAATTTGGTTTTTGGTCCTCTGAACGCGAGCGGAGCCGCGGGCAATGCTAGTTGCATAAATAAATGAGAACTAAATACTAAACAAGCTTACGTATGAACATAATATTATGCAATATATGTTTATGTTCTTACGGCATACTTACATGTAGCAAGACTTGCAGCACGTTAGTATCTTAGTATTATGCATTCATAATGCTTAGGTTCCGACGTAAAAATCTATAAATATATTTATTTATAGTTTACAATTTACGCAGTCAGATTTTTTATTTGTGTAACTTATTTATTAGGGGAGAGTAACATAAAGTGGGTGACCTGCAAAAGAACTCGTATAAAATCAATAAAGAGTGTTGTTTAAAGTAAGTAAGCTTAAACTTGTTTTAAAAAAAAGCGCGCTCAAATGTCCAATTGAGCGCTCATTCGGTGAGAACATTTTTTGTCGCTGATTGTGTATCACTTTTTTGATCGATTTGTAGAATAGAATATTTTTAAATTGTTAGAACTCAAATGTTTTCCTCACCTTTCATTCTGTTCAAGATTATTTTTTGTTTCAAATTCAAGATATTTTATTTAGCATTAAATTGTACAATTTTTTACTTTACTTCATGATACCACCAGTTCGGAAAGAAAAATCGTCAGTCCTGAGAAGAACGGGCGATAAAAACTGAGCAAAAGTAAATAATAAGTAATAACATATACATAATGTAGCTAATAGCTAAATATATAAACTCTGATAGCAGTTTGACGACGTACTTATCTACTGTTATCAGAGTAAATAATTTGGTTATAATATATCTACTAATATACGGAGTGTTCAGTGAATTATCAGCAAACGATGGCGAAAGAATGTGAAGAGTTTCCTTACGAGATACAAGATGTGGAGCCGGAGCTGGCTGAAGAACTTATGAAACATTCTACAGGTAAGGTACAAAGATTGATTGATTTGTACAATAAATTGTTAAATAAAACTAAAAATTTCTAACTGACCAAAACTAAAAAGTTTTAAATGAAAAAAATATTTACATATACAAATTACAATTAAATAAAAAACCCGAGTATGTATAAAGTGAACTAAAAAGATGAGAACGAGTTGACGAAGAAATTTATGTATAATAATAAGACTAATAAGACGTACATATGTATCTATGTATGTATGTACGTTTAACGTTTTACATGTTTTATACTATCTCGTTTAAAAATATACCTATCGCCTGTTGCACCAACGCTGCGATTGAAGGACGAACCACCGCACTTGCACATACATAAATCTTTTAAAAATAATTAATAAGGTTTCCATAAAATTTTCTTTACACAACAGAAAAAACTGGTTTCGTGAGAATAGGGCCAAAGGGTTACTTTTTTCCAACGAAATTCAAGGAGTTTGCGCCGAGTTTATACAACATGGAAGTGCGAGAGGATGATATTTTCGTAGTAACATTCCCTAGATCTGGTAAGTACTTAATAACCATACATAATTTTTTGGCTTTAAATTGAGTAGTTTTTTTATATTCAGGATTTTTTTTTCTAAACTCATTTTAAGGAAAACTGTGTAGGTCTTAAAAAGCTCTTCTAAGTATAAAAAATAACTTGATTTAATTGATTGAATGAAAATCGAACCAATATGGTTCAATTTTCATGATACCATGAAGTTGGGATGTGGTATACTCCTTTAGAGAGCACTTAAAGTTGATTTTCTGCATCTGCATTCGCATGCAGGCACAAGTGCCTCTTTATTCCTCGCACTCTCATATTCCGATGAGAGGGTAATTTAATATGACCGGTGCCAGATCAGGTGCAAGATCGACGGCTTTATGTGCTCTATGAAGCAGACGAAAATGAAGTTGTGGTCCAATATTACTATAATGGCAAAATATTACCTTACCTCTAAGAGCTTTAATTATCTAATCCATGCTACATGACTAAATAGTAATCTATACATATAATAAAATTCTAACTAAGTCGAATCCGAACATTAAATATTTTTTGAAAATCTTATTGAAATAGACATTATTCTCGATACAGAGGCCGAATCTATAGTTGTTAGAATATTTGTCTGTCTGTCTGTTACCGCATCACAGAAAAACTACTGGAGGGATTTTAATGAAATTTGGTATGGTCATAGCTGGTTATCCGGGTCAACATATAGGATACTTTTCTATTACAGAACGCGGGCGAAGCCGCGGGCAATGCTAGTACGCTACTAATTTATCGTGGGGATTATGGGGATATAACTAAAATAAAAATAAATAGGTACGGATACTAAAATGTCCAATTATTTTATAAATGCTACTTATCGCATAGTGCTATATAAGATGTGGTTCATTCTGCTTAGCATATGAATAAAAAATATGTTTCAATAATTTGAAATTTGAATCAAAATAGCTAGAAAAATCTTAGCTATTTTTTTCTACTGTAAGACTGCAAGAACATAGTGAGTGCACTTTTAGTTATTCTTATCCAGTTTTCACCGGTAGTTGTATACTGGCGGTACTTAACGCTAGACTTTGTCGTATTTTATTAATTTTGTGTATATTTTATTGTAACAGGGACGACCTGGACCCAGGAACTGGTTTGGTTGCTACAAAACAATTTGGATTTTGAAAAAGCCATCAATACGTCTTTGCCTGCGAGATTCCCGTTTCTAGAGTAAGTCTTACTTATGTGATTGTAAACGTTACATTTGAATAAAAGTATAAAAAAGCAGTAAAAGCAATGATTATAAAAAAAATTTTTTGCTAGCAGATAGACGCTTATTATATGCCTCGTAACTATTGTTTGCGATAGAAAAGTTCCATAAAAGAAGATTTTACTAAAATAAATATAGAAATAAAACAGATTCTCGAGTGACTAAACAAACATAAAGACGATGTGTATTGCTAAATTACTAAGAAGAATTCTTTACATACTGTTATAATTTTATATAAAATAATTACGCATAATATATGCAAATGAACGAAATAAACGCGAGTAAACGACTAGATTTAAATATTTTCGTATGTACCGTAAGAAGTAGGACTTCTTATTTTACTATCGTATTCAGTTTCGTATATTTCAAATACTATTATAATTATCTAAAAAAGCTGATAAGGCAATATTGGTGCTAGGAACAATATCTATACATATAAATTTTTTTTAACTAAGCCGAATCTGTACATTAAATATTTTTTGGAAAATCTTATTGAAATAAACATTATTTTCGATACAGAAGCCGAATCAATAGTTTTGAGAATTTTTGTCTGTCTGTCTGTCTGTTACCGCATTACGGAAAAACCACTGGAGGGATTTTGATGAAATTTGGTAGGTGATAGCTGGTTATCCGGGTCAACATATAGGATACTTTTTACCGCGGGAAAATGTCTCATTTCTGAGAAAAAAATACAAAAACTGCAATGTAAGGGTATACTAATATGTAAAACTTAAGAATTTGGTTGTTGGTCATCTGAACGCGGGCGGAGCCGCGGGCAATGCTAGTTCATTATAAAAAAACATATTTTACAGACATACTATGCTAATTCATCCAGAATTCGAAAAGAGGATGTACGAAAAATATAAAGATGACAAGGAAAAACTAGAGATTGCAGTAGCAATCCATCAGTCTGGCATTAAGAAAGTCGCTGACATGCCGTCACCACGCTTCATCAAAAGTCATTTGCCCCTGTCTTTGCTACCACCTTATCTATTGGATAAAACCAAAGTAGTGTACGTAGCAAGAGACCCAAGAGATGTGGTGGTCTCGTTACACCATTTTTATCGCTCAAATACAATTGTGGGCGCGCCAGATGATTTTAAAGAGTTTTGGAAATATTTCATGAAAGGACAAGGTAATTATTCAATCGTTTGATTATTTATCTCTAGCCAAGTTGACTTTATGCAAACGCATATAGTAAACGAATACCTAAACCACGTGACTTAACGCTGAGTTTTCTATTAGAGATAGCGTTTATAAAAAGTACTTGGCTGAGACCCGTTACTTATTATACTTCAGTACATCAGAAAATAGTATATTAAGAATTTTAAAGTTTATCACATGATTCAAGGACTAAATTTTTAAACGGATGGAGGATTTGATAGAAATTTAACTAAAATCTATAAGCAGAGTACCTATTCTCTAGCGCTTACAGATGAAAGATATTTAAGACTTGCCACTTAACCTCGCTTCACTAAGCTTGAATGGCTTAGGAACGTATAAAAGACAAACGTTCAAGGAAAAATTCTTTTTTTTTTGCGCCAGGAACCTTCGCAGGCTTATACAGAATAACCCACCAGAGTTTCATCACAATCGGATCAATGGTTTAGGAACGCAGAGGACAAACATACGAACATTCATTTTTATCTAACTAGACAGATAGTTGTTATTCGCCGATATATAGAAAATGATAAATTTATTATATATATAAATATTGCAGTTTATTTCGCCCCAATTCTTGAACATGTCAAAGAGGCGTGGAATATGAGACACCATCCAAACATGCTACTCATCTTCTACGAAGAGCTATTGCAGGTACATTTTTTCACCTTCATTGTCCAATTTTATTCGTATAATTTTTTATTTACAAATACGTAGTTTTGTGCTTAAAAATGTATACTGATTGCTTGAAAATCTTGACTTAGTATACCTGAGTGTTTTTAGGTGGATAAGGTTGTAATGCTATCATATATTTTGCTGTAAGTCGTTACAAGATGGCGCTTTTTCACTTGTACACCATTTAACCATACATGTTACCGTAAAGATAGATAGATATTTGGATATGGAGAATAATTTTCGCGGGTTTTTATTCATTTACGCGGGTACAGCCATGGGTAAAGAGTAGTCGGAATTAAAATGTATTGGCGTTAAATTATATTATTATTATATGATCTAGAAATAAGATAACGTTCCAAATTCCTCTGCTAAAGTATACAATGAATTGCCATGCCATAGATACCTACATTTACAACAAATACTCTCTTTAACATTCTATTTTATAAATTTGTAATTGTAAGTTAAGTTGGTACATTACATGAAAATATGTATTGTTATAGTATATTTTTTTTGAAATTTCAGGATTTACCAGCGATGATACAAAAAATTGCAAGTTTTTTGGGAAAACATTATACGGAGGCTCAAGTAGAGCAGCTCTGTGATTACGTTAGCTTTGATAAATTCAAAAGAAACCAAGCCGTCAACCTTTCAATGATTAGTAAGGTTGAAATTTTTAATGATCCAAACAGTTTTATGCGGAAAGGTACCTTTAAAATACACATAATTTATCTATACATATAATGAAATTCTGACTCGAATCTGTAGGTTAAATATTTTTTGGATATTCTTATTGAAATAGTGATTATTATCGACAGAGGCTGAATCTAGTTTTTAGAGTTTTTGTGTGTATGTCTGTCTGTGGAGGGATTTTGATGAAATTTGGTATGGTGATAGCTGGTTATCGGGGTGAACATATAGGATACTTTTCACTGCGGGAAAATATCTCATCTCTGAGAAATCTATACTTAACGTTAAAACGTAAGTAGGGACGAACCTAAGCGGAGCGACGTTAGGTCGCTAGTTATAATAGAATTACTCATGGACTTAAAAACTGATATTTAATATAAATTTATAAATATGTAAAATTGACGTTTCAAAATTGCTTGTAAAAGTCTATTTGAATAAAGTATATTTTGATTTAATTTCAACATTTTACAATGTAACATATAAGCCTGTAAAAGGAGATGTGACCTAAACTCCAAGCAATTGGTTACTTATAACAATAATTTCTTTTAATAAAAATTCTTTCTCTTAAATTTAAAAAGAAAATGAAATATCCATCTTTCCCTTTATACTCAAAATAATCAAATTATCGGTAACAACTGAAATAACAAATATGTAAATTGGATAAAAATATTTCAAAGATGTACCTACTTATAAATTAATTTTTAAATATGATAATATTTTACAGGTGTTGCTGGGGATTGGATCAATTATTATGATCAACAAATGAAAGAGGAAACTACCAAATGGCTTGAAGACAACTTAAAAGACACAGACTTGGTTTATCCATCGTATACTTAATTAAGTTAATAATTATAGTTTTAAAAAAGCTGCACGCTTTCGACGAACTATATAACGCTGAACGCATCGCCAAAAGCATTCAAATGAGCCCAAGCTTTTCTATGAAGACAAAACCCACCGTTATTTTCTTCGAAAATATTTTTTTTTTTAATATGAAAAATATTATATACATAAATATATATTATATGTATATATATTGTAAAATAGTATGTAAAATATGTATATGTCCACTTATTTGTCCTTATAAATACTGGATATTTTAAATATATAAAAAATTATAGCTTTTTATGTACGTCTAATAAGACTAGACTAACCTACCTAAAAGATTGAGATGAATGCTGTTAGCTGACGTTATGATGAAATGGCGTAATTTTGTCTGAAAAATTCTAAAATAATATTATCTATCTTCTGAGGATTGCTTACAGTAACCATTCCATATCTCTTAAATTGTTTTTTTTTTAATCAAAACCCATGCATTATTGTGAAGCAATTTTAACCGATATGATGTTAATCTATACCTAAATAACAATTATCTTAGAATTTATCACAAAATAATTATGTTGGCAGCGGCGTATGTAGGTTGGCCCATGATGGTTCAAACTACTAATCTATAATAGGTATTCCATTGTCTAACGGCGCGGCGCGGCGTCGATACAAGGCATCGTTCGGGGCGATCGTGGTGGGATGCAGGAGGCGTACTTTGATTATTATGTAATATGTAAAATTGTAACTGAGCCGAATTTGTATGTACTTCAAATATTTTTAGGAAAATCTTATTGAAATAGTCATTATCGATAGGTACAGAATCTAGTTTTTAGAATTTTTGTCCGTCTGTCTGGGAACGCATCACGAGAAAACCACTGGACAGATTTTGATGAAATGTGGTATGATTCCGGTCAACGTATAGGATAATTTTTACTGCGAGAAAATATCTCGTTTCTGAGAAATGTATACTAATCATTACTGCTACTACTTCCTATTATAGGACTTTCGGGAAATGGCTTCCGGGTTGACAGGTGTAATGGTGACGATATCTATACATATAATAAAATTGTAACTAAGTCGAATCTTATTATTGAAATAAACATTATTATCGATACAGAGGCCGAATCTATAGTTTTTAGAATTTTTGTCCGTCTGTCTGTTACCGCATTACAGAAACACCACTAGAGGGATTTTGATGAAATTTGGTATGGTGATTGCTGGTTATCCGGGTCAACATATAGGATACTTTTTACCGCGGGAAAATGTCTCATTTCTGAGAAATATACAAAAACTGCAATGTAAGAGTATACTAATATGTAAAACCTAAGACTGATTTTTGGTCATCTGAACGCGGGCGGAACCGCGGGCAATGCTAGTATTAAATATAATTCAACCCTTTTAATCGGGTCATAGTCTGACATTCTGACCATGCTGCGTTGGTAGACTTCACACACGCTACAAGAATGTTAGGTTCTCTTAAACATGCAGGTTTTTTTCAGTGGTAATCATGTTAAAAATGATTTATTTGCACACGAAAATATCAAGTGCAAAACCCAGCATTGAACCCACATCACTTAGTTTACTTACTAGAACAGCCACCACCACTGCTTTTCTATTATTCATTAGTAAGGAATAATTAAAAATTATTATAAGGACACCTTTAATATCCTATATTCAGTGATGATGAATCTTGATGATTTATTGACATTCATAGACAAGCAAATACATACAAATTAGATAGGGGAAGTAATCAAGTGCATTGTATTCAAGTTTATAGTAAATTTTAATTAGACAAAATCAAGTCATAAAATAATAATTATAGGAATTAGGCCAATATTTATTTTTTTAGGTACTATTTGGGTCCTCTCTGGCATACAGGCTTATTGACTCCTCCTGGTAAATTTCTAAGAAATTGATTAAATTTCTAGGAATTTAATTAAATTTCTAGGAATTTAAATTAATTTCTAGGAATGTAATTAAATTTCTAAGAAATAAATTGTTAACTGTAACACTGGTGTGCCTGCAGTTGTTGAGAGATTAATGTTTTACTTGCTTCCAATGGACTAATACTGCTGTCCAATAGGAAATTAAAAAGAAATCTTAAGTAAGCAAATAATGTTAGTTTGATATATTATAAATTGTATTTCATGTTATTTTTGCACTAACAATATTTTGACCACATGGTAGCTCACTGTATGAAATTTTACATTACATTAGTTGCATTATAATTAAAACAAATATTGCATAATTGATATTGATTTTTTGTAATATAGAAGAGTACTATATTCAATATTAATGCCTCATTTAATTGAATGTTAAAAAAATTGTAAGTAGATTTTTATTTTATTATTATTAAATTTTTTATTACATCACAAATTTCCATAAATATAAATAAATGTAAATAATAAAGGTAAAATTGTTCAAAAACTATAATTTGAACTTATCTTCACATAAAATAATGTAGTTACAATCAATAATAAATTGTCTTTGTAACATTTAAATAAATCATTTAAACACATTGGTATTTCATTGCATCACACTACACCAACACATACACTGAATTCCATTATTCCACATGTTGTGTCCATTGCTTAAAAAAGTCTATTTATACAAGCCAAGGGGTTTTGGTTATGCCTCAATCTGTTTTTAACCTTTTTGCAGGAGTTGTTGTACCACTGCTTTGTGAGTTGGAGTCTTCAGAAAAGTTCATGTGAGTGGAGGTAAATTCTGTAGGGCCTTGGGAGTCACTTACTGTGGAGAAACCTGAAAAATATATAATTTAAGCTAAATAAAAGCAATGTATAATATCTACAATAAACCTCTCTAATGTGTGCAATAATAACATAATAGTTTTAGTACATTATATTAAGACGAAGAATGAATAAACAAGTTTTTAAATAATGGAGTGTTATAATGATTGCGTTCTTCCGTGTGCGTATTTTAAAACTTTAATAACGCAGTATAGTAAAGAAAATTGAATTAAATTATACTTACAGGTGTTTGAGTCTTCTGCCATACCAAAGTTAGAATTTGAGGAGTCGTGCATTTTCTTCGGTGTTAATGTGTTTTCTTTATTTTCTCGCTTTGCCGCATGTTTCTTTTTCTGTTCGTTTGTAGATATTGGAACCCATTTATATATTTTCATAGTTGTCTCTCCAATTGTTACCCATTTTTTCTCCCTACAGAATATTTTTAAATATCATTATGTATCAATTATATTAACGAAAGTGAAATTCTATAATATAAAAAAATCAGCTTACCAATGGCGAACTTTTTCAACAGCTTGCATGACTCTTTTGATGTCATCTTTGACACGGTTCCTAGTTTCAGCACGCACTGAACGAGACATGTTCTAAAAATATATCAGATATTATTTTTCTCAACAAATAATATAAGTTATAGTAATAAACTACACAACTTTCTTGAAAATTACAACAGACGTTCTTTTGCTAGAGCATTATCCGCCATTTATTAAACTGACTGACAAGTGACATTTAATAATTGTGTTAATTGACAAATTATATTTTCAATTGTAACGTTCCATTTGCAGAGAATATGAACACAAGTCACAAAGAATATAGCATTTTAATAAAAACTTACAATATGTTAAAAAGTTCCAATCATTAGGAATTTTTTAACTTCTTTGCCTAAATTCAATAGAAATATTTTCGTTAAATAATAATAAAATGATCTTTGCCTAAGAATTATAAATTTGTTTATTAAATACCTTAATAAATAAAGAAAATAATTTTTGAATTGAAAAAAAAATCTGAATTTGAATTCATTGTTGTAATTATTTGTAGTTTTTTATAAATAACACAAATTTTACACTTTTATATATATTACGATATTAAATGAAAAATGAAACGTGTAAGTGATATATGGAAACCAATGCCAATGCCAATTGCCAAACGGCAAACGCAATTGGACAAAATTCAAGAAATTGTCTGTAAGCCAATCAAAAATTTGTTCTTTATTAAAAGAAATCTTTTTGTTAGAACAAAAGTAAAAGAGAACGAAATCCCGAAAAAAGTCAAATGAAAATTTTTACAGGGACATTCTGCCGAAAAATAATTTTTAAATATATTTTAATGTCAATTCTTTAAAATGTTATTCTGAGACAGGTAAGACTCACTTTAATAGTAAACAATTTTATATTAGGTTTTAATTATACAGTTCATATTACTGAAATTCAGCGGTGATAAATTGGCTAAGTATTCAGCGGCTGTCAGTTGTTTTACGTCTCAGTATTTTTTTATTTAATAAGATTTATAAATAGTTTAAACTTCTCTTAAATTTCTACGCGGCTCGGACTACAGGGATGTATTTGTGGTGGCTATGATGCAACGGGATGATAAGGTGCATTAAATTTTCTGATTATCTAGTGGTGTTGTGTGTTTTGCTTCTTCTGCACTTAGCGTTCGATAAATTCACTCGTCCGCTGTCACTGTTACGTTGTTATTTCTGTTAGCTTATTTCTCACATTCCTAGTCCAACTATTTAACCTATTATCAAAAATATAATTAATGGCTCATCAGATCAGCTGTTTTTATATGTAATATATCACAGTAAAAAGGGCTCTCAATATATTGTAGACCCCTGGCATTGAAGTAATTCTTAGATTTTAATAGTTTTCTGAACTATAAAACATACAATTTTTCTCTTTTTAGGTTATAATAGTTATACTAAGTGAAATGCACTTCCATTAAAACATAAAATATATTTTTACTGATTATAGTGCTGAAGATAGGATTTGTACCCTTTTCCTATTTTTAATGTTTATTTCACACCACTAGTTCAGCTATGAAGTTTTCAGCTTGTTATGTTTTGTTGCAGTTGTACCCTGCATGTTGTGTTTAAGCAGTAGAAGTGGTATTGTAATTATATAATTGGCATTGTCCAGTGTAAGGTACAGCTAACGAAAAAAGTGCATCTTTCATTCCCCTATGGCTGCATATGTTAATCGAACAATATCCATGATGGCTGGTGATGGGCCCCACAATGTTGCAATGAACAATGGGACTGTGCGTGTCAATATGTCGAATGTGGACTCACCTCTACAGATATTTGTGAGAGCAAAAAAGAAGATTAATGACATATTTGTTGAAATTGATGATTATGTTAAGGATGCAGTTGTATTTATGCATGGTAAGTGAAACTCAATTTTTTTATTTTTTTTAAATCAAAACATAGAAACTAGCATTGTCTCATTTGGTGTTTAATTTAAAAAATGTGTTACCTATAAGAAGTGTACAATTACTACTGGCATGCTTCTTTTGTGTTGTTATAATGTGTTATATTGTAATCAATATATATTGAAATATTTTCAAAATATTCTAGTTTTATATAGTACATAGTAACATACACATTGATTTAAAATGGGTCAACTTTCCTATATAAAATTAAAGCTCCTATTATTAGTACTTAGCAATATGATATCATAATTCAGCTGTTAGTAACCTTCAACTCTTCACGTAATATATTAATGATTAAATAGTCAATGCCGTGTTGGATGTATCATCTGACTGTTTTATTGGGCTTGTTGTGACTTATTTAGAAGGACAAATAGCCTACACAGTAACAGTTTATTTTTTTTATTTTAGTATAATGTAGGGATATGACATTAAAGTTATCATTGAACTAGCGACTCACCCTCGCTTCACTCGGGTTCGTCCCTAGCTTGATTCCCTCATACAAACTTTCATCCTCATTTTCACCCCCTTAAGGGATGATTTCCAGGATAAAAAGTATCATATGTCCTTCCCAGGGTCTCAAACTATCTTCTTACTAAATTTCATCTAAATTGGTTTAGTAAATCCAGAGATTATCCTCTACAACATCACAAACTCACAATCTCACAAATTTTACCTCTTTATAATATTATTATTATTATTATAAACATCAATTATATTTTTATCACATAATATATTTTATTCTACAATAATAAAGTGAAACTAATGAAAGGATTTTTGGTCATTGCTATGGATAAATATTAATGTTTGTGTTATTTATTGACAAATTAATTATTTGAGCAAATTTTTAATGAAATATTAAAAATTTTAATGCATTGTACATATTATATTTTCTGCCAATATAGACTTTACACATCTGTGTATATTGCAATATGCAATATCTTTATAAAGCCATTAGTAATTATGTATACATAATAAAACTTTCTATAGTAAAACTTGTAAGAATGTTTAACAGAAAATAAGTAATGTGAAAATATTATTAGTGTCTCTCACTCACTAGTTTTTAATTTTTTTTTAGATTTTTAAATAAATGAAATGTTGTCAAAAGTGTTGTCAAAAGCTAATTATAACAAAATTATTCCATGTAAACAGTTGTTACTTTGTAGCAAATTAATATAGTATGATGTTCACTGAAGTATTACTTCAGTTCATGTGAATATAATGTATGGAAGAGATAGAATACTCTGTTTTATTATAGTTTCTTTGTGTTAGTATGTATGTACATTGTATATGTTTATTTAGAGTATAGTAATATAATGGTGTGTATGTGTAGGTGCATGTGAGTGTGAGTATGTACATGTGTGTGTGCGTGGGTGTAGATGTGTGAGTTTGTGTGTGAAATTTTTAAAGGTTTTAAAAATTTAAGACCATGTTGTGAACGTCATTTTATTTGTGTAGTATAAGTGGCAGCATGTTTTGATAGAACTTTATTGTTTTCATTTTAACCCACTAAAATCAAATTAACAATTTGAGATCTTGAGTCTCTTTCTAAGCACTATTTCAGAAAGTGTTGGTGGTCTGGACTAAATAGAAATACATGTGAGAAATGTCACAGGCAAGAGATAGTATTAAATACATGCATTATTATTAATAACATTAAAATTCATAAAGATCTTTGAAATATTTTTCAGCGGTATCGGGTGAAAATGGTATTGCATCAGTACAAGATGTGGCCAATGTGGAGGCGTATGTTAACAAGGTGCAGGCCATACGGGAGGTGCTTAAGCGCGATCACATGAAAGTGGCGTTTTTCGGCAGGCAAGTTAATTGTACTTATATTGGTTAGCAGGTATCAGTTTTTGTGATATTGTACCTATTCATATTAATATAATATTCTGTATTTAGATTTGTTTATTTATTTGAGGTAAATATGGACCCAAAACAAGGATGAAGTGTTTCTAGTAATATTATACAAATTTCTGAGGGCACATAGAGACATAAGTCAAATATACTATACTAATGACTCACTAGTTCGTCCCTAGGTACGTTTTAACAGTTAGTATATATATTACCTACATATTACTCTTGTATTACGCTAAAGGATAATATCGTGTTCCGCACGATGTTTTCCTGCACCTAAGAGAACCTAGCGAGTTTTCTAAAGACGTGTGAAGTGCGCCCGCCCACCCGTACTTAGCTAGCGTGGTGGACTATAGCTTGATCCCCCTCGTTTTGAAGGGAGGCCCAGCAGTGGGATTGTGAAGTTTAAATGGACCGTATACTATTACTACTATACTATATTTAAAACTTTAGAACAAGTAACGGCAAGAGCACGGTGATCAACGCGATGTTGCACGAGAAGATACTGCCCAGCGGCATTGGGCACACCACCAACTGCTTCCTGCAGGTGGAGGGCTCGGACACTGACGAGGCCTTCATGAGGACTGAAGGCTCGGAGGAGAAGCTTAATGTACAGGTGCGTAGCAAGAGGTGGTATTGAAGTCAAAACTATAGCTTTAATGGGTCAATTAGTAGACTATGTACTTATAATTAAAACTGCATGTATGTATATCGTAATTTAATTTATATAGTTATTTTGTTAGAACTAGAGTTGTTTATTATTGCTTATTGATACGTCAAATAAATCTGTTATTGTTAAGTGTTCAATTTTGGATAAAAAACTTTGATATAAGTATCGCAATGGTTTATGAGCGCTGACCTTGTATGCGCAGAAGTCAATTTTTGGATCTATTTGGCGGGACGCATGACGTGCGACGGGGGAGGCGTGCGCTATTCCCGCCGCTCCCCCGCACCGCACGCACGTTCCGCTTACCTTATAGTACAGTCGCGCGCGCAACTACCTTAGCAAACGTTTTCATTACGTAATAATATATATATATATATATATATATATATATATATATTAATAAGATGCCGAAAACCAAGGTTTTAATTCGGCAGGCAAAAAAATGGTGTATGACGTTGATAAATTCATTAAAACTGAGTCACATGAATTTATATGTATTAATGTAATAATACCTATTCGAAAATTATTAGGAAAAAATGAACCAAATTTAAATCACACGTTCGCTATTTTGTATCTACCTAGGGAAAATTATGTGCGCAAGAGTACACCTGCGCAAAAATCCCCACTCCTTTCACTGAGCGCTCATAAACCATTGTGCGACCTATAACAAATATTGCTATTATTACTTTTTATCTAATATGAAAAATGATCTAAGATTTATTTACTTTTTGAAAATGAAATGGGTTTGATAACAACTGTTTTTACATGAAGACCATTAGATAGTTATAAAAAAATCATAAATGAATGAATGTATGAATCTACTCTTTCACTCGTTCACTTTTATAATAAATTAATACTTTGAAATACAAACTGAACTAACTTACAATGAGGTCTACCGCGCTTAAATTTGCCGCGAGAGAGCGCTAGTGTAGATATCTTACGATCTCTGGAACTGTCAAATGAGATTGAATATTTACTGCTTAGAAACTTTTTAACGCGAATCTTCACTAATTCATGATTATTGTATACATTTTGCCATTCTTGGTTAATTATGGCAGACGCGATATGGCACAATAAATTTTATTGGTTTAAAAGAAGAGTTAAGAAAAAGTCATTATTTTATGTATTTGGTTCTTATTAGTTACTTAAAATCTTGATTGAACTGTTTCCGTGCTAACAATTATGATTATTACATTAAATTTATTGACCATGGCGCACTAAAATTACTTCTTCAACGACAGCTATAGATAGTTAGTGCCAGCTTTCATTATATAATAAATAATAATTGAACTTACGATCACGTAATAACACAAACTGACGTCTATAACAATAAGCTGTTGATGTAATTATATTAATATATATAAATAAATAAATAAATTATAACAGTCAGTAAGCCAGCTGGGGCACGCGCTGTGCGACACGCGGCTGAAGGAGTGCTCGCTGGTGCACGTGTACTGGCCGCGCGAGCTGTGCGCGCTGCTGCGCGACGACGTGGTGCTGGTGGACAGCCCCGGCGTGGACGTCACGCCCAACCTGGACGAGTGGATCGACCAGTACTGCCTCGACGCGGACGTCTTCGTGCTCGTCGCCAACGCTGAGTCCACGCTCATGGTCACTGTGAGTGTTGGTTAGGGATTTGAATACGTTCCGTGTGGGTTGCCCTTTACCGACCAGCAATTTGCTGGGTAGGGATGGAAAAAAATATTTGATTTTGGAAATAATGGACTTTAATATTGCAAATAATCGATTAATAATCGATTTTCTTTCATAATCATATATCAATCATAATCGATTTTTCATCTGCCACCTGTGACAAAAAGTGTTTACTAAGTGCTTACCTAAGCTCTTATTCCTAAACTCATTGCCTACGGATTTTTATTATTTTTTTATTTGAATAGTTTAGTTTTGATAATTTATGTTGAATATTCTAAAATTTTAATTTGTGTTTGACTATTTAAAGGCTTCTTATTTGTAATTAATAAAACTGTGATTAATATAATATTTACGGCGTTAATTTTGCAATTAATTGAAAAATTAGGAAAATATTAATACAACAAAATCGATTATTTTTTTGAGAAAAACCGATTATTTATTAATTCATTTTTCATGCTAAAAAAACAATCGATTTTGTATGTAGAATGTCACATTCCTACTGCTGGGCGTGGAGCGAAGAAACGCGCTTGGGTGACGGTTCATCTCGGTGGGCGGTGGTAGGGATGTCATTAAGTGCGCTAGGGATTTGGCTTAAGTTCGATGTGTGTTCACTTTGGCGAGATGGGGGGCTCTTTACCATCCGCCAACCCGAACAGCAACAACAGCTAGATGTTAAACGAAGAAACGCACTTGGAAGAGCTACTTGGTGGGCGATGTAAGTGATGTCACTAGGTGCGGATGTTGGTGTCAAGCTCAACTTTCTCAGTGGATCGATCGGCACTGCCAGGAATTTTGATTGCCAAAATATACATTTCATTGTCATTTATTCGTCTTAAAACCGCCGGCAAAAACGAATTATTTTATTGAATTTACTATATTGTTATTGCAGGAAAAGAATTTCTTCCACAAAGTATCGACAAAGATATCACAACCGAATATATTCATACTGAACAATCGATGGGATGCCTCGGCCTCGGAGACTGAATACTTGGAACAGGTTAGTCTAATAAAATCATTATCATATCAGAATATAAGGCTATTACAAAGAAAACGTAAACTCAAAAGTACAACTCTACTAAGGGACACAACTTTAAATAGCAGTATTATTTTTCTTTTGCGTTATTTTGGTTTGGTGAGTGGTAGAAGAGAACACTCACATCTTCCTTCAGTCTTTCTCTCCTTTTTCGTTCTCTCTCTGTGTGTGTTTCTTCCCTATTTATAATTTTGTAATATATGAGTATGTGGTGTGCCCCCGCAGGTGCGCAGCCAGCACGCCACGCGCTGCGTGGACTTCCTGTCGCGCGAGCTGCGCGTGTGCTCGCCCAAGGAGGCGGAGGAGCGCATCTTCTTCATCTCCGCCAAGGAGGCGCTGCTCACGCGCATGCGCGAGCGGGAGAAGCCCGTCTCCTGTGAGTGTCCTTGTTATATCTATACATATAATAAAATTCTAACTCAGTCGGATCTGTACATTAAATATTTTTTAGAAAATCTTATTGAAATAGTCATTATTATCGATACAGATGCTGAATATATTGGTTTTTAGAATTTTTGTCTGTCTGTCTGTTACCGCATCACGAGAAACCCACTGGACAAATTTTGATGAAATTTGGTATGATGATAGCTAGTTATCCGGGTCAACATATAGATTATTTTTTACTGCGGGAAAATATCTCATCTAAACGTTAAAACGTGACTAGGGACGAGCCCGAGGGGAGTGAGGGTGAGTTGCTAGTTACTATATAAGAAACTATAATTGCTAGGCTGCCTCGATGCTCTAATGTCTACTATCTACAGCTGCAGACATGGAAGATATGGATTTGAGTATTGGATCTAGAGTCTATTAATAAATTCCATATACTAGTTCAAGGAAATTCACCATTTGGCTGTATTTCATCTCCATGCTGAGACTGTCTCACTGCGTGTGATGTTTACACGAATGGTCCACAATAGGGAATGATAGAGAGTGAAAGGAATTGAGTGAGTGTGTGTGAACCACCGTACGTTTGTACCGTAATATCTCCTACGTAGACAAATAATTTCAAAGTTCATTCATAATGTTTAATATTATCAAGTAGCTTCAAAGAAGAACTTTCATATCGACGTTAAAATGAAATGACGTCAAATTTTATCGAATAATGTTATGGTATCGTGTAGCGGTTTGATTAATGTTATTTGTCATCATTACTGTTATTAATTTTAATTTGTAATGTTTGATGTTGAATGATTATTATTGGGAATTGCTAATTTGTTATTCGTCAAAATAAGACAGTTCTCTCAGACAATGTTTAGACAAGTTTTAAGTTTTTCGCTGATCTTTCTCAGCTGAACTACTCTCGTGAGCAAAAAAATCGACTCAGGACGCACGCTTGCGGTTAAAAAGCTCTAGCAAAAAATCGGAAGCTTTTATTATATTTCTGATTTTAACATCTCAAAATTCTTTGTTTTAGCTTTAAAATGAGTGGTCTATGTTATTAAAAAATGTTTTCTGGTAAAGAAAAAATATTGAATGAGATGGAGTCTTAAGCAATAAAAAAAGTGATGGTTGACGGTAAAGAAAATACCACGTAAAATTCGTCAAAACAATAATTAAATTAAAGTTATTTTTTTAATATTTAGTGTTGCCCCCCCTGCCCCTAATAACAGCTTCCAATCGCTTTTTCATGAATCGAATAAGTTTCCTTACTCGATCTTGTTCGATGCTATTCCATTCGTCGATTAGCGCTGCTTTGGTCCGCCATCGTGTCTGGTGCAGGATTTCCAGCCCGAACTTTTCTTTTAAGATCATCCCACAAATGCTCGATAGGATTTAAGTCCGGGCTACGCGCTGGTCAGTCCATAGCGGCAATTGCGACCTCCTGTAAATACTGCCGGACGGAACTTGCAGTATGTGGACGGGCATTGTCGTGCATTAGGACGAAGTTTTCGCCAATGAAACCGGCGTAGGGAACGATGTGATCCTCTAAAATCTCTTCGATGTATCTGATCGCCGTCAATCCTCCCATTCGACCGCCAGTTTCAATAAAAACTAACTCGGTTTTTGCCTCGCTTGAAATGCCGGCCCACACCATCCAGGAACCTCCTCCAAAAGCAACATTTTCTTTGATACAGCACTGCGCGAATCTTTCCCCAGGTCTTCTGTAGACTCGTCCTCTTCTATCACTATCATGCAAGCACACACTTTCGTCTGAGAAGAGAACGGTGCTCCATTGTTCGTCAGTCCAATCAACATGTTCTCTAGCAAAACGTAGGCGGGCTGCTCGGTGGTCTGGGGTTAATTTGGGGCCAGTAGCTGGCCTTTTTGGCTCAAGCCTAGCTGCCTAAGTCGTCTTCTGACTGTCCAGCCACTCACAGCTACTCCTCGCGTTTCTCTGAGCTCTTGTTGGACTTGAACGCCAGTGAGGGCCCGATTTCTTAACGATGTGCTGACAATAAATCGGTCATCTCTCTCTGATGTGCACCTTTTTCTACCGGAACCGTGTCTTCGATTAAAGCCACCAGTCTCCTGGTAACGACGGTAAACTCTAGAAACAGTAGACTGGCTCATGTTCAGTGCACGTGCCATTTCACGCTGACTCTGGCCTTGTCGCAATAGGGTGATCGCTTGAGCTGCTAAATCGCTTGTTGTGTCCACTTTCAGGTAGAATTCTTGATTGTTGATAACGGAGATGTGTATCGGTTGACGTTTGACGGCTAACTGATAAGGGTGAGTCAGGTAGATAACCTTTTATATGGGTCAGTAACCCTTAATTAGCACTATTGTAACCAGGCGTAAAAAGGGTGGTTACTGATCACAACATATTGTTGGGTTGTGTGAGCAATAAACCTTACAATATTTTATATCATTTTGAAGCTAATACTAGCAGCTTTAAGATTTTACTATGAAAAAAATATATTTGCTTTCAGTTTTTTTTCCAGTGATTTGCGACTACAGATGTGTCGTCTGAGTCGATTTTTTTGCTCACGAGTGTACTTTCCGAGCCGGTGGTGTCATGATCGCGGATTTGCATACTGACATTTAATTTAAAATTTAAAAAATGTTGATAATTAATGGTTTAGAAATGCTTGCAAAATTCTTTAAATTAAATAATAAACCATATAATGTCTCACGTCTGTGCCCAATTTGACACTCAAATTATATGGGTGCTGCACTAATACATGTGCATATTTGGCTAATTTGAGTGAATTTGACCACCGAGACGGAAATTGTTTAGGAGTCAGTATTACTGTTTGTTATGACTTAAGTAATGTGTGTTCCCAGCGCCAATACTAGCGGAAGGGCACCAGGTGCGGTATTTCGAGTTCGTGGACTTCGAGCGCAAGTTCGAGGAGTGCATCAGCCAGTCGGCCGTGCGCACCAAGTTCGCGCAGCACTCGCGCCGCGGCAAGAACATCGCCGGCGACGTCATGGCGCATCTGGAGAGGGTCAGTGCACTCGATTGTTTCATCTACATATTATTTTATCTATCTCTTTCACTGGTTATTAGTTATAAGAACTGAAATTTAATTTGGGTTTTGTTTTGGTTTATTTTTTTAATTTTTAGAATAGCTTAAAATTGTTATTTCACTTTTATATGGTATCACTCTTGGCTTACAATTGTTAAAAGTATTGCTTAGCACATACACAAAATCTGAACTGAACCTCGTCTTTTTTATTAAGTCAGTAAAAATTTTTTTTCTTATTTATTATGTTATAGATATACAATAGTTCAAGTGAAATGAAATCTGCCAAAGTGGAGAAACAGAGGATACTCCAGGAGCAGCTGTCGGCCGTGGAGGAGCAGCTCACCACCATCACTCGCCAGATGAAGGACAAGATAGGCCGCATGGTGGAGAGTGTGGAACATAAGGTGATATTTATACTCATACTATAAAGAGGCAGAGTTTATTTGTTTGTTTAAACGAAATATACATTTGAAAAATCCTTTTTGCATTAAACAGCCCGTTTATTGAGGTTGGTTATAAGCTATATATCATCATGCTACTACTCAAGGGAGCAGTAAACATTAATGTCAACAAATCTGGCAGACTTCCATACATTATTGTAAAACTGATTTATATCGGAAGTTTAAATACGGGCGAAGCCGCGGGTACTGCTGCTATACAATATACATTACCATATCGTTAGTTTGTTTTAACTGAATTTTAAAAATAAATTGTCTGTTAGGCTAATTAAACATTAGAGTGGTGGGTGATTAAATTGAGTTTAACTTTTATGTTATGACTATAAAACTGATGAATAATAAATGATATAGAGCTCACCAAAAAATAGCTATTTTTATTTATTAACGTTTAGTTACTTATTACAGTAATGGATATTTCTATTTAACACCTCCAGGTAAATTTCTAAGAAATTAATTAAATTTCTAAGAAATCTATTGTTAACTGTAACGCCGGCGTGTCTGCGGTCTTTGAAGGATTAATTATTTAAAACATTATTTTTTCGCTTCATGTTTAAATTTATGACGTCTATATTACGAGTATTACTTAGTATGTGGTTATGACATTATTTTTCAAAATTTGACTTACTTGTAAAACCTAATTTGTAATGCTACATGCATTGCAATGCAATGCACTGATGGGCACGTATCACTTCGATGGCTATTTATAAAACTCGTCTAATTCGTTTTGCAGTATCCTATAGCTTAAAGATTGTTAAAAACGTGTTTTTCTACCATATCAAAACTATAAAAACAACTTACTCCACAGGTATCACTAACCCTCAGCCAAGAGATCCGTCGCCTGTCCGCCCTCGTGGACGAGTACGAGGCGCCGGCGCCGTTCCGCGCCGAGCGCGCCGCCCTCGACCAGTACAAGCGCGCGCTGCACCGCCACGTCGAAGCCGGCCTCGGCTCCAGGCTCAAGAAGAGGCTGTCCTCTGATATAGGTCATGAGATGGATGAAGCGCAGAAGGAGATGGCTGGTATGTGCCATGTCTTAGTTTGGAAGTGTTTGGAAAAGAATGGGTGCGTGTAGCCTTTGAAGTAAAATGTTTTTTGGAAAATATCGCAATTAAATTAAATAAGGCATATTAGGCATATTAAACTCATATATTTGTAGGATATTATATACGGAAAGAATATAATGTTATATAATTGTCAGACAATAACAACGGTTACCATGGCAACATAGCAATATATTTTATCTCATTCTCCCATATCATATGTTTCTATAAAAAACATTGGGATCTAAAAGAATAAGTTGTCAGCTCGGTAGGATAACTAGCATCTAAAAATCTTTAGTATTTGTATTATATTATATGGAAATATGCCAAATGAAGAGGTCAAGTTATATTTATTTAGTTAATTGAAGCTCTTTTTTTTTATTTACATTAATATCTGTACAAAAAAATCTTAAAATTATTTTGGCTGTTTACGTGTGTTGGTCATTTTAACACTTTCAATAACTAAATTAAATTGAAAAATTAATAGACCCACGAACATCTTGGGCCGATTTTCATACTACTAATAATAATAGCAACATATTTAAGTACACTTCTGACTAATTCACCTTTCAAACAAAATAAAAAAAAATCAAAATCAGTTCATCCGTTCGGGAGCTACGATGCCACACACAGACACGTCAAATTTTTTACCCCGTTGCTTTTGCGTTAAAAAAGAAAAGACACACAGATATGTGATAATGTACATGTTTGTGGTATATAAACAATAAATCCTATGTAAATCCACAGAGCGTATGTACAACATCCTGCCGGCGCACAAGCGCGCGGCGGCCGCGTCCTGCATCGTGCCGCACCAGCAGCCCTTCGAGGTGCTCTACCGCCTCAACTGCGACAACCTCTGCGCGGACTTCCACGAGGACCTGTCCTTCCGCTTCAGCTATGGCATCACCGCGCTCATACAGCGCTTCCAGGGACGCAATACTAATAAGATTGCGCTGAAAAATCCGCCTACTGTTACGCAAGTGAGTCGGGTAGCGCTTTAAGCGCTTTGTTACTAAGTGTTGTGTCTACTGTTGCGCAGAAAACATATACGTACGCCTTTAAGAGCTTTTCTACTTGATGATATTGGTAAGGCATAATATGCGACATTTTCGCGCTGACTTCCATGAGGACCTCTCATTTAGACTCGGCTATTCTCGCGGGTTCCAGATCCCGCCGTCGCTGGGTCCCGCCGCGCCGCCGCTGGAGCTGACGCGCAGCAACGGCGTGGGGCCGCTCAGCGCCGAGGAGTGGGGCATGGTGTCCAAGTTCGCGCTCGGCGCGCTCACCTCGCAGGGCACCATGGGCGGCCTGCTGCTGTCCGGCCTGGTGAGTTGATGGGATTGTTTCAAGGTTTTTGTCTTTGAAGAATTTTATGTTTGATATTTTAAATCCATTTTAGTTTTTTTTATATATATTTGAGGTCATACAAAAATTCTGTCGTTCGCGTCTCCCTTCGCACACTCCGTACGATTGCAGTATATTATTTTATTGTAATATTTTAATGTGTATGGTGAAAAGTTTGTCAATTAACTGAGTAATTCTTGTATATATATTATACAATCTGAATCTCGGAAAGGGCTTCAACTATTTTCATGAAATTTAGTATATAGGGAGTTTCGGGGGCAATAAATCGATCTAGATTAGTCTTATGTCTGGGAAAACGCGTGTTTTCGAATTTTCATGCGGTTTTCTTTCGCATTATTCCACGCAAATTATAGTCGATAATTTCGCACACTCGGGCATAAGCATCAACCGGCCAAGGCGCAAGATTCATAACGGTGTCCGGTCGGAAATAAAGGTATAATTTTTTTTTGTATATATTCAAGTTTTTAGTTTTTTTTAAAAAGAAAATGTTACCTTTGACCAAAAACTCCAAGTGAAGCTCGGTGGCCCAGGCAATTCTATATTATATGCGTTGCTGCGCAATATAATTTCCACATTTGCGTGTAGTGTTCACCACACTACCGGTAGCGCAGTGTAGTGTGGTGAGCACGGTGTGGTATAACCGTGCGGGCGGTGCGCAGCTGCTGAAGACGGTGGGGTGGCGCGTGGTGGTGGCGACGGGGCTGGTGTACGGCGCGCTGTACGCGTACGAGCGCTGCACGTGGACGGCGCGCGCGCAGGAGCGCGTGTTCAAGCGGCAGTACGTGGCGCACGCCGGCCGCAAGCTGCGGCTCATCGTCGACCTCACCTCCGCCAACTGCAGCCACCAGGTGCAGCAGTATGTACAACCTCCTTGTTTATGCTGTCACACATTCGTTCGTTCATTCATTCATCCATATCAATATTATGAAAGTCAAAGTCTGTCTGTTACGTTTTAACGTTTCCGCTGAATCGATTTAGATGATATTTGGTATGGAGATAATTTGAGGTCCTGGGAAGGACATAGGGTAATTTTTATTCCGGACATGATAATATCTTAAGGGGGTGAAAAGCGACGATAGCCACTTACCATCAGGTGGATCGTCGTGTATATAGTGAACAATGAATTCAATAACTCTGCAAACTAGATCCAATCCGTAGTTGAGAAAATATAGGGTATCTGTACAAAAACACAGTTTTCGCTGAAAGAGCAAAATATTATGTCTACCTATATTTTTTCACAGAGAACTTTCAACAATGTTCGCACGCCTTTGCCGCCTCGTGGACGAGGCCACAACGGAGATGGACTTGGAGCTGACAGAGGTGAAAGAGGCCATCAAGATGCTGGATGAGGCGGCCACATCTGCCAAGAAGCTGCGCAACAAGGCCAACTACCTCAGCCACGAGCTCGAGCTGTTTGATGATGCTTTTCTGAAACATTAGCGAGGTTATGAAGGTACGTTATGTTTTTTTTTTATGACAAGATAGTGTGCAACAAGGCCAAATACCTCAGCCACGAGCTCGAGCTGTTTGATGCTTTTCTGAAACACTAGCTTGGTTATGAAGGTGCGTTTTTTTTAATTATTAGAAGAAACTGCTCAATAAAGCCATCTTAGTCTACAGCTTGAGATTTTGAGTTTTGAAGGTATGTTTTTTTTAAATTAATTTATTATGACAAGAAACTGTACGACAGAGCCACTGGCAAATCTTTAAAGATCTTTTGGGCTGTAGAAGGTGGCTAGTTAGTTTACACAAAATGTTTTATTAAAATGCTCTCCATACAAGAAATGTATTTCTAAGATTTTTTTATTACTTGTCAAATAAATAATTGCCAATTGTTCTTGGTGATTGGAATTAAAAATACATTGTGTACTAATATACGACGAAAAAAACTCATGCATATTATTGATTGTTTGTATCGACAGAGGAGAAGCGGTAAAGTCCCGGGGCCGAGTCTCGGTGCATTTCATTGGTACAGAGCGGGTGCAGCAGTTGATTAAATGTTGTTATCGTACCTGTTACTTGTTTTGTTGTTGTCTCTTTCGTAGCGTTTTTAATCTAATTCCATGGTACAATATGGTGGCTATGTATTTATGTATGGTATAAATGAAATTGGTATCTAAGTACAAGTATAATTCTACTATTATTGCTTGATGTTAGGAAAAAAGAACTGTTTTTTTTTAATTGGAACCTTTTTTAAAAGTATTAGTAATGAGCTTATTCTCTATTGTCACTACTGACTCTTAACTTCGACCGACGTTAACATTAAAAGTATATACATATGTACCCACAGATAATATATAAAAAAATAAGTTTTGTCAAATAATCTCAGAACTTCAATTATCATTTTATTGACAACTTACAATTTCAGAACATCTCTATTTCACATGTGACTTGACTAACTTCAAACAAAAGGAGGTACTAAATTATCCATCATTTTTTTATATTCCCGAAATTCATAATTAGTTTTATACATGGACGGTATTTCTGTGTTAAAATTTTAGTCCAATGACTTTGACGTATATTAGTTACTATTTGATTCAAATATTGTTTCGTCATCAGCAAACGTCCAAAACACTGAATTCAATGTTAGAATCAGTCAGATATAAGGCCAGTTCCACACCACGCTACGTTATATGCGTTCGTGAGTGAATGAGTCTAAGGACATTATAGATTAATTATATAATTATTCTTATAGTATTTGAAAATGGTGGCCAATAAGTTTTATTTTTTAATTATAACAATTTTTTTTCTTTTAAAATTTTGAGAATGACTATTTTCTCTGTTTCTAATTATTATTAAGAATACTTAGGAGTTATGACATTGTAAGAAGTATTTTAAAGATTTGGTGATATATTAGGTATAGTAATTATATCAACTGTTATTTTACTAGCTTTTGCTTCCATCCACTTGTATAGTTTAATTTTTAAACTAAATTTTTAGGTTGAACTCAGGTAATTTTATTGGATTGATATTAATAAATTAATAATGGTGGAAAATAAAATACCATGTTTATTCTCCATAGTTTTTTCTTTTCATCTTTCTCGTGTAGCACGAGCATTTAAGGTTTATCAATGCATTTGATTAAAACGCTACGATTGAGATTTTAAGATTATTGTGTGTCCGAGTTATTTATTCACTGTTATTATTGTTATATGCAGTTAATTTATATTTGTGTGTATCGGCGTTGACTTTTCGTATGTTATTATAGATTATATTATTATCTTGCCAAAATGACATTCTTATATAATTAATGACAATTAGTGAACATTGGAAAGAGTCTTCAGTTTAAAGTTTTAGAGATGTCCTTTAAGACATCTTGTTTTTATATATACGTATATAAATTATTATTTATTATGTTATTTGCGGTAAAGCAATGTGCTAAAAATAATATTTATATAACTTACGGGCATTTATAAAAAACATAGACAAAAAATTAATGTAGAGCAATTAAATAGCTGTACAGATACAATTACAATTCGATAAGTAATTTAATATATAGTTTTAGAAAAGTCCATAAATACATACGAAGAGTCATTTTGTGTGTTTTTTGTTAGCAAATGATTTCCAATGCTAGTTCAATCGCCTGCCAGCACCGTGTAACATGACAATTTGGGATTTCGGTCCATGAAGCTTCGGTCCATCTAACTTAGAGCTCAGACTTTAGATGGTGGTCCTTATTTAACCATTGGGTTCAAAGGGTCAGCGATGTTTGGTCGCTTTAGTCGAGAAGAGATTTGATGTCTTGACCTTAGACCTTTAAGGTCAAATTGTACATTACTCATGTATAGAATATATTATATTCATGTAAACTTGTTTTGTTGTTGTTTTCTTTTATCAACTTTTACATGTTTATTATAATGAAATCACGTAACGGCTTTGTAGATTCGAGCGGAGTTGTTGTTTTTTTTTAACTGTTAGTGAATGGAATTGTGAGAATATTAGCAAAATCCAATTTAAAAATCCTTAGTATAAATTATGTTTCCAAATCGTGACACTAGTATAATAGTATTTTTTAATAATTACTATATTTATTTTGGTTCTGTATGATTTGGTTTGAGGCTTATATGAAATGAAGCGAATTTTTAATTTTCATACATATTAATATTTATGTTTTAGCAACTTTTATTTATACAGCCTCTTTTGCAAATTCTATATGGCACAAAAGACTAATGGTTAATTTTTACGGTCTCAATTCGTGAGAAAATAACAATGTTTTATACATACGTAGCTAAGTTACCAGCTTAATGTGATTTTTTTTAAGAATTATGCGTCATACAATCTGTATTTTTATATAAAAACTTAATTAGACATGTTAAAAGATAAATTAATAATCTGTTAAAAAGTAAATCAAAATGGCGGCTAAGTATCTGCCAAATTTTACGAAGAAAATGTAATTGAAGTTATAAATCGAAATATTTAAAATTATTAAGTTTGATATATGTATGTGCACAAATTGCTTTTCTTAGATATCGCTTGCGATTATTATTATTATAATGTATAGCAACTGTTGGGAAATAAGAGGAAGAAGTTCACGAGTTCGATTATCGTTTAAAGCAACGACCGCAACTTCTTCCAAATGTATGAAAAATAAGCCCCATATGGTTCATTCTCTTGGAATAAGCGTGATAATAGAGACTATCAACAGGGCGGAATATTTTAATTTAAAAGATTAAATTATGTTAAACGGATCTGTTGAGATCCCTCCATTGGGTACAAAGTACCGTGATTGGGTTACATTAACATAATGTTGCATGAAATAAGTTATTTTCGTGTCGAATATGTGGTTAATACGTAGTAAATGTATGAAGCCGACTTAAATGGACATCGGATTTATTTGCTGTTATGAACTAACTCATATATCTATACATATGTATAATAAAATTGTAACTTATCGCTGTCTGTACATGGAAGATATTTGAGAACAACTATTATTAGGGATCTTTATTAAGGCAATAGAACCCAAAACAATGTTTTTTTTAGAATGTTTGTTTGTGCGTTCTAATCTCAGAAACGTCTTAACCGATTTGGGTGCGGTTTTCACTAATGTATTGTAGTAAGCTTCACTTAACATTTAGTATTTGTTTGATATTATTTATCTCAATCGATTCATTAATAAAAAAATATGTCAATTTAAGAATCTTCAGGAATGAACCCGAGCGAAGCGAGGGCGAGTCGCTAGTTTAATAATATAATCGTTTATATTTCTTTCTCTTTGATTCTCCTTAGAGTTTGCTAAGGAGTATTAAATTTATTATAGTATTAAATCTTATCTTTTGTTGATGTTTAGATATTTTAAACCAACTTCCAAAAAGGAAGGTGTTCGCCTGTATGTTTTTTTTTATAAAACAGTACATTATATCCAATGTCGACTTAAGCACGGCAATACAAACGTTCAGATAGATTTTGTTGTCCGATGTAATTAGTTGCGTATTAGGCGAATTTTCGTATGTAAATAAAGGATTCCTTTATATAACAAAGTGTTTTATTTATACAACAAATATATTTAACAATCTGAGATCAGTATTTTCTTATTAATTAAATGTACGTAATTAATTTTTTTATATAAAACTATCTTTTCTGTTTTTTTTTCGTACTATTTTGATTGTTGGTTCTCGACGTTTTGAATCCTTTACAATCTAATACAAATTGAATGCAAGCATGCTCGTCTCAAAGGTTATTATATATGTAGGTACTTATAATAATAGCAACAGTAAATAATATTATTCATTCATAATAATCTGAAAAGATAAGTTTTATTTAAAATGTAAATATTCGTGTTAATCTAAGGAATTATTAAATATACATAACTTTTTTTACTTATTAAATACCTTTTTTTACTTTTACTTTGTACATACAGAAATAAATGTCTGTATAACATTATTGTCAGTTATTGATATAGATATTGTTAAAATGAATAGCAAACAGCAGAATGAGTAAATAAAATACGTATACGCGGATAAAGGCGATGAATTGTAATTCAGTATTGAGATAATTTGTGAAAATTAATTTCTCCCACTTTTAAATAAAAGTATCTTATCGGATTATTTCGAGGATTTATTTGGATTTTTGGTGTTTGAAGAGAGAGCCTCTCCGGTGACCATGATTGCTGTAAAGCATTAGAAACTTCGGGAACCAAACATCAAAATAAATCCGCAAAATAATCCGAAAAGATAGTTTTATTTAAAATGTCAAATATTCATGTAAATCAAAGAATTTATGAATTTCTCCCACATTTAAAGTCTTACAATGTTGTTCCTTGCACATGTCGATATTTGAGCTTTATGCAAAGGAGCATGAGTTATTACCAAGTACAAGTTGGACTAAGAAAATCACACAATTAAAACGTAAACATTATTATACTCTATATGTAAGAACGTCGTGTAACTTCAATTGCAGTACTTTAGCTTGAAAATTTTTTGCTGGTCGGAGCTGTAAAGAAATTTATAAAATTAAATATAGTGTACTAATCATAAATACATACTTAGTATAGGTATATATCAATAATAGCAGTCTGTACTGTACTACATATAAAAGTTTGTATATTTGTTACTCCTCTACGCTAAAACGACTGAACCGATTTTAGTACACAGATAGTCTATGACCTGGTGTAATATAATAATATAGGCTTTTAGGTATCTAATAAAGCACATAATAAGGGTATTTCACTAGTAAATAAATGTTGGGACATTAACACACAGCACCATCTAGTTCCATGGTAAGCTACGAGGCTTATGTTATTGATACCATATGGTTGATACACTACAAATATATAATTTTAAATACATACATATTATAAATATAAACACCCATGACTGGAGTACGAACATTCGTGCTCATCACACAAATGAATGCCCCCAGCGGGACTCGAACCCGCGACCGCGGCCCAGCAAGTAGGATCACTACAAACTGAACCATACGTGTCGTCAAAACTAGTTAATAATATAAAAAAATATCTGATTAAGTGATATCCCATGGAATTAAGGACTAGCATTTGCTCACAAAAAGAGCATAACAAAATGTCAAATAATATACACTTAATACAAAATTTATATAATATCGAACAAAGATGGCAGATACATGTAATAGTTATGAAAAAAGTGATTTATTTACCGTTTCGACATCCGATTTAAATTTGCTTTTATTAAATAAAACAGTGTCAGTTGCCGCTAACCCATAATAAGCACACACTGAGCGCAACTCATCCTCACTGTTAAATGCCAGCCATTTTTGTACCACTTTCACTGGAACAGCCCACTGCTTGCTGTTGTAGGCGTGACTCAATACTTGGATAGCTCTTCTGAAATTGTGGAATGATATCTACACATATAATAAAATTCTGAGTCGAATCTGCACATTAAATATTTTTTTCGAAAGTCTTATTAAAATAGTCATTATTATTGATACAGAGGAATCTAGTTTTTAGAATTTTTGTCTGTTAGTCTTACCCACAATAATGTCAAAGCACAAATTTTTCTAATCAGACACAGGTCGGGCAGCCACACAGTTTGACAGAAGTAGGTCTGTCGGGTCAGCTAGTGTTAAATAATAATAATATCCACATGACCGGTATGCGCAAGCGCATGGCATCCACACTTTCTAGTTTCCCCTATGTATGGGACGACATTTTGATACTCCCAAAGAGAGACCAAATTCAAGAACCACACGAACACGGGCTCTCCAAGGAACAAGTTCGTGTCAGAACACCGTGGCAGATATTTTTACAATAATGGATGGAAGTATGCTCTATTTGTTGCCATTTATGATTACTGCTCCACTCCCTTTTGGTAGTAGCAAGATGATAATATATAAGCCAATAGCTTTTTCTAATAAGCATGCTATATAATGCAAAAAGAATTTTTCAAATCTGATTAGTAGTTCCCGAGGTTAGCGCGTTCAAACAAACAAACTGGTTCTTTATAATATTAGTATAGATTTTCACTCACCTTTGAATCAAAGGTAGGTACAAACAGAAAGCAGAAAATGTTAGTGGACACAGCCGTTTTGATAACTTCCACATTCTTATATAATTACCATTGAGATTTGCAACAGCTATATTATAAGCTACCGCTAATGAAGAATTTCTGTAAAAGTAAAACATTTGTTATAATACACAGTACGCTGCATTATCTCAAATGAGTATTGTACTGTTTCAACATTTTTTGGGTTCTTGTATTAAAAATGTTGCACTATGTATTTTAGAAATTTTTAATTTTTTAATTATCTAATATATTTAAACGAGCAATTCTTGTATACGAGTATATAAATATATGATCTGAATCTCGGAAACGGCTCCAACGATTTTCATGAAATTTAGTATATAGGGGGTTTTAGGGGCGATAAATCGATTTAGATTAGTTTTATGTCTGGAAAACGCGTATTTTCGAGTTTTCATACGGTTTTGTTTCGCACGCAAATTATGGTCGCTAATTCGCACGTTAGGATATAAGCATCATGGTCAAACGGCTAAGGCGCAAGTATGACTACCACAGGTGTCTGGGTCCGTATCCCGGTCGGATACAAAGTTTTTACTTTTTTTTTTGTATTGATTCAAATTTTTAGCTTGTTTTTTTTAAATGTTTTTTTGGCCAAAAACTCGGAGCGAAGCTCGGTCGCCCAGGTACTAATTAATTAAACGAGTATGGCTTTAAAGGCTATATATAGAGTTATATAAAGTAAATTTTCCAAGGCAAAACATTGTATTCAAAATCAGTAGGTATTGTAGCAAAATCAAATTTGACACATAAAATATAATTATTGTTTTTTTTTAAGTTATTTTAATGAGGTGATTTATACTGGGTTTGGGTAAACAAATACAGCCTTCATACATAATGACAGTATATATCTATAACTTGTTTCTATATGCTCCAACATGTTTGGCTCATTTCGTAGTGACCCTACTTGTAGTGCCAGCGGTAGCGGGTTCGAGTTCCGCTAGGTGCATACATTTGTGTGATAAGCACGAATGTTTGTCTCCAGTCATAGAAATTTATATTTATAATATGTATTTAAACTTTGAAGTTATGAGTATATAGTGTAGTGTATCAACTATCTGGTATCCATAACATAAGCCTTGTAGCTTACCATGAGATTAGATGGTGCTGTGTGTTAATGTCCCAACATATTTGTTACTGTGATATATTCATCAATATTTTATTTATACTTTAATAACATTATTATTTACTATAAGTACTTATAAAAACTTATAGCCATATCTATAAAAAAAATAGTTGTTTATTCACTAACCTCTTTATATTTTTTGGTAAACTCAAATATCTATACAGTGGGTGAACATCGTCCAGATTACATATAATGTATAGACTTTCTATCAATATTCTATCACATAACAGCTTCTCTGTATTGCTTATGTTTAAACTTATAAAGTCATCGGCAATTGCATCAACATCTACCTTTCTGTCCAAAGTATCAGAACAACTAAGAAACCATTTCAAGCATTCTAATAAATATTTTTTATTAAGAACTGGGTCATATTGATTTAATGGATGATCACATAATCTAAAATAAAAAAATATTATATTTTAACCGGCAGTTACAACATATATTATAATACACAATAATACATGCTAAATTACTTAGAACCTTTGAACTTATTTTTTGTAATGTAATATTATATGCATTACGAAACCCTAAATTTATTTGGACTAAAAAAAATATTAGCATGACAAATCATGCATCATGCACAATAAGTAATGTTAGTAAAACATATACCTCTAATATAATCATATTCATAGTTTCTTAAATTGCCTCGGTGGTGTAGTCGCTAGCATGTACGGCTGACACATGAAGGTCCTGGGTTCGAGTCCCGGGTCGGGCCAAGTTTAGTTATTGAGTCTTTCTGTATATTGTAAGCCTCAGTAACAACCCGGAGTTGGGAAGTTGGCGGTGTTTCACCGCCGTGCCTCGGACAGCACGCAAAGCCGACGGTCCTGCACCTTAACTCTCACTGGTCGTGTCGAGTGGTCGTCCCACCAAAGTATGAGAGTGACAGGAATACAGAGTGCAATTGTGTCTGCGCTGTACATAGACTTGTGCACTATATCTCCTGCGCAGTTGGCTAGTATCAATGAGATTGGCCGACGTGGACGGAATCGGTCAGGAGAACATCATTAGTTTCTTAAAGAATAATTCAGCTTATATTCATTAGGGAGTTAGCAACATGCTGCAAATAATAATAATTATTATTATTTAGATAGGTGTATAAAAATCATATGTAACATACCGGTAACCATAATAGACATAGAATCTTATCATGGGTTCTAATAAAACAGTGCATTCTTCCGGTGGAAGACTTTGGATAGTCATATCTTGTCTTACAGCTCTCAATCTGTCATTTAGAAAGTCATACATTACAGACATCTTAACATCTTCTCTCCTTGATACCCTAAAATTAAATAGAAAAAATTAAATACATAATCTGTATAAATATTATAAATGTGAAAGTTTGAGAGTATGTATGGATGTTTGTTACTCTTTCACACCAGAACGGCTGAACGGATCTGGATGAAACTTGGCACAGATGTAGTTTATAGTCTGATTAACACATAACTACTTTTTATTCCGGAAAAATATATGGTTTCCGAGGGATAAATTTGTTTATCTAAAGGCGAACCCAACCGAAGCGAGGGTCAGCCGCTAGTAATAATAGATCTTTAAATTATACTATGTTTGTAACCATTTTCTGTATATATATTTTTGAATGATTTATAAGAGATAATATATATATTGATTTAGATTTTTCTTAAATTGAGATTGATTGAATCGAATTTATAATAACACTTTAACTTACTCTAACAATAAATAGTTAACTGTATCCATGAGTATGGAATAAGGTCTCAACAGTTGAGGCACTGACATGTTCGCACTCGCGGCTGAACGACTATAACTTTTCACCATTTTATATCCAGAGTCTGTCAGCTCTAGAACATGCACTAATTTTTCTCTTTTCCTCCTTAGAAATAGAAATAAAGTTGAATATATTATTATTATATAAATTCATAATAAGTATATATAGTAAGTAGCTTTAAGTATATGTATTTATTATTTCGATTTGTAATGAATATTTACAAATTAACTTCTTGTAATGGACACATATTCTGGCATGTTCCCATAATATTTATTCCTTCCATAAGGTAATCATTTTCAATCCATTCAATACGTGAACCTTTTAAAGACATTTTTATAGTATTATTATTATTTATTACAAGTGTTACACTAATTTTCATAAATAGTTTGAATAATAAAATAAATTGGAAACTAATAAATATAAGTCAAAACATATGTAAATTTTAAACTCACTTTGACAATGAAAAATTCGTTTATAAACATTCAGGTCCTGGACTGTAGTAATAAAATGATGTGATGTTTATGTTTTGTATAGCGGTAGTTTATGGGGCTAGAATTCAATATTAAAAGGAATAATTAAATAAAAATCATGATTTTTATTTATTTTTAACATAATTAGTTACTTTTTTTTATATCAAAATCACGTGACTACAACGCCTGTTAAGGTGTGCGACGCAAGGACCTTACACCTCGGACCAATAAAAAAGTACTTTTTTAGTACTTTTTTATTGGTCTGAGCCTTACACTTACAATTATCCACTAATTTTTCCGAAACTAGTAATCGGATCGTGGTGATCATTCTTTTTTTATATAGTTCTTTATCTACATCTATTGTATTTCAACTTACAGAATAGTAAAGATTTCATATTTAGCATATTGGTATTTTTATGAATTATATAATAATAATTAAGTTTTTGGTAATTGATCTGAAAATTTCTGAAATGTTAATTTATAAAAATACCAATAACTATATCCACATAGAACTTAATTTTTATTACTTTAAATTAGTTAAAATATTCTACAGCGTCCAAACGCGTATTTTACCACACATATATTTGTTTACGAGCGATTTTTCTATGTACGCAACAAACAAAAATACTTGTGTACATAAACAATACATGCGTAAATACAACGTAAAATAAGTAGTCGATTGCTAGAGCGGATAGAGAAAAAAAGTGACACAGCCTTCCCGTCTGGCGTCTGAGCGCTAGCGCGCGACTGCCGCGGCGGCGGGCCGCCCGCGCCCGCGCAAAGCACCTCTATAGTTTCGAGGTTCGTAAATAGCATTTTCGATTTTAATATAGGAAAATAGTAATTGATTTACAAAATGATTGTCGGGCATAAATTAAAACATATTTTTTGTAGTCTTTAAATGTTGCCAAAATTCTTAGTCGTTTAGAAACAAAAGGAAAGGCAAGTCAAAAAAAATACCATTTCTTTGAAAAAAAAAGTAATAGATATTTTAGTCCCACGAAAAATACTTTTTTATGAAAATATTGTTTAAGAGTTGATGATACACAAGAGTTGATGGTACTAATCGCCTTAAGGTGTGTGTGTGTATATATATCTATCTAATACCGTAATGGGCTTGTCAAATCCAGCAAAATAAGACTAAACTCAAAGAATCTACTATTTGCCGTTGAGGAGTTCCACCTATCCACCTTCTGGCCCTACCATTAGATCAGGTAACCGAATCACTACAGTATCAAAGACGATAGAAACACTTGCAAAGTTTCAAAGCAATATGACAATAATTAGAAGTAGATAAAATCTTCATTAGCTATTTCTCCTCCCTTACGGGTGGTATTATTTTTTAAATTTAAATGGAACCAAATGGGAAGTAACATTTTCCAACAAAATAAAAATTGTCCAAATCAATTAATAAATGACGAAGTTTTGAGATAACATACTAAAAAAAATACATCTGAATTGAGAACCTCCTCCTTTTTGAAGAAGTCGGTTAAAAAAAAACAGCTGAATTGAGAATTTCCTTCTTTTTGTAGAAGTTGGTTGAAAAGGATTGAATACATAAATATTAAATACTTCGTATATAATTATAAATAGTTCAGGTTGTGATGTAATAATTGACATGTGCTAGTTGTAAGATTTCACAATTCTCATTAATAATAATATCATACAATTTTCGTTTGAAACATTTCATCCTCACCATAGACTCTATCCATTCTTCTTCTTCTTCCTCGTTCCCTCACTGATGAGGATCGTGACCACTTATGATTTTTTTCCAGTCAGTTCGGTTCAACGATGCCTGGACTGCGGTATGGAGAGTAGCGCCCACTGCCTTCTTTATCGCGTCCGACCACCTTATAGGTGCCCTTCCTCTTGCGCGTTTACCTTCCTCTTGCGCGTTTACCTTCAATTTGGCCTAAGGGCTCTATCCATTAATTTGATAAAATAGTGACATTGTACCTATTTGCATTTTCAGTTGGTTCGATTACCAGTTAAGGTCATATTTTTATCTAAAGGAACCTTTTTTTTTATTTTTAAAAATAAAGAATTGTTTCTTTTGAGTAAATCTTGATATCTTCAATATTTAAAGTACTTTTCTTCCATGTCCCGTCGTCATCGATTTGTTCCACCATGTATGAATATGGATATACATAATTCATTCAGCACAGGCTATTGTGTGGCATTTTTCCATAACTTACAGGTCTGACATTGGACTGTGATTTAATGATTGATCATAATTTAGATCGCCTGAACTTTGCAATTTATTCGTACTCATTCCATTCTGCTATTATTCTATTCATTAAAAAAGTATTAAACTTTTTAAATTACTTTTAATAATAGGAATTATTTAGGCAAATGTGGTTGGTAATAAAGTTATTAAATATACATAGCGAATCGTATATTTTACGAAGTCAGTAGGTACTGTATTTGGCTAAAAAATATATAAAAATAAATTTAAGTAATGACCTTTTTGCAATATTCTACATTATATACAATTATATTAACTGCAGTTGTTATAATTATTCCAGTTCTATGCGTAAGTATAACTATGTATATAAGATAGCCAAAGACCAAATACATATTATTTAATTATTGAAAATGCATAAACTAAGAAATAAACGATGTCCTAGAGTAATCATGGTCACAGGAGAGCTTGCCCCGTGAATATGATTGGTTAATTGTAAAGCATTGGAAAATGAAAACGTCGGGAAACAAAAATCTAAATAAATCCACGAAAAAATCCGAACAAATACTTAGTATTATTTAAAACTAGTGACTTTCCGTTTCTTCACTCGGGTGCGTCCCTGCGTACGTTTTAAATAGATATTATTGGTTACTTACTGCGAGTGTACCTAAGGCAACGACTATTGGGCTGAGTAGTCGTTGACCTAAGGATAAATACTTATATGCAGATTTTTCTTAATAAGCTCTAAATCTTGCAGAGGTCTTAATAAGGTCTACAATTTTCTAGTAGATTGTTTTGATGAAGCTCTTTAAGGTTTAGCCAGCGTTAGACAAGTAAATTTATAAAAACGACTCGATAGAAGCAGTTGTTGTGTTTTCCCGTGGGAATAAAAGATTTTCCTGTAGTAAAAGATATCCTAAATGTTGACATGAATAAATCACTATACAAAAGTTAGTTAAAATTGATTCAGTACTTTTTGCGTAAAACGCGCACATTGATTTCGCTAAGTTACTATTTTAGTATAGGTATGTACCTATAGATGTCAAATATTCACGTAAATCTAAGAAAATACGATGTTCTAGGATATGCAAGTGATTCCGGAACGCGTGAAAGTTGTGTATATGAATGAAAAGTACTTGTACAACTATTCCCATTTCATCAAGCGCTACAGTCGCAGGAGCCCGCACTACATCATTATGGAGACTGCACTTAAACACGAGTGGAACAACAACGTTACGGTGGGTTTTGGGAAATTAGTTGGCACATATTGCCAACTAAGACCATCTGACATTATAGAATATAGTAGCATTAAGAAATAAGAATTCATTCTCTCTTAAGTCTTATCCAAAAATTCAATTCGAGTTGTTCTTTCACTGAATCTAAATGGCGGCGCGAGAGACCTGTACATGAATGCACCGGTTTTTCGAAACAAAGACGGATTTGTTTAAAAGTATGCGTTCATTTTTGCTATGGAGGGTAGACCCTCCATAACTTTTGCTAAACTACAGCCACAGATATAGCCAGTATACTGGCTACAGCTATAAGCAGTTGAATAATAAAAGTGTTTGTTTTTGTAAAAAAAAATCGTAGGTAGGTACATAACATTAAAGCCAATAATTCGTAAAATACTACAAATTAAAATAAATCTTATATATTAAAGAAACCTAGTGTAAGTCATAACCAGCATATTTATTCCATTAAATCATGTTTTAGGTGAATATAATCTGTAACGAATTCCTTCACAACGAGTACCGCCGTTCGTTCATAGAACTACACTATAAATATTGCGATATGTTGAAGTTTGAAAAATATGTTGGTGCCCGCTTCGCCGACTTTGGATTTAAATGCCCTCTTGTGGCTGTAAGTATTCTAAGAAGTTACCATTTCCTACTTACACAAAATTAATTATGACGTTTACAAAACCTTCTACACAATGACATCAGCCAAAAGACGACCAATGTTATGACATAGGCCTCCCCCAATAATTTCCATGATTGCTGGTCTTGGACCATCCGTATTTAATGGGTTCCAGTGACTCTGATGAAGTTGTGGGTCCACATTGTGAGAGGCCTACATTTCATACTCCGGTACGTGGCTGCCACTCGAAACTCTTTGTCCTCGACGACCAATTCTACACATTATTTTCGTTACCTATTTTTTTTTTTATTTCGTTCATTATATTTACTTGTTGATATGGAATTTGAGCTTCAGAATTGACGTTTTACTTAGTCGAGCCATGTCGAGTCTTTAACGCTTAATGCTTTAGTGATGTAATGATCAATCAAATTCTCCTAGTAGACTTCATGTCATTAAATGATCTCAATCAAGTATCATGTCAAAAACCATAAAAACCGAATTCTTGACTTAATTCTTTCTAATTTTGACGGCATCTCTGTACGAAAAAGTCAAACTCTTATTAGTAAAATTGACTTGCAATACCCACCCATAAATATCGACATTAAACTTAGTAGTCAAATACACAGAAAAGAATACTCAAATTTTGTATAATTTTAAGAAAGCTGATTATTCGCAATAGCAATCAAACCTAAACAAAATAGACTGGGTTTCAGAATTGTTAACAGTTAACGATATCTGTGTCGCAGTTTCAAAGTTCTACGAAATATAATACTTTCTTAGATTTACGCGAATGTTTGACATTATTAAATAAAACTATCTTTTCGGATTATTTCGCGGATTTATTTTGATTTTTGGTTCCCGACGTTTCGAATGCTTTACAGCATCCATGGTCACGGGAGAGACTGAGGTGTTACATGTCTTAAAGATATAGTTGTTACAGACAGCCTACCCACAATCAACAAAATGAAAATTGCACCAATTACATTATAATATTTTTACTTTAAACATTTTTATAATTTTAATTATAATTGAATATGGAAAATTATTTATTTAATTTTTGCTATTATTTTTATAATTAATACAATTTTAAAAATATTAATTAGTAATCCATAATTAGTGTTGCCATTATTATATTTATAACCATAAAGAAAAATATAAAATATAGCATTAATTATTTAAGCCATATAATTGTTCAATGTGTAATTTAAAAAGTTAAAAATTATTAAGGATTATAATTTTAATTTAGTTTGCTATTATTTAAAAACAACTTACTAAGCAACACTATTAATATATACTTTTACAAATGAAAAATGAAAAATGATAAATGAAAAATATTAATCTGTAGTATATTAATAGTGTTGCTTAGTAAGTTGTTTTTAAATAATAGCAAACTAAATTAAAATTATAATCCTTAATTAATTTTTAACTTTTTAAATTACACATTGAACAATTATATGGCTTAAATAATTAATACTATATTTTATATTTTTCTTTATGGTTATAAATATAATAATGGCAACACTAATTATGGATTACTAATTAATATTTTTAAAATTGTAATAATTATAAAAATAATAGCAAAAATTAAATAAATAATTTTCCATATTCAATTATAATTAAAATTATAAAAATGTTTAAAATAAAAATATTATAATGTAATTGGTGCAATTTTCATTTTGTTGATTGTGGGTAGGCTGTCTGTAACAACTATATCTTTAAGACATGTAACACCTCAGTCTCTTCCGTGACCATGGATGCTGTAAAGCATTCGAAACGTCGGGAACCAAAAATCAAAATAAATCCGCGAAATAATCCGAAAAGATAGTTTTATTTAATAATGTTCTACGAAATACTTTATTCCATAATAGATTCCACGGTTCATAATTAAAATCACGCAATAATAAATTTCCTTTTTGGTTCTCACGTAACTTGATTAGAACAATACCTAGGTGAAAGGGAAAAAATACGTAAAAGATACAAAATATATCAGAACCCCCGTGATGAAATTGAACTGAAATTAATCAATAAACGTGTAGACGCCTTAACTTCAACTTGCTTTTCGTATTAGTTAACTAATACATTTCATTTACTGAAATTTAACCCTAAAAAATTTTGGTCGTGTACCATCCGGCAACGAGGAATATCTTCCAATCTTCTTAGTGAAATGTTCCTGAATGATAAGGTAGCCTGTGGAGCAGATAGAGTTTGTGATTTATTTGCTAGTCAATTTTGATCTATTTTCTCTCATGTCGATAATGCCAGTTGTATACCAGCACCTTAGGAGATTGCTTTCCTCAGTTCTCGCTTAGTAAAATTGTTATTACTGAACGCGATGTTTCAAAGGTATTAAAATCAATAAATCCCAGCAAAGGTGCTGGGCCTGATGGATTTCCAGCTTTCTTTATTAAAAATATTACAAATGCTTATCTCTTCCCCTAAAAATACTATTCGAAAAATCACTTAACACAGCAACTTTTCCCAAAGAATGGAAAACAGCTAATGTAATTCCCATTTATAAAATGGGCGACAAATGTAATATTAAAAATTACCGACCCATTTCTATTTTAAGCTTATTCTCTAAAATGTTAGGAAAAATAATCTGTCAATTAATAACCAGTCACTTTTTAACTGTCATTTCTGGCTATCAACACGGGTTTTGCGCACGAAGGTCTACAGTTAGCAAACTTCTAGGTTTTGTGACAGATCTTGCGAACGGTATTGATGGAAATAAAGAAATTGATTCTGTCTATACAGATTTTAGTAGTGCTTTTGATTCAGTAGATCATAATATCCTGTTGGCTAAATTAAAATATTACGGAAATCATGGGAATCTTTTAAACTGGGCCAAGTCTTATTTGTATAATCAAACATAACGGGTAGCAACTCAGTGATACAAGTCTTTTGCATATTTTCCTACCTCAGGAGTACCACAAGGCTCGCATTTAGGGCCAATTTTGTTTTTAGTTTTCATTAATGACATTACAAATCATATTAAGCATAGTAAATGCTTCATCTTCGCAGACGATTTAAAGTTATACCGAACAATAAACATTAGAGTAAATTGCTGCAAGCGGATTTAGATTCGGTCACTCATTGTGTAGAATCAATAAAATGAACATAAATGCTACAAAGTGCCTTTATATAAAATTTACAAAAAAGAAAAATGTGTCACCTTTTCTAACTACTCGATTAATAATGTAACGCTCAATGCACCAACATCGGTACGAGATTTGGGTGTGTGTCATAATGGATAAAAAAATAAGTTTTGTAGAACACATCGACAAAATAACACTGCATGCCTATAAGATAACCGGGTTAGTAAAAAGGATCTGTAAAGATTTCAAAAATACTGCGACTATATTAACTTTGTATAAATCTCTAATACGTAGTAGCCTTGAATATGCGCCCCCCATCTGGAACCCCTTCTATAATGGCTTCTGGCTTATAAAGATGAATTGTCCCTACCGTGTAGACTATCCCACCAGATTATCCCACTTTAAACTAAAGTCCCTGAAAATGCGACGAAAAATTAGTGACCGAAAAACGCTTTACAAGCCCTTACATGGACAAATAAGCTGTGCAGATATCCTACAGCTAATTAACATTAATGTCCTAAGATCTATTCCTAGATAGGTACCCCATAAGCAATATCTTCTATCTGAATCACTCCAGGACCAATGTAGGGAAATATGCTCCTTTGAACAGACTAATGGAAACATACAATGTAATTTCATCTAAAGGTGATATAGATATTTTTTGTTGTGATGATTATGGCAAATTTGTTAAAAAATTTTTAGTCATAATTTATAGTTAATATTGTTGTAGTATTTTATTATTTTAGTATTTCCCAAGGAGGGTTGACGTCAGGCAGGCGGCCGGTCGTAAAACTTTTGCCAAATTCTATCAGTAGTACAGAAGATGTACTTTTTTTTAACGTTGGGAAATGCATTTACGCACGAGGCGTGGGACTCACCGGCAAAGCCAATACTACCCACTAAAACCCAACAAAGCCCTCCCCCGTCTTAATGGGGCGTCGCAGGATCGCTTACGCATTCAACTACGACGCCCCGACGGCAGGTCTGCCGAAGCAGACCAAAACATCTACGGGGTTGCTCCAAGGTCCACTCAGTACAGAAGATGTACTGCGCCGACCCCAAGTAATTGGGAAATGGGCAGGGAGATGATGATGATTGTTGCAGTATTTTTGTATTTTTAATATGTTTTTCTTTTTCTTTTTTATGTACTCGTACTTGAATGTTTTTGATGTATACCTACGTAATTGTTTTTAATACTCCTTATAGTTTACATTTATTGTTAACAAACACTTTCTAATCGCACGCAAATAATTGTAAGTAGGATGCTGTATACCTACACCTGTAAAGGCGAATCATACCGAATTGCATGTATATGTTACAATAATTGTATTGTCATTATGATAAGTCAATGGTGTATCTTTCTAATAAATAAAAAAAAAACTCAAGTATCTTAATTACGTATTCTTTATAAACTAATATTTTCTCATACTTTTAGGAGAAACGTTACTTCACGAACTTTACAATGCCCATAAATGAGTTTCCCAACGTGTTTCCATACGAGAACGCCCGCATCGACGTAGAGTTCACTGTAACTGCTACAAGCGAGAGTATTGTCAAAATATATTTCTATGCTCATTTTAAAAATATGGTGCACAAGCATTAACTATTTATAAATTTTAAATAAACTTTTGTTTTAAATAAACTTTTGTAGTTTTCCTTCACCGTATTAACATAGTCTAGGCAACTAATTCGTCTAATATTAATCTAACGAAGGCTTCTAGACAGGGCAGTTGTGCAGGGAGTACGGGGTGAGACTATCGTACTTTTATATTTATGTAGATGCCCCTTATACGAGGGGGATCAGGCCATAGTCCACAATGTTGGTTCTTGATGGACTTCACATGCCTTTCGAAAACTAGTTATGTTCTCTCAAACATGCATATAGAGGTTTCCTCGACGTTTTCTTTCACTGCATTAGCAAGCGATAGTCATGTTGAAAATGATTCGCACATGATAATACCGTAGGTCAGAAACCCAAGATTGAAGCCGCTTGGTTATCCAAGGGAAAGCGTTACCTTTGGGTAACCAATGCCTATGTGATTTACTTTTATACGGTTGACGAGTAGGTACAACCAGTGGCGGATTTGCACATTTGCCGCCAGTAGGCTCAATTTTGCCGCCCTTACCCACTTCTATAAGTGTCAGTTCCCACGTTAATTTTACAATCCAACCATTTAGTTAAGATTGCACAAGAAATAGTGTTTGGGTATATTTCTGAGCTATTAAAGCTTAATCATGTACCTACTACTAATTAAGGTATGCCTTAATGCTACTTACGCAATAATGTATGTATTATCAAAATAAAGTCATCGTATAATGATAATGACTTTATTTTGATTTGAGACAATTATGTTCATTAATAATATATTTATGTCTGCCTTCAACTGGTCATTGTGAAATATGACTAATTTTATGTAACCTAGTTGATCGGAGGGGGGGGGGGGGGGGGGGGGGGTGGCTAGGCCGGTGGACATCGATGACTCACTATTTTCTTAACGCGAATGAACTATAGTGATGTAACGATCAATCAAAGTAAATTTTGATTACATATTCTTTATAAACTAATATTATCTCATACTTTTTAGAGGACGTATCGCTTCATGAACTTCGCAACACCCATGGAAAAGTTTCCCAATGTGTTTACATACGAGTACGCCCGCGTCGACATAGAGGTCACTGTAACGGCCACAAGCGAGAGTATCGTCAAAATATATTTCTATGCTCATTTTAAAAATATGGTGCACAAGCATTAACTATTTATAAATTTTAACTAAACTTTTGTTTAATAAAATGCTGCTCTTGTTGTTTTCCTTCACCGTATTAATATAGTCTAGGTACTAATTCGTCTAATTTCCTAACGAAAGCTTCTAGACAGGGCAATTGTGCAGGGAGTGCCCAGTGAGACTGTCGTACTTACTTTTATATGTATTTATGTATACAACCCTTTTTAACGTCCCACTGCTAGGCACGGGCCTCCCTTCAATACATATCAATATATAGGGGAAAGGGGGGTACACTGGATCACTTTTTTTCAAATGTTGTTTACCTATATAAATAAAGTATAAATTACCAATATTTATATGTAGAGCAATGAAGTGTTAAGTTGGCTATATAAATCTAGTTCAACTTTAGCAATAATATTAATCGTTTTCTGAAAGCAAAGGTTTTTTTAAAAAGAGGGAAATTATTCATTGTACCCCATATATCATACATTTTACTGTTGGGTTACAGCGAATCAATCAATATTGTAAAAAAAATATATAAATAAAAATATTTATGAATTATGTGAACACTTTTAATCAACAATATTACAAAATTATCAATCTCTATTTATTTTCTATCAGTCGTAAGTAACACATTACTTGTAGTGATATCTTATAAAACATGTACTTAGTATTTATATTGAGAAGTTTAAGGTATTATTTAAGGTTTAAAAATTATTAACTGGATAACATAAATCTTGAACGAAACAAAATAAAACATATACACCATAAAACTAATTTCAAAAATAAAAACATATCACGTTAATACGAAAAGAAATTGAAAAAATAAAATAATAATTAACACAAACTTAAGCGAGAAAAATTGAGATTGATCTCATTTATAGACTTGCTGTTGTCGTTTAGTGCCACAAAATGTAGGCAGAGGTAATTTCATTATTATATATTCTAGGGGTACTGAAGCTATATTTGGAACATCAGGTAATCTGTACCCATTCTTTACTTTTGTTCTCCTTCCCTTTCCCGCGTAAAATACTTTCTTTTTATGTGCATCTAACTATACTAGACGCAGATTTTTTTCTTTTCATTCTCTTTGTACTTATTAGTCTTTTGTCTCTCTTAATTTGTACTACTCCTTTGTTTTTTTCTATCTTCGTCACTAGAATCGAACTGCATAACTTTTTTACTAATATGTTTTACTACTTTCACAAGCTTTTTTATCTTGTTGACGTTGCTCGATATATTCTTTATTTTTAATTCTTTTTCCAGTGAAAATCTTATTTACCCCATAATTGGGAGTTAAACGTAGCTTGCCAATGTGTTTTATCTTTTCGCATAATATCTATGTAAGATTGCATATGGATTATTTTTCTAGTTTTACAACTTTTCTAATTTTGTTGCCCCGTAAAACAAAGACAATGGCATTTTGTCTATTCAGTTATTCAGTAGTAAGACCAATTTGAGTCTTTCTCTTTCAGTGCCGTGCTATGTTGTTAATCTAAAACAAAATTTATTATTACATACTATAAATAAAATAGTCTAATCAACTCGAAATTTAGTGTGGAGTTCAGTGGATCGCCAATCCACTGTACCCCACATGGAAATGGCCCACTGTTCCCCAAAGCACCACTAACAACTGAACAACAAATTCCTATAACTTACATAATCTATACGAATCAAACAGCTATTTATTTCTGAAGCTTATTAGATTATTGTTTAGGTAATTTAAAGTAAGTCATTCAATATTAAACATTTTCGTGAATAAAGCACTCGAGTAATAGTAGTAAAAAAATAGATTTGATACTTTTAAGAGGCGATGTAGATCATATATCCAGAAGAGATAAATAATATGCAGTCTTCCAATGATGAATTTATTATTACACAGAATTGAATAAATACATATTGGTCGTCAATAACTTCAGATCGTTTAGATAAAATTAGATTATAATATATTTGTTAAACATGCACACTTCGGAGGTTCAGAGAGGAGAGAGAGCAGATTATAAAATTGTCATAGATTAATCATTGTCACAGACTATAAAGATAATTACTTACAGATAATATTGCGTTTTATGCATACTAAACATTATATGGTACTTTAACACTTCCCCTTATGCATATAACGCAAACAGCTCTGACGTTACATAAAAAAACGACTACATTTCATAACTTTACAATAGAAAATACTTATATAATAACATGTCTAACACATAGTTCATAAGTAAAAAAGTTATGCTTTTTCTTGTCTAAAGGTTTAGTCAACACGTCAGCAATCATCTGATCAGTAGACAAATACTTAACAATCACAAATTTGCTATTTACTAGGTCCTTTACATAATGATAACGCACGTCAATGTGTTTAGTACGTTTGTGACAGTATTCTTTGCACTCTAATAATCTATGCGCACTTTGATTGTCATTGTACACAGTAATACAATCCAATTTTAAATTAGCAAAAACTTCTACCAAAAAATTAGTAATAAAACTTAAGTCTTTACAAACATCGCTTATGGCTAAATATTCAGCCTCTGTACTAGAGAGTGCTATACACTTTTGTTTTCGAGACTCCCAGTTTACAACATTATTCCCTAGTTTTATTGCAAATCCTGTATATGACCTACGATCAATACAATCATTGGCCCAATCCGCATCAGTATAAGCACTCAACACCAATTGATTACTTTTTACATAAAGTAAACCATAGTCAATTGTACCCACTAGATACCTTAAAACTCTCTTAGCAGCTGACCAATGACATTTACCAAAACAGTTATTATACTGGCTTAACTGACTACAGGTGTAAGCAATATCAGGACGAGTACAAACTGAAAGATACATCAAACAACCTAAAAGTTGTCTATAGTTATATACATCATCACTTAAAGTATCATCTGATTTACATAACTTAAATCCTGATTGCATAGGAGTCGAAACTGGTTTGCAGTCTGACATACCAAACCTTTTCAGTATTTTCCTAATATAAACTGACTGGTCTAGCTTAAGTACACCTTTTTCTCTATCTCTACTTATTCTAATTCCGAGATAGTTCTGAATAGGACCTAGGTTTTTGATACTGAATTCCTGCTCTAGTAATCTCAATAAAACCTTAATATTATAGCTGTCCTTATTATAAATTAGGTAAAAGTCATCAACATACAATGCTATAATAACAATTTCTTTTTTCAGCCCGTAAATAAAATACACATGGTTCACATTTACTTTGTACAAAATTATTTTTAGTCAACAAGTCATTAACTTTACAATACCACATTCTACTAGCTTGTTTCAATCCATAAATACATTTGTTCAAAAGACAAACCCTATCTTTATTTGTATTATCAGCAAAACCTTCGGGCTGCTTCATAAAAATAGTTTCACTAAGGGTGCCATTTAGAAAAGCTGTATTTACATCAATATGGTCAATATTTAAGTCATATTCATTAGCCAAACTAAATAATAATCTCATGGTAGAGTGGCGTACAACTGGGGAAAATGTATCTGTATAATCTACCCCTTCTTTTTGTGTAAAGCCCCTTGCTACTAATCTAGCCTTAAATTGCTGAAAATTTCCTGAAGCATCACACTTTACCTTATACACCCATTTGCATTTTACTACATTGGAGTGTTTAGGCCGCTCTACAAGGGTCCATACATTGTTCTCTATCATAGAGCTATACTCACGCTTCATAGCCTGCATCCAGTCATCGCAGTAAGGACTATCCATAGCCTCTCGATACGACTGTGGCTCGTCGACCAAAACATCCCTTACAAACATAGACAGATCATAGTCGTCATACCTTTTAGGCGGAACCAAACGTGTACTACGTATTGGGCGTGAAGCTATAGGCACACCTTCCCCTCCAGTCAACGTCGCGCGTTGTGACGTAACAGAGACACCTCCTACGTCATCATTCACCGAACACTCGACAGAGGAGTTGTGCTCGCTGCCAGTATCCCACGAATCTTTGAAAACACAGGAATTAATATTATTAAAACTATCAATCTCCACTGAATTATTTTTATCAACATTAGACAATTCATTATTAACATTATTTTCATTTGATAAACTATTATGTAATAAATAAGGATTAAAGAATATTATTTCATTATTATCACTAGAATTGTCATGTCCAAAATTAAAGAATCTCTCCTCCATAAATGTGACATCACGAGACAAGAGTACCTTTCTAGGGTCACAGGGATCAGCCAGCCTATACCCCTTAGTGGTTTCTGAATAACCAACAAAAATGTAAGGTTTGCATCTAGGGTCTAACTTTGTACGCTTAACCCGTGGTACTAATGCATAAGCCTGACAACCAAATACCCGGAGGTGACTAAGGTCAAGTTTAGAACTAGTCCAAACCTCTTCTGGAATCTGGCCGTCCAATGCAGCTGTGGGAGACCTATTTTTAAGATAAGCAGCAGTCATCACTGCTTCTCCCCAGAACCGCTGGTCAAGACCAGAATGTTGCAACATGCAACGTACTTTATCCATAAGGGTACGATTTAAACGTTCTGATACAGCATTCTGCTGAGGGCAGTAAGGAACTGTAAGCTGATGAACTATCCCCTGTTTACGTAAAAACCCAGACAAGTTTGAATTTAAATACTCCGTTCCATTGTCACTACGAAGACATTTAATTGATAAACCAGTCTGCTTTTCAATCATATTTTTAAATTCAATGAATCGGCTAAATACCTCAGATTTTTGTTTCATCAGGTATACAAAGCTCTTCCTTGAATAATCATCGGTCAGTGTAAGAATGTATTTTGCACCACCCCAGCTGCTCACCGGCATGGGCCCACATACATCAGAGTGTACAAGCTCTAGAGCCTTGGCTGCACGACTGGCTCCACTCTTGGGGAATGGCTTCGTTGTCAGCTTGCCTTCAAGGCAAGCAACGCAATCCGGTAGAGATTCTTCAGCCTGAAACATACAACCATGTCCTAACCTATCTCTAAGAGCATACATACCTCCAGAGCTGAGATGGCCCAACCTTTGATGCCATAATAGCATTGGCTGCTGATGAGCTGCAACTGCGGCACTCTGGGAGTCCTTCTTATCATGAAGGAACAAAGAATGCTCCTTTTTGTGCAAATACCTACTATTTCTAACACACCCATACAATTTAAATATCCCATTTAAATTCCTAGCAGAACTGATAAGTTTATCATTACTGTCATATATAAAACAACCTCCCGAATTGAACACCACTCTTAGATCTAATTCTAATAACTTACTCACAGAAATCAAATTTGTTGTTAATTTAGGAACATACAAAACATTATTAAGAATAAGTACCTTATGATTACATTGAATATTCACAGTCCCGACACCTTCACATATCATAGTCTCATTGTTAGCAACTGACACTGTTGATGAGGTTGACTTAAGTGACACAAAGAAATCTTTCTTATTGCACATATGTGCAGTGCACCCAGAGTCTATAAACCAATCTTCCTGTCTATGCCTAGAGAGATATGCAGCTGCCATACATACATTAGTACTGTTTTTTAACTTTTTGTCACGCTTTAACTTAAAACATTTTGCTTTCACATGATTTTCTTTATGACAATAGTCACATTTCACTTTGCGTTTTGAAATATAAGCAGCTTCAGATATATTATGAGAATTAGAATTGTTTCTCCGCAAATCTTCTTGTAGTAGGCGAGTTCTCACTACTTCACTAGAAATTCTTGTTGTTAATGTGAACGTTGACAGATTAGACACAAGCGAGTCGTATTCCTGAGGTAGACCGCTTAGTAACAATTCAGCTATTTCTTCATCTTCTATCTTTCGCCCAATATCGGCTAGCTGTTGCACTATGTTGAAGGTGTTGTCAATGTACTTACTCATGTCGTTGAAATCCGTATAGCGTGTACGGTGTAGTTCACGCAACAGTAAAACACGACGCAAGAGTCCCTTATCTTCAAATATATCCGAAAGGCTATCCCACGCTTCTTTAGCAGTAGCTGCGTTGCGAATATGCTGGTAAAGGCTCGTTTTAACACTTAAAGCTATGCGCGCCAGCGCACGTTGATCGCGCGCAGCGTCTGTGACCACATTCGCAGTAACACAATCCCACAAGCCTTCTAGTATTAAGACCATACGTATAGCAAATTTCCACGCCAAGTAGTTCTTGCTGCCTTCCAGCTTCTCAATTGCAGGAAACATAGGGACAGACGTCGTCGAATTGACACGAGAGACGCCATCGCCACGTGCAGGGGAAATCACGCCATCGGATGCCATAATTAAGATTTCTTCACGTAGATAGATCAGAGTGTAATGTTCCGTGCAGTGCGTATCGATCGATCGTATATTTCTCAGTATACTTCTGGATCTGGAGCCCTGGCCCTGGCCCTGGCCCTGGGCCCATAACCTTTTAAGAGGCGATGTAGATCATATATCCAGAAGAGATAAATAATATGCAGTCTTCCAATGATGAATTTATTATTACACAGAATTGAATAAATACATATTGGTCGTCAATAACTTCAGATCGTTTAGATAAAATTAGATTATAATATATTTGTTAAACATGCACACTTCGGAGGTTCAGAGAGGAGAGAGAGCAGATTATAAAATTGTCATAGATTAATCATTGTCACAGACTATAAAGATAATTACTTACAGATAATATTGCGTTTTATGCATACTAAACATTATATGGTACTTTAACAGATACTCACGGATAGCCAAATGGCGGTAACACATTCTTCAACAGCGAGAGCGTGATAGACACTGGCGGGGTAGAGGTGTAAGTACTAAAGCATGCGTTCCATTATTGTGGTACGTGTATAGAAAGCATAGGCAAATAGAAGTAGCCACTGATTCACTGTGTACTACGGCTCACTGTACCCCCCTTTCCCCTATATATATATATATATATATATATATATATATATATATATATATATATATATTGATATGTATTTAGCCCTTTTAAAACTCCCACAGCTGGGTACGGGCCACCCTCGTAGCAAGAGGGATCGGGCCATAGCCCACAACGCCGTTTGTTGGCGGATTTCACAAGCCTTTCGAAAATTAGTTTTGTTCTCTCAAACATGCAGATCCAGGTTTCCTAGATGTTTTCTTTTAATGTAGGTATTAGAAAGTTATAATCATAATACTTTTTTAGATTTACGCGAATATTTGACATTTTAAATAACTATCTTTTCGGATTTATTTTGCGAATTTATTTTGATTTCTGGTTCCTGACGTTTCGAATGCTTTACAGCAATCATGGTCTCGGGAGGAGTCACTCCGATGATGAGGAAAGATAGTTTTATTTAAAAAGTTATAATCATGTTGAAAATGATCCGCACATGATAATATCATAAGGTCACAAGATGGCACTGTACAGTCTAGAGTGGTAACTTGAAGTTCGTTCGCCATAATATTTTGATTTTTGATAACCTTTGTAATTGACAGCATACTATTCGTGCAAATCAATGAGCGATTATTCCAGTCAATAGCTATGAATCAATCTACATATTATTAAAAAAACTGACTTCAAAAAAAACATCAAAAAGTAAAAAATATCTAATTGGTAGTTTTCATTTACTAAAGATGCCTAATCGGATATTCGAACGGTATACGTTCTTTGATTTGTATAGACTGGCACCGACTTCGAAATTATCTGAATTCTGATTAGAAGGAGATCCCGATCTATTTTTGTATAACAAATTAATACACAGTAGGTACTTTAAACTTGGATGAAAAATGTTGTCTCATTGAAATCGCAACTTTAATTTCTAAGGTAACTTCATGTTGTTGGGAACTGCAATAGACATCCAGTTACACATCTAGTCCGACATAATATTCAATAAAAAAAATACGTTTTCGCTATTTCAATAAAAGGGTATAAATTATACGTAATAAGGTAGGTACCTATGTAAAAAACTAATGTGAGGCAAAGTCTTATTTCTGAAATAGAGCAATAGGTTCAAAAGAGCGATGTACAATAAATGATATTATATGTATTTTTCATATCTTTATATTAATAAATGCTCTTTACTTTACTCTTACATTTTGTTCAAATAACACTGCAATATGCACGTGAGTAGTAAGTTTTAAATTTCAAATAAATTTGAAAAAATGAATCGTGCACCTATTATAATATCGGGTTTCCAGAGGAGATAGTTCTCCTTACGATTTCTAAAATCTTTCTTTATGAAGTATTTGGACCTATACACAAGGTATCAGGAAAAAACATTTTTAATAAGTAACTTGCATTCCATTGGGCGATCTCGCTACACTTTTATTATGTAGGTGGTGGCGCCACTAGCGTATGGGCAAATATGACGTGTATAGGATTGCCATTTTCTGTCAACGAAATGTCATCTAGGTTTAGATTGATTTAACCGACCAATCCCAAGGCTAGGATTTACTCTCTTTTATTAATGCTCTTCAATACAATTAAATAAATACGTTTTATAGCATTTTTAAAAAATTTAATCCCTTATGGGGACAAATAGGAGATGAAAGCTTGCATTTCCATTGTATGAAACTCTGTAATGAATATGTAAAAAGTACAAAAATAAAAAAAAATCAACTTTAGACGATTTAAGAGTTTTAAAATCACTTTCTTCAAAATGATGTCCACGTAGCCTTAAATATAAAGATTGTGATTTCGCCAATTTTGGTAGTCTTATTGCTTCTGCCCACAATTTCTTCAGTTTTTGTCTTGTGGAAAAAAAGATATCCATTTTCTTTGCATCCTGCACTGCACAATTTGTCATTTTATTTTAATTATAAATAAAATGAGAAAATTCCATCCACGCTATAGAGCTTTACAATATACTGAGGGTGTTCGCGATAACTGGCGGGAGGAAAAGTAGACCAGGGTAGAAGCCTTTAAAAATAATAAAAAGTGAAAAAAAAATAATAGTAGGATGCAACATATTAGAAAAGGAGGGGAATATTATAAAAATGAAAGGAAAAATAATTTACGGGCGATCTGAGGTCGGGAAGGGGATGGGGGTGAGTTTTTAAGGGTAAAAAACGGGTTTTCTCGATTTCCGGCAAAATTAAAAGTCCTATCGAAAAAAAGTCAAATGGAAAAGTTGTAGGTAATAAAAAGATCTAAAACTTTTGTATTTACACTTTTTTCACATAACCTCAAAATTTATGTGAAAAATTCAAAAAACCAAGTTTTTGGTTTTTTATTTTTATCTTTTACAAAAAAAATATTTTTTAACGAAATTTGGTGAACACTTGCCTTTTCAACCGACTTCAAAAAGGAGGAGGTTCTCAATTCGACTGTATGTGTGTTTTTTTTTATGTTTGTTACCTCAGAACTCCGTCATTTATTAACCGATTTGGACAATTTTTGTTTTGTTTGAAAGGGTATACTTCCAGATTGGTCCCATTTAAATTTCAAAAAAGAATACCACCCCTAAGGGTGGAAAAACAACTAATAATGAATTTAACCTACTTCTAATTGTCATATTGACTTGAAACTTTGCAAGTATTTCTATTTTCGTTGATAGTACAGTGGTTCGGTGTGGTTGACCTGATCTGATGGCAAGGCCAGAAGGTGGATAGGTGGAACTCTTCAACGGCTAATAGTAGATACTTTGAGTTTGGGCTTATATTGTTTGATTTGACAAGTCTAACACGTTAGAATCCTTACTTTGCTACTACTGTCTACACTAAAAAGGGAAAAATAAAAACTTTTTAACAAAAAAATAAAAACCGACTTCAAACAAAAGCACTAAAAAGTGAAAAATAACTGATTGGTAGTTTTCATTTACTATACATACCTAATCAAATATTTTCGAAGTCGGTGTGCTTTGGCTAAGTAATTAAAGCCTACCTATTAAATACATACCTAATCAAATATTTTCGAAATCGGTGCCAGCTCATACAAAGCAAAGCACACCGACTTCGAAAATATTTCATTAGGTATGTATAGTAAATGAAAACTACCAATCAGTTATTTTTTACTTTTTAGTGCTTTTGTTTGAAGTCGATTTTTATTTTTTTGTCAAAAAGTTTTTATTTTTTCACCTTATTTTGAATTAATATCGAAAAAGCACCCTAATTTTCAATCGCAAATTCACCCGTCAAAATATCAGCTTTTTTCAAAAAGCTGGTATGTTTTCTGTTCCTTGAAATCTCTACTTTCCGATAGTGAAAAAAAAAATATATGTTACTATAGTAAATCTTCTGAGAAAATGCAAAAAACAAAAAACCTTTTTTATTTCATACACTTGCTTATCATCTGCCTTATTGCAGATGATACAAACAGATTCATCCATACTGATAATCTGAAAAGACAAAATCGAATTAATAATGCTAATATAAATAAAATTAAATTTATTAAAAAATATATATATGTTGGACTTGGGACATAAACACACAACACTATATTATTATTAAAAAAAACAAATTTATCTTTCTATATTTTTTATTACTTTTAAATTATTACAATATAATGATGATGATGATGATGATGATGTTCTCCTGACCGATTCCGGCCACGGCGGCCAATCTCATTGAGACTAGCCAACTGCGCAGGAGATATTATAGTGCACAAGTGTACGCGCAGACACAACGAGCACTCTCTATTCCTGTCACTCTCATACTCTGGTGGGACGACCACTCGACACGACCAGTGAGAGTTAAGGCGCAGGACCGACGGCTTTACGTGCTCTCCGAGGCACGGGGGTGAAACACCGCCAACTTCCCAACTCCGGGCTGTTACTGAGACTTAATATACAGAAAGACTCAATAACTAAACTTGGCCCGACCCGGGACTCGAACCCAGGACCTCCGGTGTGCAGCCGTACATGCTAGCCACTACACCACCGAGGCAGTTACAATATAATACATACATGTAAGCACGAGTTGGTTACCTACCCACTTTGTGATATATCAATGTGTTGATATAATATGGTGTATTTGTGAGATTGTGATATATGATGTATTTATGAGATTTTTTATAAATAAAGGTTTTAAAATATATAATGTTTTTTTTTGCCTCTTTTTTCTCTTGAATATTGAACTAAGCTTTTTCTATCAAATATTTAAATACATGATATTTAAATATTTGTTTAATTTTAATTTTTTATTTAATTTAAATAGATATTATCCTGCTATTAAGAATGAAGTCATTCTGTGTTTCCAAGTGTTGTGAGACTAAATTTTTCCTAACTTTTTTATCTAAACTTGGATAAAGCAATGCGCATGGCTCTATGTGACAAATTGTTTGGATAAGAGAACCCTTTCTTGCTTAAAACGGGTGAAAAATTATCTAAGATTTACCTTAAGAAAAAAAAAACTAAACGCCTTCGCTCTTTTATTATATTCGTACATTATAGAGTCAGAACTAATGAACAACATATTTAATTGATGATTTTGCGAATAGAAAATCGCACAAAAAAAATTGTTTCATAACTTCATTGGATTTCATCGTCATCATCATGTATTCAGCTCTTCTTAACGTCCCACTACTGGACATAGGCCTCTCTTCAATATGTCATCATCAGCCGGATTGTTATTAGATAATTGAATATGTTGCTTTTAAACTGTACGTACCTAAGCATAACAAAAAATATTTAACTGTATGTGCACCGAATGTACATTATTGTGTAAGTAGTATTAAGGCATACCTTAATTAGTAGTAGGTACATGATTGAACTTTAGTAGCTCAGAAATATACCCACAAACTATTTCTTGTGCAATCTTAACTAAATTGTTGGATTGTAAAATTAACGTGGGAACTGACACTGTAGAAGTGGGTAGGGGCGGCAAAATTGAACCTACTGGCGGCAAATGTGCAAATCCGCCACTGGTTGTACCTACTCGTCAACCGTATAAAAGTAAATCACATAGGCATTGGTTACACAAAGGTAACGCTTTCCCTTGGATAACCAAGCCGGTTCAATCTTAGGTCTCTGACCTACAGTATTATCATGTGCGAATCATTTTCAACATGACTATCGCTTGCTAATGCAGTGAAAGCAAACATCGAGGAAACCTTTATATGCATGTTTGAGAGAACATAACTAGTTTTGGAAAGGCATGTGAAGTCCGTCAACAACCAACATTGTGGACTATGGCCTGATCTCCCTCGTATAAGGGACATCTAAATAAATATATAAGTGAGTACGACAGCCTCACCCCGCACTCCCTGCACAATTGTCCGTCTAGAAGCCTTCGTTAGACGAATATTAGACTAATTTGTACCTAGACTATGTTAATACGGTGAAGGAAAACAGCATGAGCACATTTTGTTATACAAAAGTTTAGTTAAAATTTATTAATAGTTAATGCTTTTGCACCATATTTTTAAAATGAGCATAGAAATATATTTTGAGGATACTTTCGCTTGTGGCTGTTACAGTGAACTCTGTGTCGATGCGGGCGTGCTCGTATGGAAACACGTTGGGAAACTCATCCATGGGCGTTGTAAAGTTCATGAAGTAACGTTTCTCCTAAAAAGTATGAGAAAATATTAGTTTTTATAGAATACGTAATTAAAAGTAATTAATATACTTTTAATTGATCGTTACATCACTAAAGGGTGAATCTTGAAAGACTAAATTAACATTGTCTGGAGGGAAAAACTACCTGTTTCGTATAAAAATTGTAATCTAACTTTTTTTTTCTGTTAGTTTAATGTTTGATCTACTAGGGGCATGCTAGTTAACGAAGTTAATATAGTTGATAATGTGTGAAAAAAAATTTCAAAGCTCTGAAAATTGATTCTCCTGGGCTGTCCCTTCGATATTCATGGAACAAACTATTAATTTTACACCAATATATAATAGGAAATTTAGGAATTGTTTTGATCTAAGCGTTAATGGATGAGTTGTTAAATAAGAAAAAAATTACACAATGTCTAATATTCAACGTAGTTAAAATAAAAAAAAATAGTTTTGGTTTGTCTGAGGACAAACATTGATCCCCTTGGCGCGTGAAATATCCACACGTATATCACTAAACGAATGTCATGAGAGTACAAGTGCGCGCTGTCGGCCAAGCTTTAGTCGCGCTTTAAACATCGTGAGGGGAGGTTGTGCGTCTCATTGCTCAAAACTCGATTTACGAAGGTAAGAATTTGATTCCCCTGGCTTTGTTTCACTAGGTCATTGATTACCCTACCCACATTTAAAATTATTTTTTGATAATTTAGGGTTTCGTAACTAGGGTATACAGTACGGCGTAAAGTGTTATTAATTATATATTTGATTATTATTGGACAAAACATTTCGATTTTTACAAAATCGACCGAAAATGTACTTTTTTTGATTCCATTGGTGCTGATTCCCCCGGTGTTTTACCATGGTAATCAATTATTACTTATTTTCTCTTACAAAACCTTTTATTTTAAATTATTATTTAGAAGTTACAAAAATCCGTCTCCTTTATGCATAATTCTAGGACAACATTTTTTTCAATTTCTTTTTTCTATTTGTTAGTTTATTGTTACAGATTTAAACAATGCCTCCAAAACAAACAAGAGAAGAAAGACTAAAGAAAAAACGATTAGCTGAGCGACGAAGATTAGAAAAAATTAAAAGTGATCCCGTATTACGAGCAAATCAACAAGAAAAAGAAAGACAAAAATATTTAAACAAAAAAAGGAAAGGAATAATTATACCAATAGGTGAAATGTCTCCAAGACAACAAAAAAATATGAGAAAAAGGAATAGAGAAAGTTCAAAACGATATAATCAGAAAAAAAAACTAAAGAAGTTAAAAGAACTTGAAGAACACATAATTATTGAAGACTATGACGATTCTGATATGAACAGTGTCATAGAAGATCCTATGACCCTGAGCCCCGACAGTGATATCTCTAATTTCTCAGGACGTATCACAAGATCTGTAAAAAGAAATATTATGAATAACATTCATGAACACCAACTTGATTTGGAACAAACTTCAAACCGAGACTGCCTAACACCTTCACCTCAAAGCTCGTTAGATGAAAGTAATTTCACGTTAGCATCAGGACCAGTAAAGTTTTCAAATATCGCACGAAAAAATGATTCAGCTCACACCCCAGCTAAGAACAAATTTTCAAATATCACACGAAAACAAGATTCGGCTCACACCTCGGCTAAGAATAAATCTCCTTGGAAATATCTTTTAAGAAAAATAAAATACAGGACTAACAAGGAACTACAGATTAAAGACAGAAAAATTCTAGAACTAAAAAGAATAATTGAGAAATATAAGAAACAGTTACAAAGGTTGAAAATAAGAAAAATAGAGGGACAAGTAGTTGAAACGCAAATTGAAAAACGAAAAGAACAAAAATATAAAAAAATAAACAAGTCTCCCTTAATTGTTGAGTTATCAAAAACCAGAATAAAAAGAGACATTGAAAACTTTTTTGAAGACGACGAGAATAGCAGAATCTGCCCTGGAAAAAAAGAATACATAACACGAAAAAAGATAAGAAAACAAAAACGCTTCCTTAATTTTAACCTACAACAATTGCATAAAAAATTTCTTCAACAGCATCCTGAGTATAAAATTAGTTACAGCTTTTTCTGCACGCTTCGGCCGTTTTGGACGGTCATTCCAAATGTCAATACTCGAGAGACATGCCTTTGTCATGTCCACGAAAATATGAACCTGGTCGTGATGGCTCTGAAAAGAAATGGCATCATAGTAGAAAAATCTTCATACGAAGTACTTAAATCCTTATGCTGTGATTCTAGAAATGTAAAATGTTTGAGCGGTACCTGTGACTCTTGTAAAAATAGGCACTTGAATTACCAAGAATTCGATAATTCCAAGGAAAGTCATTACTGGTTTTGGACGAAATCTAAGAAGAGATACATGAAGGATGGACAAGAAAAGTTTACTTTAAAATCGTTGAAGCAAAAGATACTAGCATACCCTAAAAATATAATTGAGCATTTTGAGTCGTTATTAAAACCGTACATGAGTCACTGTGCCAATATTGTTTCCCAAAACAACTATATCAAGAACTTGAAATCAAACCTGAAATCAGGAGAATGCATTGTGCACTGTGATTTCAGTGAAAACTACAATACTAAATATGCTTCCGAAATTCAGGCCTTTCACTTTGGTAGTTCTCGACAGCAGATATCATTACATACGTGTGTTATTTACTATTTACAAAATGGGGAGCTATGTACTAAATCTTTCTGCACTTTAAGTGAATGCTTAAGACACGATGCTGTCGCCATCTGGGAGCATTTGATTCCTGTGTTAAACTTTATTAGCGGCAAAATTTCTGTACTGGAGACATTGCATTTTATATCAGATTCGCCATCTGCTCAATATAGAAACCGAAAAATGTTCTACGTGATGGCTAAGCTTCACTGGGACTATAAAAGTTTACGGCGTGTAGTTTGGAATTATTCGGAAAAAGGGCATGGTAAAGGAGCTCCTGATGGTGTGGGAGGAGTGTTAAAAAGAACGGCTGATCGGATTGTTGCTGAAGGGAATGATATTCCAAATATTGATCTCCTTATTAGTCACCTTAAATCCAATTGTCCGGGGGTTATGATAGAGGAAGTTCACGAATCTGGTATTTTGGAGAAGGAACTATTAATTCCCTCTGATTTAAAAGAATTTCGAGGCACCATGAGAGTTCATCAAGCGATATGGACCTGTAATAATCCTGAGGTCCTAGCCATGAGACATCTTAGCTGTAGTTTAGAAAAATGTTCTGAAGAATCGATTCATTGTCCCCATGGACAACATATCGGTTTCTATAATATCGGAAGTACAACTTTGGATAACACTAGTACCCCTAAAACTATGATATCAAAAAAGATCACAATAAACGAAAATCAGATTGATATTACTGCTAACTCAAGCCCGAACTATGGGCTGGCCGGAACTTCAATCCAGAGTAACCAATTTGAGATTAATAATGTACCATCCGATGACAGCTTCTGGAGCAATGTCCCATCAATGAATGAGAACTTAGTCACATCTTCTATGACTAAAGTAGTACTATCCGCTCTCTATGGTGATGAAGATTCAGATTCTTCTGATTATAATATTTTTTAGAAAATTGTTTGTGTATTTATAATGTTAACTCATTTTTTATTTATTTTACATTGTTTATCTTATGATCAATGTAAAATGAATGAAAAGTGAGTTCCATTAAGTTGATTTATTGCGTTGATTTGTTTAGATTTACATTTTTGAGAGTTTTATTTGTTTTTTAGTTATAATTACTATCATTATTTATTAAGGGTAAAGTCCAAATATTGAAATCAAAAGACTGATTAGTTTAAAATTGAAATAAAACATATAATTCATATAAAATAGTTATAATTTTGACTCCCCTGGCACCTTTTTGTGACTCCCCTGCCACCAAAAATTTAAATTACATATATCTTTGGAACGAGACTAGTTACAGTGATGCCTATTTGATAAATGTGTTTATAATTATGTTATATTTAAACTTTTGCATGTAATAGTTAACAATAATTAGATAAAAAATTCGCCAGAGGAATCATCTGAATACACCCGATTTCAAGATTCACCCTAAAGCATTAAGCGTTAAAGACTCGACATGGCTGAACTAAATTAAAGATCAATTCTGAAGCTCAAATTCCATATCAACAACTAAATAAAAATAACGAAAAATTAAATGTGGCACTCGGAGACTGCCGCGGTAAAGCTATTGCATAGCATTTTTTATCAACTTATGCAAGCTTATTTTAATATCAAAAATTCTGGTTATCTTTATAGCAGTATTATATATAAATTAACAAAACAAAAAATAATACAGCATTTGTGATAATAATAATAAAATGAATGTATATAGAGTACTAACTCATTTTCTTTCACTATTTTTTCGTGACTTTCTTCATTAATAAATGCACTTTGTTTATTCATATTTAAAACACTTTGTACACAAATTATACGAGTACAGATATTCACTGTTGTACATAGATGATAAATACCTATACACCTATATACTTTCTCACAAACAGCTGATTACGGTAGTTTTCCAATACAACCAATGCCACCTAAAGGCGGGTTGCTGAACTAAAGAGACAAGCGTGATATTTCAAAAAGTCATTAAAAGTTCTAGTATTTATCGATAGATGGAAAAAAGTATCACCGCTGTGCCGGTCGGAGTGGGGGGTGTCAGGTTTTTTTCGTTACGGAATTTCTGGATTCGGTCCCCACGCTCAAGGCCCGCGATAGAAGCTATGCAATAGCTTAATATAAATAAAAAATTAACGAAAATAATACCTATGTAGAATTGGTCGTCGAGGCTTGGTCGTCTTTTGGCTTATGCAATTGTGTAAAAGGTTTTGTAAGCGTCATAATTAATTTCGTGTAATTAGGAAATGGTAACTTCTTAGAATACTTACAGCCACAAGAGGGCATTTAAATCCAAAGTCGGCGAAGCGGGCACCAACATATTTTTCAAATTTCAACATATCGCAATATTTGTAGTGTAGTTCTATGAACGAACGGCGGTACTCGTTGTGAAGAAATTCGTTGCAGACTATATTCATCTAAAATATGATTTAGTGGAATAAATATGCTGTTTTTGACTTACACTAGGTTTCTTTAATATATCCCCCCCAACGTGCGTTCACCTTGTCGTGGTGGGGGGGCTCAGTAGTGCCCGGCAACCCAACCGGGCGCGAACCCAAGAAACGCACAGGGGGGTGGCCCACTTCGGTGGGCGGTGGGAGGTGGCCCTCTTCGGAGGGCGGTGTACCATGCGGGTTGCTCCTGGTACTTCTCTCATAGCAGAGTGGACCTTGGAGCAACCCCGTGGTTGTTGTGGTCTGCTTCGGCAGACCTGCCGTCGGGGCGTCGTAGTTGAATGCGTAAGCGATCCTGCAACGCCCCATTAAGACGGGGGAAGACTTTGTAGGGTTTTAGTGGGTAGTACTGGCTTTGCCGGTGAGTCCCACGCCTCGTGCGTAAATGCATTTCCCAACGTTAAAAAAAAAAAGGTTTCTTTAATATATAAGATTTACTTTAATTTTTAATTTGTAGTATTTTACGAGCAATTGTTGAGGTTTAATTTCAGGTACTACGATTTTTTTTACAAAAACTATTATTTACTTTTATTGTTCAACTGCTTATAGCTGTAGTCAGTATAGTATTATTAGATCTGTGGCAGTAGTTCAGCAAAAATGAGTGCATACTTTTAAACAAAAACCGCCTTTGTTTCGAAAAACCGGTGCATTCATGTACAGGTCTCTAGGCGCCGCCATTTATATTCAGTGGAAGGACAACTCGAAAATGAATTTTTAGAGTAAGACTTAAGAGAGAATAAATTCTTAATGCTACTATATTCTATAATGCCAGATGGAGCATTGTCGTAGTTGGTAATATGTACCAACTTATTTCCCGAAACCCACCGTAACGTTGTTGTTCCACTCGTATTTAAGAACAGTGTCCACAATGATGTAGTGCGGGCTCCTGCGACTGTAGCGCTTGACGAAGGAGGAATAGTTGTACATGTATTTCTCATTCATATACACAACTTTCACACGTTCCGGAATCACTTGGACACCCTAGAACATCGTGCATTCTTAGATTTACGCGAATATTTGACATCTATACATATACTTAAACAGTAACTTAGTGAATTCTATGTGCGCGTTTCACGCAAAAAGTAATGAATCGATTTTAAATAAATTTTGTATAGTGATTTATTCATGTCAACATTTAGGATATCTTTTACTATAGGAAAATCTTTCATACCCACGCGAAAACACAACAACTGCTTCTATCGAGTCGTTCTTATAAAACTTGTCTAACGCTGGCTAAACGTTATGAGATACATACATCAAAACAATGTACTAAAAATTGTAGACCTTATTAAAACCTCTGCAAGATTTAGAGCTTATCTACAACAGCATAAATATTTCTCCTAAGGTATACTCGCAATAACTAAGAATATCAATTTCAAACGTATACGTAGGGACGCACCCGAAAGAAGCGACGGTAAGTCACTAGTTTTAAATAATACTAAGTATCTGTTGGGAGTTTTTCGTGGATCTGTTTTGATTTTTGTTTCCCGACGTTTTCATTTTCCAATGCTTTACAATCAACAATCATGTTCACGGGACAAACTCTCCTGTGACCATGATTACTCTAGGACATCGTTTAAGTATTTCTTAGTTTATGCATTTTCAATAATTAAATATTTTATATTATGTATTTGGTCTTTGGCTATACTATATAGATGGTTATACTTACGCATAGAACTGGTATAGTTATAACAACTGCAGTTAATATAATTGTATATAATGTAGAATATTGCAAAAGGGTCATTACTTAAATTTGTTTTTATATATTTTTTTTGCAAAATACAGTACTGGCTTCGTAAAATATACGATTTGTTATGTATATTTAATAACTTTATTACCATCGACATTTGCCTCAATAATTTCCATTATTAAAAGTAATTTCAAAAGTTTAATTCTTTTTTAATGAATAGAATAACAGCAAAATGGAATGAGTACGAAGAAATTACAAAGTTCAAGCGATCGAAATTATGATCAATCGTCCAATTTTAGATAGTTTGCAAGCTAGTGTGAATGCATTATATATATAATTCATATATATTCAGCAAGGATGTTGACTAACTTCTGATACAGTGGCATTTTTCCATAATTACTTAGATTTGATTTCTATTGTGACGTTAGCATTGGCATAAAATAATGGTACCTTAAAACTGTACCTAAATGCTACCAAAATAAAGCTACTAAAACCGTAGCCTAAAACTAGCTTGACACTTTCTGACGTTCAACTGTAATTTAATTATAATCCATACTAATATTATAAATGTGAAAGTGTGTTTGTTTGTTGTCTTTCTTTCACGTCGAAACGGGGTAACGGATTGGCGTGATTTTTTGTGTGGAGATAGTTGAAGGGCTGGAGAGTGACATAGGCTACTTTTTATCGCGGGAGATCATCTCATTCCCATGGGAAAACACGTTATAATATAACTCAAAAAATATTTATTACCAGAATTACTTGAAACTTGGTATTAATGCTCTTTAATATAATTAAGTAAATACATGTTTTTGGCATTTTTTGAAATTCATCCCATAAGAGGGTAAAATAGGGGATAAAAGTTTGTACGAAACCTACCTTTTTAAAATCTTTTTTATAGTTTTAGCGCGAGCGAAGCCGCGGGTTCTGCTAGTTGATCATAATTTCGATCGCTTGATCTCTGCAATTTATTCGTACTCATTCCATTTTGCTGTTATTCTATTCATTAAAAAAACGTTAAACTTTTTAAATGACTTTTAATAATGGGAATTATTTAGGCAAATGTCGATGGTAATAAAGTTATTAAATATACATAAGTAATCGTATATTTTAAGAAGTTAGTACTGTATTTGGCTAAAACAACTGTTTTATTTATTTATTTTATTTTTATTGGGGAAACAAACAGTGTTTACAAATATTTATACAACAACTTATATAAATGGTTCATAGATCAATAAAGTTTTCACTGATAAGTTAATTATATCGAGTGGTGAAGTTATACAGCTACAAAAGAAATTACATATTACACTTAACAAAAACAAAAAAAAGGATACAAAAATTAAATAAAACTATATGATTCAAAACATAAAATTTAACTGCAAAAAATAACTACCTACTAAATAGATAAAAATAAAATTTAAGTAATGACCCATTTGCAATATTCTACATTATATACAATTATATTAACTGCAGTGGTTGTAATTATTCCAGTTCTATGCGTAAGTATAACTATATAGTATATATATATAGCCAATGAACAAATACATATTTAATTCTTGATAAAGCCTTTAATATATAATCCAAGGGACACTGATAATTGATATTGTTGTGTATCTATATAAAATATAAGAATAGATATGATTTTGATTACCATGAAATAAAATTATCACATTGAAATTAAAATTAACTAGAATTAAAGGATGTTCTGGTGAACTTAATCCATCACGGGAGAGTCTTTCCCATGACCATGATTGTAGTATTTGATTGCATTCGAAACGTTGGGAACCAAAAATCAAAATAAATCCACGACATAAAAACTTTTTAACAAAAAAATAAAAACCGACTTCAAACAAAAGCACTAAAAAGTAAAAAATATCTGATTGGTAGTTTTCATTTACTATACATACCTAATCAAATATATTCGAAGTCGGTGTGCTTTGCTTTATATGGCCTGGCACTGATTTTGACAATATTTGATTAGGTATGGGTTTAATAGGTAGGCTTTAATTACTTAGCCAAAGCACACCGACTTCGAATATATTTGATTAAACACTTGCAAAGTTTCAAGTCAATATGACAATTAGAAGTAGGTTAAATTCATCATTAGCTATTTTTCCACCCTAAGGGGTGGTATTTTTTTTTGAAATTTAAATGGGACCAATCTGGAAGTATACACTTTCAAACAACACAAAAATTGTTCAAATCGGTTAATAAATGACGGAGTTCTGAGGTAACAAACATAAAAAAAAAACATACAGTCGAATTGAGAACCTCCTCCTTTTTGAAGTCGGTTGAAAATCCGAAAAGATACTTTTATTTAAACCTAGGTACTATTACTATTACACTACGTATATATTAAGGCTTAGTATACATTTCTCAGAGATGAGACATTTTCCCGCAGTAAAAAGTATCCTATATGTTGACCCGGATAACCCGCTATCATCACACCAAATTTTATCAAAATCTGTCTAGTGGTTTTCTCGTGATGCGTTCCCAGATAGACAAAAAATCTAAAAACTATAGATTCGGCCTCTCGGCATATCGATAATAATGATTATTTCAATAAGATTTTGCAAAAAAAATATTTAATGTACAGATTCGATTCAGTTAGAATTTTATTATTTGTATACATGTCAAATATTCGCGTATATCTAAGAAAGTATGATGTTCTAGGGTGTCCAAGTGATTCCGATACGCGTGAAAATTGTGTATATGAATGAGAAATACTTGTACAACTATTCTTCTGTCGTCAAACGCTACAGTCGCACGAGTCCGCATTACATTAATGTGATAGCAACCCTTAAATACGAGTGGAACAACAATGTTACGGTAGGTCTTGGGAAATTAGATGGCAATACAATTACGAAAATGCAGCCATCTGATATTATAGACTGTAGTAGCCTCAGACTTAAAAAGTATAGACGTTTCCTCAGCCTTAAAAAGTATAGACGGAGCCGTTGTAAACAAACGCGACGTAATAAGTGAGGCCAAGTTTTGGCGTTGTGTGCGTAACTCGGTGTAAGATAGCGTAGATTTGCGCATGTGTGCTAGAGAAAAATGTTGCAAGCGTTGTGCTTACGACTCCCAAGTGCGAGATATATACTTTGGTGAAAAGTTTTATTATAGGTAGTATTGTTTTTTATTTGCTTTGGTTACATGAAATGAAAGGTAATTTAGTTTAATGAGTCATTTATTCTTATATAAAATAATTATTAATTTAACAAAAAAACACAGAACTTATTTACATAAACTTATTTACATACAATGCTAAAACAATAAAAAAATTGTTATTTAGATTTATATAAATATATATTAGGTAAAATGACACATACTGATAATAATTCAAGGAGGCACAAACCTCTGTCTTAAGTCTCAGTGTCGAAGACTTAGGATGAATAGAACCAGACGCTTCTATTTCATGGCACCACTCGGAATTTACAAGGTAAATCTAAAAATGAGAGTGTTTTAGAATAAGATAAAAATTTTATTTATGCTGATAAAATAACCACAGTAACAATAATAAAAAATAACCAACCTTTTTTGGTGTAGCGTTTTTCTTGATTCGACGGTAACCACCTTTGGTGTTGTATATATATCAATTTGCTCAAAATGTAGTGAACAAACAACACTAAATTTTGAAGGAAGCCACTCGACATCATATCTGTTGTCCCGTACAGCTTTAATCCAGTTTTCCTTCCACGTTATATCACTGACACAATGGCGTCTAGAATTCGTATTCGGGGAATTATTTCAAATATTTTTACGATTTTGCTTAAATTATACAGAAAATCAGTTACTTGTGGAAGGTTATCCCAGAAGACTTTTTTTGAAAACATGAATTGTTTTTGCAGCAGTTTAGGACACAGGACGGCATAATTTCGCAATTATTATTTTACCAAAAGTACGTCACGCGCTCTCACTCGCTCGCGGCCGACTACCGAGCGGCCGTCTTCATATGGCTGAATCATCTTCATATTACTTGCATCACTTTATGTGAGCAATGTTCTGTCTATACTTTTTTATTGGTCTGAGGTAGTAGCATTAAGAATATAATTAAATTCAACTTTCTTGTTGTGCCAGTTGAGCACAGATTCTTCGCCAATATCACGTTGAATGGAAAAGACACAATATGACTTCCATTAAATCATGTTTTAGATAAATTTAATCTTCAATGAATTCTTTCACAACGAGTATCGGCGCTCGTTAATAGAACTACACTACAAATATTGCGATCTGTTGAATATTCAAAAATATATTGGTACCCGCATCGCCGCCTATGGAATTAAATGTCCTTTACCAGCTGTAAGTATTCTAACAAGTTAATCATTTCATAATTACCCACAATTAATAATGATGTTCACAAAGCCTTCTACACAATCGTCTCAGCCGAAAAACTACTAATGTTATGACAAAGGCCTTCCCCAAAGATTTCCACGATCGCTGGTCTTATAGACCATCTGTATATAATGGGTTCCAGTGACTTTGACGAAGTTGTCGGTCCACCTTGTGGGAGGCCTACGCTTCGTATTCCGGTACGTGGCTACCACTCGAAACTCTTTGTAACCAACGACCAATTCTACACATTGTTTTCGTTAATTTTTTACCAATTATATTTACTATAAATATACTTGTTGAGATGGAAATTGGGCTCGGAATTGATCTTTGATTTAGTTAAGCCATTTCGAGTCTTTGACGCTTAATGTTTTAGTGATGTAAAGATTAATCAAAGTATTTTAATTACATATCTATACTAATATTATAAATAGGTAAAGTTTATGAGTTTGTGACGTTGTAGGGGGTAATCTCTGGATCTACAGAACCGATTTGGATGATCGATGGGAGGTGTCCCTCTTCGGGGGGCGGTGTACCATGCGGGTTGCTCCTGGTACTTCTCTGATAGCAGAATGGACCTTGGAGCAACCCCGTGGTTGTTGTGGTCTGCTTTGGCAGACCTGCCGTCGGGGCGTCGTAGTTGAATGCGTAAGCGATCCTGCGACGCCCCATTAAGACGGGGGAAGGTTTTGTTGGGTTTTAGTGGGTAGTACTGGCTTTGCCGGTGAGTCCCACGCCTCGTGCGTAAATGCATTTCCCAACGTTAAAAAAATCCCTTAAGGGGGCGAAAATTGGGATGAGAGTTTTTATGGGGAATCAAGCTAAGGACGAACCAGAGCGAAGTGAGAGTGAGTCGCTAGTTCTTTATAAACTAATATTTTCTCATACTTTTAGGGGACGCATCACTTCATGAACATCACAGCGTCCATGGACGACTTGCCCAACGTGTTTGCCTACGAGCGAGCCCGCGTCGACATGGAGTTCACTGTAACGGCCACAAGCGAAAGTATCGCCAAAGTATATTTTTATGTTCAATTTAAAAAAAAAAATCACAAGGATTAATCATTTTTAAGTGTTAAGTAAATTTTTGTTTAACTAAATGAATGAATAAATGCTGCTATTTTCTTTCATCATATTAACGTTTAATATAGTCTACTAATATGTACCTTCATCTAACGAAGGCTAGACAGGGCAATTGTGCAGGGCGTCCGGGGTGAGACTGTCGTACTCGCTAGTACTTTTATATGTATTCACCCCTTTTTAAAGTCCCACTGATGGGTACGGGCCTCCCTTATAGGAGGTGAATCAGTCTATACTCTATAGTGCACAGCGCTGTCCTAGTGCGGGTTACTACTTGAACTAAAACTAGTTGAGTTCTCTCATACATGCAGGTTTCCTCGATGTTTTCCTCCATTGTAATTAACAAGAGGTAAACATGTTGAAAATGATTCGCAAGCGAATCCGTTACCTCCGGGTTGCCACTGCCTATGTGACTTACTTATGTATGTTTTATGGTTGATGAGTATAACTGTATCTTGCCACGAGATGGCACTACAGTGTTTTAACTTCAATTTTATTGAATTAACATGAAAATTGGGGCTCACCAAACCTGGCCCCCCGGGATATTTTTTCTTCTGATTTTTGAAATTTAATAAACAGATTACATAATATTCAAATTTCTTACATGTGTATTTTTATTTTCAATTATTAATAATTTATTTATGTATTTGTTCTATATAATATCTCGAAAGTTGTTAAATATTTACTAAATTCACACTCGTGAAATATAAAATTGACGCATACGCAACAAAAGTAGGTACCTAAATCTGAATAATATGTAATTGAGCTAAACGAAATTTGTTTATTAAAAAATATTGAGCACTTTATATTTATACATATTATATTTTTTTATTTAAAAACTATTATTAGTAGATTTAATTAAAAAATCTCAAATTTATAAGGGTGGTATGTAACCCTTATAAATTTTATATTTAAAAATATTTGCGCCTCGACTGAGACATACGAAAAACTTATTTGTTAAATTTAATAGTATAAAGAATCCGCATTCGAATAAAAAGTTAAAAATACTTTAATTTTTATTTTTAATTTAAGTAATTAATTAATTTTTATTTTTAATTTAAGTAATTAATTAATTTTTATTTTTAAAACCAACGATGTCGCGATACTTTGTTTGACATTAGCGAAGATAGGGGAGGAATAAAATGTTTATTTTTATATGAAATTATAAAAGTTACAATAACATAACCACCTTATACAATTTTCGTATTCAACTATACGATGTGGCAGGTTTTCAAAATCAAAACAAACAATAAAACAAGTTTTCATTGTTATATTTCACTATTTTTAAATCTTTGCGAAAGTATCATCTTGGACACCCCGGTATCCAAGATGATCCTCGGGGTGTGGACAAGACGATCCTAGGAATCGTCTTGCCCCTATTTTATGAATTTTGTGGGTTTTGGTAAAATTATTTGAAAAAAATAACTTATTCAAATTACAATTGTGTTTATTTATGTAATCTTAGGTATTATTGAACTTTGAGATCAAAATAATATTATACAAACTTATATTTTAAAAAGCTTAAATTAAACTAAGCAAGTATTTTAATAATAAATCTGTCTCTAAATTACGGATAACAATCATCACAGCATAAGATCGATAGTATTAAGCATTTTTAACAAATTAATTAATAAATCTCTCCATAACCAACATAAAAGTATAAAATCTCTTAAAAATTAGCACTATTAGGACAAAATTAAGTCAATAGTTCTTCATATTAATATTGAGCTAAAAAACTTTTTAGCTTCGTAGGTTAGTTTAGTTAAAATTAGTAACTAAGCCGAATCTGTACATTAAATATTTTTTGGAAAATCTTATTATCGATACAGAGGCCGAATCTATAGTTTTTAGAATTTTTGTCTGTCTGTCTATTACCGCATCACAGAAAAACCACTGAAGGGATTTTGATGAAATTTGGTATGGTTATCCGGGTCAACATAAAGGACTTTTTACCGCAGGGAAATGTCTCATTTCTGAGAAAAAATACAAAAACTGCAATGTAAGAGTATACTAATATGTAAAACCTAAGAATTTGATTTTTGGTCATCTGAACGCGGGCGGAGCCGCGGATAATGCTAGTTTAAATCATAAATTGAATTTCATAGAGTACCTACCGATAACCTACAGAAGTTTTACTTCTTGCGCGTGTACACATTCATACACGCACTCTTTTTTTTTAAATACCATATAATTGCCGACACGTATGGCTCATTTTCTAGTGATTCTACTTGCTGTGCCAGCAGGTCACGGGTTCAAGTCCCGCTAGAGGCATTCGTTTGTGTGATGAGCACGAATGTTTGTACTCCACTCATAGGTGTTTATATTTATAATATGTATTTAAAATTATATATGTGTAGTGTATTAACAATCAGGTATCCATAACACAAGCCTTGTAGCTTACCATAGAACTAGATGGTGCTGTTTGTTAATGTCTCAACATATATGTATATAGGTCTTTCCATATAGGTAGACAAACGACTTATCCCCGATTCGCTTGGATGCATCCCAACGCGGTAGGTACCTACGCAGAGTTTGTTCACAATTTCATGGATGGTAATTTTTTTGCGCCGAAACCTAATTATTTTTTAAAAAAAGTTGCAGAGTTTAGCTGTTACCAGGGTGCGCCAGTTTAAGCTAAGCGCTGTTTAATATGCTCAACCATATAGACGTCTCACAATTTTTTTTCTAGATCGCTTACTGTATGGATTTTTATACTGTGGATATTAGTTAGGAAAAATTTAGTCTCACTAACACTTGGAAACACAGAATGACTTCATTCTTAATAGCAGGATAATATCTAAAGATCATGGATTTAAATATTGGATAGAAACAGCTTAGTTGAATATTCAAGAGAAAAAAGAGGCAAAGAAAATCATTACATATTATAAAACCTTTATTTATAAAAAATCTCACAAATGCATCATAAGTCATAACACATTGATATAATATCACAAAATGGGTAACCAGCTCGTGCTTCATATGCAATATACTTATATGTAAAATATTATAATAATTTAAAGTAATAAAAAATATAAAAAGATTTATTTTTAATAAACTTTGTATCTGTCAAATGATAAATATCTTTCAATAAATAACTATAGGTATTACATGGAAAATATGATATAAAAAATTGTTATTGCTACAATTTAAAAATTAAAAATATTGAATAAATATAAAAAAAGGTTAATAAATCAATTTCATATTATCTAAATACTAAATAGGTAATGGACCTGAGCTGGATTTACTAGTAGTGGGTTTGTCACGGCAGAAGGTATAATAGCATTTAACGTTGAGAAAAAAAGAGTTTGTGTAAAAAGAACTCAAACCGATTCCACCAGGATATTTATTTTTCTAATTTAGAATTTTTATTTTTACATGTCGTTCGTCGTTTGTTCTTGATTATTCGCCATAAATAATTGTTGGTCCGTAAATTGTTTATTTTTAAATTAATTATTCAAAAATGTACCCTCAAAATAACTAAACAAAAAAATATTTATAAATAAACAATTTACAGACCAACAATTATTTATGGCGAACCATCAAGAACAAACGTCGAACAAACCATATGTTTATTACCATATGTTAAAAATTAAGAAATTAGAAAAATAAATTTTTCTGGGAGGCCAGGTTTGGTGAGCCTGCGAGATCGCTCAATGGAATGCAAGTTACAGAAGGTTTAGTAAAAATGATTTTTTTCCGATACCTACCTTGTGAGGTCCAAATGCTTGTTAAATAATGTTTTTAGGAATCGGAAGAACTGTCTCCTCTGGAAACCCGATATTAAAATAAATGAACTATTTTTTTTTTATTTATCACATACTTTAAAACTAACGTGCATATTGCAGTGTTATTTGAAAAAAATTAGCATTTAATAATATAAATATATCAAAATACATATAATATCATGTATTGTACATCGCTCTTTTGAATCTATATTCTATAGTTCTATTTAATAGATAAGATTTTTCCATATCTTTGTGTTTATACATAGTAAAATATTTTTAAAACATATTTTTTTTTTTGCTTTTATGCGGTAAATTTATATACACCTGTAATGAACAACATTGTAACTCAATATTTAGATATTTTAGAATAAACTCTAAACTCTGAATTCAAAATTATACAACACTGAGTTGCAATATTATTCCTTTCAGGTGTCGACATCTTATTGTTAAATTCAAAAAAGGAACATCATTTTTATCACTTATAGTAAGAATCGTCCTTAGTGCAGCCACGGTAATGTAATGCATACAGTATTCCAACTCGGGCCTGTCCTTGAAATAATTACCTATAGCCGAGCGGCACGTACCCACGCGACATGGCTGCCCGAGTGCCCGCCGGCCAGTATTTTAATTTCACCAACCTACTTGAGTTTCTTTCTAGTTTTGTGATTTCAAATATTATATATTTTATTTAAAAAATATTATTAGTAGATTTAATTAAAAAATCTCAAATTTATAAGGGTGGTATGTGACCCTTATAAATTTGAGATATATAAAAATATTTGCACCTCGACTGAGACATACGAAAAGCTTTATTGTTAAATTTAATAGTACAAAGAATCCGCATTCGAATAAAAAGTTTAATTAAAAATACTTTAATTTTTATTTTTAATTAATTAGTTTTTATTTTTAAAACATACGTTGTCTCGAAACTTTTTTGTTTGACATAATAGCGAATTTACGGGAGGAATAAAATGTTTATTTTTGTATCCAATTATAAAAGTTACATAACATAACTATCTTATAAATTTTTCGTATTAAATTATACGATGTGGCAGCCCCGCACGGTTGTCTACCGAGTGTATACCGAACGCGACGCGCGTAGGTATAACTCGATTTCCGACCGTTTGTATGAAGATGGAATACTGTATGTAACATTACCGTGGTGCAGCACTTAATTAATTGTTAATAATCAATTATTTAAATATCGATTGCTTTCATTTCGTATCACTCATATACAGGAATATTATGCGATTTGTAATGTACTCGTATGTCAAAAATCGATATATGTTGTATCGATCTAGCGTGACTGATTATTGGATATCTTATAATTCTTAGATAATAGATATGTAACTAAATTTATATTGCTTATATAATTATATATACCAACTATTATATTGTATTATACTGGTATTGTTACCTGTCGTAGTGTCGAATTATTAAAGCGATACGGATTCGATTTATAAAATTTAAATAAGGAATTGACATAAAAAATTGATAAGAAACAGATTTTAGATATTAAAGGTTATCAAAAAGTAGATAAAACAACTATCTATACTAATATTATAAAGAGGTAAAATTTGTGAGTTTGTGACGTTGTAAGGGGTAATCTCTGGATCTACTGAACCGATTAAGATGACATTTGGTAAAAAGATAGTTTAGAAACCCTGGGACGGATAGGATACTTTAATCCCTTAAGGGATGTTTCCGAGATAAAATAATCTCCCTTAAGGGGGTGAAAATGGGGATGAAAGTTTGTATGGGGAATCAAGCTAGGGACGAACCCGAGCGAAGCGAAGGTAAGTCGCTAATATAATATACTTCTGACAACCCACATGTATTTTGTTTGATATATGTATATATATATTTTAATAATAATAGAAGGTTTTATTCTTATTTTATTTATACATGTTTTCTATTTAGTTGGCTTTCTTCGCCTTGGCCTTTTCCTTGGCCTTGCTCTTGGGTTTCGACGGGTACACTACAAAGAGGCCAAGTTGGAATGCGCAGAGAACAAACGCTACCACGTTTTGAAGCTGTAAAGAAAAAAAAATTATTACTAAATGTTAGGACTCAATCATGCTACACTCAAGCATTTATAAAAATGGCTCTCCGAGCTATTTTCAAATTGATAAAAATTAAAAATATTCTTAAATTAATTCTATGTAGTTAGCCTTAGCGAGCTTCATTACAGCAAAAAACCAAACTACTGTTCTAGCCTGACCCAGGTCTTGAACCCAATTCACAATGTACAGCCAGACGTATGTATGGCTGTAGATTGGAAGTGGCTGTTAATGGAAGTATTTCCAACTTTTTTTTTGCTATATAGTAACACCTAGTATTATTTAATCTGTGGTAATACTTAATGAACGATTTGATGTAATGAGATAAGTCTATACGTCAGCTCATATCTAATAAGAATTAGTAATAATATGCGAATAATCATTTCGATCACTAACAATAGATAAATATTACTGATATTATGTATGTATAAGTTACATTATCTTATCTATCTTAAGATATACCATAGTATTTAACAAATTTTAAAAATATTTAGTTCTGTAGATTATGTACCAAGATTTGTGATGTAGCATAAAAAAACGACTTTGTTTTTTTACTATGATGAAAAAAATATGATAATTTTTTTTATTTATACTTTTTTGTTTATATTTTACTAAATTTTCAAATCTAATAAAGTGTAATAAACCAATTATACAACGTGTTCTAAAATTCAACGATAAGCGGGCACCAGAGGGCGCACTTGCTCGTGACTACTCGAGAAACAAGAAAAAAACCATTTTAGAATCTTAGTTAGTTTACAAAAGTTAATTTATAAAAATTGTATATTTTTACTAGAACTACAACTTTTATAGAAAACATTTTTCGATGGAACGTCACAGTAAGCCGGAAATTAATGCCCTATTTCTCGGGGGTAGCTGGGCATGTGGGGCATTTTACGAATTTCTATTCCTTATATACCCGCTAACGTCTTACAGCCATTAAACTTCAGGTTTTGATTTGTTTGTTCCTAAACAGGATTCCAATTGAACTATATTACGAAATACAGTATGTATAGAACTGTTCCAAATTGATATGATAAGTAAAAGCAGGTTAAGGTTAAATTCTAAGACTTTTTTATACATTTAGCAATTACTTGTAAATACAGCGTTAGTTAGGTACATGCTCGTGAAAGATAAAACGAGTTAAAACATTGTATTCTTTAATGAAAAAAATATTAATATGGAGTAAAAAAGATAGCAGAAAATAGAAATACAAAATAGCCTATTGTACTAAGGGATCATTCGAGTATTACGTAAGCAGAATTTTAGTAATTATTAAACCCCCTCTTTCCCTTGTCAGCAAAAGTTAATTATTTTAATTTAAGTCTATAACTAATAGTCCGGGATACCTGATCCACTTTTACAATTGATTAGTATCAAGCTAATTTTCAAAAATAACAAAAATGGTCTCGTTGTATCAACAATTTCTAAGCGTAGGACCGGGATAACATACCACACAATTTGTAGGACAACGTGGCTGTTAAATTATATAAATATTAACTAAGTAACAGTAAAAAAATCGCTGGTTAGTAATCATTTTTGATGACCTCCTTATCGATACATATTGAAAAGAGACTCTTTGATCAAACCATACATTTTGTAGGACATATTTTTTTAATGTTAATAATTATCTTAAGATTTAATTAAAAAAACCCCACAGTTAGTAATATTTTTGAGAATCGTCAAATCGACATATTTCATCCATGCTACCCTAGAATGCTAGAATTTAAGCCTGCTGCTAGAATTTTTGTAAGAAAAAATTGGGTATCTCATCAAAATGAAACTACTTACGGGAAATTAGCTTGATAATAATCAATTGCAAAAATAGACCAGGTGTCCCGGACTATAATATTATAAAGAGGTAAAGTTTGTGACGTTGTAGAGGGAAATCTCTGGACCTACAGAACCGATTTAGATGAAATTTGGTAAGGAGAAAGTTTGAGACCCTGGGAAGGACATAGGATACTTTTTATCCCGGAAATCATCCTTTAAGGGGGTGAGTCGCTAGTTATTTAAATAAATTAATTATACTGACGTAATCACCACCCAGAGTCCAGACGCCGGTCAAGGTTCGTAGGTTTTAACTATTATCCCATTTTAGTTATGTTTTTTTCTACTACGCTAAGCCATAGAAGGATTAGTTGCCATAAATATTTACTTATAAGATTATTGAAAAGAAAATCAATAAATTAAAAAATCGGTGAAGTGCGCATTGAATTCGCACACGAAGGGTTCCGTACCATTGTACATTTACTCTATATTAATATGACTTTTACTTTATGTATGTAGCATATATATGTAAACTTCGATGATAAATTACGAACTTAAAAAAAATGTTTCTCGTATTTTTTATTATTATTATTTGTTGTTATAACGGCAACAGAAATACATACTCTGTAAAAATTTTAACTCTTTGCCTATTACGGTTCATGATGTTCATGAGACGACAGACAGACAGACAGACAGACAGACGGGCAGACGGGCAGACGGGCAGACGGACAGACGGACAGACGGAAGGGCGGACCGACAGCGGAGGCATAGTAATAAGGTTCTGTTGGCACCCTTCAGGTACGGAACCCTAAAAACGGGGTCTTGACAGACCGACAGACACTTTTTGGGAATCCGTTATACCGTTGTATCGAAACCCTATTATTTTCCGTTCTACTCAATCGCAACAGTTTGTTTGGATTTACTAAAATGAAACACGTGAATAAAACATGTGAAAGATAATAATAATATAAAATTAATAAATTGGATATACAATATACATATATTAAAAGATTTTTGAATTATTTACTTACAATTAAGGAAGGCTATGAAAACAATAGAAAATATTGCATTATTGAGAAATATTATTGAGCTCATATATTATGTACTTATTTTTACGGCACAACATTTTTGAGGCGAGGTAATGTGAGCTAAGCCGCGGGCGTAACTTACTCGTAGTTGTAAATCTGAACAATGTCATATAAAAAATATAAATATAAAATTTTTTTATCAAAAAAATAAAAACCGACTTCAAACAAAAGCACTAAAAAGTAAAAAATAACTGATTGGTAGTTTTCATTTACTATACATACCTAATCAAATATTTTCGAAGTCGGTGTGCTTTGCTTTGTATGGGCTGGCACCGATTTCGAAAATATTTGATTAGGTATGTATTTAATAGGTAGGCTTTAATTACTTAGCCAAAGCACACCGACTTCGAAAATATTTGATTAGGTATGTATAGTAAATGAAAACTACCAATCAGTTATTTTTCACTTTTTAGTGCTTTTGTTTGAAGTCGGTTTTTATTTTTTTGTTAAAAAGTTTTTATTTTTCCCTTTTTAGTGTAGACAGTAGTAGCAAAGTAAGGATTCTAACGTGTTAGGCTTGTCAAATCAAACAATATAAGCCCAAACTCAAAGTATCTACTATTAGCCGTTGAAGAGTTCCACCTATCCACCTTCTGGCCTTGCTATCAGATCAGGTCAACCACACCGAACCACTGTACTATCAACGAAAATAGAAATACTTGCAAAGTTTCAAGTCAATATGACAATTAGAAGTAGGTTAAATTCATTATTAGTTGTTTTTCCACCCTTAGGGGTGGTATTCTTTTTTGAAATTTAAATGGGACCAATCTGGAAGTATACCCTTTCAAACAAAACAAAAATTGTCCAAATCGGTTAATAAATGACGGAGTTCTGAGGTAACAAACATAAAAAAAAAACATACAGTCGAATTGAGAACCTCCTCCTTTTTGAAGTCGGTTGAAAATACATAAATATGTTGGGACATTCACATACGGCACCATCTAGTTCCATGGTAAGCTACGAGGCCTGATGGATACCAGATAGTTGATACATGACTCACACTTATATAACTTTAAATACATACGTCATACATATTATAAAATATATAAATATAATCTGATAGCAGTTGTTAATTATCTTTCGTTTATCCTCTTCATCTTATCTCCAGACACGTAATAGGTTCATACTTTATAATTTTAGTACCTGGGCTACCGAGCTTGGCTCGGTGTTTTTGGCCTAAGGTACAATTTTTTTTAAACTAAAAACTTTAATAAATATTAAAAAAAAAACAAAAGTAAAAACTTTGTATGTGACCGAGATTAGAACCTGGACACCTGTGATTGTTGATCTTGCACCTTGGCTGCTTGACCACGATGCTTATGCCCGAGCGTGCAAATTACTGACCATATTTTGCGTGGAATAATGCAAAAGAAAACGGCATGAAATCTCGAAAACACGCGTTTTCTCAGACACAAGACTAATCTAGATCGATTTATCGCCCCCGGAACCGATCGTTTGTTTGTTTGTTTGTCCTTCTTTCACGTCGAAACAGAGTGACGCATTGACGTGATTTTTTCTGTGGAGATAGTTGGGGGGCTGGAGAGTGACAAAGGCTACTTTTAACTGCGGGACATTATCTCATTCCCACAGGATAACACGTTATAATAGAACCCAACAAAATATTTATGATCAGAATTATTTGAAACTTGGTATTATTGTTCTTCATTACAAATAAATAAATACGTGTTTTAGCATTTTTCGAAATTCATTCCTTTTTTTTTCAGTTTTCGGCCGCGGGTTCTGCTAGCAATATATAAATATATTGTTATTGATATTTATTTTATTACCTTTAGCGCCATTTTAGCGCGTAGCTTAGAAAACCTAAATTATTCACCTTTTTATAGATAGTTTTATATACCTACTAACGTCATATACTCGGTTTCCGGGAGCGTTCTTATTTTAGACGACATGGGGGACAGAGGTGGGTGGTGGGGCATCTGGAAGTTGATTACGTTAGCAATATTTATTTATTTAAATAATTAAAATTTTGTAATCTTGATTTGTTAAATTAAAATGTTCAGAACACACATGACAACCGTACTTGTCTATGCTCAAAATGAAAGCCGAAAAGCATGTCAGAGATTCCCCAAAATAATTGAGACGTAATGTTTATATAAGCACAGGAGTGGAGGAGTAATAGCTTTGTTTACTTTTGCTGACAATAGGGAGGGAGGCGGTCATAATCACTAAAATTCTGCTTCCATAAAACTTGAAAGACCCCTTGACTATGAAAAAGTTTAATTCTTAAGTGAATTTCAACGATAATAATTTTTTCAGGTTTTTTTTTGTTCCCGACGTTTTAAATGCTTTACCGGAAAAACCAAAATGATCGCAGGAGTAAAGTTTTTGACATCTCAAATTTCGGTAATTCGGTGCCATTTCTCATACTTAACAAATCAGTTTCCCTACCGTAACCATGTTTGCTATAATGTATTTGAAACGTGACTTAATAAAAATATTCGCACAAACTTTACGGGGGAACGTCATCACCTTATCATTATATTACATAAACAGCGTCTATAAAAAATATCTATCACGCACTGCATATTAGTAAACATTTATTATTTATTAATATTCATTTTGTAAATATAAATTATAAAACCATTTGTCATGTCATACAAAAAATACTATATATACCTAAAGTGCTGATATAATATAAAATAAGGTTGCCAAATGTCTGCAAACCTAGCGACGGCATGTACGCATGCAATTTGCTGTGTAATGTGTTGGTAGTTCTATTGATTACTGTGCAGCAATTTACACGCAAATATATGTATATTTATGGGTATTGAGTACTGTAAAATGTTATCTACAGTGCTGTTGTTAAATCAACACTAGCGACTCACCCTCGCTCCGCTCGGGTTTATCCCTGCTTACGTTTAAACGTTTAGTGTAGATTTCTCATAGATGACATATTTTCCCGCAGTAAAAAGTATCCTATATGTTGACCCGGATAACCAGCTATCATCATACTAAATGTCATAAAAATTCCTCTAGTGGTTTTCCGTGATGCGGTCACAGACATACAGACAGACAGATAAATTTTTTAAAACTATAGATTCGGCCTCTGTATCGATAATAATGACTATTTCAATAAGATTTTCCAAAAAATATTTAATGTGCAGATTCGATTCAGAATTTTATTATATTATGTAATATTTATAGATTTGCGACTTACCCACACACACAATACACATGCATACATACACACGAACATACATACACACAAACACGCGCACAGGCACACAAACTTTAACATTATTAATAGTAAATATAATTAAAATTCATAACAAACTCACCACAACAAACTTATTCTTCAAGATGATTCCATACAAAAGCCACATGAAGGTCACGACGGTTCCAGATAAGATGATGGGGAACGGCATGCCTTCAGTGCTTTTGTTTTTGATTATATTTTTCTATAACAATAACAACAATGCATAAAAATCATATTATATAAGGCAATAATAACTTGTGACAGAAATAAGTTGATTTCAACAAAGAAAATACATGAAAACTGGTTTTTTAGGCGAATAATATTGCTTTGAAACGACGACAAAGAATAGGTTTTATCACTTCGTATGTAATAGTGTTATCATATGTGAATAGATACTTAATAACTATTAAATATCTATTGTAACATATTTATTTCTATTTTAGAAGAAAAAACAAATAATTTCGTAAGTGAAACCTAAATATTGCTATACATATTCAGCTATATAAGCATTAAAAAACATGACTTCATTTTAACACTCGTTATGAAGATTTTATATTTCTGTAGGTACACATTTCCAAAAATATCAAATGCTTTTTCTACCTGATGAACCAGTTTCCAATGTTTTTGAGTACGAATGGGAGTGTCGACTTTCAAAAAATGTCTTTGTTTTTTTTTTTAAATAAAGGTCTTATGAAGGGCAAACTAACCAGATTAAAATATTTGAAAAACTTTAAAAAATCCAAGAGGTTTTTTACTTTGACAACTTTTTTCAATTCAATTCAATTTTGTTGTTGCCAGTTTGAGCAGATTACATCGTCAACTTTTTTTTTAAGTAAATTTCATTTAATGACATTTGCAGCAAAAGCTTTAAAGGGCCATTCATTAATTACGTAAAGACCAATTTTGTCATTTTTGACCCCTCCTACCCAGATAAGGGCACATAAGACTTCTAGAACTCTTCTTCCCTTTTTTTACGTAAGATTTTATCTGGTTTTAGAAAAGAATTAACTACACTAAAACTCATAATTTGACATAAATCAAAGATTTTTATTTTTAAAATTGTACTTTAAAAAAGAAAAAAATTGATCTCAGAGTTATTTTCCTCAGCGCTTAGCGCTCAAATATTCATCACTCTACGTTAGAAATCGCACATTTTGACTTATAAAATATTACGTAAGAATGGCTTTTACCTCGCCCCCCTCCCCTTCCTTCCCCTCTCCCTCATTCAGAGATAAGGGTATGTAGAGATTTTGAGAACCGCCCCTTCAGGTCCCTTACGTAATTAATAAACGGCCCCTTATCCAATTTTCTTTAGCACTTACGAAAAAAAAGAACATACATAATATATAAAAAAAACTTACCAAATTAAACAATGGTGAAGCGATCAAATAGAACATGAACGCTGTGATAATACTTCCAAATCTATTCTCAATGAGCTTAGGGTCTTCCATCTCCGCGTACGCAATCAGCCCGACGCACACCGCCAGGGCCGTGCCCGTCTTGAGCCAGACCTCTCCAAACTTATCCTTAGAGTAAGTATAGTATACCATCAAGTAAATAATACTTAGCGCTATACCGAAAAAGTTTACTTGGATCATTGTGTCGTCGCGGAGCATGAAGCCGAATTTTAAATTGAGGACACCCCTGTAGATGAAGTGATAAAATTTTAGTATATTCCTATATAAAACTATCTTTTCGGATTTTGTTTCTCCCGTGATCATGCTTGCTGTAAAGCATTCGAAACGACGGGAACCAAAAAATAAAATGAATCCGCCAACGATAGTTTTATTTTAGTCAAATATTACATACCTATATAATTGAATTTTTATTATGATAAAAAAAATACATTTTTTCTTTGTACCTACATATACACAAAAAAAATACATATAGAGAAACGGACCCTTAAATAATGAGAAATGTTAGTCCTGTTTCAGATGATTTCTTCTATTTTACTGTACCAAAGGAGCATAGCATTCTTTAACCTTTAAATAAATAATAATATGTTAAAATGTGTAGTGTAAATATATGTTTAAATTCTTTTTTTTAATTAATTGTTTTTTTTGTTTGTTTTAAAGCGCTATCACTGGAACCACTGTTCAGTTTGAAAGATTCCCTTTGAATTATTTATCAAGGGTTAAGGTTAGGCTGTCTAAGATAACATTACAGGTCTACAGTCTTTAAAGCAAAAGCAAAAAACAAAACAAATTTTTATTAAATTAAAAATGAAAGTTTAATTATTATTTACGAACGATGAAATCATAATTCTATTTTTTTCTAATCATAATGATCTAACTTCAAAAGTAGATATTTTCTGTTATTTTTTTAACCACAATAAGCCATCGTCGTGCAAATCAAGAGTCACATATTTCAGACTAGTGGCTCACCGTCTTCACTTCGCTCGAAAAACAAATCTATCCCTCGGGAACCATATGTTTTTCCGGGATAAAAAGCCTATGTGTTACTCCAGACTATAATCTATCTCTGTGTCAAATTTCATACAGATCCGTTCAGCCGTTCTGGCATGAAAGAATAACATACATCCATACATACTCACAAACTTTCCCATTTGTAATATTTATACAGATTATACAGATAATAAATACACTGTAATTTTATATCTAGAAGTAGGTAATGATTGGTGTTTAACATCGTGTCTCAGTCCATTTACTTATAAATCCGTTGGGAATCAGGTTACTAATTGCATTGTTAAATCAAGAATCATAAATTACAATAAACAATGGTGGATGCTGTTAATGGACTTCAAATATTTAGATTCAATATGACACTAACAAATAAGATAGCTATTTGTAAATTGTAATAATGTGGATCTTAAAAAAATGTAAAATAGACAATTATCTGTTGTTTTCATGATTTTTTAAATAGGCAGTTAGATATATCAACAAATGCTTATTAGACGGCGCAAGTATTTGGCCGGGGCGGGAATCGAACTCGCGATATGAACGTAAATATAGGTCTATTTTGTCATTGTTTGTCTGCTTAAGGTTTTATAATATTCCCTCCACGACCACGGACACGCCGGCGGTAAATCTATACTTATTATAAAAATAAGTCCCCCGGCCGCGTCTTTCTGTCCTCCTGTCTGTCCTCCTGTCTGTCTGTACGCGATAAACTCGAAAACTACTGAACGGATTTTTATACGGTTTTCAACAATAGAAAGAGTAATTCTTGAGGAAGGTTTAGGTATATAATTTATTATGCTTTTATGTAAATTAGCTGAAATACGGCGACAAATGTTGAAGAGGTCGCAAAAAATCTCGCCAAATGGGAACTTTCCACGCGAACGCCGCGTAAACTAGCAAAGATACAGTTAAGTAATGTACTAGAGAATTCAAAATCTATAAAAATGCTACAAAAAAGTCCGCGATAGCATATCTCTATCTCTTACGGTTGACTTACAATAACCACTTTTATGTTAACATTTTTAATTAAAAACATTACGTTATTTTCAAAGTTATTTTCTTTAGTTCGGTATTAATCCTTATCCAAATGAATATTTTAGTTAGCTTAGTCATTTAATGCAGATTAAAATTGCTCTTTACACTAAATCAATCAGATGAATAGTTTTTGAGATATCGTTGTTAGAAGTAATTAGTAGCGAAACATTTTTAATGCTTGGCGAGCATTGAGATGCCTACGGCGAGTCCATCCCCTCTGCCCCGCATCGCTCGACCGCCTGCTCAAGCTATATAAACCGGGCGATGTAGCGCGCGATCCTAGGATACTTTTTACCGCGGGAAAATATCTTATTTCTGAGGAAAAATACAAAAACTGCAATGTAAGAGTATACTAATATGTAACACCTAAGAATTTAGTTTTTGGTCATCTGAACGCGGGCGGAGCCGCGGGCAATGCTAGTACTTTAATAAGACTTTTAGGGAAAAATGAAATAGTTGATCGGAAAATTGGTTAATACGGTAAAAACTAAAAGTGATTTTCTCTATAGCATTTGTTCATGAACTCAAAGGCCATAAACAAACTTATTGAAATAAACAGGATCTGTCCAGTTAGCCTTAAATATAGAGCGTAAAACTAGATTAAAGGAGGAAGTTTGCCCTTTTTTGGCCCAATAAATTCGACGAGAATAAGTGGTGAATAACTTAATAATAAATTATACTTACATTATAAGACCGCCTAGGAAGGGCATAATCCCTATTCCCTTCGTGCTACCTTGCTTGTAAATGTCTAAGCAAATGAAAGCTCCGGAGAACATTTGACCCATAGTGACGATACGTGTAATTATCGCCACCGGGTCTTTGTAAGGCTGCAAAATATCGCCGAGTGCCTCCATTTTCGTTGCTAGAAAAAAGTTTATAAGAATTATTTTAATTTCAAAATTATATAAACAATGAAAACGGACATAGGACTTCGTCGTTCAACTTCTACAGATAAATAAAATTGGTGTATCTGTTTATTATATCAAAATAACAATTTTTACTAATTTCATATGAAATTGTATACGGAACAATACGTTACAGAAAAATACGTTTTTTAACATTTTGTCTATCTGTGTTTGTTCCGGCTAATCTCCGAAACGGCTGGACAGATTTTGACGGGACTTGGCTACTTTTATTTTAGAAAAAGATTTAGGGTTCCGTTAAAAAAAGTTAAAACGTACTTAGCTACGAACCCGAGCGAAGCGAGGGTGAGTCGCCAGTAAACTATATTTTGAGGGTATCAGGATTTAAGATAGCTTTTATCTTGCCACATGAAATGGTTGAACTAACTTTAGATGCACAAAATAAAACTTATATGAACCCCAAATCTATATTCAGGTAGATAGGATTTCGTATTTAAAACTTGTTTTCCAAAGGTCAATAATCTTTGTAATGCACAAATATTTTATAAAGAAAATATTTCACTAAAGAGGTAGGCGATCTTTTGCAACATTAACATAAAAATATACATTATTATTGTAAGTAATAATTGAACATAAATTATTATTGCTTCCAAGTGTTCTTTGAGATAACACTGATTCGAGAATATTATATTTTTAAGAAATTATAATGATGTATTTAAATTATAGTTTAAAAAAGTAACCAATAAATACTAATCCATACTAATATTATTTAACTTTATTTTTATTTTTTTATTAAGTATAAATGTGAGTGTGTTTCTTTGTTTGTTCTTCTTTCACGTCGAAACGGAGTGACGGATTGGCGTGATTTTTTGTGTGGATATAGTTGGAGGGCTGGAGAGTGACATAGGCATAGACATACTTTTTACCGCGGAAGATTATCTAATTTCCACGGAATAAGACGTTATAATACAATCCAAAAAAATATTTATGATCTGAATTACTTGAAACTTCTTATTAATGCTCTTGAATAAACCAAACAAACACACTTTCACATTTATAATATTAAGTTTTCAAGTTTGGATATTATATTAATTAGTATAATACGACAACGAAATCAACTGAGGAGTAATTTTTAACAACCATGACTATCTGTAATGTTGTTGATGAAGAGTAAGTCATTACACTTGTTATCAACTTACAAGGTGAATACCTAATTTTTAAGCTCTATGGTGCAATCATTCTTATAATGGGGATATTTGAGTACCTGAGATAAAATTTAGCTTATTATTAAATCTTTTCCAGATAAAATTTGCAGGCTTAAAGGACTATTCCAGTATTAATATCATTCCAATAACCATATTATATAGTAGGAGGTGTTTTGGAATCAAAGATAGATATTTTAATTTTATTGATAAAAGTTTTATTTTTTATTAAAAAAAAAATTAAAAATAAAATATATGGCATATTAGCCATCAAAACGTAACTATGGAAGAACCTGAGCGAAGTGAGGGTGAGTCGCCAGTTAAGAATAAAATACATTTCTAAAAAATTACGTACAAGTGCGAGTCGGACTCGCCCACCGTGCGTTCCGTACAAATTTGTAGGAAATCTGTTTAACTTTAATAATCAACTTTTTTATTTTTTGGAATTTTTCCTTTATTTGTGCTTTAAGACCTTGCTTTTTGCCAAATGTGATTCTAGGTCAACGGGAACTACCGTATAGGTTTTCGACCCAAAACCTATAGGGTACTTCCGGTTGACCTAGAATCAGGGTATGAAATTATCAAGATAAATATATCTTCTGATAATAATCGCGATAATTATCAAGATAATTATCAGATAATTATCCGATATTATCAAACAGATATAAACTTAGCAATCCTTATGTAGGTATTGGTATTTGACTACTTGCCTATCATAATTTACGTTAGAATAAATTATACACTTTTAATAATAAAGGTAATCTTTTCTTATTATATTTTTTTATTTATTTTGACATATACAAACTATGAAATAAAAACATAATAAATTTAACCAACTATATACCTAGACACTACTTAATTAAATTAAACGTCTCAGCCCACTATACCGTCTCTTACCATGATCGTGCTAAGACCATAACAGGACCGTGTCAGGCAAAAAAATATTCTTTGTATTAAAAAGTAGGAGACTATGCCCACTAGACCGTTCCATCACCGACCAAGATCTTTCCGTCACCATCCAACACCGTCGCGTGCCGTGCATGGAAAGTTAACAATAATTGTTGGCAAGAATATTTTGCCGGTGCCGATACGCTCCGTGCCTGGCACGCGACGTTGCCGAACCGGTGCGCGCGGACGGCGAAACGGTGAGCACACGGGTTATAACTGCGTATGATGACCATTCTAAGCCCGTTATAAACGTGTTGTCGCTTGTCTTCTAGTGATAATATTTACTTTTAATTTTTTTTTTTTTTAAACAGCGTGAACCTAGTAACGTCGTGATCGACTGATGTTATTCTCTTTCTTCCACGTCTAAAACAATGGCTATCATTGTTAATTTTGTGTTGGACAAGTTTCTAATAGCCATCGTATAGGGATAGGAAATAATTTTCGTAATAAAAATATTCACTCGCTCTTCCCGACGCAGTTGCCGCACGCGAAAACACAGGTAAACAGGATATGACACGCGGTTGATACGCGAATGATACGTTCTAGTGGGCATAATAGTGTGTCGCTTGTTTCCGTGCCTGATACATTCATAGCACGGTCATGGTATGAAACGGTGTAGTGGGCAGACTCCTTAATGAGTGGAATATCATCCTCATCCTCCTCAACTGCATTAACTCAGTTTACTGATTGAGTTTTTTGAGCTGATTGAGAGAGTTCAGTTAGCTGATCGACAATTTGAAAAGTTACAAAATAAATATTTTCAATTATATTTACCAAAGATAATTATCAACCCATATTTATCATGATAATTATCAAAGATAATTATCGATGATAATTATCGTTTCGAACGCTGCCTAGAATTGTCAAGTTTGGTTTTTAAGGTCTTTAAACAGCACAAATAAAGAGAAAATTCCGAAAATTTGGTACTTACAAGTTTTCGCGAAAAATCTAAATATGCCCATATGTTTTTATCATGTTGACTCAGGGCCTTGATTTTTATATACCCAATAGGGACTATAGACCTCAGTGTCTCGTATAAATTTCAACTTACTAGGTCTACCCGTTCCTGAGAAAATTCGTGGTGACACACGGACAGATAGACAAGAGAGTGATCTTAAAAGGGTTCCGTTTTTTACCTTTTGGGGTACGGAACCCTAAAAAGTTAACTGAGTTAGCGTAATACGTATCATACAATCGTCAATCGTCAAAAACAAACCCCTTAACTCTTAACAAGTGTGGGTCACAAACAATCACATCCTTGCAATTTATTAAAATATGTGGCCAAGCAATTGATGCTAGTGCGTCACATGTACACACCCACAATTTAGGGACGTCACTACATTAATTGAGAGATAAGTGTTAAATTTTTGTCTCGTTGACTGGGAGATAAACAAAATGTGTAAAAAAGATATTTATATTTAAGTAAAAATTAAGTACATATTCAATATTAAATTATGTCTTCGGACTATTTTTGAATCAACGCATTAGCGTTTACTATAAACTAAGCCATTGGAAATAGGACCTTAATTTTTTACAATATATCACTATTCTCATAGTGAGATTAATATATAAAAAATATTCAAGTTTAAGCTTTAAAATTAATTTATTTGACCACTGAGCATTTTGGAAAGTATGGTTAAATTTCTTACAATATCCCTTTAATACAATCTATTTAGTCACTAGCATAATTATTTACCACTAGCGGCTCACCCTCGCTTCGCTCGGGTTCGCCTCAGGAAGGGCAAAAATAAGCTATCCCTCGGGAACTATATATTTTACTGAAATAAAAAGTAGCTTATGTGTAATTCAACTATAATCTATCTATGTGCCAAATTTCATCCAGATCCGGTCAGCCATTCTGGTGTGAAAGAGTAACAAACATCCATACATCCATACCGGAAACTTTCACATTTATAATATTAGTATAGATGAGAAAAACTTATTTGCAAATAAATTCTTCTATCAAAACATTGACAAGGCAAAATGGAGATTGAGTAGAGAATATAAAATCCTAAACCTAAGTTTATGAAATGTGTTAAGAGCCTGTGATTTTGCTAATTACCACAAATGGTATAAATAAGCATCATAAGTTTGGAATTCATGAGCTTGCATATAATTGAAAAAACTAGATCAGCGTTCAAGGTATGTTAAATTAGAATGGCTTGAGTATCAGATTAATACTTCTCAGTGTTTAAACTATTTCAATAATAAAGTTAATTACTGAGTAATATTTGTACAAGTCTAAAAAGAAGTCTTACATCACACATTTGTAACATATTTTTTTTAATTATTTAAATTAAATTCTGCTCATCATTAAGTTTATGCATGTGATAATAAGAATAAATTTAAATAAACAGAAGTATTTTATACAGTAAGCATAAAAAGTGGTGTTATTACATCATAGAATTTCCTATTATATATTTGCAATGTTACATACTTTAATTCAAACATTGATTTAAATTACATATACAATAATTGAAAGTAATAAATAATTTCTTACCTTAAAATTAAGCTATATAAAAAAAATCTTTTACTGTACTACGATTCTAGTTGTAGCACTCTCAAAGCTAACTAATTATTTATTTAAAATAATATTCAAGAAAATTAATTAAGACACATAAAGTTAAGACACACGACATATCTTCGTGAACACAATTAAAAACTAAAAAGTAAAATCTAAATCAAAGAGAATGTAAATTGTAACCAGCCCCGGCCGAGCTCCATACAAGCGCATATTCATAAAACCGAAGGCGAATAAGACGAAGCGGGGGCCGGGGGGTCAAGATAGTCAAAGAAAGATTTTTCCCGATTTAACCATTATAAATTAAAAATAGCTACATGGGATATGTTAATTAATATCTTATTATATTATAAAATATACTTAAGTTAAATATGCTTAAAATGTTTTTTTTTATAAATCATATGTGCTATATAGTGATTTATATAATTATATTCTAAATGATTTTAACTATTATCGAATATCTTATATTTTAATTATATTTCATATCAAACATAAAATATCTATTAACATAGGTTTTTATGTTATAAAAATTGATTTATATTTTATAGCCGTGTCATGATATTTGCCTTAATATGGGGACAGTTATGGCATAAATGGCAAGTCAAAATATGCTGTCACTTTCACGGCTATTGTATTTCTTTTGAGTCGCCACGCATCTCTTTCTAAGGGTATGACGTCATATGCGAATCTGGGAGAATTTAGTTCGTAGTGATGTAAAAATCGGTATTCATTACGATTAAGTAGGGATGTATTTTATCGTAATGTTATCGGTATTCAAGAACTGTTATCGATTTTATAGTAAGGTTTTCATTTTTATGATATTAATTATAATTAGAAATAAAATACAAAGATAGGTTTCTCGTTTTTTTATTTTACTATTTTAATGCTACCACTAGTTCGGAAAAATGCCTCAGACCTGAGAAGAATTAGCAAGGACTGAGGTCCTTGACGGGATAACCTTTTTTTTCTTAACATTTATAATACATTGTTATTACAATAAAAGGACATTTTTAAAGAATTTTATCAATTGAATACAAAATACAAAAGATTAGTACAAAAAGTAAATTAGTACAACGATTTGGTATAAAATATTACAATGCAATAAAATTAGAAGTAACATAGAACAATAGTTTTTGTTAATAACAATATCATATTAAGCGAGTAGTAGGTTTAATTGTAGGTATAAATTAAAATCTAGCTTTTGTTTGAAGTTTTAGCTCTAGAACCACCTTCATCTTCAGTTTATAAAATGCAAAGATTCGAGATTAGCGCATTTGAAAAAACAAACATTTTAATCTTATATAAATTTAAAAAAAAATGCAAATTTCAGTAAAAAATGAATAATAAAATTAATTTTCTTACAAGCTTAACAAATTTAAAATCTCTCGCTAAACATACTCTAAAATAAAATTTCTAAATACATAGTTCTATCAAATGTAACAATTATAATATTATTTCACAGAAATCAAATGAAATATTCATACATTATTTTTATACTTAATAGAAACATAATGAAAATGGAAAATTCTAAGTGATTATCTTTTAAATAACCAAGAAATGAAACAAACAAGAGTAATAAATATTAAAAGTTAATTAATGAAAAAATATTGGAAAATCATTCACTACTCTGAAGACTAGATGAGTTCAACCATAGCTAGGCCCTTCTGAAACTTTCATATTAAGCAAATTTTCTATTTCCAGACCCTTTTTTCTCGAATCCACTTTATGCATTCTTCAATTAAAATTTATACACCTTTGTCTAACTTTTATACATATCATAAATAATGAGAATGCTCTTAAAAATATTTCTCTATGATCTACACAAATGTACCAAGAGGTATCAAGATTTTCAAATGCTTTTATTAAATCAGGAAATATGTAAACTTTACAAATCTTTGGTAATTGTCTTTCAATTATGTAAATTGCATACCATACTAGAGATGACAGATTCTTAGAAGGATCATGTATTTTATTATTAATGAATAAAATAATCTCAGCTGTGAATAAGCCATTCTCAATATTTACATTTAATGTATTACAATAATTGTGTTCTTCCTGGAAACTAAAAGCCTTTATCAGGAGACTTATAGATGTTGAAACACTTCAACTGCTGAAACACCTGCGCAGCATATACTTCACCTGTAAATATATTATTATAATAAATTAATGTAATACAACAAATAGTCACCATAACTATATAGTATATGTACTAGTAACTACTATAGATGAATAGTAGCTTATTTAAATATAGTAATGTTTAGTATTATTAGGGTCTAGGTAGATAAGCCAATTAGGCCCTTAAATAGCTGTTAACATTATACAATAGATAGGCTATAGAGTCGATAAATTGTTTTTAATGGACTGAGCATTACGTGGATAAGTGCATTCAAACAATAAACAAACTATTCAATTTTACATGTTAGAATAGAATAGTATAATAATAAATAGTATAATAATATCAATAGCTTCAAGAAGTTTCCTTCTTAAAAACAATTTCATATTAAAGATAAGATAATATCCAAGATCTTAAGTAATATAATAATATCTTAATTTACTAAACTTAACAATATAGTTACCTTCATCTTAACAAAAGAGTTTGGATAAATATGCCTGTCAGTAAGTTTGTTAGCCTTGCAGCACCTTTATGGTCATCTACTTTATACAACATATGAACATAATCCCATTGAGCATGCTGACTGCCAAGGAGCAAATTCTTTTTCTGAAAATTATTACTGAAACATTTCAGTAAATGAGGTACATCATACTTATGATAGGTTTTGTTCCCATTAACTTCATAATGGATAGCACTTGATGCATCATTGGCACTACAAAGTATATTTACCTTAGTATCAGAAATTAATGAATTTATTGCAGCTACATTGGCAGAAACCTGGTCAGATAGAGTTACTCTAGAAATAAACCGTTTATAAGAATTTCTATAAGTATACGTTATAAAATTGAAGTGCATCTTTATAAGGCATTCTATGGCATGAAAAACCTTCTGTTCCTTCCTGACAATTCGGCATTACAATGCTTTCCCATGATTACACAACATTAATAAAAAACCAAAAAAAGGAAGAGAAACACTGATGAAGAAATCACAAATTTTGTATCCAAGCACAAATCTTAACTATATCACTGATCTACATTAATCAGCACTTATCCACATTAATCAATACTAATCTACAAATTGATAAAATGTAAATTTTAAGTGTAAAATAATATAAAAAACGGCAAGCCCTCGCACCCTAGTCCCCAGGGGCAAGTAATAACGACGGTTAAAACTTGAATATTTCAAAAATGACAAAATATTGCAGTGACGTCACAGTAGTGACGTATGTAACTGCGACAGAAATAAGTTGTTGTCCCACTCGTTGTCGCCAAATGTAGAGATAGCATGCTAGTTACCAAGCAAATGAAAGGGATAGATAGATCCACCAAGAGCTCGTATGGAACTAATTCATCTATTTTATTTGTCATCCATGATTGTAACCACTAGGCACTAGGCACTAAGTACTAGCAAAATACTCTATGCTAAGTACTAACCTCCGTTAGGAGTATTTGTGTTCTGTGGTACTAACTAGTAACTTTATATATGTAGCAATATACTCTATGGTATTAACCACTACGTTTTCATTTTTGTTGTTCCCAGGTAACCAGAGATAATTCACAATTTATTTCACAGAGATGGGAAATGGGAATGGAATGACGAATGAATGACTGAACTTAATGGTTTTTATGCAGTGAACGTAAAGTATTGGGTAGAAAAGATACGACAAGTTATTTTAATAATTTTATAACTCGAATACTTACCGATGATAAATATCTCGACTATATTACATCAAACGTGGCAACGAAACGAATGATTCTTTCAGCGGTGGCCGGGATAAGCAACTGTCAAAAATCAAAATGTCATTTGTCTATTTAATTTCTTTTTGACCTTATAATAAACTCATTTTTCTGGCACGCATTAAAGCCATTAAAGCAAAGAACTAACTAACTAAACTCATTTTTAAAACTTTAAACTAAAAAAACAAATTAGCGATCGGGAGATCACCGTCAGGAGCGAAATCCGTCACTCCATTTTGATAAAGAGTGCAATAAGATACGAAATAATAATAATTACAATAAGAAATAAATAATAAATATAAGTTGATCAAAAGCAATTAAAAATCTTTTGTATTCTACAGAAGACATTACTATTTTAAAACCTAATAAAAAGTTGAAAAAAATGTCGTACTTTGTACTTTAAAGATATTGTTATTTTTTTAAAAGTCAGTTTCCATTCTCGATAATTCATTCTAAATGTTACAGCTCTATGATTCAAAGACATTATTTATCGGCGTATCGAAACGTCAAAACTCAAAATGTTATGTTCATATTTTATCTGTGGAAATTGGTTCTGTTAAATTTCGATTTTAGCAAAAAGAATGTGTTTAATCTTATATCATTAATTAACAGCTTTTATTAGTGAAATTCATAGTGTACGTGATTCTGAAATAGTTACCGTGAAACATGCCAACTTTGCCTCTAGATGTATTCAAATGTGGTATGTTTTAGAGGTTCCAAAGATAAACGTCTTCTTAGGTTGGAGACATATTTAATAATCAGAATATAAGAAGTAAATTTATAATGAAGCTTAGCTTAATGGGTGGTCGACCATATATGGATGATACATGAGAGATAGATGATACATTACTAAAGTATGGCTTACAGTACTTAATGCTATACTATCACTATACTAATGCTATACTATATTATGCTATATTATACTATACTTAATGTATAAACATTTTACACTTCACCTCCGGGGGTGAAAGAAAAAAATATATTTTAATATATAAATATTTTTTTTTTATATTACATGTACTACCTAATAAATCGTTTTGTTCGATTCTTATGCACTATATCTATTTTCTTATCCTTAATTATTTTTACATTTGGTCCCATATCTTCTAATACAACAAATGGTCCATTGAAAAGTTCGTCCAACTTACCACCTGTTTCTGACTTTACTAAAATTAAGTCATCTTTATTATAACTAATAGGATTAATATACTTATCATATTTTATTTTACGACTACACTTACTTTCTAATAAATTATTTCGGGCATCCTTAAAAGCAACTTGCAACCTATATTTAAGTTCACTACTATAATTTTCTGGGTTATACACAGGTTCTATAGTATTAGATAATCTATTGGGAATATTGCACTGCCTACCAAATACAAGTTCAAACGGTTGGTATTTTGTTTCGGTATGGACTGTGGTATTAAAACTAAAACACCAGTATGGTATCCAATAAGACCAAGATTGTTTGTCTTTGTCGCAGTGAATTCGTAAGAATGAACCTAAATTTTTATGAGCATTCTCCAATGCTCCGATGGATTGATGATGGTATGCTGTTGAGGTAATATTATCTATATTTAATAGTTTACATACCTGGGTTATGGTGGAAGATGTGAACTCTGTTCCTCTGTCTGTTGCTATTATTTTAGGTATGCCGAATCTTAAAATAAAATTATTTACTAACGCTCTAGCTACGCTAATGGATTCCTTATTTTTTAGTGGATAAGCTTCTATAAACTTGCTTAACTCACATTGAACAGTTAAAATATATACATTATCGTCATAATCTTTTGGTAGCGGGCCCACTATATCCATGAATATTTTTTCAAACGCGTATGACGCAGTTGTCGATAGAGTCATGGGTTCTTTAACGTATTTACAATGTTTAGATTTCTGGCATTTAGAACATTTTCTAACAAATTCTCTTACATCAGCTTCGAGACCTGGCCAGTAAAACCGTCTTTTAATGTTGTTTACCATCCTACGGACACCAGCATGGCCACTGGTTGGTAGTAAATGAAAATCATTTAATATGAATGATTTTTCTTCATCGTTATCAATCCTAGTTACACTTTTTAAAATGCAAATCCGTGGTCCGGACCACTTCTTAATCGACTTTATTTCATCATTTAAATCGTTAATAAATCTTTCATTATTTTTATCTTTTATTATGCATATTTCTTCAATATTTAACTTTTTACAGAAATTACTCAACATTGTCACAAATTCGACTCGCGAGAATTGCGCCTTAAAGTTGAGATTAATGTAAACCATCTTTTTACTAGGACAATAAGAAAAACATTCATACTCATCACTTATTCTGTTTCCCTTTCGTAATTTATCTAATTCGTAACCTACTATCAATTTCATTTCTACTGAACCACACGGCTTTCTTAATAACTCTACAACTCTTGGTTGATCAGGCCTTTCGTCTCCAGAGTTATTAAGGAAGGGTGTATCCTCTTTCATGCTATTCTCATTTACCTTTTCTATTACCTTCTTTTGCTTTCTTATTAACACAGCCATAACTTGCTCATTTATGCCTTTTAATTCATTAGATGTAATATATATTCTTGACAAAGCATCTGCTCCTACGTTTTCTTTACCTTTTACATATTCGATTCTAAAATCATACTCTTCTAACGTTAATCTAAATTTCATTAACCGACTAGAAGGATCTTTCATTCCGAATAAATATACTAGTGGTTTATGATCAGTTTTAATAGTAAAATGCCTACCATATAAGTACGGTCTGAAGTATTTTACGCTCCAAACTATAGCTAAAAGCTCCTTTTCTATTGTTTGATAATTTAATTCTGATGCATTTAAAGGTCTGCTTGCGTACGCAATAGGTTTCAAATCTTTATTAGTCAAAACTGCACCAATAGCGATTCCTGATGCATCTGTTTGAAGAATAAACTCATTTTCCGGAGAAAAATCTGGGTATTGAAGTATAGGGGGAGAAATCATGGCTTCTTTAAGAATATTAAATGAATTTTGACATTCCTTACTCCAAAAAAATGTAGAATTTTTCCTAGTAAGTCTATTGAGAGGAATTGTTATATTAGCAAAAGAGGGTATAAATTTTCTATAATAATTACAAAATGCAACAAATCGTCGTACTTCATCAGCATTTTTAGGAATGGGATAATTTTGCAACACTGAAACTTTTTCAGGGTCTGGTAATATGCCTTCTGATGAAATTACGTGACCAAGATATAAAATTTCTTTTTTTAGAAATTGGCATTTACTTGGATTTAATTTTTAAAATTAACTTTTCTAAGTCTCTCAAAGACATCAATCAAATGTTTGTTATGAATTTCTAAATTTCTGCCAAAAACAATTAAATCGTCTAGGTATATGAAGCACTTTTCAAACGTAAGCCCAGACATAGCTACCGACATAACTCTACTAAACGCACTTGGTGAAATTTTTAGACCCATAGGAAGTCGTTTCATTTGGTATTGGCCTGAATTAGTACAAAATGCAGTGTATTTACGATGTTCTGTGTTAAGAGGAATTTGATAATATCCAGAATTTAAATCAAGATGGGAAAAATATATGGAACCTGAAAGTGAATCTAAAATTTCTGTGATGTTAGGAAGTGGAAATTTATCATCTTGAATATTTTCATTTAGTTTTCGGTAGTCTACAACTAAACGCCACTTTTTTTCTCCTGTTTTGTCACTTTTTTTAGGAACTAATAATATTGGACTAGACCATTCACTTTTAGATTCTTCTATTATATCATCTTTTAGCATGCTTTCAATTTGCTTTTGAACCTCAGGTTTCAGGCATTGAGGAATCCTGTATGGCTTTATATAGACTGGACTAGTATAGGGCTTTAATGTAATTGTCTGTTCATAAATGTCTGTCGTTGTCAGTTGGTCACCTGGTAAATGGAAAATATCTGCATATTTCCGACAAATAGTACTAATAGATTTATTTTCTTCGGGATTTAAATGATCTAATTTTAAGATTGATGATAGAGTATCGGCTCTTTTAACGTTTGCTACAGTTTTATTAAAATTAAAAATATTATAATGCTCTAATGAATGAACCTCAGGGATGAATCTAGGTAATTTTATATCCTTTTCACTAGTATTTAAAATTTTAATTGGTATCTTGCCATCCTTTACTCTTACAATCGTACTTCCTAAAAACAATTCTTTACTTAATTCTTTCGCGCAAACCACACAATCACCTTCCAAACCTGATTCTACAGCTACATAGTGTATTGACTCACTTCGAGCAGGGATAAACAAATAATCCGTAGTATAATCCGGTATTTCATAAATTGGCATAAGACATTGTTTTCTATTAGAGTGAAGACTCAAAGTATTAGAATTTAAAAATATATCACATCTAAACTTACTTAGGAAATCTAATCCAATAATGCCATCTACTTTTAACGATAAATTGGTAAAAACATAAAATTTATGATGAAATGATTCACCATCTTTTGTTTTTAATGTTAAATACACATGACCTCGAGATTTTACTTGACCTCCTATTCCATTTACTATAGTCTCACTTTTATAAATCGTAGTATTTTTATGTAGAACTTCGTTTCTTATAACAGATAACGAAGCACCAGTATCCAGTAAAAAATAATATTTATATTTATTTATTTCAAAAAGAACTATTTTTTGTTTATTATTTAAAGTAAAAATATAATCCTTAAATCCGAAAAAACTGATCCGGTAACTGACCTACGTCATCTTTTTTTATAGGTTCGCTGACTGTATTATTTGTATTTATTGGAAATACATTACGATTATTATTACTACGTTTAGTATCCCTAGAAAATTGACCGCGATTTGAATGTTGATAATGTCGTTGATTTCCACGGTTATTATACTTACCACATGAAAAATATTTATTACCATAATGATCACGTTGATTATGTCCCATTGTGGTAGGATACCTATTCTTAAAATTATTGTACCTACCTTGAAAACCTCTTTTACCACGAGCCGAGGATCTCCTTATGTGCATGACGTCAGAGTTCGTTGAGGTCGAGGGTAAGAAAATCTCCTCGTCCTTTGCCGCTTGAATCGCGTCTTTAAGAGAAGAGTAGTTTCTAGCTGCAATTATGGTACTTAATTTACTATTTTTTAAACCATCCGAAAACTGTTTAATTGCTGACTTTTCGTTCAAAGGCTTAAGAATGCTATAATTAGAAGTATTTCCGTCTGCTTGAGATATTGTTAATTCTGTGAAAAGCTTTTCGATTTCACTTCCATACTCCTCAACTGACCTCCAACCTTGCGTAGTCTGTTGAAGACGTGCTTGAATAGCCGTAAATGATTTTTTAGTTAAAAGGTGAATTTTCATATCCTTAACAATATCTTTAACAGAAGTATAGTCTGTCAACATGCGCATTTTAGCGTTTTCGGAGAGTCTACTTTTTTAAAATAAATTTAATTAATAAAGGAAAATCTGAATCTTTAAGCATATCCGCATACATTTCAATACCATCAATTAATTTCTTCGTAGTCTCCTCTACACCGTCCATAACCGGCAACAAACTACAAGCCGTTTTTAAATCGAAATCCATTTTTGTGAAATAACTTTCTGACTTAATACACAATTTTTTTATCTCTAAATATATAACATTAATATTTTCATATATTTCAATAGCTTTATTAATTATATCCGACTTTTCATTATACTTTATATTTTCTAAAATTAAACTGCTACTTGATAAAAATTTTTCACACTCATTTAATTTATTTTCTATGATATTTCCCGTAAATCTTTTTTTACCCGATTTTATTAAGTATTTCTTTATATCAATTAAAGAGTTATATATTAATCATAATTTATCTGTCATACTAAATCTTAATAATTATAATAAACATCGAATCTTAAAATAGCACATAATAACATTACTGACAATAAGATACCTAAGTACATCGTGTAATTTGAGCGGGAATGGAATGTCACATCTTTCCGTCTCGGGCGGCGCGTATCATATTCGCGAGTTTACACGCGCCGAATATAATTATGCACAGTTTAAACACTTACGTGGATCACAGTTTAAGGACGCACTTACACACTTTTTTTTTTCATTTAGTCACCTCCTTCGTTCGATGATTTTTGAGAACGGCCGCGTCGAATCATACTTGTAGCTCGTTGTAGTGCCAATGAATTAACTTCTTCCCGAATCCATCGCCTGTGGCATCGCTTGTAAACCTTATAAGCTCCGATGCTAGCCGCCAGCAATACAATCAACACCACAATTCCCATGAAAATGTTAGATATTCCGATTCTGGATTTTAATTCTTCTATGTAAGCTTGGTTGGCAGCTGATCCAGCAGCATTTTGTCCAATAATTATATTTTCTTTTGACTGCGATGACTGACACATACTTGGATTTACGTAGAAGAATAGGGCAGAAAAGCAGGTCTCTTCAGCAGGGTCGCCATCAAATGTGGTATGTTTTAGAGGTTCCAAAGATAAACGTCTTCTTAGGTTGGAGACATATTTAATAATCAGAATATAAGAAGTAAATTTATAATGAAGCTTAGCTTAATGGGTGGTCGACCATATATGGATGATACATGAGAGATAGATGATACATTACTAAAGTATGGCTTACAGTACTTAATGCTATACTATCACTATACTAATGCTATACTATATTATGCTATATTATACTATACTTAATGTATAAACATTTTACACTTCAGTATCTTTGCCCAAAATACAATTTACAAGAAAATCCGTTTCTGTAGAAAAGTATCCTTGCATTATGGCAACATTGATAACTTTAGTAGAAAATAGGTTTTACATGTGACATCACTGAGTATCGCGTTTTTAGTCAGTTTCGTACAGTGTCGTGTTGCGACTCGTTGAGTGTGGTGCGTAGTTTTGCGGGCAAAATTTTGGAGACATTTTAAAGTGAATTTCGACTCATGGCAAAAACAAAGGTTAGTTTGCATAATTGTATATTAAAGGAAAAGAATTGCAGAGTATTTTAATTATAGTTTCGATAGTGAAGATATATTACAAAACGAAAGTTATGATGATGGGCAAAGTTACCTAGTATTGTTTCGACTTAAGAATGACAACTTTGCCCGAGTTCGAAAAAGCCTTAGGGTTGTCGCTTACACTTGAGTAGAGTTTTGGTATGATTGTGCGAGTTTTTCGTGTATTTACGTAAGTTTGTACTTTAGCAGTATCATCGTAGCTTTTGTTTTACTGTATACATATAAAAATTGTTATTAAATAAATAAATTTCATTTCAATTTCAATGGAAGCTAGCTATTATTATGTTATTCAAATTATTATAAATTTTATTTCATTCAATTTATTATTTTAAATTTCAGAAAAACAAACACAAATCTCGAATCCGAGAAAGAAAGTCAAGACGTATAATAGGTTCTAGATTGTACAAAAATTACTCCGAAGAAATGCTGAAAATAGCATGCGAAATAGTTGAGTCAAAAAAAATTACTTCCAGAGATGCTGAACGACAATTTGGTATTCCAAGACGAACGATAATGAACAAAATAAAAAAAAACATATAAAGTCTGTTGGACATCCTACCGTTTTAATAAAAAATATTTTAAGAGTTTTACAAGTTTCTGCGGAATATGGATCTCCGCTTACTAAAGTGGACCTAAAGCTATTGGTTCATGATTATATGAAAAAAAATTCTCAAGACCACAAATTTAAGAATAAAATTCCCGGTGATGCATGGGTCCAAGGCTTTTTGGCAAGGCATAGTGATGAATTGACTGTGAGAACTTGTCAAAATATTTCAAAGGCAAGAGCTGCAAAAGGAGCTCAAGAAATAGCAGAATATTTTGAAAATTTAAGCACAACGTTAAAACACATACCAGCAGAAAATATAATCAATTTCGATGAAACAAACCTGTCGGACGATCCAGGTTCTTCCAAGTGCATTTTTCGGAGGGAAGTAAAGTATCCGGAAAGAACTGTCAATTCCACCAAAGGAAACATATCTCTTATGTTTACCGCCACCGCGAGCGGTAAATGTTTGCCTTTGTATGTTGTCTACAAAGCAATAAACCTGTACAGCGAATGGACCAGTGGAGGGCCGCCAGGAACCAGGTACAATTGTACGAAATCAGGGTGGTTTGACAGCGCCATGTTTGAAGATTATTTTGAAAAAATAATACTTCCATGGGCGCAAGAGACACCTGGTACTAAAGTAGTAATTTATGATAACCTGTCAAGTCATTTAAACGTTAAAGTTGTGGAAATGTGTGAGCAAAATAGAATCAACTTGGTATTTATCCCTCCGAGATCAACACACCTCACCCAGCCCCTTGATGTGGCATTTTTTGCGCCTTTGAAAAAAGCCTGGCGTAAAATTTTATATCAATACAAGCTTAGGAACCCAAACCAAATAACATTAAACAAAAAACACTTTCCTAAATTGCTTAGTGAGTTAATTGAAGCCATTAAACTGAAGGAGGCAAAGAACTTAAAAAGTGGATTTAAAGCATCGGGAATATATCCAATTAATCCACGAGAAGTTCTAAAAAAGATACCAGACATGCAAGAAGAAATATTATCATATGGAATAGATCAAACACTGATCGATTACTTGAAGGAAACGAGAGCATCAAAGCCAATGCAAGTAAAAAGAAATAAAAAAATTCATTGCGAGCCGGGAAAATCTGTGTCTGTTTCTGATTTCAATATTGAGTTTAGCAAAGATGCACTCATAAGAAGCACGAAACAGAAAATTAAACCAAAAAAGAAATTCTCTGGCGTAGCAAAAGTGAATAGAAAAAACGAGACAGCCGTGGTTTTGGATGAACAAACTGGCATGTTTATTGAAACTGATCCAAATAATGATATAACAAAGAGGTGTGAAGGTTTCTATTTGGAAAACAATTTTAGTAATTCTGATAATCAGCATAGTTTCACTCCTGAGAGTCTCAGCAAAATTTGTATAAATTTGATTAATTTTAATTTAGGTAAATCAAAACCAAAAGTAACAACATCGTCGCAAAATTATTCATTCTTGAAAGCTTCCTCCAGTATCAGCAACAAATACACTCAAAGATCCTTGAAAAATGGTCATAATAAAATAAATATACTATCCAATGTGATCATTAAACCAGCAACGCAAACATCAGATGTCCGTACTTTAAATGAAATTTCGAATAAAATTGAAAATATTTCGTTTACGGCCACACTTAAAAGTGAATTACCAGAATGCCTGCAAGAGAATAAAAATGTAAGAATAAGGAAGAAAGTTAATAGAAAAGACAATGTAAAAAATAATTCAAAAACAAAAAAAAACAGCTAGAAACTGTACTTCAGTAAAAAAAAGAAGGAAGAATCAATAATATAGTGACTCAAGCTCGATATCAACGGATACTGAAGTAGTTACAATCGACACAGATAATTCAGACTATGAAACAGTGCAGGATTATTACATAGCCGAATGTTTAAGGGAACAAGAAGAAGAAAAAGAAAATTTTGAAATAGATTATGTCCCATTTGGTCTACATGATATTGAATACTGCACTGAAAACCAAAAGATATTGAAAGAAAGTGATTGGATTATAGCTCGGTTCAGTACAAAAAAGAGTATTAAGCATTTTGTTGGTAAGGTTTTATATGATAATGATTCAAAACTTACAGTTAAGTTTGTTCGAAAAGTTAAAGAATCTACATTTATAAAGGGAACCACTTTTACATATCCAATAATTGATGACATTTGCACCATCCAACATTTAGATGATATTATCACAGTATTGCCTGAGCCCGAAATAACTCGGCGTGGCCATATCATATTTTATTTCGATTTTAGTAATTATAACATACAATAAAGTGCAATAAATCAAGAACTATAATTGAAACAGCGTGATTTTTAGATTTAGAAAAAATGTCTGATTTCCAAAGATTAATTTAATTAAAATAAGAAACGTTTTCTTTTTCGTAATTGTGAAAAATCTTTTGTGTTCTATGATTTTTTTGATTTAAAATATTATACTATATTGCAAAGAATAATTTAACTAAAATAAGAAATCAATTCATATTTCATAATTTTGATTAGGTAAATAGAGAAAGCTTAAATAATTTTTAGTAAACTAAATAACTACCTTTAAGCACTGAAAATCCTTCACTTTAACACAGTTGATTCCTATTAACATAATATTAATAGTATAATTATGATGATATAAAATAAAACCGTTACTGCAAGGTAGACTCACTCACTCTGAAAACTTTGATATCTGATCATTAATTTTAGGTACTAATCTTGACACATTAATTAACATTGGAACTTGATTTTTTATAAATGCAAAATATTCTTGTTATTTGCGAATTTCGAATTACTTTATACTAATAAAATAGAAAATAAATTTATTCAAATTATTTTCAAAATGGCCTACTGAAATTATCGTACCAGTATATACTCGTACTTACCTTTAGTTCTTCACTGATTAAAAGAAAAATAAACATGTTTATCACTATTTTTAAGTTTTTATTGCCTCGTTTTGTACGTTGATTGATCTCAATATTGGTGTTTATAACATAATTTATTAATATTTCAGCCCTTTGTTAATTTTTTAATATCTTTAAGGAAAAAATAAACATTCTACTTAAAACTCTGTTTTATTTAATATGTTTAATTCCTGTAACTCCTTAAAACTATTTGCTCAAATGTGACAGCCCTATCATATTGATATCACAATTTTTGTCTAGTATGGGAAAGAGAAAAAATGATAGGGTAACATTGCCAACTAGTTTCAAGGGAAAAGTTGCATTGGTATCGGTAAGACTTTAAAATCCAACGCCTTCATTGCCCTAATCCTTTAACTAGTTCCTCTATCATTGGCATAGAGGCTAAATTTTCATCAAAAAACCACGTGGGTATTGTTGGCTAAAAGTCTAGATAACTTTGCCCGCTATCGACATCAATGAAATGTTCGAATAAATGTCGACTTTTAAAAAAAATACTTAGCCAATCTATGCACATGATGCCAGAGTGGCATCAAATAAAAAAAATACCTAGGCACCTGTAGAAAAAACATAAGATATTTAATTTTTTTTAAAAAAGCGGGCAAATTGGCATGTTTCACGGTATAACGGTTACCATGGCAACAAACAGTTAACTAACGCGCTAACTCTTTTAATTAATCGTAAATCGGCTGCAGTTTAGTGTGGGCCGCGGCCCATATACTAAACTTGTGCCGTTAAATCTATCTTTGCCATGGTAACCGTTGTTATTGTCCGACAAGTGATATATAATATTATATTCTTTCCTTCTTTTCTTTTCATAGCGGGCACTTTTACATAGGTAGAGGTATTTTATAATGCACAGAAAAAAATTTGCGTTAATTTGATATATAAATGATGAATATATGCTATAAACTTAGAAACTAAACAAAATATGACCCGCTTACACCTGGCTGATTGCGGCCAAGTGCGCAAGGGCAGCTATCACTTTTCAAGATCTATATATATGTCTGTGAAGTGGAGTATAATTCATTTTAATAACAAATGCATCGTTTTTGTTCCAAAAACTCAACTATTATTTATTTAATAAAATATACTACCAGGCATATTTTAATAGGCACACCGGTCAAAACATATTGTCCCTTTTATTATTGTATATAAAAAAATGATTTTGATTAAATACGCTATGAACGTAGCAATCTTGCAGCCGAGTCTTGATCCATAATGGCTTTTATTCGGTAAATATATGTCATGAACGAAGTCGAGACTGGACCTGACATAAAATACAAATGTATGAAAACTAGTTCAACCAAGTGATGCATAACGCACACAAAGATTTTATTACATTATTATAAACACTGATACATAATACAATATTTCTAGTGCTTGAACGTTATCGATAAAATACATATATCGATGAACCAATGAATGGCATTTTAGACATTGGTTAGCATAGTATATTTTACATCTTTTAATTTGAAATATCTGTATTTATTATAATAAATTAAAATAAATGAATTAAAAAGGCAATTATAATGTGTCAAATAATAATTATTTTTTAATTTGATTTATATAAATACGATGGCATTGATGACCACATTCTGTTGGCCTATAATAATGTTAATGAACAAATGAATATCGGGTGTATATTCCATTAATATATAAGAAATATTATTTTGTATAGATAATAATTATAAACTTATTTAAAAAAATATCAAGCTAATTTAATTAAATAAATGATTTTGTTGATTCTGTTATTGAACTATTTTAGTCAATTGATTGTCTCGGGTAGTTTATAAAAATGTGACACTGTCCTAATATTGCTCAGTTCTTAATAAACATTTGTGAAATTAGGAAAAAGAAAAAGTGATTGCACATTGTGAAAAAGTGAGTGTTGGATCATGAAAGTAAAATAATTAGTGCAAGTGGTAAAGTGTTTTATTACAAATGCCAACCCAGAAGTTTAGTGCTAAAACATTATTGTTTGATTTTGTGTAATTTATGTGTTGAAATAAAATTATAATCTTTATTATTATTACAATGGAATAATATTCCAAAGTATATAAATGTGGTATAAAATAAAAAATTAAGTACACATACTAATTATATTTTTTGCATTTATATTTTTATTTGATTTAGAAAATATTTTTATAAATTTATTGTCATCAGATTGTAGGATACTGTGATAAAAATATTTTATGTTATTGTACTGTACAAATAACATCATTCGCTCAGTCATTTCGTCAAATATCGATATATTTTTCGACATTGTCAAGCACTAGTCGATGTCAAATGGACTCACTCGACAGTTTTGTCATTCGTTCTGAATGGTATAATCTAGCCATTTTATGATGGTTGTCAGATGTCAACAATACATAGAAATATCGACTATATTTAACGTAGTTGGATAATATGACATTTTATTTTACATTTAATTAAATTTTGTGAGCAATAATAATAAATGTAATAAAATTATGTACTTACAAGTAAAAAGAAATAGTGCTGCTTACGCCGCTATAGTTTTTACACCATTTAACAGAACATTTAGTCATTTTTGGGAGATTTTTCGTTGACAAGTATGTGCTTGAGACTGACGCAAAACACAAACGACCAAGGCAAAAATCTCCTGGTTACTGACAAGAACGGTAAAGGTACGTCCGCTTATATATATGTCTGGTCCAGTGGCTAATTCGTTCATGATATATGCTTTATATATGTAGCAATATACTCTATGATATATGCATATGACACCTGCAAAGAACAACATTGTAACTCAATATTTAGATGTTTTAGAATAAACTCTAAACTCCAAATTCAAAATAATTATACAACACTGAGTGGCACTATTATTCCTTTCAGGTATAGACATCATAGTGTTAAATTCAAAAAAGGAACATAATTTTTATCACTATTAATATTAAGAATCGTCCTTAGTGCAGCACTTATGTGAATTGTTAATAATCGATTATTATCAATTATTGAAACATCGATTGCTTTCTCACTCTTATACAGGAATTTTATGTGATTTGTAATGTACTTGTATGTCAAAAATCGATTAATTATCGATATTTGAATATCTTATAGATAATTAAATTTATATTGCTTATATTATAATTATATATACCTACTACTATATTGTATTATACTGGTATTGTTAGGTACCTGTCGTAGTATTGAATTATTAAACCAAATCAGATTCGATTTGTGAAATTTAAATATGGAATTGACTTAGAAATTGATAAGAAACAGATTTTAGTTATTAAAGATAATCAAAAAGTACGTAAAACAACTATATTATAATATATTTGTTATAACTTTATGTAGGTAATAATTGAAGCCTAACCCGCTAGTATCTCATACATAGGCCATACTTCTGACAACCCACATGTATTTTGTTTGATATGGTGGTGTAGTGGCTAGCATGTACGGCTGCACACTCGGAGGTCCTGGGTTCGAATCCCGGGTCGGGCGGAGTCTCAGTAATAGCCTGGAGTTGGAATTTGGCGGTGTTTCACCCCCGTGCCTCGGAGAGCACGTAAAGCCTTCGGTCCTGCGCCCTAACTCTCACCGGTCGTATCGAGCAGTCGTCCCACCGGAGTATAAGAGTGACAGGAATAGAGAGTGCACTTGTGCACTATAATATCTCCTGCGGAGTTGGCCAGTCTTAATGAGATTGGCCGCCGTAGCAGGAATCGGCTAGGAGAACATCATATATATATAATAATAATAATATTCTTTATTGTACACCAAAAATAAATATCAAATAAAAAAAACAACACAAAGAAAAGATGCACAGCAGGCGGCCTTATCGCTGGAAGCGATCTCTTCCAGGCAACCTTGAGGTGGAGGAGTAAGTATTCATAAAAACGGTAGGCGGTGTACTTGCTTTAACACGTTTACATACATAAATACTTATAGATAAATAGATACATATACATATAAATGCATATATAGATATATACATGCATACATACATACATAAGTACATACATACATACATACACACATACATACATTCATACATACTTATATGCGTAAAATTACACACACACACACACACACACACACACACACATAAAAAAAGAAAAATCAATCAAATAATAAATAGGATTAGATGAATGTGAGGGCTAGCCCCAAATTTGTAAGGGCTTAGACACCTCACATTGACGATGAGCTGAAGCAGGGGTTGGAGTAGGAGATGTAAGGGATGTGCACTTACTTGGAATGTAGATGGGCGGATGATAGATGGATGGCGCTGGGTGAAAGGCACGCTCCTGAGCTGAACATACCTTTGCACGTATAGGTACACGTGCAACAAAGTTTTATAGCATACGCGGTATTCACTATCACTATAACTAGTTCAATTGTCTGTATAGTTCACTTTAATAGAAGCCGGCCGGCAATATACTTTTAATAATTCACACACGAGCAGATGAGCTGAAGGGTTTTACTTTTACATATATTTTCAATTTAACGACCCTTCTCGAACCGAGGACGACGCGTGACATCTTCCGAGTGGCGCGAATGCGACGCTCGCGCCGAATCAATGAGTAAGAGTGAGAAAGCAAATCAGGTAACCAATCGTCGCGCCCGAGTGGCGCGAACATCCTGGGGGGCCCGAGAGAGCACCTCTTCCTAAGCTGAATCTAACGGCAGCCCTTGCTATCTTGAGCACAGGTTCTGCGCAGATGTCCGTGGGCTGTGTCCAGATCCACAACTCGGATCACTCCATCCTTGCCAGGTATTGTGCGGTAATTCTTCCCAGTTTCCATTGGAGCGGGGGCAGGTTATCTTCTTTGACGAGTACAAGTTCGCCAACTTGAGGAGGTGAGGAAGGGAAAGCCATTTGGAGCGGGTCTGAAGGGTATGGAGGTAGGATCTGGTCCACAGTGTCCAAAAGCGTTGAGAAAGAGCTTGTATGAGTTGAAAACGTTTAAGAGCAGATAATGGCCTGTCATCAAAGGACGGCTCGGGCAGAGCTGTGAGCGGACGGCCTATAATAAAATGGCCAGCGGTTAAGGGCTGAAAGTCCGACGGGTCGGATGAAAGTGGGCAGAGAGGTCTGGAGTTAAGTACAGCCTCAATTCGTGTCAGAAGTGTAGAAAATTCCTCAAATGTAAGGTGTTGTTCACCAATTACGCGATAAAGTAATTGTTTTGTAGATTTAATGTTAATTTCATGTAACGCGCCGAACCAGGGGCCCTTTGGGGGGTTCAACAACCAGGTTACGTGCTGGTTAGCTAGTTTGTGTGTGATTGCATCATTATTAGCAGTGAGAAAATTTTGGACTTCTATGAGGTGATTTCTGGAGCCTACATAATTGGTGCCGCAATCTGATCTAATTAGTACCGGCGTACCGCGCCGTGAGATAAATCTTTGTAACGCCGCGAGAAAGGCTTCTGTGGTAAGAGCAGAGACGGCCTCTAAATGAACCGCCTTAGTTGAGAGACACACGAATATGCAAAAGTACGCTTTTAAGAGCTTAGCGTTCCGTAATGTGCTAGATTTAATGAGAAACGGGCGGCAAAGTCAGTCGTGACTTGGCTAAATACGGGTTGAGGGTTAACCCTGTCCGCGGGAAGGTCCCCCATGAACGGGGCTTCAGGTTGAGCGCGACATCGGAAGCATCTTATACATTTAAACACCCGGCGTCTGATCACGCGGCGAGCGGATAGTATCCAGAATTGCTGGCGTAGAATGGCGTGTAGAGTGTCAGAGCCAGGATGGCAGTGTATTTTGTGGTAATGGTCAATGATGAGGTCTACGAGTGGGCTAGAGCTGGGCAGAATGAGTGGATGTTGAGCATCATACCTAATTGGAGCATGAGATAGACGACCACCGACTCTCAGGAGACCGTCTTTCATAAATGGCGAGAGACGCTGCAGTCGAGCAGTAAAAAGTTTATCCTTTTGAAGACGGTGAAAGTCCTCTGCGAACTCATTTTGTTGAACGGAGCGGACCCAGAATAACAGAGCGTCCCTACGTTCGCCAACAGTCAGCGGACCAGCGCGTCGTGCCTCTGGGGTGTGCTTACAATTGAAAATGAAACGCATGATACAAGCCGTCACCCCGACGAGCTTGTCAAGTGAGCTGAAGCGAGTGAGCAGATCATGGTCAATATCCGGAACCGCTATATGTGCTGGTAATTTTCTCGGTTTAAGGCCTGGTAGAGCACGGTGGCCTAAAGCGACTGGCATCTTGGGCCAGGTACTAGGGGGCTTCTTGAGCCAACTGGGAGACCACCAGAGATCATGAGCTGAAAGAGATTGTGCTGACATGCCCCTGCTTGCACAGTCTGCAGGGTTGAGGTTCGTGGGAACATGTCTCCATATAATGCTAGTCGGACTAGAGATTATTTTTGCCACTCGGTTGGCCTCGAATGTCTGGAGCCGATGAGGGGGCGTGTTTAGCCACGCTATAACTATTGTGCTATCCGACCAACAGATATGCTGGTCTATAGCAATATGAGCTGATAATTTAGTGGACACACGAGTCATGAGTTGCGATAATAGAGCTGCGGCTGATAGTTCCAATTTTAGGAATGTGAGGCGATTCTTAATAGGCGCGACCTTAGACTTGGCAACGACCAGGTGTACATTGACCTGTCCATTGGCATTGAGCTCATGAAGGTAAATGACAGACGCAAATCCAGCTTCTGATGCGTCTGCGAACCCGTGGAGCGAGTAAGAAGATGTCGGCTTATATTTACAAATGTGACGAGGTAAGCGGAGATTCGAGAGTTGAGGAAGATCTTGTGAAATGTGCTGCCACTCTGTGCAAACGTCAATGCTAGGGGGTTCGTCCCATCCCAGTTTCAGGAGCCATAACTTCTGTAAAAGACACTTTGCGCGGAAAATGACCGGTGTGACCCAACCGTTGGGGTCATAGAGTGATGCTACTGTGCTGAGAATAGAGCGCTTTGTGATTTGGGTTATTGGAGGAGAGAGATGCGATAAGTGAACTCATCCGATTGAGGAATCCATTGTATCCCTAGCACTTTAATAGTGTTTGATTCTGGGTTGATGTCAAAGTCCTTAGGCATGTCACATTGGTCATCAGGAAACCGTTCCAGGAGTTGGGGACAGTTTGAAGTCCATTTACTCAGCTGAAAGCCACCCAGGCCAAGCAAATCAATCAACTCGGTTTGTAGTACCTGTGCAGACTCCACAGAGTCATGGCCACAAAGTATATCGTCAACGAAGATCGAATTGCGTAGGATCTGTGCAGCTTGTGGGTAACGATGACCTTCGTCATCAGCCAATTGGAGGCAGTGTGCGGATGGCATGGTACGGGCCTGGACCGTAAACCATACGTGACTGTATTTAGCGCATATGTGAGCAGAGGCTGGTCAGGTGACGACCGCCAGAGAATAAGTTGATACTGTCTATGATCTGGATGGATGAGTATATTTCTGAACATCTTTCTGATGTCAGTACTGAAGACTACAGGGTGTGTTCTGAATGACATAATAATATCAACAATATCCTGTTGGAGAGCTGGACCTGTGTGCAGGCAATCATTAAGGCTTACGCCATTTGAGCTTTTACTGCTACCATCAAATACAGTGCGTAGCTTATCTGATCCCGTCTTGAAGATAGCATGATGTGGAATATAGAAGTGCGGCCTACCTGCAAAGGTACTTGGGTGACAGGGTGACATGTGTCCCAAGTTGAGATACTCATTCATAAAGTCAACATATTGAGAGCGGAGGGGCGGATTTGCTTGAAGCTTCTTTTCGAGATTGAGAAATCTACGTAGCGCAATAGCATGAGTGTTGCCTAAGGTCGGCGCATTTGGTAAAAAAGGCAATGTTACCATATATTTGCCTGATGGTTCTCGAATTGTTGTGGTGCGGTAAATTTCTTCGCATTGCTCCTGCAAAGGACTGGTTGCTATATGAGGTTGGGGTTCTTCTGACTCCCAGAACCTCTCAATGCGCTTGCAAATTTCGCGTGTAGATACGTCGGATTCTGAGTGTGAGCTGATAACGTGAGCTGAGATGGACTGGTTTGCAGACGTTGCATGTAAATCCGCAATAGGTCCTATCAATGCATAATCAAAAATCGTGCCGAAGGCTATAGGCTTCCCCCGGCCTAAGGACACCTTAGTCCCGTCCAGAACTTGGGCGAGAACGTCAGAACCCAATAAGAGATCGATCGGAGCTGGTGTATGGTAATCTTGATCTGCCAAGGGAATCGGAGGCTCTGCATCTGCTATGCGCGGAAGTTTTTGTATTGGTAAGTAACCTGTAAGATTTTTTAAAATATGCGCTGTAGCCGTAATCGTAGGTGTGTCATGGTGTGTAGGTCTACAGACTATTGTGATTGATTCCTTTGAGTCCTGTGTGTGGTGGTTGCCCACTCCTGCGATTTTTAGTGATGTTTGATTTAGCGGTAAATTCAAAATTCGAGCCATGCGCTGAGTTATAAGTGTTATCATGCTACCACAATCCAACAAGGCTCGAGCTGTGTGAAAGTGGCCATGTACGTCTGCTATTTTTAGCGAGACGGTTGGCAATAAAATTGGTAAACTGGTAACGTGCTCTTCACTTTGAGCGGAATTGCAAACATAATTATTCATGGTTGGAGCTGATATCGCAGAGTGAGCTTGTGAGGTCTGTGTGTGAGCTGAGTTTGAGTGGGTGTGCTGATTAGTTTCTTGTTTGTAGTGTTCGTTTATTGTAGATAGTCATTGTTGACCACCTACCCGAGACCTACTAGGCGAGCGCGAATGATTGGGTTGATTGTTGTGCGGCCTGGGGTTCACATGTGCGGCGTGTGCCGAATAATGTTGGTGCTCGTGTACTGAGCGCTGTCTGGGTTGCTCTCTCATATGCGTAGGTAGAAGATGAGCGTTCGAGTGAGTCGGAGAAGAAGCACCGGGCCGATGCAGTGATGTGTGGTGTCTTGTATTTCCACACTCTTTGCAAGCTCTCGTGGACTTGCACTCATTCTCATAATGAGGGCCTAAGCAGCGTCGACAGCGGTTGCGAGCGTTGATGAAATCCCATCGGCCCTGGATCGGTTGGTCGTTGTACCGCGGGCAGGCGATGAGCTTGTGCCCTCTATGTTTGCAGTATGGGCAGGGCATATTATCTGCAATGGGAGCGACAGGAGCTGATGGTTGAGCCGAGTAAACCGGCCTAAGCGGAGCCGGCTGCGGGGTGCTATATTCGTGTCGACTTCTTGCCTGGTTAATTGGCCGAAATTGATGATGAGCGGGCTGACGAGGCGAAACTCGTGGAGAAGCAGGGGGGGTCCGCCTGCGGTATTGGTTATTCTGTGGGGAGTGCCGACTAATTTGTGAAGAGAGTGGGCTGGATCGCTCAGTCTCCACACAACGCGCGTGCTCTTCCAAGAAGGTGATTAAATTATTGAGAGTTGGCAGAGTCTGACGTGATCCATATTTACGCTCAAAGAGGGTCCGAAGCTCACCCTTTAAGCTTTCGTACTACTATAGATACGAAAACGTAGTCACTATCCTTCATGGGCAAATCGAGGTTATTCAGGGGCGCATTGCGCAGAAATGAGCGGGGTCAAGAAGAGTGTGCGGATATCAGAGCGCGTATGGATGTGTGGTAGCCCTAGTATGATGTCCACAAACCGGTCGATCAGGACGCGACGGTTTTCATATCGCCTGGTTAGAATATCCATGGCCACGGCGAAGTTCTCGTGGGTGAGCTGAAGATGAGATACCATACTGCGTGCCTCGCCTGAGAGGCATGAGAGCAGATAATGAAGCTTCACAGAATCCGAAATGGTTGTCATGTCATCAGTAAGACTCCTAAAGATGGCTATGAAGGAAGGCCAGTCTTCAATTTTAGAGCTGAACTTCGGCAGAGCAATTTTGGGCAGAACGTTAGCAGGTGTGGCTGACGTGGACGGATGAGCAGTCTCCGGAAGAGCTGAGGCCACACTTAATTTCTCAAACGCAACTAGGATATCATTGTATTCTGAAATCGCCTTTTCATAATTCTTAGTATAGGTGGCCTCGACGTCATCGGTGAGGTCCGCGTCATCCAGGATCTCGTAGAAGACGTTTTCTAATTTTCGCTTGTGTTCCTCTAGCTTGGCGTACCTAGCAGTAAAATCCGTTATACTATACTTTTTCGTTTCCTTAGCTGTCACCGCCAAAGCAATTTCCTTGAGCTGGTTAATTGCCTTTATCGCCTCACGAAAAATAGCTGCTTGAGACTTGGACGGCATTGTATGTAAATTACTATATAATTAAATAAGTGAGGAAAAAAAAAGAGACGATCAACAAAAAAAAATACAATCGAATTGTGAATCTCCTCCTTTTTTGGAAGTCGGTTAAAAAATAAATGAATGTGAGATTGTGTTATAAATGTTATAATATAATTTTATTGAGCCGAGCAACGGATAAGTGCGGAGTGAAGACTAAAGTGAGCAGAATATCTATTATATACGACCTAAATTATCTAAAAGTAATTTAAAAGTTAACACTAAAAAATTTATAAGCTAAAACAATAATAATGCCTTTTGAGAAGAAATAATACGGTACAATTAATATATATATCTATCAACGCTGCACCAATTATAATACAATCTATAACACTGTACAAATACAAAACTAAAACTTCGCTAATTATTACCTTTTAAATTAAAAAATAAAATATGTTAACACTTGCTTCTTTCTTACTAATGATCGAGACGCACGCCGTGTCCTTGACCTAGCTACGACTCAGCTGATCTAACTATAAAGCGCAGTATTGAGCCGATTGTTAATACTTTTCTATGAACTTTTATTATGTTATTAGTTATATGTTTAAAAATGATGCAATCAAACACTTGTTGAAATACGAGACGTTTATTATGTTCGAAAGCGTTAGCTTATTACCTACGTAGCAATAGGAACAATGTATTGAGATGTGAAATATTTTTAAATGTTAATAATGTTATGTATTAGTGAATTTCAATAGTTGGGCTGAGATTATATGATTATAAACAAGAAGTTTTTATCTATTTATGAGATTTAAATATTTAGTTGAAAAAGAAATAAATAAATGTAGGTAACTTTATTCTTAAAACTGGGTGTGGTTGGGCTTATTTCCCGGGATCAGGACACTGTTTATCCACAGGGCGTGGTTCAGAGGCCGAAGGACCAAAAGAATTATCCACAGGGGGTGGTTCAGAGGCCGAAGGACCAAAAGAATATCCACAGGGGGTGGTTCAGAGGCCGAAGGACCAAAAGAATATCCACAGGGGGTGGTTCAGAGACCGAAGGACCAAAAGAATATCCACAGGGGGTGGTTCAGAGGCCGAAGGACCAAAAGAATGTGAGGGCTAGCCCCAAATTTGTAAGGGCTTAGACACCTCACATTGACGATGAGCTGAAGCAGGGGTTGGAGTAGGAGATGTAAGGGATGTGCACTTACTTGGAATGTAGATGGGCGGATGATAGATGGATGGCGCTGGGTGAAAGGCACGCTCCTGAGCTGAACATACCTTTGCACGTATAGGTACACGTGCAACAAAGTTTATAGCATACGCCCCCCCCCCCCCGGTATTCACTATCACTATAACTAGTTCAATTGTCTGTATAGTTCACTTTAATAGAAGCCGGCCGGCAATATACTTTTAATAATTCACACACGAGCAGATGAGCTGAAGGGTTTTACTTTTACATATATTTTCAATTTAACGACCCTTCTCGAACCGAGGACGACGCGTGACATCTTCCGAGTGGCGCGAATGCGACGCTCGCGCCGAATCAATGAGTAAGAGTGAGAAAGCAAATCAGGTAACCAATCGTCGCGCCCGAGTGGCGCGAACAATACTAGAACATAATAGAGGAAATAATAATAACGATGATATTAAGGGAAAGGACTAAGGAGAAAGACTTAAAAAGACATATAATAATCTTTTAATAACTTTTTACATTTATCTAAGCTTTTAGCAGATCTAATGCTTAAAGGAATAGAATTCCACAATCGAGCAACTTTTACTGTAAAGGAATTTGTGAAGAAACAGGAAGAGTGAGTAGGAATTTTAAGAAGGAAATTCTGATCAGAGCGAAGTGAACGAACATGGGAATCATCCAGAAACTCAACGCTCTTTCAGATAGATAGGAGTTGAAGGGTTAAACAGCACGCAGTAGAGAAGATGAAGAATATGAGTATTCCTGCGGAAACGGATTGGGAGCCACTTGAGCTTTTTACGAAATTGAGAAACATGGTCATATTTTCTAAGGCCAAAAATAAACCGTATACAGAGATTTTGTAGTCGCTCAAGTTTATTCAAGTGCTCTTCTTTGATGTCGAGATAAGAAATGTCAGCATAATCAAGAATCGGTAGTAGGAGTGAATTTGCTAGCGCAATTTTGGTAGGAATCGGAAGAAAATTTCGCAATCTGCGAAGAGAAGCAATCGCTTCAAACATCTTCCGGCTCAGTTCACTCACTTGCGGATATATACATATATCTATACATATAATAAAATTGTAACTAAGCCGAATGTGTACATTAAATATTTTTTGGAAAGTCTTATTGAATTAGACATTTTTATCGATACAGAGGCCGAATCTATAGTTTTTAGAATTTTTGTCTGTCTGTCAGTTACCGCATCACAGAAAAACCACTGAACGGATTTTGATGAAATTTGGTATGATGATACCTGGTTATCTGGGTCAACATATATGTAGGCTTACTTTTTGCCGCGGAAATATATCTATTTTTTTAGAAATAATACAAAAATTGCAATGTAAAAGTATACTAATATGTAAAACATAAGAATTTGGTTTTTGGTCATCTGAGCGCGAGCGGAGCCGCGGGCAATGCTAGTATATTCATAATAATAATAGAAGGTCGTATTCTTTTTTTATGTATATATATTTTCTATTTAGTTGACTTTCTTCGCCTTGGCCATTTCCTTGGCCTTGCTCTTGGGTTTCGACGGGTACACTACAAAGAGGGCAAGTTGGAATACGCAGGAAGAAAACGCTACCATGTTTTGGAACTGAAAAGAAAAAAAAATATTTTTATATAAATATATATAAAAATAAAACTTTAGAGGTTGAATGTCTATAAATAGAATAAAAATAGCTAATAACCGAGTCAGGGGAATGTAAGAAGAGAAATAGAACAGATCCAGATTTTTTTCGAATGTTTTCTTCGTTTGTCTGTCTGTTTGTACGGGCTAATCTCCGAAACTGTAAGACCGATTTAAACGAAATTTTACATGATGGTATCTCACATCCCCGATCAACATTTTAGATACTTTTCATCCCGGAAAATTAAAGAGTTCCTCTGGGATAGTTAAAAAACTATAGTAACTTATACAGCTTAGTACACAACAACTTGTGCACCTAATTAAGTAAAATTTGGCATGCTGATACCTTATATTACCTACCGGTCAAACATCAGGTTACTTATTATCCTGTAAAAATGAACGGTTTCCGTGGGACAGATCTGTGTGTGCTTTTCTAGAGGCGAACCCGACCGAAGCGAGGTTGAGCCGCTAGTTACAAAATATTAGGACTCTATCATACTACGCTCAAAAATTCATAAAAATGGCTCTCCGAGTTCATTTCAAATAGATAAAAATATATTGCATTATTTTTAAGCTTTCTATGTAGTAGCCTTAGAAAGGTTCATTACAGCAAAAACTAAACAACTGTTTTAGCCCGACCCAGGTTCCTCACAATCTAATGCCGTACATACTTCCCACTTTTTTTGCTATTCATATAGAAATACCTATTTTACTGTGGTAATACTTAATGAACGACTTGATGTAATGATAAGTCTATACGTGAGCTCATGACTAATAAGAATTAGTAATAATATGCGAATAATCATTTCGATCACTAACAATCGATAAATATTACTGATATATGTATGTATAAGTTAGGTGCATTATCTTATCTATCTTATATAATACCATAGTATTTTAAAAATATGTATTTAGTTCGGTAGATTTTGTACCAAGATTAGTTATGTAACATAAAAAAACGACTTTGTTTTTTTCACTATGATGAAAAAACATGAAAAAAAAAACAAAAAAATGCGCTTGTTTCCATGTATTTTTAAGTTTTTTTTACAGTAGAAAAAATACATTTTTTTGCAACACTAACCAAGATAATAATCGAAAACATAATTAAGTGATAAAACACTGATATCTATTTGAAATCATAAATCATAATCTATCCATATAATAAAGCACTAACTTCGCGAAATGTGTACATCAAATATTTTTTAAAAACAATGACTGTAACGTATTGTTTACAGAATACAGACCCCAAAACAATAGTTATTAAACAAACAAAAAATGATTGTTTTTTTTACGTCTGATCTTCTGTTTGCGTGCGCTCGTTTAACGCAAAAAGTATTGAACCAATTTTAATAAAATCCAGTCAACATTTGGGATACTTTTTACTAAAGGAAAATCTTTCATCACCACGGGAAAACACAAGAACTATCTCTATCGTTGTCCTTAAAAATTTATATGGCTAATACTGGTTAAAACTTAACAGATACATCAAAACAATTTATTAAAAAATTGTATGTCAAAAAAGGCCTACAGAAAAGTCTTCAATAGCCCACGTCTCTCTCCAAAATACACACGCAATACCCATTTTTATTATATACCTATTAGTTGACCTGATCGACCTCGTTCTGTCAAATCAAATGTGTAAAATTTTTACCAATTAGGAAAATGGTGTTTTTACGTATTTCCGTGTATTTTTTCCAATTTTCCTCGTCATAAGAACCTTCCTCAGGCTTCGCGAATATTTGAATTAAAAAAATAGCCGAATTAGGTCACTTCTTCTCGGGTTTTGCCCTAAGCATTTAGTGATAAATTTTTATTTATATAATATCTGAAAAGATAAGATAAAAGGCAATGTCGTGACACACTGATCGACTTATCAACGTTCAGCCCTAATCGATAAGGATATACGTTTAAAAATTTGAGATGATATTCATTTTATACTGTAGGCGTTATTTATAAAAGGATTTTTCGAAATTATATATAAAAATACCCTAAGGGGAAAAGAGAGGATGAAAGTTTGTTAAAAAATTTTAATGCGAAAAGCAGGAAAAAAATGTATATTAGACGTTTTGAAATTAGGGATAAACTATTTTAGGTAATAAAATGGGATGGTAAAGTTTATATGGAAAAAAATATTTATGATCAGGATTATTTGAAACTTAATATTATTGCTCTTCAACACAAGTAAATAAACACAAATAGATATAATTCGGACCCTAGGAGGGTAAAAAGGGGTAAATGTATGAACTTTCTCCAGGTTTTAATATCGAAGAAGGATTTTTCAAAATACGGACCAGGGCAAAGCGAGTTTAAATAAAAAAAACAGCTTTATATATTAGTAGGTACTATTTTGTTAGTCGAAAACATTTCTAAAAAAATTTTTGTATTAATGTTCTGATCTTTAAATCTAAAACCCTGGCAAGTGCCAGTCTAATGAGGTTCCGTACTACCAAATATTTTAATTCAGTTTAAGTATTTATAAATTTTTTATAAAACTTATAAACATTACGAATATGCAAATTTTAATCTCTCCACGACCGCGGACACGCCGGCGTGTCAGTTAACAATAGATTTCTTACAATTTTTAATAATTTCTTAGAAATTAACCTGCAGGTGTTACATGATTTGTTTCTTGGTTGTTTAACGCAGACGGAGCCGCGCGATATTGCTTATGATCTATAAATTATGTTCTATAGTCACGAAAGAAAATATGTACATGATTTTTCAACCGACTTCAAAAAGGAGGAGGTTCTCAAGTCGACTGTATTTTTTTTATGTTTGTTACCTCAGAACTCCGTCATTTATTAACCGATTTGGACAATTTTTGTGTTGTTTGAAAGTGCCCTTCCAGATTGGTCCCATTCAAATTTAAAAAAAAAATACCACCCCTAAGGGCGGAAAAATAGCGAATGATGAATTTAACCTACTTCTAATTGTCATATTGACTTGAAACTTTGCAAGTGTTTCTATTTCCGTTGATAGTACAGTGGTTTGGTATTGTTGACCTGATCTGATGGTAAAGCCAGAAGGTGGATAGGTGGAACTCTTCAACGGCTAATAGTAGATACTTTGAGTTTGGGCTTATTTTGTTTGATTTGACAAGCCTAACACGTTAGAATTCTTACTTTGCTACTACTGTTTACACTAAAAAGGGAAAAATAAAAACTTTTTAACAAAAAAATAAAAATCAAACAAAAGCACTAAAAAGTAAAAAATGACTGATTGGAAGTTTTTATTTACTATACATACCTAATCAAATATTTTCGAAGTCGGTGTGCTTTGGCTAAGTAATTAAAGCCTACCTATTAAATACATACCTAATCAAATATTTTCAAAATCGGTGCCAGCCCATACAAAGCAAAGCACACCGACGTCGAAAATATTTGATTAGGTATGTATAGTAAATAAAAACTTCCAATCAGTTATTTTTTACTTTTTAATGCTTGTTTGAAGTCGGTTTTTATTTTTTTGTTAAAAAGTTTTTATTTAAAGCAATGACTAACGTACTATGTGCAGAATATAAACCCCAAAACAATAGTTATTAAAAATGTTGTCTGTATATCTGTATGCATTTCACGCAAAAAGTACCTACCTACTGAAGGGATTTTAACTAAATTTTGTGTAGTGATAACTTATTACTCGGCACTTAAGATACCTGCTACTAGAAAAAAATCTTTATTCCTCAGGAAAATATGATAACTGATCGAATCGTTCTTAGAAATTTACAGTCTTAAAAAACCTAAAAAAAAATCTTCATTAGCTTATGGGCGCACCGAGGCAATTATGAAATAATTGCGTTCGTTTGATCCCTTGCTGTATTTTTATTACTAAAACTTTAATTATGTAATTAATATGTGGGATATTTAAGGATTTATTCTATTAATCATACACTTTAGAAACACGATAACTTGTAGTACTCTAAAAACAAAATAAACCCTTAACGCTTTTGTTCAAGGTAATGTGAGCTAAGCCGCGGCCGTAACTTACTCGTAGTTGTAAATCTGAACAATATCATGTAAAATATATAAATAAAATAAATAAATATGTTGGGACATTAACACAACACAATCTAGTTCCACGGTAAGCTACGAGGCCTGATGGATACCAGATAGTAGGTACATTACTCATACTTATATAACTTTAAATACATACATATTATAAAATATAGGTATAAATATAATCTGATAACAGTAGTTAATTATCTTTCACGTTTATCTTCTTCATCTTATCTCCAGACACGTAATGTAATAGGTTCATATTGTACAATTTTATGAGTCATTGACAGATAGATTATTATTATATTGCAGATTACTATTATCCATATTAAATACTAATATTATAAATGTGAAAGTGTGTTTGTTTGTTTGTCCTTCTTTCACGTCGAAACGGAGTGACGGATTGGCGTAATTTTTTGTGTAGAGATAGTTGGACGAATGGAGAGTGACATAGGCTACTTTTTACTGCGGGAGATTATCTTATTCCCACGGGAAAACAACTTATTATACAACTCAAAAAATATTTATGATTAGAATTATTTGAAACTTAGTATAAATTCTCTTTAATACAATTAAACGAATACGTGTCTTAGCATTTTTCGAAATCGATCCCACGCACATTCACGCGCACACACGCATACATCCACGCAAACACGCATACATACACGCACACATGCACGCACAAGCATACAAACTTTCGCATTATATAAAAGTGTTATTAAAATTCATAACAAACTTACCACAATAAACTTATTCTTTAAGATGATTCCATACAAAAGCCACATGAAAGTCACGACGGTTCCAGATAAGATGATGGGGAACGGCATGCCTTCAGTGCTCTTGTTTTTGATTATATGTTTCTATAACAATAACAATAATGCTTAAAAATCATATTATATAAGGAAATAATAACTTGTGACAGAAATACAACTAAAGATAACATGAAAACTGTTTTTTTAATAATATTGCTTTGAAACGACGACAAAGAATAGATTTTATCACTTCGTAGATAATAGTGCTATCATATTATGTGAATAGATAATTATTAATAGTTATATAACTTATTTATTTCAATTTTAGAAAAAAACTAAAATATTTTCGTAAGTGAAACCTAAATATTGATGTAATACATATTAAGCTATATAAGCTGTGAAAATGTGTGTGTTGGTGAATCATTATGTACAGCATTAAGAAACATGAATTCATTTTAACACTTGTAACGACGATTTTATATTTCTGTAAGTACACATTTCCAAAAATATCAAATGCTTTTTCTACCTGATGAACCAGTTTCCAATGTTTTTGAGTACGAATGGGAGTGTCGACTTCAAAAAAAGTTTTTTTTTTAAAAAGAAAGGTCTTATGAAGGGCAAACTAACCAGATTAAAATATTTGAAAAACTTTAAAAAATCCAAGAGGTTTTTTACTTTGACAACCTTTTTCCAATTCAATTTTCCTGTTGTAAACGTCTTTTACCTCCCCCCTCCCTCCTTCAGAGATAAGGGCATGTAGAGATTTTGAGAACCGCCCCTTCAGGTACCTTACGTAATTAATGAATGGTCCCTTATCCAATTTTCTTTAGCATTTACAACAACAAAAAAAGAACATACATAACATACAATACATAAAAAAGACTTACCAAATTCAACAATGGCGAAGCGATCAAATAGAACACGAACGCTGAGATAATACTTCCAAATCTATTTTTAATGAGCTTAGGGTTTTCCATCTCCGCGTACACAATCAGCCCGACGCACACCGCCAGCGCCGCGCCCGTTTTGAGCCAGACCTCCACCAACTTATGCTTAGAGTAAGTATAGAATACCATCAAGTAAATAATACTTAGCGTTACACCGAAAAAGTTTACTTGGATCATTGTATTGTCGCGGAGTATGAAGCCAAATTTTAAATTGAGGACACCCCTGTAGATGAAATGACAAAATTTTAGTATATACCTATGTATATACATAGTCTGGCCATAAATACTGTTAGAATTAAAAATAAACAAAATATTACATTTGAATTTGGAATTTGTCATTTTTATATGATTGTTTTCTCATTTTCGTGCCAATACATTGTAAAATAATTTGTGATGTTAAAATGGAGTGGGGTGATAAAGAGAACCGAATCGCTGTGATTGCATTACACAAAGTAGGTATGGTGCCAAATACAACTTTTAAAACTCTCCATACACTTGGTATTAGTCAAATGTTTGTGTACCGGGCTATTGTTAGTGGCTCCTCTGTGACCATAGAGTATATTGCTACATATATGTGACTAAAAAGGAACTGACCGTCCACGTAGTGTTCGTCCGAAAAGGGCAATCAAAGCAGTAAGGGAAAGAATTCGAAGAAATCCTGTCCGAAAGCAAAAGATTTTATCTCGGGAGATACAGATAGCACCTAGAACCATGTCGCCTATTTTAAAAGATGACTTAGGACTTGCAGCCTATAAGAGACTCACTGGTCATTTCTTAACTGATAATTTAAAAAAGAATAGGGTGGTAAAATCAAAACAACTACTTAAGCGGTACGGAAATGGAGGTCACAGAGAAAATTTGTTTACGGATGAGATTTTTTTTACAATTAAGCAACATTTTAACAAACAAAATAACCGCATTTATGCTCAAAGCTCTAAGGAAGCTTCCCAATTAGTCAACAGAGTACAACGTAGGTATTATCCGACTTCAGTGATGGTTTGGTGGGGTGTTAGCTATGAAGGAGTGACTGAGCCATATTTTTGTGAAAAAGGTATCAAAACATCGGCACAAGTATATCAAGATACCATTTTTGAGAAGGTAGTCAAGCCCCTTAACAACACCATGTTCAATAACCAAGAATGGTGCTCAAGACTCGGCGCCGGGTCATTAAGCTCGATCTACGCAATCTTGGTTAGAAACCCACGTTCCGGACTTCATCAGAGCTGGAGACTGGCCGTCATCTAGTCCCGATATTATCCGCTGGATTATGATTTATGGTCAATTTTAGAGAGTACTTATAGCTTATGCTCTAAATGCCATGATAATTTGAAGTCCCTAAAACAATCCATACGATTTTCCCATGGAAAGAGTGCGTGCTTCTATTGATAACTGGCCTCAACGTTTAAAGGACTGTATTACAGCCAATGGAGACCACTTCGAATAAGCTTTATATATTTTTAATGGTTTTCTATTAATAAATTAAACTAACACACTGTAATAATAATTAATGTTACATGCAATAGAAAAAATGTTTTTTTCTTTGTAACAATATTTATGGCAAGGCTATGTACTTACTTATAACTACATATCTTTCCGGATTTTGTCTCTCCCGTGACCAAGATTGCTGTAAAGCAATCAAAACATCGGGAACCAAAAATCAAAATAAATCCGCGAAAAGGTTCAATCAAATATACTAAGAAAATATTACATACCTATATAATTGAATTTTTACTATCATAAAAAATACATTTTTTCTTTCTACATAGATACAAAAATAATTAAATTACAAATAGAGAAACGGACCCTTAAATAATGAGAAATGTTAGTCCTGTTTCAAAGACTTCCAAAAAGGAGGAGGTTCTCAATTCGTCGGAATCTTTTTTTTATGTATGTTCACCGATTACTCGTAGATGCCTGGATCGATATAGATTTTTTTCTTGTTGGTTTTCAGAGGTATACTTCCCACGTGGTCCCGTATAAATTTTATCGAAATCGGTCAAGCGGTTTTTAAAAAATCAACAATAACTTATTTTTTAAAATAAATTTCTTAATCGAATATGTTATTAAAAAACGTTCTTGTTACAAATTACCTGCTTATTACGTCTACACTAAAAATGGAGAAATAAAAACTTAAAAAAAATAAAAAGCAACTTCCAGGCACTAAAATGTAAAAAATAACTAAATGGGGGTTTTCATTTAAAAGAGATACCTAGTCCTACCAGATAATTTCGAAGTCGGTAATATACATATTTACTTATTAGACATATCTTAAAATATTGTCGGCTAGCACCAACTTCGAAAATATATAATGGCTAATATCGTTACATAATTGTAAAAAAAATATCCAGCTCCAAAAAACTAAAATTAAGTTTAATTTTTTTTTATTAAAAATAACATACCTACCTACCGTCATATTCGGTCTGATTAATGGGGTGCGTTTCAACTACTTTGAATTTCCCACCTATATTTGCACTTTTTAATAATTATTTTCTTAATCAAAAAAAAAATTACATTCAAAAATATAGACAAAAGCAATAAATACTATAAAAAATATTTCACCTTCATAAATCACACGCATATTCCCTATTATTAGCCTAACACGTGATCGTTGTTAGTCTTGTCTCGCTTCCATTTCAATTAATACTCTAAGTTATAATAAACTCATTTAGATAAAACGTTTTAAATTTTAAGGAAAAATATAGTAAAAAGGTAAATACACGTATATTTAAAATTTACATGAAGAAATAATATATCTCAAGCTATATAAATAAAATTAAATTTAATGCTGTTCGTCAATCCCTTGAGAACGCCCAGCCCTTGTTTAAATTTTGCAAGCGATTTAGCATATTTTTTTTAAATGATCGTAATAGTTAAAATAATTTTATATTGTTAATTAATTGAATTCTTTTATAAGGTTTTTAGGGAAAAAATGGAATATCACCAGAAAATTGGTTAACCCTGTAAATATGAAAGTTATTTTCTCTATAGCATTTGTGTATGAACTCAAAGGTCATAAACAAACTTATTGAAATAAATAGGAAAATATCTGTCCAGTTAGCCTTAAATAAAGAGCGTACAACTAGATTAAAGGAGGAAGTTTGCCCTTCCTCGGCTCGATAAATTCGATGACAATAAGTGGTGAATAATTTAATACCAAATTATACTTACATCATAAGACCGCCTAGGAAGTGCATAATCCCCATTTCCTTCGTGCTACCTTGCTTGTAAATGTCTAAGCAAACGAAAGCTCCAGAGAACATTTGGCTCATAGTGACGATACGCGTAATTATCGCTACCGGGTCCTTGTAAGGCTGCAAAATATCGCCGAGCGCCTCCATTTTGGTTGCTAGAAAAAAGTTTATAACAATTATCTTAATTTCAAAATTAGATAGGTAAACAATGAAAACGGACATCGGACTTTTGTCGTACAACATATACAGATAAATAAAATTGAAGTGTCTGTTTGTTATTTCAAAATAAAAGCATTCTACTAAATTCATATGAAGTTATAGTACCTGGGCTACCGAGCTTGGTTCGGAGTTTTTGGCCTAAAATACAATTTTCTTTTTAAACTAAAAACTTGAATAAATATAAAAATAACAAAAAAAAACAGAAGTATAAACTTTGAATCCGATCGACATTCGAACGTGGACGCCTGTGATTGTCGATCCTGCGCCTTGGCCGCTTGATCACTATGCTTATGCGAGATCATGCGAAATTACCAACCGTATTTTGTGTGGAGTAACGAAAGACAACCACATGAAAACTCGAATCAGGCGTTTTCTCAGACATAAGACTAATCTACATAGATAAATTTTTCATCCCCGAAAAGTCCCACATACCAAATTTCAGCAAAATCGTTAGAGCCCCTTCCGATATAATATATGAAGATATAAGATAATACGCTATTTATAAGAAAAACACAATTTTTAACATTTTTTGTCTGTCTGTTTGTACCGGCTAATCTCCGAAACGGCTGGACCAATTTTGACGGGACTTTCACTGGTAGATAGCTGATGTTGTAAGAAATAACTTAAGCTACTTTTATTTTAGAAAAAGATTTAGGATCCGCTAAAAATACATAAAGTGCATTGCATTTATGATCTATTAATTTTAACCCCCGGCGCAAAAAGTGGGGAGGTAGACGTTTAACGTGTGTATCTGTGTGTCTGTGGTATCGTAGGGCCCAAACGAAAAAAAACGTGTTCACTTAACACGCGGCATAAGTGAAATCTTGAAAAAAGTAAAGTTAGCTTAACTGTCAGTTAATTTAACTATCAGTAAGTTTAACTGTCAGTTTTTTTAACTGTCAGTAAGGGAACTGTCAGTAAGATGAACAGTCAGCTTTATGAACGCCTAGTAAGTTTAACAGACACTTAATATAACCCCTCAACTGTCGCTGTCATTTTACAAGAATATGGCGCATCTGTCAGCTACTTTCCGAGGGCCTGCGCGAAATATGTACGCATCATTAAAATAACAATATTTCTTAAAATTTTATATATAAGCTATATATAAAGGTTATATCGTTAGAATCGTTTTAAAATAAACTACGAATATATATATATATATATATATATATATATATATATATATATATATATATATATATATATATAAATGAGTTCAATTATATTTAATAATATATAGTTAATTCTAAGTTGAAATTACTGTAAGTGATTTTTTATCAGTATATAGTATGAAAACAGGAATTATTACAAAATAGAACTATTATTTAAAAAAGTAATTATTTCATTTAATAATAGATACAATATTTTATATTAATTGATTAAAACAACACAACTCACTGTACATTTTTTTTATACCACAAGCTTTTACAATAACATGTCTCAATCATAGCGACTTAGCGCCGGATAAAAAAGAGGTATTTTTTATACTTTAATTTTGAGAGCAGTGAAGATCGAGAGATTTAGGATAATCATTTATATTATAGTTTAGTCCACATACGTAATACTGACATAGTTTGAGTTCTTATAACTATTTAGTTTACGAGAATTAAACAATAAACCAAACACTTTAAAATAAGTGCTAAAAAACGTCATCTCGAACTTTGGATCGCTGAGCAAATTCTGTTTAAAATTTCATTAAAATATATTAACACCTTACAATTTAGTGATATTTAAAATTAGAAAATTATAATAAAAATACATGTTGCCTTATTAGAATATTTCAGAAATCAATTCTGAAAACTAACAATTTCACTATAAGAATTACAAGGGACCGCTAAAAAAGTATGGATACGACCAATTCCATCACATCTGAACAGATTATGTCATGGAAATAAAATGATAATAAAAACATCAATACGAAATAAAACAACTTCAAATATTAATTCGAACAGGAATTATTTTTATTCTACTGTTATACTTTCTTAGATTTACGCGAATATTTGACATTTTAAATAAAACTATCTTTTCGGATTTTGTCGCGGATTTATTTGCATTTTTGTTTCCCGACGTTTCGAATGCTTTACAGCATCCATGGTCACGGGAGAGACAGTCTCTCCCGTGACCATGGATGCTGTAAAGCATTCGAAACGTCGGGAAACAAAAATGCAAATAAATCCGCGACAAAATCCGAAAAGATAGTTTTATTTAAAATATTCTACTGTTTTTAACCTCCGACGCAAAAACGACGGGGAGTTATAAGTTTGACGTGCTGTGTATGTGTGTGTGTGTGTCTGTCTGTGGCATAGTAGCTCCCGAAGAGATGATCCGATTTTATTTTTTCTTTGAAAGGTGAGTTATTCGGAAGCGTTCTTAGCTATGTTTGATGAAAATCGGTCCAAGATGGCCGCCGCCACAAAATAGCGGATTACATATTTTTTCACAACTCCCTCAATATGGGTATCAAATGAATTAGGCTTGACTAGTATAATTTTCGAATCCAAGATGGTCGCCACCACAAAATGGTGAATTACATGTCGGGGTTACTTTTAAATTTTTCATTTATATTTTATAAGATTGAAGTATTGTGCCAGTTACTGTATTAAGTATTTGATGGACTCCATAGTTATAGTAGTAAAAAAATATATATAATAGAGTATAAAAACTTTGTAATTAGTACTCACAGATAAATTTTAAATCTGAAGTTGAAAATATTGGATGCCTTTTGTTAGGTAAAGGACACTTTTTAATGAATATTGCTTGCAGGTAGAAGCTTTTATACATATTTTTTTTAAATGAAAAAAAAAAGATGAACACCTATCCTAAAAGCAACAAATACTAATTATTACTAAGTAAAGATACATACGTAACTATACTAACCTCCTCCCATATAATGTTCACCACGTCTTCGATGTTCAGTCACGTCGTCGAAACGAACAAAGGCGTGGTATAATATATAAATCAGATATTTTCGAAGTCAGTTCCAGCCGATGCAAAGCAAATCTAATATATTTCGATACATAAAATTCATATTTACGTATTAGATATTCATATCTTAAAATATAGTCGGCTGGCACCGACTTCGAAAATATCTGATTAGGTATCTATTCTAAATGAAAACCTCCGTTTAGTTATTTTTTACATTTTAGTGCCTGGAAGTCGGTTTTTTTTAAATAAATAGTTTTTTATACTACACCCTTGTTCGCTTCCGCTCTATGGGGTACATTTCCTACAATTGGTCTTTCTTGTTCACCCTCCGATCATAATATTGTAATCTAATAAGGCATGTTTTAAGCAATTTTGGTGCAGCTACAATAAACATAAAATGCAACATGATACTAGTTTAAGAGATGCAAATAAACTTATTTTTTACCCGACTGCGCGACACAAAGGAGGGTAATGTGTTTATCAGTCTATGTATGTATGTACATATGTATGTATGACACTCTAGAGACCAAACGCGTGGGCCGATTTCTATGATTCATATGTCGTTAGTTTCGTATTTACGCGAGTGTCATAAGCTATATATAGCCTATAATACTCGCGTTATAGTTAAAAATTAAAAACAGTTAAAAAGTAAAATGGCGGATATCAGGTGCCAATTTGTGTGTCTGTAAAAAAATTTTCCAAATCAATCGAATGGGGTCTCAAAATAAAGATTTTTGGTGATCACAATAAAAATTAAGAGAACACAACTTACATGTTTAAAGGTAATTTGGGATAAGAAATTGCTAAATATTAAGTCTTTACCTATGAAATTGTCGTTAATATACAGAAAGTTAAAGTATTGTATTTTTATAAATATTTTTCATTTCTATTAATCAAAATATGCACCCATGCTATTGATGCAATTTGATGTAAATGGACCAATATTGTTTTGATGCTAACGTTGAAAGCTGCTGCTATCTCAGCCACAGATTGAGTATCGTCAGCTTCCACGCCTTTAATGCGTCGTTACTGATTTTAGTTTTCGGGCGACCACGGGGTTAATTTTTTAAGATCAAAATTTCGATGTTGGAAGTGTACAGACCAATAACGAGTTCTACGTTCGTTTGTAGTGTTCACTCGGCACTCCGTACGCGTCATTAATGTTGCGAGCCGTTTGTGCGGGATTGCTACCGCGATGGAACTCGTATTTCATAATTACTCGTATTTTTATTGTGTTTATATTGATGAAAAACAAACAAATGTAGTGAAAACAAAACACTAATTAATAAACAAACGCCTGAATTCAAAAATAGAACTCCATAGTTTTAAAATAAAATTCATTTGAATTTAGAATTTATTGCCGGCCAATCATAAATTACGTTTCCAATGGCCAGTAAGTATTGTAGAACGGCAATTTCAAAAGATCTATTATAACTTGAAATTTCTAATAAAATTAAAAAGCCGTAAATAAAAAAATATATTTCATTCTTGTCGCGAGATGTACATGTGTATGTCACCAACTGCATAATACTTTATTCCTTCTTGTTTTTATCTTTTTAGTTAGCTTTTATGCATTTAGGTTTTTTTATTTTTATAATGTTTTAAAGTAATGTGTAAGTTGAACTTATATCTGTAAAATAAAAATCGTACTGTTTTAAAAAATTCTATTTTTTTTAGAAAAACAGTAAAAATATTTATAAAACATTAAATTTCAAATAATGCTAAAAAACATCAATGAAAATATTCTAATGAATATTAAAAAAGCCTTCCCCATACTATCCAACAGCCGTTAAAAATGGCGACTCGAATTTGGGTTACGTGTTATTATATTATTAATTACTTAAAATCTAATAGAAAATTTACAAATTCATTTACTTATACGTAGTTATTTAGTTATAAATTTAAATCATGTTAATAAAAATATTATGCTATCACTAGTGTATTTTTTATTCAGAAAAAGTGAAAATATAAGAACTAAGCGCGCGTGAATGCTTACGATGTTTGACAAATATAACAATTTCTGTATAAAATCTCTATTCAATACACATCCTATGAAACAAAAACTGTTAATTACTTACCCTTCAATCATATTCCAATCTTTATACTAATAATTTTACACTATTTTGTTAATTTTTTACTCACAAGTATTGAGTTCAAAGATCGCCAAAATTTAAATAAATTGTCTGCACAAATTACAAAAATTTATGTTATTGGAGTTATTACTTTTTTGATATGTAGTGTGATATTATTGCTTGTATTTTTCTTTACACGTTACAAAAGTTAGATAAAAATAAATATAGTTTAAATGCGAGAAATTACACATTAAATGACATCGGGACCAATCGACCTTTAAAAGGTCGCTTGACAGACAGGGGTATTTTTGACATCGACCTTTAAAAGGTCGATCGACAGACGAAGTAATTACTGTCGGTTAGTTTAACTGTCTGTTCGATTAACTATCAGTAAGTTTAACTGTCAATTTGATTTACTGTCAGTAACGTTAACTGTTAGTTTGATTCACGGCTAGATAGATTAACTGTCAGTTAGTTTAACTGTTAGTATAACCTCCAGTTAGTTAAACTGTCAGTAAGTTTAACTGTCAGTTAGATTAACAATAAATTAGATTAACGGCTAGTTAGTTTAACTGTCCGTTAGTTTAACTGTCGGTTAGCTTAACTGTCGGTTAGCTAAATGTCAGTTGGTTTAACTCTTAGTTTGATTAACTGCCAGCTAGTTTAACTGCTAGTTAGTTTAACTGTTGTTTTGATTAACTGCTAGTTAGTTTAACAGTATTTCACTATTTTCATAGTGAGGTTAATTTATAAAAAAATTCAAACTCAAGTGTTAAAGTTAATTTATTTGACCATTGAGCATTTTGTAAAGCATGGTTACACTGTAAAAGCAAAAACAAATCTAACCCACGGGAACCGTACTTTTTTCCGGGATAGAAAGTAACTTATGTGTTATTCTGATGTATGAGCAATATTATTGCAAAGTTTCATCAAAATTCATTCAGTAGTTTTTGCGTGAAAGAGTAACAAACATACATCCATACATATACTCTTACAAACTTTCGCGTTTATAATATTAGTAGGATTTCATAAAAATTAAAATATCACTTTAAAACAATCCATTTAGTCACTAGCATAATTATTTACCACTAGCGGCTAAAATAAAAATAAGAATAAATTAAAATAAACAGAAGTATTTCATACAGTAAGTATTAAAAGTGTGGTGATATTACATCATAGAATTCCTTATTATTAATTTACAATGTTACATATTTTAATTCAAAAATTGTTTAATAAAACATTATTTATTATTGTGTAAAGTAAAAGACGAATAGAAGAATTGAATAGTCATTAATAATTTCTTACCTTAAAATTAAGCTATATAAAAAAAATCTTTTACTCTACTACGATTCGAGTTGTAGCACAGTCAAAGCTAACTGATTGTTTATTTAAAATAATATTCAGGAAAATTAATTAAGACAGATGAAGTTAGAAACACACGACATAACTTCGTGAACACAATTCAAAACTGTATCAAAGAGAATGTATAGTACGCGCCACGAAAGATGAGATTTGACATACCGCGTGGTTTAACTAGGCATGGAAATGATTGCTACTTTTAATTCATTTTCATAAGATCAAATTACGTATATTTTTCACCTGCTACTTTTCACAGGCAATGATTTTTAATTTCGACGGTCTGCGGTGTCACACTTTATATTATTTGCTTTAATGGCAAATAATTGCACTTAATTGCAACGAAAACACAAAATAGTTAATGCTATTTACTACTGCCACAGTACAATACATAAGACAATTCACTACCGCGACAAGTAAAATAATTTCATTACTGTCAACTATTGCTACTTTCATAATTCATTTTAATAGCAAATAATATAAAGTGTAACACCAGGCCGTCGAAATTAAAACGAATGTTTCTTTATTATTACGTCTGTCTCTAACTTATAATATCTTTTAGTTAGATAAAGCAGTGAAAATTATAAGTTTATACTTTATTGGTTCAGTTTACGAGAGTCCTCACTCCTCCATGCTTGTTAATGCTCGAAGACTATCTACCTATACTAGTATAGTTAATAGTTATATATATAATAAAGCGGCATAAACATAGATATTTCACCCTAAATTTTGGGAAAACCATGAGACGAGAGAAAGCTAAATTTATTCAACATAATATACATTTTTAGAAGGTTATTAGTTTTGTGATGCTGGATTTGTCTCAACTGTACATTCAATGACATCGAGTTGAGACATATTTTTTTCACTAACAGATCTCTGTATTAGAAGCCTTTAAATAAAGTTTGAGACCGCGGAAACAAATACTTTTGTCAAAAAAAAATTTTTCAAGTTTCAACTTTTTATGTAATTTTACTACATTTATACATGAACTTATCGATGTATAAGCTTAGCTATGTATTTGACAAAGAAGCTACGACAAGTCAAATATAATGAAATTCGACGATAGAGGGTCAAAAAAGGCTTTTTTTCGTAATTTCGTTCAAGTATACTGAGATTACTTGTCAGTATCTTTGTATAGTCTGTGTGTGTAGGTGGACTGTATTTTAAGTATTTTTATTTGTCATCCATGGACTGTATTATAATTTCTATTATCTGTGGTTGTACTTGAGAGTTTTCAGTTTTCCCAAGATTTTCACGATTTTTTTCAGCCATCTCATTCTATTTTAGGACGAATGAGTGACAAAAGATTCTTGAAATTATCCGTTAATTCGTATTAGTAATGAGTTTTGTCATAGAATATACGATGTCGGTATGAAATTCTATGAATAGTGCGGAGGTTCGTGTACGGGATTAAATCGACAGCGTTCAATAATATGCAATGGAAATACAAGAGTTTGAAGGGACGATGGCTGTGGGTCTTGTTTTTTTTGATATTGCTACCGATTCTCGTAGCCCAAAAAATCGGTGACCCTTATAAAATACTTGGTATTCACCGAAGAGCATCCCTCACTGAAATACGTAAAGCTTATAGGCAGCTTGCTAAAGAATGGTATGCGTATAGAACTTCATTGTTTTTAAGAATTCAATATGATCATAATATTAGCTTTTCCTTTGAATTAGTATAAGTCACAGGTTACATTTGAATATATTGCATATAAAAACATTAAACAAGTTGTAATAAGCAAGTTTTAATTAAAAAGAAAGCTAATTTGATCCCAAGTTATTTATAATATTTTAAATATAAGGTTATAATACTTTCTTTCTTTTTTCCATATATGTATAAACAATTTGAATGTTTAAATTTGTTAAGGAATTTTAGTCACATTTATGAATGTTCAAAATGTTAATTAAAAAAATTGAAGATATATTGATTAAAACTCGGATTAAACTATAGGCATCCAGATAAAAACGAAGACCCAAATGCAGAGGCTAGATTTGTGGAAATCAAACAAGCATATGAGTTACTATCAGACACAGAGCGTAGACAAGCATATGACTTGTATGGTATAACCAATGAAGATGATCACATGTATAAACAAAGGCATGATTATAGTCAATATGCAAGATTTAGGTAGGTAATCATCTATTTATGAGTTAGATATTTTTTTATTCTAGATTGTTTAATTTTTTCATTTTATAATTTTAAACAAATGCTATAAATATACATAAAATATTTTGTTTTGATAAATAATAATTTAAATTCAAAATATTTTTAAATTCCTCATTAAATTATTAAAATAAACTGTATAACTGCATTTGTGTTTATAAATTTATTTTTATATTTATTACAGTAATGATCCTTTTGAATACTTTAGTACACACTTCAGAACACAAGACCAAGATATAACACTGTTCCATAAGCTGTCAGTCACTGCAAGGTATTGTAAAAGTGGTATAAGTGATTTAAAAAAAACAATAAGTTTGAATAATGCGAAAGCTATTTAAACTCCATTTTATTGAATTATATTTGTTTGTATTATTATTATGAATATGAAAAGAAACATATACAAATATATAATATGTTTTTTAATTATTCTGCAAATAAATTTTCAGGTGTTCTTACCAATTTTCAGTAGCACTTTTAAAACCAGATAAGGTTTAATGTCTCTTTTATACATTTAAATTTTTAAAAAGTTCTTGTTTAAGTGCTTGTATATAATTGAAAGCATTCATAATTCATTCATTGACTTATATATTAATAAGAACTGGTTTTTGCAGGCATTTTGAAAATAACATTCTTGAAAAGAGTGTCCACACACCAGCTCTAGTTTTATTCTACACAGACTGGTGTTTTGACTGTGTCAGATCAGCTACGTCTTGGAGGCGTCTGGTTGAAGCCCTACAACCATTAGGGGTTACCATGGCAACGGTCCATGCGGGACATGAGGCAAGCTTGGCGAGGCGAATTGGTGTTCATGGGGTCCCATGTTTGACCTTAATATTGGATAAGCAAGTATATATTTATAAGGAGGGATTGTCGTCTTTGCCTAAGATATTGGGTGAGTGAATATAATGATAATGTTCTCTTAATCTATATATAAAAAACAAAGTCAGGTTTGTTACAAAAATTATAACTCAAGAACGGCTGGACCGATTTTTATGATCTTTATTTTGTTGGATTTGTCTTCACCCCGAGTAGCTGGATACCTGTTAAAACATCGAAAAAAAATCACGAAAAACATATTGACAAAAAAAAATCTATTTCATACTAAGTGTCAAAATGTATTTAAGGACGAACTATTTAAATAAATTTCAATACCTATTTCTTTCTTGTGGAGGTTATCTACATTAATAAACAATAAATAGGCGAAGTTAAGTTTGAATATATGATTTCTCAAACTATTGTTTTGATTATGAAAATGTTTTCCCTAATAGGAAGCTACATTACTAACAAGTGCTAGAGGCTATTTCTTATGCTGATTAAAATGTGTTTACTATCAGAAATCATGTATTTCACACCTCCAGGTAAATTTCTAAGAAATTAATTAAATTTCTAAGAAATCTATTGTTAACTGTAACACCCGGCGTGTCCGCGGTCGTGGAGGGAGTAATATGTGACATTTGTGAAGTAATCTGTGCTCAATTGGCACACTTTAACACTTTAAAGGTGTATACAAAAGAATTCGAATGAAACAAAGTATTATTTCTCGAAAGATATGTGAAGTCCACCAAGCTATACTTCGCTAAATTGGTGGAGTATCCGATTCCCTTCGTATTGAAAAATAGCTTGTTCATAGTTAAAAAGGACTGAATTATTAATAATATAGTAAATTATATTTATATTTTATATCTTTGCCCATATTTAATTTTCAGAGTTCATCCGTTGGAAGTTCCCATACAAGCTGGTTCGCAGTCTAACAGACAGTAACGTGGACGCGTTTGTGAGTGACTTCGAAGATAACAAAGTGAAGGCTCTGATATTTGAAGAGAGACAGAATATGCGACTGCGTTATTTGATCACTGCCTTCCATTATAGAGATAGAGTGTCCTTTGCGTAAGTTGTTTGTTTTGATTAAAATAGAAACACGTTGTGATTGAATGTAGCGATTGTCTTAACTTGTCTTTTTATAGCTGCAGAAAACAAATGCTGTTTAAAATATTTGTTTACATAAATACATAAGTCTACACTACTATTATAAAGAGGAAAAATTTGTATTTTTGTATGTTTGTAATGAATAAACTCAAAAACTACTAGACCAATTTAGATGTTTGGTAAGAAGTTATCTTGAGATCCTGTGAAGGATATAGTCTATTTTTTATTCCGCAATCCCTTAGGGGGTGTAAAATGGGATTAAAAGTTCGTATGGGGAATCAGATAGGTATAGTATAGGTAGGTAGTATACAAGTATATATTATAATATAATAGTAATATCTAAAAATTTCTCTGTGCATAGAATAGAGAGCTTAAGTAAAGAGAACTAAGCATTGTGAAGTGTTGATTTTTTTTTTTTAATGAAACATTGTTCTTTTTTTTTAATTCAAACTTACCTATAAAACTCCAAGTATTTGAAATTTAATTTATCCTCTTTATAATATGCATTTAATTTGTTATTTGACATTTAAAAAAAGAAGTTTTCAATGCCTGATAGCCTTTAAATATAAGGGAGGCCCGTGTCCAGCTATGGGACTTTTAAAAGGACTGGATACATACATATATACATAAAGCTTAGTCTCTATAGGCAGCGCTGGATTTATACTAGTTGCACTCGGGGCGGCAAAATTCAGAGGGCGGAAAAAAAATTCTTCGCGTTATTTAAAATGCTTTTTTTTTTTATTTTACAAAAAATGAAAAATAAACAAAGATTAACTAGTAGGTACATTTTTCGAAAAATTTATATCGTTTTCAAATTAATTTTCTGATTTTTTCAGAAAATTCATAATTGAAATAAAATTATCTTTATCGAAACTTTACCCATTTTATGCAAAATCTCGATAATTGGGCGACATTTTTTATTATGCCCAGGGGCGGCGCTAAGGTTAAATCAGACACTGTGTATAGGAATGCTTACTCATTTGATATTTGACTGATTTGTTGAATTTCCAGATTTGTTGACATAACCGCCTACAACACGCAGAACGTGTCAGCTCGATACAAAGTGCAGAGAAGTATGGACACGATGGTGTTACTCAAAGAGGATAGTACGGAGCCGGCGGCAACGGTCAGCACTACAGAGATACCCACGCAGACGCTGAGGCAGTTGATTGAAGCCAACCAGATGTTGACTTTGCCGAGGTTGTCTTCTCAGGTGGGCTCTTAGTTTATGTTTATTTCTTTGTCTTTTTAGCTTATTTGTTATCTGTTTTTAATTTTAACGTTTGGTTTACCTTTGTTGGTTAAATGATTAGTAATATTGTACTTTTTAATGGTGAGGTTGAAGCGTAGAATCCAAATACACAACTATTTTGCAAATAAAAATGTTTATTTTTCATTTATTTCTTAGAATTATCAACAAAAGTTACAATAAATCACATTCAAAAAATCAAAATTCTGATGTTTGCACTTGTAATTACAAATTAAAAGAAATTAAAATGACAACGGAATATTAAACTCGTAAGTGATTCATCAAGGGCATAATGTATACTCTCTCACTCACTCACTCTCACTTCGCTATAAGTACCGTTTAAAATTCCATATGGATTTAGTAAAAAGCTGTTATTTTGACATTACAAACAGACACTTCAATTTTATTTATCTGTACTCGTATGTATAGATGTGACGTATGTGTACGGAGTTTATGTGAAATGTGAGGTTTGTGACATGCGCAGAGCGTGCTGGACGCGGTGTGCCCGGTGGAGTGGCGCGCGGCGCGGCGGCGGCTGTGCTGCGTGCTGATCGCGCGCGCGGGCGGCGGGCGCGGCGCGGCGGCGCGGCGGCGCTGCGGGCGCTGGCGCGGCGCGCGCCCGAGCGCCTGCGCTACGCGTACGTGTACGCGCACGCGCAGCCGGACTTCGTGGGTGCGCTCGCTAACGGCTCCGGTTAGTGCTACCTTATCACATTGTTTTATTATATGTATAGATTAATATTATAAATGTGAAAGTTTAAATGGATGTTTGTTACTCAATCACGGCTGAACGGATCTGGATGAAATTTGGCACAGAGATAGATTATAGTCTGGAATAGCACATAGGTTATTTTTTATCCCGGAAAAATGTATGGTCCACTTGAAATAGATTTGTTTTTCACTAGGAACGAATCCGATCGAAGCGAGGTTGAGTAAGCTAGTATACTATATATATAACACAAAAATATAATCAACTTTTTATTTGTGCATTTGGATTACGAAAGACTTGACATTATCAAAATCTAGATTCTAATAAAATTCATACACCGATGGCTTATTTATCACTTCCTAATACAATCATGAAATCACCTCGATAATATTAAATAACTTTAATGATACCCAGAATTTACATGTTTACAATGTTTCAAATCAATCTGACAAATTATTAGAAGTACGTGAAATTCGACTTCTAAAATTTAATTGAACTATCAAAGACTTACAATGAGATCGTGTTAAAGAATATAGCGATCCTTATAGCTGATGATGATTTGATAATAATCATGTCACTTTTTTTTTATCTAATAAACTAGGGACTTATCTAACCTTAACTGGATGGAGTGCATTCTTACTTGCCTGACAGTATCCAGCTAGGTCACAGTCTATTTATGTATAAATTTAATCTAAATTCGTCCAGCCATTTCAACATGAAGTTAGAAGAAACATTGAACCTACTAATTTTCGCATTTACTATGATTAGTCCGATAATCTATTACAGGTATCGATATATCGACTGTAGAACACCGTATAGTAGTGATCTGGAGACGAGAAACATCTAGGATCCAGTACGAATGGCTCAACGAGACCTGGCCCACCTGCAACCACTGCCCTGACGAGGATGAGGCGAGGGATGAAGAAGCTATCAGATACCATGAGAGACTGAATGAGACTAAGCGAGCTTTGGAACAGTTGGTGAAGAGGCTGCTTAAACCTACTGAGGTTGTGGCTTATGAGACTCGGATACAGGTTAGTTTAAATCTTTAATAAAAAATAATAAATAATAATTGTAACTAAGCCAAAATTGCACATTAAATATTTTTTTGGGAAATTATTATTGAAAATAGACATTAATATCGATACAGAAGCCGAATCTATAGTTTTGAGGATTTTTGTCTGTCTGTGAACGCATCACGGAAAAACCACCGGAGGGATTATGATGAAATTTGGTATGATCATAGTTGGTTAAAATAAAATAACTCATATCTAAGAAAACTATACTAAACGTTAAAACGTAAGTACGGACGAACCCGAGCGTAGCGAGGGTGAGTCGATAGTATTATATATATATTAATAATTCCAATAATTGTGTATAATAACTAATGTTCGCCCAGTAGTTGAATTCTGATGATAGTCATTATTGACTTTTTTTGTATTGATAACATTAAAGTAATGCCATTCTTACGTAATCTATACTTAATGTTATAAAGAGGCAGAGTTTGTTAGTTTTTTTGTTTGTGTGTTTGAACGCGCAAATCACCCTACTAATCGTATTTGAAAAATTCTTTTTGAATTAGATAGCTCGTTTATTAAGGTAGGCTATTATGGTTATACAACATCATCATGCTATTTACTACCTAAAGACAATAATATTTGACATAAATAATATTGACATAAAATTCAACAAATCGGGCAAACTTTCATACATTACTGTGCAACTAATATTTATAATAGTGTGAAACCACGGGGCATAGCTAATATTTTATGAGTCAAAATGTGCGATTTCTAACGTAGAGTGCATCATGTAGTTTGAGAGCTAAGCGTTGGGGAAAACAATTCTTGAGATCTGAGAGCGTAAATTATGATTTTTACATTAATTGATCCCTTTCTAAAAGAAGATTACATTAGAAGGGGGAGGGGGAGTCCGAGAAATCCTTATGTGATTTTACATTGGAGAAGGGGGAGGGGGGAGGTACATACATAGAATAAAAGGAATATTAATAAAAAGTACATGTACAATGGTACCGAACCCTTCGTGTGCCATTTCGACTCGCACTTGACTGTATTTTTTATTATATTCCGTCGGTGTGTGTGTGGTGCGCAGGAGCTGTGCGACGAGGCGGCGCTGGCGGCGTGGTGGCGCGCGGCGCTGCGGCTGGCGGAGGCGGCGGAGCGCGCGCTGGCGGCGCTGCGCTCGGCGCACGCGCTCTCCGCGCTCTCCGTGCTGGCCACCGTGGCCGGCGTGCTCGCCGCCGGCTACTTCATGGCGTACCTCATGTACGTTCATACATAATACTATCTTAGATTTATGCGAATATTTGACGTTTTAAATAAAATTATCTTTTCGGATATTGTAGACATTTAAATTTTTGGTTCTGAACGTTTCGAATGCTATTTATTTATTTATTTTAATTTTTCATGCTACGCAATTTTGTATACGAGTCAGACTCGCGTTTGTGCGTTTTTTTAATGTTTGATGCTCATACGACACATGTTATTGGAACTCACGGCATTGACGTGCTTATAAAACATACTGTGTATCTTTAGTTATTATTTACTATTTCCTATACATATAAAAGCGAAATACCAATCACTTTTCGCAAACAAACGCAAATATATACATATAATAGAATATTTAGAAAAAGCGAAATCTATATATCAAATCTTAAAAAAAACTAACGTAATTAAACGGAATAAAAACCCCAAAAAACCCCTAAACAATAGTCATTAAAATTTTTGTCTGTCTGTATATCTGTGTTTTTGCATTTCACCCAAAAATTACTAAACCTTTTTTTTAATGTTGGGAAATGCATTTACGCATACCACCTATAGACGTACACGTACAGGTGATAAAAAATTTAAAATTACTGAACCTTTTTTAACTGTAGTGATAACTTATAACTCGGGTCAACATTAATGATACCTTTTACTACAAGAATGTCTTTCGTTCTTACAGAAAAGCACAATAAATGGTTCTGTCAGGTCGTCCTTAGACATTGACATGGCTAATGCTGGCTAATCTATACTTCTATACCAATATTATAAAGAGGACAAATTTATTTGTTTGTTTGTACCGAACAAGCTCCGAAACTACTGAACCGATTTAAAAGAAAATTTTGTAAGAAGATAGTTTGAGACCCTGGAAAGGATGTAGGATAGTTTTTATCCCGGAAATCATTCCTAAATGGGGTAAAAATGGAGATGAAAGTTTGTATGGGGAAGCAACCGAGTTCCTAATAAAGCTTTACTTAACCAAATGTTCTATTCACAGACGTATAGAGGAGGAATCGGTGCAGCGGCAGAAGGAGGAACGTCGCAGACAGAACGGCGCCAAGCGCAACAACAACGAACCGCAGCCGGAGATGAGGCTGCACGAGCTGCGGACTGAGAAATATAACGGATTGGTCAGGTTGGTACCGGCATTTGGTTTTGTTGACCTATTTTAGGGGCGATTCATTAATTTTCATTATAGATCCCTACCCCCCTTCCTAAGGGACATTTGTTGAGACCCGTATTTTACATTTTATACTATACTAGCATTGCCCGCGGCTCCGCCCGCGTTCAGATGACCAAAAACCAAATTCTTAGGTTTCACATATTAGTATACTCATATATCACAGTTGTTGTATTTTTTCTCAGAAATGAGACATTTTTCCGCGGTAAAAAGTATTCTATACGGTGATCAGAATAACCAGCTATCACCATACCAAATTTCATCAAAATCCCTCCAGTAGTTTTTCTGTGATTCGGTAACAGACAGACAGACAAAAATTCTAAAAACTATAGATTCAATAAGATTTTCAAAAAAATATTTAATGTATAGATTCGGCTTAGTTACAATTTTATTATATGTATAGATTTATTGGAACGCTCGATATAATAAATACAATAAAGCGCCTTATGTTAAAGGCAATAGGGTCGACAATAAGAAATCTGGCGTTGACAGAAATTAGATAATATATCTGATGATGTGAACTGATTTTTTTATAGGTTGCAGAAACCAGGCTGTCGCACGATTGTTTTGTTGGTGGACGTACAGAGTCGTGTGCAGTTGTTGTCGAAATTCCACAAGATTGTATGGCCTTATCGCAAGTGAGTTTTTAATAAAACGTTATATTATATTTTGTTTGTTATGTCTTCATAGAACTAGTTCTGAGTTAGCTAAACTTTTATAAAAACAAAAACCAGTTTTCACGGCGGTGCTAGATTTCATAAAATTTGTCTGAAATTTAAAATAAAGTAAGACAAGGATCATCATTATGTTGGGAAATGATTCGCATATGAAAATATCATAGACGAGATCCGGGATTTGAACCCGCTTCACTCAATATCCCGAGCGCGTTGCCGCCGAGGCATCACTGCCTGTGTAATGTGTGCTGTATATGTCGCGTGTCGCGTGTGGTGCAGGAACAAGACGCTGACGTTCGCGTACCTGTGCGTGGAGCGCAACGTGGCGTGGTTCCAGCGCGTGCTGCAGCTGTCGCTGGGCGGCGGCGAGCTGCGCGTGAACGCGCGCAACTGCGTGGGCACCGTGCTCGCGCTCAACCCGCACCGCAAGTACTTCTGCATCTATCACGCCAAGCACCCGGAGTGCGCCAAGCCCCACAAGGTGAGCGCGCGCTGTGGCGACACACGGGATGGGAGGATGATTAGGCTGCGTTAAATTATTATGCCTTTTTTTACTATATAAGTCTAGTTTAAAAAAGATTTCTCCAAAAACTGTATCATGTTTTGGCTAGTTTTTCTTTTTTTTGCATTAAATTATTACAATTTTTGTTATATATGAATCAATGTACTAGTCAGTTAGGTTAGAAAGCTTTAGTTCTGAGAACTGGTGAAAGGGCGAGACTAAAATCCTACTGATATTTATTATACATGTATGTGTGTTTGTTACTCTATCACGCAATAACTTCTAAATGGATTTTAATGAAACTTTACAATCATGTAGCTCATACATCAGAATAACACGTAGGGTACTTTTATCCCGGAAAAATATACGGTTCCCGTGGGATAGATTTGTTTTTGTTTTTCTAGAGGCGAACCCGAGCGAGTCGCTAGTTAAAAAATAATTACATTAAACAGCCGTAGACGAAGCCTTCGTTAGACGACAATATGTATAAGAATGTGGTAACATTGTGTTTGTTTGTCAGCGCATGAGCCGCATGACGGTCTCGCTGGGCGGGCGCGCCGCCGATCCCGAGGCGGGCGCCTTCATCGGCTTCACCACCGACCCCGACTCCTCCGACGACGACCGCTACGAGCCGCCGCTGCTCTTGCAAGGTGACATGCATATACGCGCAGTCAGACACACACACATTCACAGCCACGTACACAATGTACACATACTGAGTACATACACATGGACAAAACTTATTTATGTACAGCGCTGGATTTACACTAGCAGCGATGGGCATTTGGGGCTAATGCCCAGGGCGGAAAAATTTGGGTGGCGGAAAAAAAATGTTCGCGTTATCGAAAATGCTTTTGTTATTATCCAAAAAATAAAAAATCAAAAAAGATTAACTAGTAGGTAATTTTTTCAAAAAATTGATAATATCATTTATAAATTATTTTTTTGTTGCATTTAAAAAAAATATAATAATTAAAAAAAAATAAACTTTGTTGAAACTTTACCCATTTTATGAAAAAAAATCGATAATAGGGCGGCCTTTTCTTACTATGCGCTTAGGTTAAATCTGGCCCAGTGTATGTACAATATACATACATGTTTATATACACACAGTAGATACTGGTATATAACTTTAAAATTAGATGACTTACAGCAAAGAAATTGAGTTGTTGACATCCTAATCGATTGATATACTTTTTATGAGCTGTCAAAATGCGACTCCAACAAGGCTAAGGGCAACCTTTGACGTCAGTAGTTTGCCAACTCGATTAACTGTTTTTTTTTTGTTTCAAAAAATGTTGTTTTATCATCAAGAAATACAGTAGATATGTTATAAAAGACTGCTCCATTTTGAAATATTGCATGAATATAAGAATTTGTACCACAAATCTTACAATTCTATTCTACCTTTGTTTTTTTTACAGAAAATCTTCTAGACGGTCTAGAAAACTGGCTAGACAGATTGTTCGAGGGAAGCACCCATCGATACTACGTCAACTACTGGCCCGATATGACGTCGAAGTGAACATACATATATGTAAACTCTTTGGTTTTAATTCAAATATAGATTTTTTTATTTTGGCTGTTAAAATGTCAGTCTTAGCCTTACTTTTGACATTTTCAAATATGTCAATGTCGAAGATGATTGTTCAAACTGTAATCATAACAGAGAAATATATTGACTCTACTTCTCTATTTTTGTTTAATAATATTTGATGGAAAGGAATGGAGAGGGTCAATTTTATCATGTTTTTGGTGTTCCTTTTGGACTATATGGCTATGTGTTTATGTCGATTTTTTATCTAACAACTGTTTATAAGCCAACATTTTTATCTAGCTTTGATTTAAAGAGCCAAGGGCACTTTTTTATAGTTTTTGGATTCCATTATTTCGAGCTGACAAATGTAACGTTTTAAATCACATATATCTGTATGTTAAACAATATACTGCCCTGATTATAAATATTAAGATTTTCTCGACCACTTAAATGATAGGATGGTTTTGACATTTATTGATATAAAATGTTATTAAATATATATAATAATTCTTATTGACATATACTTTCTCGAAAATTAGCCAAACAATTAAAAAAAAACTTCATGCAAGTTACATACATATAATATGGAATATTTTATGATTAAATCAATCATAAAGTATTAAAAAAGTTTGTAACATATATTATGTAGCTGTACGTACTAAGGTCTTGTATACTTTAAAAAAACATACATATATACAATAAATGTCAAACGAGTAAGTAATAGTGCCTATCGTATTAAATAGTTGAACTGATAGTCTCACGTAGACGCTTTAGCAGGTAGCTAATGTAGTAACTAATTAATAAATAATTTTTAACTATTTCCCTGGATGTGTGGCACTTTATTATTTACCTGTAATTGTTTTTCAAATATTTTTTATTATCTGTGCTATGTATGTGATTGACATAATTTTGTAATTTGATTTTGTTTTTGATAGATTTTTTTTCGTTACAATTTCAAATTGAAGGATAAATGATAATTATAAATTTCAGTGCACGCCAACAAAAATATAATTAAATACATACAGAAAAGATAGATAATGCACAAGAGGCGGCCTTATCGCTAAACAGAGATCTCTTCCAGGCAACCTTTAGAAGTAGGGTGTAGCAAACTGCAAGGAAATAGTAACTGAAGGGGTGCTAATAATAGTTATATAACTATACTTATAAAAAAAGTTGAATATAAAAAAAGAAGATATATACATATTTTTTTTATATAATTCTTGTGCCACTGTCCAGTATAAGTAATATTCACATTTTTATAAAAGGTAGGTGTAGTTAGGTCACAAGTTCACAGCTAGTCATATATCTACAGTATTAAACGCACCATAGATGGTTACGACAATAATAAGTAACGTTATGCCATAGACATTTGGATTTTGATACAAATATAATTATTTTTTTTATAATTCATTTGTTTAGTTAATGATAAAAATAATGTATGATTTATAGCTCTCGCTAATACAACAAGTTTTTCAAGTAAAATGGTAAGTTTCTTATAAAAAATCTAAACATCAAAATTAATCATTAAAAAAAACGCAAATAATATTTTTTTGCAAATATGCATTGTCAACAGCTATCAATTGTCATGTAATTGCAAACAAATGTCTTTTCTTCGTGACATTGACGAAGTAATCTGTGCTCAACAAGAAAAAATTGAACAAATGTCTATGGCAAAACCGATGTTATATAAAATAACGGATTTTAACTATATACCTTTTCCATAGGTTATATCGCTTCAAAGATTGCTCTCTAAACGCTGAAACCGCGTATTTTATGGTAATATTTTTAAATCATAATACGAAATTAAAGAAATGAGTGCCTCATCTTAGTTCATTTCACTGTTTAAGCATTTTTGTTTATAGATGAAAATAAAAAAAAAAAACGTGTATTAATACAGTTGTCAAGCTAAATTAAATGTTAGTTTTCTTAAAAAAGGTTTTAATAGGAAATGAAATATATATGTATTATGAATAAACAATGGTTATGATGATTAATCTTTTTTTCACTCTTTGTGTAATTAAATGTTAGTATCTGTTATATTATTATTAAATTAATTTTAAATTAGATAAATATAAAATTTTATTAGACCCTATAATGGTCTGGTCATAGCTTTGAAAAAATTAGCCCCAAGTTATATTTAAATTTTACTATGTATTAAATGTCTTTGCCGCCATTTTTATAACCTTTCATTTGATTAATTTTTGAATGATTTTTTGAATCTAGAAATGTGTTATATTTAAAAAGTATTAAAACGTTAATTGTTTGTGCGTTCTGTGTATACAAATGCATATTCGTTGTTTTATAAATTGAACAAGTTGATGTTTTATTTAGCATCGATCAAAAAAGTACTAGATACTCAATCTCATGCAAAAGTTCTCTTAAAACTGTCACCAATTTTGTTTAGGAGATTATTCTAGTTGAAATAAATATATAACAATGTAAATTGAACCTTAAATGCAATGCTTTAAGTTGTTTTCACCAAAAAAAATATTAAAAACGCGCTCAAATGTTCAAATGAACACTCATTCGGTGAGGACGTCTTTGTAACTGATCGTGTATCTAGTAATTTTTTGATCGATGTTTACTAGTCAATAATTTACCAAATGTAAGTTTACGTTTTAAATAACATAGACATTATAGAATGCGAACAATATTTTGTTTGATCATGTTTTTTTTTATTTGTACAGATCGCATATTTTTGGGTCTTGAATAGTTTTAAGTAAATCTAATAATCTCTTTTTCTTAAAATGGGCTCATGATATAATAATGTTTAATTTAAAATTTAATTAAGCCTATACAAGGTTAATCTATTTATTATTTAGCATAATTTTAATAAGTGCCAATTTTAAAATATGTTTTTCATTTTTTGCATTCTATATGTCTATAGTTTTATAGATAAGTAAATATATTTGTGATGGTGCCCATATGTTGCTATTAAGCAGCAGGATCCAGAAAATCCCATTATCCTCTCTCTTTTAGTCACCGACGGACCGACGGCTTTACGTGCTCTCCGAGGCACGGGGGTGAAACACTGCCAACTTCCCAACTCCGGGCTGTTACTAAGACTTACTATACAGGAAGACTCAATAACTAAACTTGGCCCGACCCGGGACTCGAACCCAGGACCTCCGGGTGTGCAGCCGTACATGCTAGCTATAAGCCACTAGACCAGGGTAGGTCAGGGCAGCAGATACCAGCATTTTACGTTACATAGTATAAACAAATAACAATATTACAATTGCATAATATATGCAATTATTTTTGTTCTTACAATCAGACAGTCAGCGTTAGTGACATGCCACAGAAAGCTGTGGCTTGACTAACTCGGGTACTAGGTATATCCTGTACTTAATATACATTAAACTATGTTTTAACATAATTCTTAAAACCTTCAAAGACCTAAACCATTGCATTAATAATATTGGGTATTTTGCTACTATGTAATTATTTAAGCCGAATTTGTTAATTGTAAGCAACAGTTTATTGTGCACTGTTAGTGTAGATCTTACATCGTTGTAATGCTATGCAAAATAATTTAGCTTCTATTATGCTCGTTTTAAACGTTATAACTTATGTCCGTTCATTACAATATTATATATTAATGTTTATTTTATTGAATTTTCAAATTATATTATATAATACATTTTATTTCAATGGGAAATAAAGCTTATGAAAATAATAATGTTCTGACAACTTCTATAACAAGTTCCATCCACAAGTAAAATTGGCTGTAATTAACAGAATGGATAAATACTGCGTGAGTTTTTTGATGTGATACATCTATTGGTGCGCCTTGGCAGTAAAACCGACTCGTATGCCGTGACGGCAAACGGTATGACGCTGTCATGCCATCATAACCCTTCTACGCCAACGCTTTCGACTCCCTCGTATGCGCGCGCATATACTTTATACTTTGTTGCTTCTGTAGCTGCGTGATGTTTTTTAGTTTACTCCCATATTTCACTATAGGTTTTTATTAATTATGTATTCTAATATTAACATAGATGTTTCACATCTGCCGGGTATTCCGTGACGGGCATTTTTTTTATTTGTGCCATTAATTGTGAAATTTAATGTTAAAAAGACAACTATTTAATTATTTTTTTTTTACTGTCTAATTTGTTTTGTCAAATGTGTAAGCATGTAACCCTAATTTAATTTTCAAAATCTTATAATATTGTGTGAATACTATAATTCATCTTTTAATAGTGCAATTATATTAACATGAATAAATGTATAATATTACCACTATGTCTGGAATGCAGTCGACCTATGTTCATCATTGCGAACTGGCAACTCTGTTATCTTAAATTACAAATAAATTGAAGTGAAAACTTCTTTAAGCAGGTCTGAATGGAAAGTAAATTCATGTAAGTCGTCATCGACATGGTCACGTGACGTGTTAACTGTAACACTCAAAGTGTGCCGATAGATGTCAAAACCAGATAAATGTAAACAGTTATAATTTATAAAATTTTAATTTAAGATCAAACAATTACATAATTTGAATATACAAAAAAAGAACTGTTTGTTTATAGTTTTAAGTTTTCATTTCTGTCGGCAGTCCTACTGCTGCTTCTTACTGGTAACTTTATTCTTTAATATGATGATTAATTTTAGTAAAATTACCTTGAGTGTCTGTATATGGGTTGTTGAAAGAGTTATTGTCTTCATGTTTTATAATAAATAATTGTTATTTTCTATTTTTAAGGTATACTAAATCCAATTTCTTGATCTTTATTCCAGTATCAATTTGTACAATATTAAAATTTGTTCTTTGATTGCTTTCTTTTATTTTGCTTTTATTATTCACCTACAAATTCTAGCGTTATATTTCACAAAAAAAAGATTATTGTTTTATTATATCATAACTAATTTTGATTCAGTTTTAAATATCACTAATGAAACTAAGGACTAACTATAATACTTAACGTTTAACATATGTATATAACATTTGTTTACATTAAATAATAACTAAAATATATAAAAAAATAATATATTAATTATTTAATATATTTAATGATGGAGATCAATAAAAGTCAAAAGATAAATAATAATTAATAATTATTTGTACAATAAAACAAAATTACAGTACTTTCTAACAAATTATCTACCATTCTCAATAGAATGCACTGAACTGGTCATGATTGTATAACTTCAGAGGTCTTATCTGGAAAAAAGAGATTTCTTATAACATACATAACATATAATTAAATAAAAACTATTAACTATACTAGGTATAGGTACAATACCCCATACAAACTTTCATCCCTATTTTCACCCCCTTAAGCTTAAGAAATGATTTCCGGGATGAGAACTATTCTATGTTATTCTCAGGGTCTCAAACTATTATCTTACCAAATTTAATCTAAATTGGTTCAGTAGACCCTGAGATTACTCCCTATAGACTCACAAACTTTACCTCTTTATAATATTAGTATAGATAAGTATTGGATTTGAAGTTTGGTCAAAAAAGAACTCACTTTGTATTGATATTTGTTCTGTTATATTTATGCAGGGCTTTTCTTCTTAGGATTTAACTCGTATTCACAATTAGCATATGCTATGCCTATACCCATACCCATGCCAGCTATGATTGGCCATCTCCGTCTTCCCAAAAACAAAACAGAAGATAGGGCTCCAAGTACTATTCCACTTCCTAGAACATTAAAATGGTTTTATGAATTCATTTAAAATAAAATAATTGCAACAAGTTTTTAATTCACAACATGTGTGGCTCAGTTTAAAATGACCCTACTTGCTATGCCAGCAGTAGCGGGTTCGAGTTCTGCTGAGGGAATTGATTTGTGTGATAAGCACGAATGTTTGTACTCCAGTCATGGGTGTTTTATATAGTATGTATGTAAGTTATATATGTGTAGTGTATCAACTATCTGGTATCAATAACATAGGCCTCATAGGTTACCATGGAACTAGATGGTGCTGAGTTTTTATATTGCAACTTTATTTATTTAATCTATTAAAAATAGTTAAGCAAGACAGCTTATATATAAGTTTAACTTAGAATTACTATGTTAATTCTTGATACTGATGCCATTAGGTATGTTACTAAGCTTGGAGATTGATTAGAGTATTCCCTCAAATTGAATTTTGACAACTATTTTCTCATCTAAAGAATTGTAATCGTTAAAACAACCTACCTGTTTTAATAATTCCATCAGTTAGACACATGTCCAACTTAGCGGAGTAATCGTCTTCAATAACTTCGATTGCGTCTTTCTTTCCTTTCGCCATTATCAATAAATTTTAATTAAAAGTTATACTATAAGTCAATAAAATAAATAGATTTATTCGTAAAGCAAATGATTTTATACACTTTTACATAATTCGGCACTGAAAGAAAATTGACATTTGACAAACACATGATATTTGTTATCTGTAAAGAAACGTTCATCATTAAAAAATCTTAATTTTTTATCACAGGATTTTTTTCGTTACTCGATGGAACATGAAAAATATTATTTTATGATATTTAAATATTAAACACGAACATAATATTAAACATTTTTTTTAAATCTTTTTTTTTGTGAAATGAATCGTAAATACAATACAGCTGATTTTGATATTTGTCATTTTAATGTCATTTTTACCATTAACCCGATTATCGTCAAGCAATTTATTATTATTTTTATCGTAAAAAGATGTAGTTAAATAGTTTTTCTTTGTATAATGTTGTCAAATTGCATAAAACAGGCCTGTAGGCCTATATTTTTAATACGATATACGAGTACAACGTCTGATACAAAATCAATACAAGCGCCAAACCCTACCAAAATTTCGAGTGATATGATCGGCCCGCCTGATCCAGTGTCCAATCTTCGAAAAATTATATTTAAGGAACCTAAAAATGAAACAAACCTAGAAAAAAAGTATAGAAAATTAAGACACGAAGTGCAAGAGTGGAATCAGAACTTTTGGACTCAACACAATTCACGTTTTTTTAAGGTAATTTTATGTAATCACTATAGGTTTCATATAATTAATCAGTGTAAACTAAAGGTGATATGTTGTTATAAAAACTGAATGTTTGTGCTACAACAGAAATATTATATTTCATATAGATAGCAGTTTGTCTTAAAATGAGAACAATATAAAGTAACAATAATTACACTAAACCAAATTATTTATTTTCAAATATGTATTTTATACATTTTTTGTCTGAATAAAAAATGAGTAGATATTATGTATAATGCTCCTACTTGTAACATTTTGTAATGGATTTCAGGAACGAGAAGCATATTTAAAGAAAAATTTACCTGAAGGTAAAACTAACCTGACAGCAGATGAAATGAGTGTGTTCTATAAAGCCTTTTTGGATAAAAATTGGAAAACCCACCTTAGTTATAATAAGGAATGGTATATGAAGAACTTTACATTACTAGCTTTAGCTATTCAAATTAAAATTAAAAAAATATTTAAAATTAAAACATAAATAAACATTTTGTCTTTTTTTTTAATTTATCCACACCTTATCAAATAGATAAAGAAGCTAATAACATTACTAATTCAAATATTAAAAAAAATAATTAGGGAAAATCCATAATTCACTTATAAAAAGTTTACATACCTATTATTATAAATATCTGTTAATGACATCTATAAATACATTTTATAAAATATGACAACTTATGTCATTTATTTTGCACAAAATATTGTATTGTTTGCTAAAGAATGTGTAAATTTGTGGTACAAATATTAAACTGGGCTATGCAATTAAATCCAGATTGGGATTAATAAGAAAACTTTTATGAAATAATGTATATTGCTTTAAAATGGTTATTTGGTATGGCCTTGGCCATGTGGATAGTGTTATGTGTGGTAGATCTGAATAAAGCGAATGTCCAATTAACAGGTACGATGCTAATTTAATTTCACTTACAGTCTAAGATACAATATCCCAATCCTAAGAAAATTATATTGTTCTTCATGGAAAAATAATTATATTTAATGATAAATTAAAATTTTGTATAAGTTGTAAAAGTGTTACTTAGTTTCTTTTCTTATTATGTTTTTCAGAAACATATGCACAACAGCTAATAGTTCCCTTGTACGAAAATACAAGTGCTATAGTTCAAAAAACATTGTCTAAAAGTAAGAAGAAATTAATGCATTCTAGAGAATCACAAAATAATATGTACCTACATTACATTATGTTTTTCGTTGGTGCTTGCACGATTTCAATATTCAATAGAAAGCAAGATATTCTCTTATACACTCAAAGAAAAATAAAAATTATAAATATAATGGAAATAAGAAAATTTATAAGGCACCATATTTCTTTCAAAAAGACCGCCGTTTATATAAGTGTTGCCATTATAAATTCCATTAAATTTATAAAGGCAATGAAAGCAAAAATTGTGATAATCAAAAGTTCTATACATCAAAAGCCATTGGCATCAACTCCAAGTATAAACTTAGTACTTATTAACAAATTAAGAATTTTAGACCAAGAGCGTAAAAACTTGGGGCAACTTCTTATCGCTGCTATTCAAGAAAATAAACAAATTAAAATGAGCTATCAATTGGAGACTATGGCAAAAACCCGATTAACACAACACATAGAAGATTCTCATAGACAAATTAGGGAAAATAGATCGAGATATATTAGTTTCCAACAACTGTATCTCATAGCGTACCAAGAAAATATATTTTTAAAATCACGTTTGAAAAGACTTACGAAAGAAAAAGAAGACGCTGAAAGAAATCTTATTGAATTAGTAAATCAAGTTTGTCTTTCGAAGAATAATAATCTTAAGAACTTTTGTAGTCGTTTTATAGTAAACACTCACAGTAATTTGCTTAATTGCGATGTACGACATGAAATTAATAGATTCTTGAAAAAATCTAATGAAGAAGAGCAAAATGTTTTTGAAAACACTTGTAGGAAGGATGATTTAAATGAGCAACCTCCTAATCCTTTAGAAATATCAGATTTTTTTGATGAAGAACGTCTTATTTCTTTAGTAAAAGATGCTCCTAAACTTAGAGGTCTTCCTGGTGAATATGTTTGGACTGTCAAAGATAGAGACGGTATTATTGAAAAGCTTTATGAATACGATACCGGTTTTGATAATGGTGATACGATAAGAAGAATAAGAGAGTATTCCGTATATTGTGACAAAGAATGTTTATTGGACTTTTCTAAGTACGTAATTTGTTATGTATTCTTCTCATCATCCTCCCCTAGAGCATACAAAGCCTGATGTGAAATACCTACATTAATTAATGTTTACTTTATCTTAATTTTTTTTAGAATTTAATGTACATATATTTAGAAAACAGAATTAATATCTCTGTACAATAAATCACTCAACAAATAAAAAGGGCTTGTATAAAATTTTAAATCAGCAATGCTATAGAAGTACCTATTTTGAAATGAAATATTTTTTGTATTTTATTTTTTGTTTTCTTGCAGTTCAACAACGTTTGTAAATAATGAAAAATCACCAAGTTTTCAAAATCAAACCGCACCTTTTTTCATTGCAAATCATAGATTTTTAACTGGTTCTCAAGCATTTCAAAAGTTTCTTCAAAATAACAAGAATTTTATAGTTCATAGACCAAAACCTCTCGCAATAGCTCATAAATTAGGAAATTTGAGTTTTTAAAGTTTTTACTATATATTATTTGGTATAATAAACTTTATGTTTTGTAATAAATTATTACTAATTATTTTTGTCGTAATTTCTCATAGCATGGCAACTGGCAACATTTAGTTGTTCACGTCAAAACATCAATATTTTTGTCCGTAGTTAGATAAATAAAAATATTACCAACGTTTAGGTATGTTAAACAATACTTTTATAATGTTCATTACACATATATCTAATAATCATAACTTCTTGTGATTTTGTAAATTCTAACTCGACATATTGTGTTAATTAATTGTTGAAGTTTAAGATTGTCAACCATCATGAATTTGAATCTTTGTTAAAATGTTGCCAATTGCCATGTTTATTAAAGAATTATTTTTCATTTCAATTTTTATCTTTTATGAATTATTTATACTTGTGTGCTCATATTGCAGGAATTATCTGACTGATTTTAAAAGCAAAAATATTTTTTTTTGAATTTTTGTGTCTTTTCATTGGGCTCACTCAGGTCGAAACTCGCGGACCTCATATGATACAGACCAGTACCTATTAATTCTTTTATAAATGATATTATATTATGTGCAGTACTGCCCCAAAGTTCAATTCAATTGTTTGTTTTGTGATGAGATTAGTTGATGTGTACAATTGGCAATCATAAAGCGAATCAATTTAGCTAAAGGGTGTAGTTTCTTGTTCTCACGCCTTGCTTAAATAAAAATACCCGCTTATTCTCTTTCTTATTTGAAGACAAAAAATAAAATAACTCAAAATCCTATAGCTACCGAATTCTATATTTTTATAACTAATGACTATGACTATGTTCGATACTACTATACTATAGCTACTGTTGCTTCACATGAAGTTTATTTTTTTATTTTTAGGATCAGATAAACATGACCCAGAGCCTGTCAGAAATAGATTTAAGCTCTATATCATGGAAACATATTAAAAATAATAGTCTTGATCTTGAATATGCAGTTGCAATTCCTAGAGCTATTGCGAATATTGTGCTGAAAAAGCTAGAAGAATCTTTAAATTATTTTACAGGAGATTTAGCAAAAATAAAGTAATTAATATTTATCTTTTGTAATTGTATTTTTAAAACTTCTTGCTGTTTCTCTAGTATATTCGACAGAACGTGTTATTTAACATGTTAACTTTTCACTCTAAGTGAGGTCACTCATGATCACACTGAGGTAATTTATTTCCGCGTATACATTAATAGGTATTATGATAATGATAGGTATAATTTTTTGAGCTGTAGGATACTAAGAGTTTTTTGATCTTCTACATTTATATGAACGAATATGTACTATGTACTAAGGCTTTCAGTCTCGTTATATTTACGAGCCCCTGAAAAAAAAATCGAGACTCGGTGTGGTCTCGAAATTCCCGGGAGAAACGAGACTTTCGAGTCTATTTAAAAAATAGGTTTCATACTCATAACCTAGACAGTTAGGTAGTCGATACCGGGTATTTCAATAAAGTACTTTATTAATCACACTGTTACAAACTCAAATACAAGAAAAATTACCAATTATTAGGTCCGTACATATAAAATTGGCGTTTTATATGGAAAAAGCAAAACGAAAAAAAAAAATGTATGAAATTATATATGTATATCATCAGTCAAAGTATGTACCATTGTTATCTATGCACTTCTGCCATATTATGGGTAGTTCATTTATTCGTTTGCTGAAAAAATTGTGGGAGCAAGAATCAATAAAATCTCCGAAAGCGGTTTTGACTACCTCATCGGAATTGATTTTTTTTCTGCAAGAAATTGTCCAAATTTCGGAAATAGTGGTAATCTGTAGGAGCAAGGTCCGAGGAGAATGGTGGGTGCCGGAGATATTCCAATCGTAGCTCCACTAAATTAAGTGGAGCAGTGGGCTAGAGTATTTGACCAGTCTCGGTTATTTAACGGCTAGCTCTTCCTTTATGGTTTGCAATTGTTGACAATACAGATCTTGCCGTAATCGTGTAGCCAGATCTTAGGAAGCTGTAGTGGATGCCATCAGCACTGGTCTACAAGACACTTACCTGTAATTTTTTTTGAGTCAACTTTCGCTTGGGGCAGGAATTCTGCTGGGTTCAACCATTGTGATGAACGTTTCCGATATATATATATCTGTTCATAATATTCCAAGTATATTGTGAACAGATTTGACAGAGTGATGTCAAAGAAAAATCAAATGGCACGAAAACAAATGAATCTCTGAATTCGAAAAACAAATACACAAGCCTATATTTGAAATAAATTTGAATTTGGAACCAAATGCCAGATATTGTAGATCAAAGTAGTCTGACAAAACGCCAATTTCATATGTAAGGACCTAATATTTATGAGTTTTTTTTCATTTTTACAGTGGGAAAGTAAAAACAAAGAGTATTTAGTGTACTTTCGGACAGAAAAAATCTGGTTTTATTACAAAAGTAACCCGCATTAGAAAAAACCTTCTCTGATTCTGCGCTAGTATTAGGGGATAGATATTATTTACTTTATTTATCGATGGTTTAGTATTTCCCTCTGTCCTCTTATGCTACGTTACACTTTTCAGTGCTGCCACGTAACCGGGATAAAAAAATATGGTGATTTAGTTTATTTTTGAATAATGGTAATTATTTGACTTAAGTCTCGAAAGTCTCGTTAGTCCCGAGACTGGCGGTAGCAGTCTCGAGTCTCGAAAATTCGAAAAAATCGTCGAGTCTCTCGAAATTTTCGAGACCGAGACTCCCGGGATGAAAGCCCTACTATGTACACGTACAGAATTACCTGTAGACACAGGTATATCTGTTTCCCGAAGGTCAGAACTATGTTATAACAAAACTTTATAACTAGCTAAAAATGTTGTTTATGTCGCTTGAAGGATTATTTATAATTTCTATAAAAAACGGATTTAAATTAGATCGCGATTTTTGATTCTACTTAGTTAATTTATAACACTATGTAAACAAAACTTTTCGCAAAGTAAAAGCATATTGCGATTTTCGAAATTTCGTACCAAAAATTTAATATTAGTATATTATATTATAAGAGCTGAGTAAAAAATTATCAATTTTAGGGTATTTGGTAAAGTGTATCCACTACCTCGCCAGCAAGTAGCATATGGGGACCCTGGGATCACGTACACATATTCTGGGATAACTGTTCCTGCCTTGCCGTGGCCGTCACCCGTGTTAGAGCTACGAAATTTTTTGTTTAAATTAAAGGGCATTAAATATGATTTCGTTTTAGTGAATAAGTAAGTAAAAATATTTATTTACTGCTCGCTTTTTCTTTGTATATATTGTCAACAAATTGAAACTACTCCATTTTGAATTATTAGCCTTTATGCAGATGTAATTTTAGATACAGGAATGGAAATGACCATATGGGAGAGCACAGAGATAATGAACCTGAGTTGGATCCAAATTTTCCAATAGCTTCAATTTCACTCGGGGAAGAGAGACCATTCGTGCTAAAACATAAAGATGCTAGAAAACCAGGTCCAAAGAAAAAGGACATACCAAAAGGTAATTATTAGTTAGTACTTTATTTTAAATCTTCGTACTTATTTATCGTTACAGAGTTATCAATGCTGCGCAATTTAAAGAACATGTAACGTAAAAGCCGAGCTTCGTAAGTTACGGTCTGCTTAGCTTTATTATTAGCGTCTTCTTCTTGGAACGGTGTTTCTATAACCGTACTCACTCGCCTTCCGTAAGTTTCAGATCCTTCGAGGAACTGTAGGCAATCTTTAATTGTGTTGTCTTTAACTACAATTAGATGCTTAGCCAAATTCTCTAAAAACGATAAAAAACAGCGCTTCGCATAAAACCAGGTGTCAGTTCCCAATCTTTTATTGAAGGGCTCTAATGATTTGATCACTCTGGATATGCCGAACTCAAAATTTCCCTTAGCACAGTATAAGGTACCTATAACCAAATTGACGATGCACAAATGGTAGAATTTTTTGTGTGGATCTTCAAATATTTGCTGCTCTTCTTCCTTTTCTATTTTTCTCATAATATCTTCAGCTTCTTCATTCTGAGAAGTCATAATGTATGAGACACATAGATTTGCTAACACAACTGCACTTACGTCTAGAATGTTGTCATATTGTTTTTTGACAATTGGTTCATAAAAACTTGCTGCCTCTTTATATTTATTTTCTTGCATAAATAGCACGTGTGCTACGTTTAAGCGCCAGACATCGGATTCGTTGCAAAATTCTACTGATTTACGAAATATCTTTTCGACTTGACCGTAGTTTTCCATATCCCAATATATTTTAGCTTGAGCCATAATAACAGGAATATATCTTTCCAACGCTTCTTCATATTCAACTACGGCTTTTTTTACTTGATCATTATCACCTTGAGAGCGACTTTCCTGTACGACTTTAGTCAGTTTTCTCAATTGTTCTGCATGTTTCGAGGCGATGTCTTCGTATTTTTGAAAAGCTTCTTCAGGTGACGTTTGACTAGTTATGATCGCATCTAAGAAATCGTATAGATACGGTGTTAGGTATTTATATGTAAACTGTGCATTTTCAGCTAAAATATCGGCAGCTAGATCATAATATTCAAACTTGCAATATAAGAGGAGTAAATTGGCGAATGTTTCTGGTGGAAACGGATCTTGCTGTAATAAAAAGTGTAGTTTTTCGAAGCCATCAGTTGGTTTTACATCAATAGATGTAAGAGCTAGATTATGCAATGTAACAGCATCTAGCTCATGTTCATGTCGAGGAGGCATATCTGACAGTGCTTCTTTTGCTGCCTCTATATTTTTCAATTGATATTCGATAGCAGCTTTTAAATTAAAGACTTCAGTTAAAGCGGTCTCGTGAAGAGTTAAAGTATTTCCAACAGATTTCACTTCCGAAGTTTCAGCCTGCATACCGACCGCTAGTTCTGGGTGATCACGGATTCCCTTTTCAATGACTAATGTTATATGCTTTAAAGCTTGGGGATATTCTTTTAGTCTGAAATAGCAGAGCGCCACATTATAATGCAAATGCGCATTGAATCCCAATATATTGAGGCTTCTTGAAAACTTTTGTAACGCTTCCTCATATTGATTCTCTTTATATAACAGACACCCTAAGTTAATATCTTTATCTGGATCATCTTGGGGGTAGGAATCGACTAAGCTTCTTGCAGATATGGTATCTTCTTCACCATACTTTATAGCAGATTGTAATTTTGTTACTTTTTTTTCCAATTCTGGAGCAGAAATTTGCATTGTTACTTTGTAGGACTCGTCGAACATGGATGCTTCATACAATGCTTGAGCAAAGTACAGCTTATACTCTGGTACATCAGGGTGCATGGCAGATAGTTGTTCATAGCAATTGGCTGCTTCAACGAAAGATTGGGTTCTGAAATAACAATAGCCAAGTAGAGAAAGTCCAGCTCTGTTGGGTTTGAAGTTGATTGCATCGTTAAGAGCTTTGATTGCGTCTTCATATCTAGACTCTTTTATCTGAAAAGGGAATAAATAATGTTGTATGAATAATATTTGGTATTATTTGATAGTTTATTGGCTTTATTATTTTTTTGTGTGCATAATAACTTTAGAGTGCACTTTTACATTAGAGCTTAGGAGATTTGAAATAAAATTAGAGAAAATGGATATACATATACAGCCTATCAATTTTATGGTATAGAGAACTGATTGCGCAATCTCAAATTAAATTAGTTATTCAAATTTAAAGTTGTAATATACAAGTATTGAATATTGTTTTGCTCTTTTAGAATCGTTATCTATATAGGTATGTAGATTATATGGAATAAAGTGGAACACGTAAGAACATCGAACACACGTGTAGAAAGTGACTAGAACATGATAACACTAACAATGTCCTTTGACGTTTTAAGCTTCTATGTTTCATGATGATCAAAAAACACATTTGGAGAATATTTATATTATTTACATTATTCAAAAAATATAAATATGTTCTCAAAATGTGCTTTATTACTACGAAACTTTTTATTAGGCTCATAGTTTTTTTATTTATATAGTAAATGCTAACATATTTATTCTTCCTTACATAAACACTACATAATATGTACTTCTAGTAATTTATATCATAATGTAGTTCTCGTCACTTAGTTCAATGGAATCATACTTTAAAGATCTAACATATGAAGGTAAATAAACGAAAAATAAATACCAAAAATATCTCTTATACCTAAACTTTATTACAATAATTTATGGCTCATTCCCTTAAATAAACTTTATTACAATTTATGGCGTAAACTATGATTAATCTAATCTTAATCTCCGTTAAACGAATGTCTTGCGTAGTTCGCTATCATACAATGGCACTTGCGGATAACAGCTTTCGTTTATCGATGTTTTGCAAAATATATTTCCGTATAGGTTGGGCAGTTTAAGGGCTAGGTCATGTATTGATTATCTACTAATGTAATAAATAGGAAGTTACATAACATGTGGATCAATCACCTGTGACAAGTTTTCGTAACGAAATATATTAACAGGCTTTGTATTTTCCTTGAATTCGATAATCATTTTAAAGATAATTAAGTTAAACTTCCTTTATGCTTATGTTAGTGTGATTTTTGTTAATTTAAAAAAAATGGTGAAGATTTTGTATCTTAGTACTGGTTTGGTTCTAGAATGTTCTAAGAGAAGGAGGCACCTAGATTTAGGAAGTAGATGACGTGTGTTCTTACCATAGAATAAATTGTTTTTGTGTATTGCCCATCAGATATTTGTACGTACTCCATTTTTACTTACATTTATGGCTTTATAATCAAAACAACATTGTTTCTCTGTGATTGCTGTTTTGATATAGGTTGTCATGGTTACCGTTTATTAAACTTTTTTCAAGTCATATGAAAAATTTAATATGTAACAAGGTGTTACTTGTATCCTGTAATTTCTATAGTATATTATTTATTTTTAAACCTTTTTTAATGAAAAATTCAAAGCTACAATTAAACTAATACAATACGAAAAAAAATTGCTTCTTTAAATTGTTGATATTGAAATTCTGCGTCTATTAATATGAGATTTTTTTTCAGTCACAATAAAATTGGAACATGGAAGTGTTTTATTCATGAACCCGCCAACAAACGAAGTATGGTATCACAGTTTGCCCACACGCAAGAAAATCATAGGATCAAGAATAAATTTAACTTTTAGAAAAATGCGCTAAATTATTTTTTTAAATAAATATTTCTTTCAACTATTATATTATACATTGCAAAAGTCACAGTATATTAATGCAAATTACTATTTTTAACAATAAGAGGAAAAATCATTACAATATTCAAAAATGACAATAAATATTGTACATACATACACAGTCAAACTACGTATTTTATATTTATCGCAGGAATATTATAAAAGCAGCTTTTACACAACAATTTTCATGCGACATATTATATACATAATATATATTAGTCCCGTATCTAATATTATGCAAAATGTTTAGTGTACCTCAAGCTTTTTATCCTATTGTGATTTTAATGACGTTCACTGTCATAATACAGAAAAATATTGACAATTTGACAGCTAAAAAGTTTTCTCTATAATATTTATTTGTATTTCCAAATTAATAATATAATATTGTAAAAAAATACTCCATTACTGTGCGATTTAGTTCCATATTTAACGGCAACTAGAATTTTGAGGTAAGTGATTTCGTTGATAACGCTTATTCGTAATATTTTCAGCTTTATGATTTCGTTAGTTATCGTAGCATCGCTCAAGTACATTTACGATAAGAACAGTCTATATAACGACGGTTTTCGTTCAACGACTGTCGCTATAGTATTCATATTGCGATGAAACAAATTCCTTACTCTGAAATAAGTCACTGTTTTAACTGCTACTTTAGACAAAGATGGGCTGAAGTTTTGATTGAATCATTTTACGGCAGACTTTTTGAGTGTCGAGCACTAAAATTTACCTAATAATATACTTTGAGAAATATTTGGTAGTGTCTCATTTGGTTTCTATAAAATGTGGTATGGAATAAATCTTCAGAGATCTTACAAATATATGATTTTTGCTAGCAAGATGCCATCTCTAAGGATAGATCAGAGTGACTTAAAGTGTAAGAATGGATGTGACTACTTTGGCAATCCACAATGGCAAGGGTACTGTTCAAAATGTCACAGAGAACAACTTCAGCGGCAGCGAAGGGCTGGTATGTTTTTTGTATATTTTATTAAGTTAAATTAAAATATTAATAATATTTATTATAATATAAAGGGACTTTAATTTTTTACAATTATTACTGATTATTTTATATATATAATTTTGAACAAAGGAGCAGCTAAATGTCTAAAGATAGATTGTTGTGTGGAGTAGGATACAGAAAAAAAATTATATATTCAAATCAACTATTTTTATATTATTGGTGCAATATTGTGTATCATGGATAACTATTAAAAAAAGGAAATAATGTCATTCCAATGTTATATTTCCTACATATTCTTATACATGTAAAATATTGTTTTTAAATATTGTGACTGGCCTTGGATTTTCATACAATCTCATAACATGGTATTAATTTAAAAAACATGTTATTTTCATTTTTTCTTATCATAATGTGATATGCATAATGAACTGTAATATATTAAATACTGTTTCTGTTGATATTTACAAATAAATAATTATTTTAAATTTCTGTTGATATTTACAAATAAAAAAAATATCTCCGAAATTGATCAAAAACTAATAAAATATTGTTAAATTCGAAAAAATTATAACACAAATAGATTCTACGGCAAAAAAAAAAACCAAGCCAATGGTATACTTTACGTGAATTCCAACCTTTATTAATTTTTCACGACTTCAAATTGCAAGGTTGGAATGTTTACGGCAACATTGTATGAATGATAAGCGTCAAATTAAAAACTTAAGGTTACTATTTTTTTGTTTTTGACTGAAAAATACATTGGTGTAATCAGTTTATAAAAATTTGGTCAATAATGTACACTTCTTCAATGATAATTAAAAAAAAATGTAGATTACAAAGTAAAAATTATCGATTTCTCCAATTTTTCAAGTTAGAGTTCAAGACAAAAAGAATGAGCCCTATCTGAAAATTGAACGAATTTTACAATACATACAATACAATACATGAATGGAAATGGCAAAACATCTCAATTTAATTTTTTTTTGTTATTTATTGTGTGTATTTTGAAGATTACATTCCCTTAGTTTCATGGAAATCAAAAGATTGTTCTAGAAATTGAAAATATAAAACCGAGGAAAAATTCTAAACCGAGTTTTTTGCAAAAATCTCGAAAACTTTGAGGTTATTGTAAAAAGTATTATTTATAAAAGTTGTAGAGTTTTACTAGACCCAACTAAAAACTTTTGTAGAAAACATTTTTCGATAGAACATCACAGTAAGCCAGAAATTGAAAAAAAACTATTTGTCAGCTGTGCATGGGGGGCATTTTACGAATTTCTATTCCATATATAACTGCTAACATTTTAAAATCATAAAACTTCAGGTTTTCAATAAAAAAATTCTCTTAAAAATAAACAGAGTCCGATTGGCCTATTACAGCAATCATGGTCATGGGAGTCTTTCCTATAGATTTTAAATACATACCATTTATTTTCTGTTTTATATTTTGTATTATGTAGGTATATAACTATATATTTTAAACTTAACCTATATAAAATAAGATAATAAGATAATTAACTCAAGGATGATCAAGATCCAATATACTGATAGTATTACTGCTTTGAGATATTTATATTTTAATATTAGGTAATACTTTTTTAAATAATGCTACCATCACTAGCTTTTAGTTCTTTGTCAATATTATTAATTTAAAGACTTATTTAAATTGTGATGAACTAGGGATTCACCCTTGCTTCACTTTCCGAAGACAAAAACATATCTTTCCCCCGCGAACCTGTTTTTCTGAGATAAAAAGTAATTTATGTGCTATTCCAAACTAATCTATCTCTGTGCCAAATTTCATCCAGATCCTTCTGCTGTTCTGGCGTGATTCAGTAACAAACATTTATCGTCACAAACTCTCACATTTATAATATTAGTATGGATTTTTTAATATTAGTACTGAGGGTACTGAAATAGCATTCTTCTAAGAGTAAAAAATAGATGAAAATAAAATTAAAAAGAAGGTGTTTTAAGATATGTTTCTGTATTGTTCAATTCTTAATCCATTCAACTATTGTTGAACTTGAATTTGAAGGTGCACTTCATATAAGACATCTTAACACTTGTAACATTTTAAAAAAACGCAGTCATCAACAATAGAAATACTTAAACTTTAAGTATCAAATAGTACTATCAGTATTGTAAATGCATATTGTGTAGTGTAAATTATTTAAGTGTATTGGATTGACTTGTCTTTGAACTATTTTTTTTATTTTGATTTCATTGGCAAATACTAGACAGAATATAACAATGTATAATATTTACTTCACAAGTGATAAATAAAAAAATTGAAAAACCCCCAACCATCTTGAACCGATTTTCATCAAGCATAGCTAAGAACACTCCTGACTAATTCACCTTTCAAACAAAAAAAAAGAAACAAAATCACAATCGGTTCATCCGTTCGGGAGCTAAGATGCTACAGACAGACACACACTCAGACACGTCAAACTTATAACACTCCGTCGTTTTTGCGTCGGGGACTAAAAATTAACTGTCAAATCAAGGAAACTAGATATTATATTGAGTAAATAGTGGTTGGTCCTCAAAAGAAACCTAAAAGTCAACTATTTCGTCTTATGTACTAATTTTAAGCAAAGCATATTACTTCGTTCAATGGTTTTTAGTGGATAAAGAGACTTTCTTAACAGACAGACTTGATACATAAACTTTGTCCGGGACTTGGAATCCAGGACCGAGGAATAGAATGTAGCCGCACATGTTAGACGTTAGACCACCAAGGCAGGTAAAAATTAAATACAATAATATTTTATTCATTTATCAACAGAAAAAGCCTCATCAGCGACACTGCCAAAGCCAGAACAGAAGAAACCCGACCGTGGCTTAAAACTTGCCACACACTCGTCTTTTTCCAAATTTGAGGAGAAACGTCTGCGTCAAAGCGAGACCTTGAAGAAAGCAAATTTATTGAAATTCAGCGTTTTTAAAAAAAGCTGTACAGGTGGGATGGATTTAAATATTATATATATCTATCATATCTATTTAACTTTTGCTCAATATGAAATATACATCTAAGGCTTATATAGTTTGCATTGTTTGATACACCTGTTATGTATAAAACGTACTCTTTATTTAGCCAAAATATTTGCGCCGTTCGAGAATCGAACCCACAACGTCGGGTGTCAATGTCATTAAGACTTCACCACGTTACGCTAGCAACATCTCGTGCATTACTATTTAGTCCACAACTAATAAGTATTTATACTCAAAGTAGGTCAATACATATTTGTTTTCCGTTACCTAACCCAATGCAACCAATGCGGTCGCATGGGGCCCCTGATTCAAGGGGGCTCCAGTGGGTCAGGAACGATTCTTTTATTTCAAAACATTTATTCAAGGATGGCCTTCATAGAAATTAAAAAAGAACTGAAAAAAAGTGTCCTAAATTTCCGCATATTACTTTTACGAGGACCATGAGAAATGTGATCGTACCTATGTTCTATAAAACGATGAATAGTCCTCTAAGCTCAGCGTTCTTACTTATTTTTTCTCTACCCGTTCTTCCGTGAGAGCGGTTTGAAAAAAAGTGAGAAGTTCGAACACTGTATCTGTGGGCCACATTCGTTTTCAAAATAGTCAAAGGGGGCACGTCCAATTTTTTTTTGCATTGGGGCCCAAAATAGCTAGTTACGCCACTGACTTTTATGAGTATTTTTTTAATACTCTTTCGTTATTCGTGTCCGTTTTTTTTCTCCTAAATGGTTCGAACGATTTTGATAGTTTTTGTGTAGTCACGGGTTCAAATGGATCGTTTATAGCTTTAGTTGGACCCGGTAGTTGGCACGGTGGCATTGTGGTCGAAATCCGTATATTTTTTTCTGGATGTTGACAATTTTCTAGCGACAGCCACGTTAATTCTCTGTTGTCTCGCTAGTAATAGTGTATACAAAGCGGATGTCATTTTCTTTACAGTTTGATTCTAATAAAATTAAGTTGATTAGGTCTACTATGGAAAAATCGTAGCATTCAAACAAAGGCAAAAGTTAGAAAACCTGGTGTGTATATCGGTCACTAAAAGGACTTATTATTAAAAATTGAAAAAAATGGTCGTAAAATTATAAAATATAAGATAATGTTTTTCATATATGTCCGTATTGTCATTGATGTAATTTGTTAGTTGTCATTTATTGTATGTAATATACATTACTATTTATTATTACATAAATACATTTACTAGTTTACTTTTTTTTTCTATGCTTTATTATTATTTTTTTGCTTTGTACTCAAACCATTATATACAATGCCCTTTCGAATGTATTGTGACAAATAGATGACACGGGGCATATGCCCAGGGCCCCTGGCCTCACGATGGCCCCGAAAAGAACATGTTCGCTTACTCAATTAATTTAAATGTTTATTTTATAATACACTGCACTCTATACGTAATATGTTATGTCCCTTATTCAACATTTTCATCTTTTTAACTGAATTCTTTACGATAGAGTTTTTTTTTAATTTTATAGTTATCTTAATTTTTTTTATTATTTAAATTTTTGCACCTTTCAAAAAGGGCCCTAAACTGTTGTGTGTCCAGGCCCGTGTTAAGCCATGCGGGGGCCCCGCATGGCTTATGATGGCCCTGCTTAGGGATAAAGTATCCTTTACACTATCAATACTATGTATGTTTTAGTTTTTATGTTATCTTTATATCGTATTATTTCCGGAGTAATAAAAGGCTAAATAAATAATCTGATATATTTCATAACAGACGAACATGACACACCAGAACGTAAGCCTCCGGAATTCAAAATCCCCACTATGGTGAATGAGGGAATGAAGAGGGACTTCAGGGTGCGGTTCCCAAACCTGCCGCAGGCCGTGGGCCGGGAGTCGCGGGCGTTCGTGCACCTGTTCATAATGGATGTCATCAAATGTTCAAATGTTATGGGAGTGGATGAACTGTCTGAGAGGGTGCAGAGGCATTATCAGGTTGGTAGTTTTTTTTTTAATTTTATTTGGTCGATGGTCTAGTTGTCCCTAAGTATTTTTGATACTTTTGGGTTACATTATTGCAGTTTTTGTGCGGATATCTAATGTTTTTTAAAGTAAAATGCTACTCACTGATAATAATGTAGCTCTCTCACCGCGTTGAGTTCGTAATTTAATTTTTAATTTTGGTATGTAAATAAATTAAGATGTATTTTTTTATATACCTTCTTTTATAAAAATCTATATTTTGTCCTATCTATTATGTCATAGATATTTTCGATGTTTCACATCTGCCAGGCGTCCTGCGACAGCTTTGTTTTTTTTAAACTCACTATTTTTCAATATATTCTCATCTTATGTTATTAAGTAGTTTTATCAACATTATATTGATACAAAAAAAAGATAAAATCGTGTCCATTTATTAAAATTAAAAAAAATAAAATTCATGTATTTTTAATACATATGTATGTACTAGCATTGCCCGCGGCTCCGCCCGCGTTCAGATGACCAAAAACCAAATTCTTAGGTTTTACATATTAGTATACTCTTACATTGCAGTTTTTGTATTTTTTCTCAGAAATGAGACATTTTCCCGCGGTAAAAAGTATCGTATATGTTGACCCGAATAATCAGCTATCACCATACCAAATTTCCTCAAAATCCCTCCAGTGGTTATTCTGTGATGCGGTAACAGACAGACAGACAAAAATTCTAAAAACTATAGATTCGGCCTCCGTATCGATAATAATGTTTATTTCAATAAGATTTTCCAAAAAATATTTAATGTACAGATTCGGCTTAGTTACAATTTTATTATATGTATAGATATGATTGGTATGTTTTCTATAAAACAGCACTTTATAAAGAACATGGACGCGTCACCACACCTGGCTAACGTGGAGCCGGAGACAAAGGAGTTGCTCATTGACTTCGTTGAAAAACACGCCATGACTTATTTGCACGAGTAAGTATTTACTTCTTATATTTAAATTAATCCAACCATAACAAAATAGAAATTATAATAAAATTGTTCTAACAATACAACGTGCTAAAAGCACAAAATGTGCTTGCACAAAAAAATTAAATGTACTGATTCGGCTCAGTTAGAATTTTATTATACTAGCAGAACCCGCGGCTTCGTTTGCGCTAAATCTACAAAAAAACTCTAAAAAGGTAGATTTCATACAAAATTTCATCCCCTATCTTACCTTATGCGATGAATTTCCAAAAATGCTAAAACGCGTATTTATTTAATTGTATCGATGAGCAATAATACCAAGCTTCAAGTAATTCTGATCATAAATATTTTTTTTGGTTGTGTTATAACATGTTTTCCTAGAAAGTGGTAGTAGTAGTTTCCTTAAAAGTAGCCTATGTCACCCTCCAGTTCTCCAACTATCTCCACACAAAAAATCACGCCAATCCGGCACTCTGTTTCGACGTGAAAGAAGGACAAACAAGCAAATAAACAAACAAACACACTTTTACATTTATAATATTAAGTATGGATGTATAGATATAATAATATTGTGCCCCTTTCTCCCCAGCCTCCCCGGGGTGGTGTTCTCCCCGCACGGCACGGAGGACGAGCGCCTCGACCGCGCCATGTCCGAGCGCATACAGCAGCTGAGCTGGCTGCGCGAGACGCACCTGGACTGCAAGCTGAGGGCCTCACCCGAGACCAGCCAGTTGCTGTACAGGGCCATTGGTGGTGAGATATATGTAGAATAAATTTAGACTGTATCTTAGATGTAATAAAGTGCAATTTTGGCTTGCTTATGGCATCATATACGTGTGTGACCGACCGGTGTGTTCTTGCAGCTGAAGTGTGACGTGTGCCTTATTATTATTACAGTTTTAATTTCTCCGTCGGATTTGGATTAATTATGATTCAGAGAAATTGCTAAATTCAGTAATTACATTAGAAATGCGATAAATTGTTTGTTTGTCATTTATTTACATTTTCTTGAATGTAAGAAAATATAATATTATTGAAAATTATAATTATTAATGGCATGTAAAATTTTTATAAATATGTCTTCATTAATTGTATTTCAATGAATACAGAAGACTTCTGGCCACACATTCTTTTAGTCTCTGTCGCTTTTCCGCCATTTTCAGTAGACTGTTGGCAACGAAACACTTGACCTACTCTTTATGTCTATAATTTGAATAAAGTATATTTTGATTTGACTTTTAAAACTGCCTCGGTGGTGTAGTGGCTAGCATGTATGGCTGCATATCCGGAGGTCCTGAGTTCGAGTCTCGGGTCGGGCCAAGTTTAGTTATTGAGTCTTTCTGTTTAGTAAGCCTCGGTAACAGCCCGGAGTCGAGAAGATGGCGGTGTGTCACCCTCGTGTCGAGGCAGCGATCCTCATCGATTGTGTCTCGTGTCGTCCCACCGGAGTATGAGATGTGATTTCTAAAATGTGTTTTTCTTATAAGTACCGTATATAACTTCATATGCATTTAGTAAAACGCTGTTATTTTGACATTACAAAGAGACACTTCAATTTTATTTATCTGTATAGATTTTGATTTGATGTGTGCGCAGAGCTGCTGGGCATGGACGGCGCGGCGTCGCCGGGCGGCAAGCTGGCGCGCGTGCGGCGCGCGTGCCGCCACGTGCTGGCGCTGTGCGCCGGCCCGCGCGCGCCCGCCTCCGCCGACGACCTGCTGCCCGCGCTCATATTCACTGTACGCACCTCCGCCTACATACATACATACATGCTAATACTGTTACTATATATAACATTTGACAGATCTATACATATAATGAAATTGTAACTGAGTCGAATCTGTACATAAAATATTTTTTGGAAAATCTTATTGAAATATACATTATCATCGATACAGACCGGAGACATTTTGATGAAATTTTGGATGATGATAGCTGGTTATCCGGATCAATATATAGGATACTTTTTACTGCGAAAGAATATCTCATCTCCGAGAAATCTATACTAAACGTTAAAACGTTACTAGGGACAAATCCCAAGCAGTGCAAGGATGAGTCGCTCGTTTTAAAAAAAATCTTTCTTTTAACACCTAATTCTGACATCTAATTTAAATTTATAATGTAAAAATGTAGAATTTACCGATAATATAATCGCCGGGCTACTTTTCTAATCGCACTGAGTGCCACAACGCAAGACGTCGCCCTCAGAGAGCATGATTGTAACTTGGTAATATAGCAATTTTGAATCGTTCTTTAAATATATTAAAAATTAATTTTGATTTTAAAATTAACGACCTACCCTCACTTTGTTCGAGTGGACCTAACACTGCTCCAAATCCAATCTTATTTTGCCGACCAATTTCACTCGTGTCTTCTCCATTCTACATGACATTGACGAAGTAATATGTGCTAAACTGACACGCTTTGAAGCCATTAACAAGAGAATATAATTGTGCTTTAGGTATTATATCTACTATAGTATTATTAGTAGTAGTGTACTTAAATTTATCCAATCTTTCCAATCCTGTCAACATGAATAAAACAGGGATAAAAAACACAAACACACACATAAACACGCACACACCCACACACACATTACGTTACCAATATTTCTCTTTACAGATTATTTATCTTGTTTATTGCCAACAGGTATTGAAAGCGAATCCGCCGCGTCTAGTGAGCAATATCAACTTCGTGACCCGCTTCTGTAACGCGCAGCGCCTCATGACGGGGGAGGGCGGGTACTACTTCACCAACTTGGTGTGTTAAGTGTTATTATAGTTATTGGTTATGTATATATTCAGCCATTTTTAACGTCCCACTGCTGGGCACGGGCCTCCCTATCATACGATGGGGATCAGGTCAAAGTCCGCGACGCTGGCCAAGTGCGGGGTGGACTTCATAATTATGTCTTTCGAAAACTTGCTAGGTTTTCTCGGACATGCAGGTTTCCTAGTGATGTTTTACTTCACCGTAAGACAAGTGATAATTATGTTGGATATGATTCGCACATGAACGAATTAGAGACTGGACCTGACATAAAATACAAATGTATGAAAACTAGTTCAACCAAGTGACGCATAACGCACACAAAGATTTTATTACATTATTATAAACACTGATACACAATACAATATTTCTAGTGCTTGAACGTAATCGATAAAATACATATATCGATGAACCAATGAATGACAATTTAGACATTGGTTAGCATAGTCATCATATTTTACATCTTTTAATTTATTCTTCTTCTTTTAATTTTAATAAATTAAAATAAATGAATTAAAGAGGCAATAATAATGTGTCAAATAATAATAATTTTTTAATTTGATTTATATAAATACGTTGGCATTGATGTCAACATTCTGTTGGCCTATAATAATGTTAATGAACAAATGAATATCGGGTATATATTCCATTAATATATAATAAATATTATTTTGTAAAGATTAAAAAAATATTAAGCTAATTTAATTAAATAAAGTGATTTTGTTGATTCTGTTATTGAACTATTTTAATTGGCAATTGATTGTCTCGGGTAGTTATAAAAATGTGACACTATCCTAATATTGCTCAGTTCTTAATAAACATTTGTGAAATTAGGAAAAAGAAAAAGTGATTGCAAATTAAAGTGAGTGTTGGATCATCAAAGTAAAATAACTGGTGCAAGTGGTAAAGTGTTTTATTACAAATCGCCAACCCAGAAATTTAGTGCTAAAACATTATTGTTTGATTTTGTATAATTTATGTATAGAAATAAAATTATCTTTATTATTATTACAATGGAATAATATTCCAAAGTATATAAAAGTGGAATAAAATAAAATAAAAAATTAAGTACACATACTAATTATAATTTTTGCATATATATTTTTATTTGATTTAGAAAATATTTTTATAAATTTATTGTCATCAGATTGTAGGATACTATGGTAAAAGTATTTTATGTTATTGTACTGTACAAATAACACAATTCGTTTAGTTATTTCGTCAAATATCGATATATTTTTTGACATTGTCAAGCACTAGTCGATGTCAAATGGACTGACTCGACAGTTTTGTCATTTGTTCTGAATGGTATAATCCAGGGATTTTATGATGGTTGTCAGATGTCAACAATACATAGAAATATCGACTATATTTAACATAGTTGGATAATATGACATTTTATTTTACATTTAATTAAATTGTGTGATAAATAACAATAAATGTAATAAAATAATGTATTTACAAGTGAAAAGAAATACTGCTGCTTCCGCCGTTATAGTCTTTACATCATTATACAGAACATTTAGTCATTTTTGGGAGATGTTTTGTTGACAAATAAGTGCTTGAGACTGACGCAAAAAACAAACGGCCAAGCCTAATATCTCCTGGTTACTGAGAAAACCGATAAAGGTACGTTCGCTTATATGTCTGGTCCAGTGGTTAATTCGTTCATGGATTCGCACATGAAAATATCAGAGGTGCGAGACTCGGGATTCGAACCGGCCTCATTCGTTTTCCCAAGTGAGCGCGTTACCATTGGGCTATCACTGTCTTGTACGTCATTTGTTTATAGTTAAAATTTATTGCATATCAATACTTTTATTGATATATACAATGGGGTTATTGGTCTAGTGGTTAGCATGTACGGCTCGTGAGGTCATAGGTTCGAGGCCGAAATTGTTGATGTTTTTTGTCAAGAACATTTCAGTAGCAGGATTTCAAAAGTTAAATTTATATATAGAACGTGATTTTAACTAGAAGAAGAATATTTTGTTAGTCCTTTACTCAGGCGTTAATTTGTGAGACTTAAAATGGATATCTGCGACTTATTATTTATAAATTATTTTTTGGACTGTTTGTACGTTTCTGTTTGATAATATTCAATGAGACACCAGTTGGCACCACTGGCAAGTGACGTCCTATCGCTGTCGTTGAAAAGTATTTGTTAGTTCGGCAGGGCCAATAAATTTAATACAATAATTATAATTTTTAACAAGAAAACAGTTTAACAGGATTTTAAATAATTAATGATAACCAAATAAATAAAATATTGATTTTTTCTTAAATCTTCTTTTAAATAATATTTGTCAAGTTGTACCGTGTCAGCCATAATTAATGAGGAATGGCACAATTTTCACAAATAATCATGTATATTAGTGAAAATCCGCGGTGAAAAGCTTGCAAATAGTGCACGTTCATTATCATTTGACAGTTCTAGAGACCTCACTCTACACTAGACTAGACGACTGGAGAGACTACTATCTCGAAAGTGGGTGAAATTCTTGAGTTAACAAGTCATTCATTATAGTATGATTTGCTCAATTTAAGGACTGATTTTCCTCTTTATCAGTGCTGTGCGGTGTCCTTCATAGAAAATCTGAATGCAGAGTCTCTGAACATGGACAAGAAGGAGTTCGACTGCTACATGGCGATGCCGGCGTCCATCGGCGGCAGTACTTGGGTAAGGATTTTCTTTGGTCATTTGGTTTTTCAGATTTGTCATGGTGTTAGTATGAAATATATTATTGGTATAGAAAAGTTGCTAAGTATTTTAAATAAAACTATCTTTTCAGATCTTTTCGCGGATATATTTGGATTTTTGGTTTTTGGTGGTTTGGGGAACCGAAAATCCAAATATATCCGCGAAAAAAAAACCGAAAAGATAGTTTTATTTAAAATGTCAAATATTCGCGTAAATCTGTCAGTTGGTAAGTACTTTAAAAAAAATTATGTTCTTTATTTTAGAAATGACTGAATCTCCATACAAACTTCATGATGTATGATTTCCGGGATAAAAATTATCCTATGTAACTAGTCCCAGTGTTTTAAACGATTTTCATACCGATTTAGGTAAATTTCATCTGAATCGGCTTAGCAGATTAACCGTGTAAAGATAACAGACAGACAGAGTGTTACGTTCGTATTTATAATATTAGTATGAATTTGTGGTCGTTTCTTCCGGTGATTTTGTCTATTGGTTCAGATTGGTGACTTGAATTATGCAATAAATTATGTTGCTAAGGGGTTAATTATTGTAACAAAACTATTTGTATGGACTTTTCGCCTAAGATACATGTATGTGGTGTCTATGTAATATCAATATTTATCCTTCAACTTATTAATTTTACAAGGACGACTTTTTTGAAGAATCTACCAACGGTTTCTTTCATGGACGGATTGTAATTGACTTTGAAAGTTAGCTAAGTTTTATTTTTAAATTGATAGAATACTGGCTTAAATATTAAAAAAAGATATAAGGCATATAAAATCATATATCTATCTCCGAAGGTGCACTCGCAATAACTATTTTTATCTATTGAAAACGTATGTAGGACTCGAGTGAAGCGTAAGTCGTTAATTATATATATTATATTTTACAACTTTTGTCTGTCTTTTGCCATACCATTGCCATTAATTGTATAATAATAAATATAAACCTTATTTTTATATGCAGGCAGCAGCACTTTCCTTATGCGGTGCGGTGCGAGAGGCTGAAGAACAAAAAGAACAGATCGAAAAGTTGATGGAAGAAGTGAAAACTTTACGCTCCGAATCTGAACTATTGGCCACGAATGCTGAGACATTTGAGGTAAATATTGTAGGTCTATTTGGTGAAGTCCGCCAACACGCGGTCAGCGTGGTGGACTATGGCCAGATCCCCCTCGTACTGAAGGGGGCTTCGTGCACAGAAATGGGACGTTTTTTATTTAGAAAAAAGTACAATAACAGCACACATTAGAACGTTTATATACATTTAGAAGACAATAATATATAATTAATCAGCTATGTATGTCTTTACAAGTGTACATAACATTCGCTATAATAACACAATAAAAATTTATATAAAATTATAATAAAATCCTAATATATAATTAATAAATTCAATTCAAATACAATAAAAATGAACTGAATATATTTGGTATACCGCGTTGGTCTGATGGTTCAAGATAGGTCAGGTGTTATGCCTTTGGGAAGTTACAGGTTGACGTTTAGAAACTAATTGTAATAGACGATCATGACCACGACGGGGTTCTTATTCCCTAGGAACTTGAAATGCCAAACCGTTTAATTATGGTGGTCTAGTTAGGACGATTTTAACATTTTATCCTGAAATGAACATCTATCGATTTTGGACCAAAATTTGACACAAACTCCCATAATATTTCAATTATATTTTTTGTACTTACAGAAAGAAATTGCTAAAAAAGTTCAAGATGTCTTGGCGAAAACGCCATTAGAAATCAAGCCACGTAGAGAACCGCCCCGCCTTGCCTGTTTGCGTAATTCTGCTACCCTCATCGATCTTAGTACTCCGGAGGTTCAGCAATCTGAAGACGTCCCTAAAAACCAAATACTGCAAATGTCGGAAATACCACAAATATCACAAATGTCAGAAATACCACAAATGTCAGAAATATCACAAATACCAGAAATTCCACAAATGTCAGAAATATCACAAATGCCAGAAATACCACAAATGTCAGAAATATCACAAGTATCAAAAATGCCAGAAATACCACAAGTAACAGAAGCACCACAAATATCACAAATACCAGAAATAAACCCTGAGCCAATAGAACCCATCCTAATCTTTGAAGACAAACCGTCTCCTTCTAAATCACCCCAAAGTCAATGGGATTTGAAACAAACTGGGTCTTTCGAACTTCTAACCCCATCTCCATTGGGTTTCACACCATTTGACTCCAGGTCCATAGATGAATTGATGACTCCAGACGAATTTGGTTCAGACCACCTCGCTCCAGGTCTAAGTAACATCAATTATGACATAGACCTATCAGATTTCAGCGGAGACAACAGCCTAGCAGAAGATGCAAAAGAGCCAAAAGACCCGTTCAGTCCGGACGGACTGAAAAAATTTGACCCCTTCCAACCGCATACAAGTCAAGACTGTAAAGTATTAGAAAAGTTTGACGAGTTCAGTCTGATTGATCCTAAAACAAATGAAACATCTGATTCCTTTGAAGTTGTACATAGATCTGAGGAGGCTTCGAGGGATCCTTTTAGTCCAGTTCAAAAGGAAACGTCTATTTTAGATGACAGCGGGTCTCCGTCTGCTGAATGCTTTCTTCCCTCACCAATTTTACCACAAACCAGTAAGCCCATGTAAATATTAAATGTGTACTAAAGAGTTTTGTATGTGTATTTGAAATTAAACTTCTATACCTATTATAAAGGGGCAGAGTTTGTTTGTTTGAACGCGCTAATCTCAGGAACTACTAATCCGATTTGAAAAATTCTTTTTGCATTAGATAGCGTTATAAATGTCAACAAATTGGGCAGACTTCCATATATTGTAAAATTGATGTTTATAATGAAACAAATTTAATGCGAGTGAAATCGCGGGGCACAGCTAGTTATTTAATATATATATATATATATATAATATATTATATATATATATATTATATATATATATATATATATATATATATATAAGGCTATATAGAAGTTATTGTGATTTTTTTGTATCGTTCATTCGTGTTTTGTCACTTTGTGAGTTTAAATTTATTTAAGAGTATTTGTTTTAAAGCATAGATAAATAGTGGCCATGAGATTTAACATAGAACAAAAAAAAATGAAAAATTAATTTTTTCGAGTGTTATTTTACGCTTATGACGTCCACTTAATTGGTTTTCCATGAGTGATCTGAAAACGTGTTTATATATTTGTCAGACAGAATAAACAGATTAATTTGTATAGATGTTCTCTTGTCTAATCTATGTGATATTGGTGAAGTAATCTGTGCTCAACTGACACGCTTTGAAGCCAATAACAAGACAATTGAATATAAATATATAATATATGTGCAAGAGGGACACAGGATACTTCTATCCCGGTTTCAGTGAGTCCTGTGGGATATTGTGTTACTACAAATGTAACTAAAATTGAATTTCTTAAAAGTAGTTCTAAGGATTTTGAGGGAAAAGCTTCTATATTTATGTATAAATGTGTATATATTTTTTATTTTTTGTAATTTTTTCCTCATTTGGATTGTTAAATTTGAAGTTTTATCTCTAGAATGTCATTGTTTGATTATTAGAAAATCTGATAATTAATTTTAAAAATATGAGTACATACTACCTTTCTTCATGTAAATTGCTCTTTATGATTATTAAGTCATCACAGCTATCTATATGGTATTTATGTATCCAATTTTCCCTAAAAAGAAATATTATGTTAAAATATTATAATAAAAATATATTTCATGTAAGTTATTGGCCAATTTTATGTTTGTATATATGTATTTCGTATTCCGGTATCAGAAACAGTATTGTGATTAGGCATTTTATTTATAAGCAATGTATTAAAATGTGTAAAAAATAAAGTTCAATATTTCAACCCGTGTGTTCTCGTTTTAAGTGCGACCACAATGTTATTTTAAACACAATAATATTTATATAATAAATATTTTAAACATACATGTATTCAACCTTGTTTAATCCCACTGATGGGTATGGGCCTCTTCAGGCCATAGTCGTCCACGCTGGCCAAGTGCGGTGCGGACTTCGTGTCTTTCGAACTTGCCAGGTTCTCTCACGAAGTTTTCCTTCGCCGTAAGGCAAGTGGTAATTATGTTGGAAATCATTTGCACATGTAAATATAAGAGATATTAGATAGGAATGATAAAACAATTAAAAGGAAATAACTCGGGTAATTATTAACAAATACTTAACTATTAAGGAAAAACGCAGATAATTTAGTAGCTAGCTGATATGGTGGCCGACATAAGGTGTGGTATCACCAATTTATAATATCACTAGACACACCCTCGCTTCGCTCGGGTTCATCCCTAGGTACGTGTTGACGGTTAGTATGGAATAGATAAGACTATATATTATAATATATACATAGGTACAAAATAAAGTTATGAATTTTTCGATTTTTTATTTAGGTTTCCCTATTTTCGCTAGAGTCGCTAGTATATTATATAGATAGATTAACTAAGGGATAATTGTGAAAAAGCTAAAACAACATTCCAATTTTATACTTTGAATATTTAGGTGAATATAATTTGTACTTTTGTAAAGATTTTTGTTGGAACAATAGCTATACTTTACAAAGTACCCTCACTTTCTCCAGTGCCAAACAGTCACCTACGTGTTAACTCCAGGTCAGTCTATCCATTAAATTTTATTCAAATCTCCAGCTTCCTCATCATCATCAGCTTTTAAGAAACTTTCGCAATTATACGTTATATTTAATATCTTATACATACATAATTAAAACCATATGTGTACATTATAAAAATTTATTTCAACCAGAATAGGGTTTTATCTAAGATGTAGAAAACTTTAAATAATGAAGTATCCTATTGCGAGTGCTACTCACATTGAGAGCAAGCATTGCCTCTACAATAATTAAGTAATGTGAATTTCGCATAAATATAACAGATAAAAACTAGAATTAGAATCGCCAAACCTCAAATTGCTCAAACGCAAAATAAAGTATGGTGCCCAACTTAAATGTAAATTATATTGTACAGTTTTTAAGGCATGCATAATTAATATACCTATGGATTACAAACTTTCATTATTCTCATATTGGCACAAAATAATTTTAACTGGACCTATAGGTAACTTTATCGTTGAACAATAAACTTCCCTCGGAATGTTAATATTAATTATTAGATATCTCTTGTTCTATTGCTTATGTTTGTTAGGTACAGGTATTAGGCACATAAAATTATGTTCAATTAAAAAATGTGTATAAAATGTATTCAATGGTTCGTTCTTTTAATCCAACTTGTCGATAATAGAAAAAATATAATTATCTATATCTAAATATTATTATAACATTGGTGTGATGCAAAATTGCATATCACATAGACTAGGATTATATGCAACTGTATGGAAAAAGTCAATATTTATGCGTACTAAGTGTTTTAGGTAAAGTGAATCGATTATTTATTAAATTAAAGTATTTATTTATTAATATTTAAGGATATTTATGTTTTTTATATATTTGCATATAATCCAACATCTGTACTTCATTATATTCATGACAATATATATCCCTTGTATGAGTGTCTGACAACGTATTCGATTCTAGCACTCTGTTACCAATCTTTATTAGTTTCAAACTAATTTCATTCATATATACACATACTATATACTAATTATTTGCTCATTTGGAATTACCTTTAAAAAACCTTACCACTGTAACTTCTGTAGTTGTTAAAGCTGCCCAGTTTTCTGCTACTTACGCCTAAATTGAACACACATTTACAATAAAAATGAAATATTATTTTTGGTTCATTTTTATGTAGATTATATAATTACATTTGATTCAAAACATGTCAAGTAATAATTTGTATGTCATAAAAATATTAATTCCACTTCCATTTGTATTGTAATAACTAAAATACACTATCTATAGTTTTATTTTGTTCTGGTATCCTTCATTGGCATAAAATATAAATAAATCATTAACAATTGAAGCGATCAACAAATTTTTTTTAGAAAAATTGTCATTAACACAAAACACCAATCATAAGACTGCACTTATCCGTGGGTGACAGCGGCAAGCTTTGGCTTATAAAACCAAATAAAATGCTGTTTAATTTGTTAAAGAAGCTGCATAGTAGTCTTAACAATTAAATCATAATATTCTCAACACTAAAACGAAAAAGTTCATAGTGCTATGAGAATGGTTATAATGACGATATTGTTAAGCAATTGAAATTGTGACATTGATTCCAAGGTTTCCATTATCTGCAAACAATTGTGCAAGGGAGGTGTCAAAAACAAGGCAATCTGAGTTCATGATAGCGGAAGATACTCCTTCATGAATTGAACGGGGCATGGCCTCCCAGGTGAGTCTCCTTCTATGTCCGTTCAATTCCAAACGATATGCAAAATTTTCTGCCTCCTTACGTGATCCTATTAATTGTACAATAGCAAAGAATTGTTGATGACCATCAAACTTCTCCTGTTTTTCTAAAACTAACATGAAGTGATGATTGAAGCAAGACTGCATCATAACCCAATCTACAGCACCGGGCAAGTTGATATCTGTTGCCAAGAAAACTATGTCTTCGCCTTGTAATGTTGTGATACTCTTGTGGGACATCATTAAATGTGGCATGACCTGATCTAGACCTCCTTGCCACTTACATGATGCTCCAGGGCATGGACAGGAGTAAGGTCTGAACTCACATGCTTCTTCGTGCTCTGCTTTTTCCGTATGAACTAATGTAACAGTGCATCCTGTGTTGGAATGTTTGCATGGAAACATTACATTACTAGCAACTTTCTCCATAGCGAGGTTTCGTATGTTGCCGAGGGGACCGCGGCAGGTAGGGCAACAGGACAGCTTGGGTCTACAGCTCGAACACACGAGGTGCCCGCTCTGACACTGCAGGATGGGTGGTAAGACATAGTCGAAACACACAGGACACTCGAAGAGCGAGGCTAGGTCGGCAGACATCGCGGTCGGGACGTTGACAAGCGCGGGCACCCCAGGGACAGCACAACTGGAACTGCTAGCTCCACGTCTCTTGTTGTTTGTGCTCATGTCACCGTCACGCGCACATAAAATCCGTCGATCAGCGATCAACAATATAGTTATCTTAAAATAAGTAACGAAAGAAAAATACTCAGCAGTACATCATTTATATCCTTCCACCGTAGACATTTTCCGTCTGCTGGTATTGTTGAAGTTTGATTCCATCACAGCTTCGGAGCCCAATGTTTTATTTTTTATCAGGAAACTTTTAATCTCAACAATTAGAGATTTACTTCGAAATCCATATGAATGGTTTGCAGAAAGTATATTTCGCAAACGGGAATTTAGATGATTATTATAAGGAATCAATAAAAAAAACTATTATTAATGACGAATGTTCTAGTTCACTACAAATTACAAAAGGATGATATTCCTCGTACCATTCAATGACGACTTCACCAATCGAAAAACAAGTGACAGATAGTAACAGTGCTGCCAATTTTTGGTCTAAACAAAATGCCACAGATAAATATTTAAAAATAACTAACCAACTAAGCTCCAAAATGCAAAACACGTGCCAGTTGCCTTGCCACATGGCAATATCAGTAATAACTAATAATCTAATAAATGAAGTCAACACAGATTTCAATATGTACAAAATTAATCTAAATTCTATATCAAAAGTATATGCCTACTATTTGATTTGAGGTCATTGAATTTTCTTAAATTGTCGTTTGAAATTGTTTTAATTACTATAGGTGAAAGAGATGATTTTATTGTAATTACAATAATATTACTGTATGCATGCGGGTTGATATTTTGGTCACTCACGATCCGAATCATGTGCAAATGTTTTGCAAATATATGAAGCTCTCAAAATTCACCTTTATTGGTTGTGAATTAATCAGCTCCTTATTAAGTCAAAGAACTAACTTCAACCAATAAAGGAATATATACATATAATAAAATTCTGTACATTAAATATTTTTTGGAAAATCTTATGGAAATAGACATTAATATCGATACAGAGGCTGAATCTATAGTTTTTAGAATTTTTGTCTGTCTGTCTGGGAAACCATCGTAAGAAACCCACTGGACAAATTTTGAAGAAATTTGATATGATGATAGCTGGTTATCCGGGTTAACATATGAGACTTTTTACTGCGGGAAAATATCTCTTCTCTTAAAAATCTATACTAACAGTTAAAACGTATCTAGGAACGAACCCGAGTGGTGCGACAGTGAGCCGCTAGTGTTTAATACTTAAGTAAACACATACTAGAGAAATCTTATCATCATCACAATCGCAATACCATGTAATCAAGTTAACTTGACAAAATATAAAGAGCAAGCACTGAATTTTCCCACGCTATTGTCTAAATTTAGTTTACTTAATGTAGCCAACTGTAAAGGCTGCACACGGTTTATTATATAACAGTATCCAGTTTAGGTTTTTTATGGAATTGAATTTAACGTTATCTACAGACTAAATCATAATTTTATCAGTCACAGGTTATTTCTGAAATTTGAGAGCGTACAAGTTCATTTGAAGCGGACTTTTATTTCACATGAAGCAGACACGCAAATAATGTTGATGTTTCCGATTTTTACCGTATTTGATACATGCAATCTTACAAGACTTACGCGCAATATATTTTTATAATATAGGTAAAGCTTGGTTGTAAAATTCATGGAGACTGAAATTTTGGTTAACCGATAGGTAGGAGAGGTTTGGAGCTCACTACGTATTAGTAAAAAGTTACAATAAATTAATAAAGCAGTATAATTTATAGTTTATTTAATGGGCTAATTGTTATTGCATTTCAGGATATTAAAAATGTTTAAGATTCACAATGCACTTTATCAAAATACCTTCAGCAGTCAGAATTAAGCCATGATATTCTTTTTGCGCCCGTTATTGTCACTGAAGTGTCAAATCTGTGGTTTATAAAAAAACTTTAATTTTCTCTGTTTTCTTCAAATTTTGTTCACGTGCATTATAAATTTCAGTTGGAGGCTTTTATGTTTTGCCAATTCATATTTTAGCTGGGTGTCGTGTAATATGCCCCGTCAGTAATACGAATATTTTTTGAAATTGTAATTTTTTTTTTTTTAAATATAAAAGTGGTCTTGGTGGTAACATCTTGGTGGTATCAGCGTCAAACAAGGCCGACACGACACCCGATAGATATCTTTAAACTAATAGATACAATTGGCGTACTGCCTCAGTCGGCTGTAATTATTTAATTGTATATTATGAATTTAATATTAACTAGCTTGTTTGCATTTTTTTAATTTATTGATCAAACAAAACGTTTTCCATTAATATTAATTAATGGTTCTTTTAAATAATCTAAGAAAGTATTATAAGAAAGTATTAATTAATGGTAGTTGAAATAAATTTATAGTTTTAAAATGCACTTATTTTCTTTTTCATCAATTATTTACACGCAACATTTTAAAAGTGTTTTATAAAATTATTGTTTGGTATTTTTAATACAAAATCGGACAAATGCGAGTTTGACGCACACAGTATGTTCCGTAGCATGACAGATTTAATTTATATCATAGATTAACATTTAACACTAGCGACTCACTCTCGCTTCGCTTCCGGTTCGTCCCTAGATAAAAACAAATCTTTCCCACGGGAATCGTACATTTTTGCGGATAATATAGCCTATAGACTTCCTCAATAAACGGGCTATTTAATGCAAGAAGAATTTTCAAATCGGATTAGAAGTTTCTGAAATTACCGCGTTCAAACAAACAAACTAACTCTGCCTCTTTATAATAATATTATTTAGTTAATAGGTACTGATTTGTATTCCCTTTTCCGACTCATACTTTAACAAAAGTCACTTTGTCTATCCATTTGAATTTTATTTTATAGATCTATTCAGCTACATAATATGTATATGAAGTGCCACTTCAATTTTTACCCTATTGCGATGAAGTCCAAAGTAGGATTATTATTAGGTGTTTGGCCCGTAAGTATGTACATATATACATACACATATTAATGTGTATGTGAATATGTCCGATCCTCCTTAAGCCATTTAGTAATTATGAGGGAACCTTTAGTTATAATTACTTAAGGGAAGGGCTTAAATGATTTATATGATCCATTTTCCATTCATATGTACTTCATTAGATATACGTTATTAGGCAGATCTTAGATGTCTTAGAAAATGGTACTCGCTTCGGCGGCATATATACTAAAATTGGAACGATACAGAGAAGACTATAAATAGCTTTAACGATTTGGATCAAATTTTGTAGTTATATAAGGTTTTGCTTTTTAAGTTTATCTATCTAAGTAGGTGCCTAAGTCTTTTTTGAAAAACCGCAATTTTAATATCTGCACAAAATGCCGAGTGAATCTCGGTCGCCCAGGTAGTGTACATAATTTAAAAGTAAAAGGCATTACAAACCTTACACACGTAAATTGATTAATTTTAAAATATTTTTGGCATGTATATTACCATAGCATTGGCTAGAATAAAAACACACATAAGACTTAGACTAAGTAGATAGTTACGTAAAATCGTATTATTTGTGATGATTAGAAATACTTTATCAACAGTCTAACGGTACGAAATTATGATCCACTTTTTTTAACTGGTCTCTGCGAAAACGTGGCTATGGGATCCCCTCAAATACATAACCAGTTTTAAAAATTACTAGCTGTACCTACCTGGCCATGCGCTGTGGCTCATTCTGGTAAAAGCATTGGCGAGTAGCAGCAAAATATATTTATTACCAAAACTTAAATTTTTATTATGCAAAAATTTCATATTCGAATATTGTTTTAAAATTTTAAAGAAATCGGTGAAGAATTCGGAGATATACGGTATTGCATTTAAAACGAATATTAGCATTTTATTTTATATTTCCTTGAATTAAAAAGTTTCCAAATATTTCGGGACCACCTTAGAGGGTAAAAAAATTCATTGAAATCCATTCACAATAAACAAATTTAGAGTAAGATGCACACAGTACACTCGAATTTAAAAACCACCTTTTTTCATAGTCGGTTCATTTTTTTTACATTTGACATTTGTTTATGCTGTTAAACTAACCATATTAAAAACTAGCATTGCCCACGGCTCTGCCCGCGTTCAGATGACCAAAAACCAAATTCTTAGGTTGTACATATTAGTATATTCTTGCATTGCAGTTTTTGTATCAAAAATGAGATATTTTCTTGCGGTAAAAAGTATCCTATATGTTGACCAGGATAACCAGCTATCACCATACCAAATTTCATCAAAATCCCTCCAGTGGTTTTTCTGTGATGCGGTAACAGACAGACAGACAAAAATTCTAAAAACAATAGATTTGACCTCTGTATCGATAATAATGTTTATTTTAATAAGATTTTCCAAAAATATTTGATGTACAGATTCAGCTAAGATACAATTTTATTGTATGTAAAGATTGAAGATATTACTAAAATATTGTATACATATTTGGTATGTTGATACATATTTGTGATTGAATATGAATGATTCTTAGATAATCTACTAAAGATATCATGAAATATGTCGAGTGCCAGATAAAAATTGTGATGAAACTTTTCTCTAGCAAAGACATTTTTTTTTTTTATAGTTGGGAAATCCTATTACGGATACCACCCGACTTCCCCCCAGGGTGGTTATGTGGAGACTCTCCGGCTAATGAGACCGGCATACCCACTAAAACCCAACTTTCCCCACAGCCGCCATATGGGACGCCACGGGACCGCTCTCGCATACAACCGTGACGCCCCGACGGTTGGCCGAAGCCACCAACCATGAGGCCGCCCCAAGCGGGACGACCCCATTATGGGAAGACTTGCAACCCTGAGAAGTGAGACTGCTCCCAAGTCCACTCTGCTGAACAGAGAAGTACCCGGAGCAGCCCCACACAACCAAACACCACCCACCGAAGTGGGCAACCTGCAAAAACAAGCGGCCTAAGCCTAAACCTTCCTGCCCAAATTGGGCAAACCTCCACGGCGCCCGAAACCGAACCACCCCAAACGGCTGCAGGAGTAGAGGATGCGACAACGCCGACACTCCCCTTCCCCTACAGCCCCACCGCGTCCACCATCAACGGTGGTGGCCCCGCTAGGCCGCGGGAGACAGGGACGAGCGGCGCATCGCCATACCGACACTCCTCTTCCCCCGCGGCCCCCCTACCGTCGGCCCACCTCCGGACCAAAATGGCTGCCGACACCCACGCCAGACGCAGGACCACCGAACTGGCCCCGCTCCAGCCGCCGCACCGACGGGCTAGCCCCGGCAGCACGGCCCGCGCAGCGCCTCCTACCGCAAAACGGCCGGGGACACCGCGCTACCTCCAAGAAGGAGACGGCGCCCTCCTGACACCGCTCCCCCTGCCCCTCCTGGCTGTTGGTCCGCGCCGGATTGCTCCGGTACCACAAGCTCCTGTCTGGGGGAACAGTCGCGAGTGGCTTCCCCTATCCGCCACCCGGGGGACGCGTCCGGTAGCAGTCAGCCTCTGCCCCGGAAGCAAAGACATACCTGAAGTTAGATTGAATTAAATATTATTATTTTAACTCCAAATGTGTTTTATTAATAGGTTGATTCCTCATACAAACCCTCATTTCACCCCCTTAAGGGATGATTTCCGGGATAAAAACGGGAAAAAATTCTATGTCCTTCCCAGTTTCTCAAACTATCTTTTTACCAAAATTCATCTAAATCGGTCTAGTAGGAGCTCATTCGGTACCAACAAACAATAAAAAAAATCTAGCCCAAGCGGGGATTTGAATCCAGGACCTCCGGATCTGTACTTACTACATTTTATCTACTAGACTATCTTGATAAGAGATTTTAGAGGTATTATGGATGGGTATTTTGCAATAATTCGACTTTACAAATCAATGGCTGGGTAATAATAACTTTGTTACTTAAATGTTTTTTTATATTTTACTAGCAGGTCACCCTCGCTTCGCTCGGGTTCGTCGCTAGGTACGTTTTAAATAGATATAAATAGTTATTAGCCAGCGTTAGCGCCATACAATTTTTTTTGTTAATAATATTGACAAATATTGACATTAATATTTATTTATACGATACTAACGTCACTCAATTGTTTTGCCTTCACGGAACATCTCCACTAACACTTAAACTTTATGGTATGGTATTAAAGTTCAAATTGACTTTTAAGTATTATTACGAATCTTTTGTATGGGAGTATAGAAAAGTGTTGTTTTTAGACTTTTTCAGGCAATTTTTTAAATTTTTCTCTCCGTAAGAACCATCCTCGTACTTCAAGGAATATTCTAAAAAAAGAATTTGCGAAATCGGTTAAGCTGCTCTCGAGATTTGCGCTTACCAACACTTTCAGCGATTCATTTTTATATTATAGAAGACACATATAATAAAATTGTAACAAGTTGAATCTGTACATTAAATATTTTTTGGAAAATCTTATTGAAATAAAAATTATTATCGATACAGAGGTTTGTGACCTGTGATATAGTATTATATATTAATAAACTAGCGCGGAGCGCGGAGTCGCGGGTAAAAGTTATGGACAAGAGGATGTAGTGAGAAAGGATTATATGAGAGTGTACTTACTTTATACTATTTTTATATTTACATGCATACTTTAAAGGGCAGTGGTAGCCCAGTGGTAAAGCGCTCGCTTGGGAAACCGAGTGAAGCGGGTTCAAATCCCGGGTCTCGCACCTCCGATATTTTCATATGCGAATCATTGCTAACATAATTACCACTTGCCTTACGGTGAAGGAAAAGATCGTGAGGAAACCTGCTTGTCTGAGAGAACTTAGCAAGTTTTCGAAAGACATGTGAAGTCCGCCAACCAACACTAGGCCAGCGTGGTGGACTAAGGCGTGATCCCCCTCGTATTGAAGGGAGACCTGTGTCCATTAGTGGGACATTAAAAAGAGCTGAATACATACATACTTTGTCATATAGGTACAAATAAATTTATATAGCAAAACCTAATCTAAATATGTATATAATTTGATCCAAATCGCTATAGCCGTTTTCGAGAAGCCCGAAATGAATTATATATATAAGGATTGCTCCTTAATATCATAAGATATTGTTAGCCCGAATTTAATGGCAAGACAATAAAAGATTTTTAATTATAAACCATTTCAATTAGAAACACTATCTTGTTAGTATTTCTTTCTAAAAGTTAACGGTTAACTTCAAGGGCTAAATTGTAAAAAAAATATCTTCTGTAATGGTAGAATTAATGGTGGACTTCTTAATTTATTAAGATTTATTCTATTATGATTATGATAAACATTTGTATTACGCAATTTGTACTAGTAAGCATGGAGGCTAAACACACGCATTGTTGTAAGCGAGTGCGGGACGCGTAATGTAAACGTTATTTGCGTCTAGCTTTTATCGCGTATTCGCCGTAGTCGGTTAAAATAACATTAGTATGTAGCGTTTTATTCTTAGAATCGATTCGATTACAGGAAATGAGCTGTAAAATTAATGTATGATTTTTTTACCTTCGACATTTTAGTAAACCTTCATAAAAATCCGTTTTGAAATGGCAACAATTTTATAACTAAATTTATTATTTATCTTTTTTTAATACTAATACACGTGGACTAACGACTCATCCCTACTCTGCTTGGGTTGGTCTCATAGATACGTTTTAACGGTTAGTATAGATTTCTCAGTGATGAGATATTTGCCCGCAGTAAAAAGTGTCCTATATTGACCCGGATAACCAGCTTTCATCATACCAAATTTCATCAAAATCTGTCCAGTGGTTTTCTCGTGATGCGTTCTCAGACAGACAGACAAAAATTCTTAAAACTATAGATTCGGCCTCTGTATAAATAATAATGACTAGTACTTCAATAATATCATTCAAAAAATATTTAATGTACAGATTACTCGTAGACTCAGAATTTTATTATAGATATAATCCATACATATAATAAAAATCTATGAATAAATTATTATTTATTATTAATTTTAAACAAATACTGAGTGAATAAAACGTATACGAGAGGTATACTATGTGTGCTAAAAATGATGTACCTACCTACATATGATGTACCTATTAAGGTAAATAAAATAGTGACAATACGCACATAACAAATTTACATCCCCACACAAAATATGAAAAAATAGCACAGGACAATTTTTGCACCAAAATTTAAATGTGAATAAAGCGTTATACACATGCACAAATAAATCCTTGATGATTCTATCATCATCAGCATCAGGCTACGCATTTTCTAATCACTTGGTGTCGGTGCAGTACATGTTCCGTACTGCTGATAGGATTTGGCAAAGGCCGCCTGCCTGACATCAACTCTCCTTGGGATTGCTATTGTTTATCACAGAAATGACCCAAGGTGCGATGACCAGCACATCTAATATAGATGCCAGTAATTCTTTTCATCAAGGCAACTGCGTGAGGTTAGGCGTGGTTTTAATATTGGAGAGTTCTTAAATTTACGTCTATTTTGTAATATGCATATTCCATATTGTTGATGATTCTAGCAATAGCAAGTAATATTTTGATACTTTTAGCTGAACCTATATTATAAAACTATTTTAACGCTTTATGAAATTTATTTTACCTTACTTTTAATATCCTATATTTAAATCATAGACTACGAAATTATGCTCTTTCATTAAATATATTTATTTTATAAAACATCGAAATTGCTAATAACATTAATATCAGGAAAACAATTTCAGGCCAAAATTTCCTTCATAATAAATAAGCTAAACAAGAATCGATTGGTCGTAATCGTTATACATATGTGGTCACATTTACGTTATGTTCTCATTAATTATTCTTATCAATAATAATATTATAATAATTTAATATTAATAATGCAATTTTTTTATGAATTTTACTAAGGACAATTTTTCTGTATCTTAAATACTTACAAGAATATTTAAAAGTGGTCACGATGGAAGTAATATACTATTCTTTATTGCACTTATATGTAAAATACAGAGAGTAACAAACAATAAAATTAGTTAGCAAAGGTGGACTTATTTCTAGAAGAGATCTCTTCCAGTCAACCTAAGTGAGTTAGAGAGATAGTATTAAAATGCAGGCTAAAGTGCAGTAACTCAAATGTAAATACTTAAATAAATATATATTATATACACATATAACAAAACATTATACATATTATATACATAAATATATGTACATACTACTACATACACAAATACATATCTATATAATATTATGCATAATAATAGTAGTTAATATAATTATTGTGGAATGACTTGGGTGAGAAAGTGCTGTTTTATTTTCTTTTTAAAGGCAGTTATAGAGGGGCTTAATTGGATGTCTTTCGGACGTTTGTTGTGTGTTGTTGCGGAGAATTGGGATCATTAAGAATATTGAAGAGGAATGAAAGGATATGCATATCACGACGAAGGCGGATTGGGAGCCATTTAAGTTGAGCATGAAAGTTTGATATATGGTCATGCTTACGCAAGCCAAAAATAAAACGAATAGCGAGATTTTGAAGACGCTCTAATTTGTTGAGTTGCTCCTCAGTCACATCTAAATAGCACACATCAGCGTAGTCGAGTATGGGGAGAAGAAGGGACTGAGCAAGCATAATCTTGGTTGTGAAAGGAAGGAAGAATTGGAGACGCTTGAGAGAGTGAAGAGTATAATGCATTCGTTTGCTGACCTCGTTGACATGAGCCGCCCAAGTCATGTTACAATCCATAATTAAGCCCAAGTTTTTTACTTTATTACAGTACGGGATTGGAACACCAGAGAACTGGACTGTAGGTGTCGAGGTCCAATCGATTTTACACCTCAGTCGACTACTGCCAAAAATTATGGATTGTGACTTGCAGGGATTCACAAGGAGGCCAAAGGACTCGGCCCACGTTTGGACCCGGACAAGATCCGAGTTCAATGCATCAATAGCTTCATGTAACTCGGTCAGCTCACAATGTCGATATAATTGTAAGTCATCTGCATACAGATGGAAGGGAGAAGAAATGACTTTTGATATGTTATTAATAAATATTGAAAAAAGTAAGGGAGAAAGTACGCCGCCTTGAGGTACACCAGCAGTAAGATCTAGCCAATCCGATGATGCATCGTTGGTCTTCACGCACTGCTGGCGTCCGAAGAGATAAGAGTGAAACCAGTCTATAACAGTACTAGAAATGTTGACCGCACGAAGAGTTCCCATAAGGATGCCGAGATCCACAGAGCTGAAAGCGCTGCTAAAATCAAGTAAAACCATCACAGTGAGCTTGGTTTTATCCATAGCACCACGAATATCCTCTGTGATATTCAGCAGTGCACCAACTGTACTATGAGAGGAGCGGAAACCGGATTGATAGGGACATAAGAGGTTATTGTGAGATAGATAGGAGTAAAGTTGATTATGTGCCAATGATTCTATGACTTTGGATAGGATAGGAAGAATTGATATAGGACGGTATTGAGTGAGATACTTAGGATTCGGGGATTTAGATAGGGGTATGACGAAAGCTTTTTTCCATAAAGACGGGAAGACATTGTGTTTGAATGAGAAGTTTAGAATGTGAGTGATCACAGGTGCAATATCTTCCAGTACCAGAAGAATCATGTCGCGGCTGAGGTCGTCACTACCAATGGCTTTTGTGGAAATAGAGCGGACACACTTCTTTATATCATTTACTGAGACTGTTTCAAAGACGAATGGTGGTATGTCAGGGGGGGCGAGGTTTAATAAAAATGAAAGAGTTTGAGTTTTGGTATGCGATAGTAATAAGAAATTCTTAGTTATACAGGATAGGCCTTTTGAGTGCATAGTCCATAGAACTTATGTATAAGTTTTGTCTTTGAATGTTCGTTTTTAGGGTTCCGTACTCGAAGGGTGGCAACGGAACCCTATTACTAAGCCTCTATTGTACATCCGCCCGTCCGTCTGTCAGAAAAATCTGTGAAAATCGGTAAAATTTTACATAGTGTGTATTACTATTACCGCTATAACAACAAATAATAAAATAAAAACATATATTGTAAAATTAAAAAAAAACCCGAATGCAAGGATGAAATGTGTATGTCTCCAACTGCATTATACTATTTATATTCCTTCGTGGACTGTTTTCATCTTTTAGTTAGCTTTTATGCAGTTGGGTTTTTATTTTTATAATATATTTTTTTTATTTACAGCTTTTTAGTTTTTGCCAATTAGACATTTGAAGTAAAATAAATAAATGTGGTTTTAATTATCATTATTTTATGTAATACGTTATACGTTTTTGGAATCCATGTTATGAGCCCTTTAATTTTATACACATATTGCTGAAAAAGAAGATTAAAAAAATTTCACCTTAAACAATGACATCTAGCAGCCCCCATTATTTTATGTCACCTATCTAAAACACTTGCACTAATGAGCCGAATGATGAATCTAAAGATACCTTAATTAAAGAAATCCATGGAGTGGTTTGGAAGATATGACGAAATAAAGAATATTACAAACAAACATACAAAGATAGGCGCGAAAAACATAACCCTTTCCTTGCAGTCGGATAAAAACCAAGATGGCAAATTTCAAAAAGGCTGCCATGCAAATAAAAAAAAAACCATTATGGTACGGAACCCTTCGTGTGCGAGTCCAACAGCCGAGTTGCATTTGACCGATTTTTACAATAAAATGTCTAATCAAAATCAGTCGCGCAATTCTAGAATAACGCGATTAAACAAACACTTAAATAAAATGTAAATTATTACAGTTATAAAAAACTCATTTAACTAACTTAAATGTATGGGTTGCGTCAGAATGAATCAAATTAACCCTAAATGAATTCGAAAGTTTTACTAATTGTGAGAGCCAAGTTCTACTAAGTAGCTCTACCATGATTAGAGGAAGTCCATGCTAATTAAATTTTATTGTATATAATATACTAATGTAAGTAAATACTTATTTAGGTAAAAATCCACTTCTAAGATTTGGTTACATAGTAAGCATAGTAATACATACATACAAAATAAAGTAGTAAATACAAGTTAAAAACTTATAATATTAAGTTAATAAAGTGTAATTGTTGCTTTTATTATACTAGTATTCGTCCAGTGACCAAAATTCGAACATAACAATTTTTTTACAAAGCTCGTCAATCAATAGCTACTTAACAAAAAAAAAAGAAAAAAAGTTGACAAACAGGAGAAAAAGGCACTGAACTGTCTGCCTTTGCCTATTTATATATGGATTGCATTTAAAAAAAAATTTACGAAACAATAAATCGTTACAGTTTTATTAAATGAAAAGATTATTATCTGTTGTAAGTTCTGACAAAGGCATAATTGTTGAATGAAAAAATGTCGTATGAACGCGAATCTTGATTCGCATTTCGCGCGAGTAATTTAGTTTTGTTTGCGCTCTCATTGGAATACGACGCGTTGTAACTCGAATGCTCTTGGAATTAGTTTCGACAGATCTAAGTATTTATTTGATTTGTGATCGATAAGTGTTGTAAAGTTAGGCGATTCGTGCTCTAGTGTAGTGTTTGTTGGATTTGTTATTTCAAACCAAGGTTAGTAATATTATTGTATATTTTTTTTTTGTGAATATACTCATTATGTATTTTGTATATTTTTATTTTTATGCGGTTGTATGTATTCAGCTGTTTTAACGTTATATTGCTCCTCTTAACCTTAACTTTAACCTTCTCTTAATACGAGGGTGATCAGATGCCATAGTCCACCACGTTGGCCAAGTGGGACTTAGCGGATATCTTTCAAAAACTTGCTAGGTTCTCTCAGACATGCAGGTTTCCTCACGATGTTTTCTTTCACAGTAAGGTAAGAGGTAATAGAGTTGAAATTGTGTTTGTACATGAGAATATTAGAGATTTGAACCCGCTTCACTTGGTTTTCTAAGTAAAATATATATTATACATTGTTATAGATATTTTTTTTTAAGTAATCTACCTAATTTATATTTATTTTTAATTAAAAAAAAGTTTTTTTTTAACTAAATTGACAGCATTTATTTATTAGACAAATTCTTGTTATATATAACATTAACTTATACTTTGCGTCTCTTTGATACGTTAGTAGATGCGTTTCGGTTGTTCAGTTAATAGGATCTTCATTTTTTAGTTTAATGTTTCAAAACAGGATTTATTTAAAGTAAAATTGTTCTTAAACTAATAGAAACATTCGCGCATGACATAACATCGAACCCACACCATCTGGCGTAATAGTAAAAGCAGGAAATATGGCACAGTGGTTGTCAACCTTTCCATTTTTTTTTAACATATCTAAAATATTATATGTATTTATAATTATATAATATTATATATATTATTATAGTATAATCATATTTTACTCCAATAGAGTTTTGATCGATTCAAAAAAAAGACGGTACTTAATACGGTTATTTTATTTTCTATGAGTACATTGTGCGATATCTTTGCAGATAATTGTGAATCGGTTGTCATAATTCGTTTCTAAACATATAATTAAATGGTAACAAAGCCGAATCTGTATCATAGAGTATGCATATGGGAAGAAGCGGGCCATTCCCAACACAAGTATCCTCTGATCACTTACTGGGAAGATTCGAACATAAAGTTGTAAAGATGATTAAGAAATAAAACTATTTTTATTATTTTTATTTTATTTTTACCTGTACTTTAAAACATTAAATATTTTTTGGAAAATCTTATTGAAATAAACATTATTTTCGATACAGAGGACGAATCTATAGTTGTTAGAATTTTTGTATGTCTGTCTGTCTGTCTGCGACCGTATCACGGAAAAACTACAGAAGGGATTTTGATGTTTGGTATGATAATAGCTGGTTATCTGGGTCAACATATACCTAAGATACTGCGGGAATATTTTCCCGCAGTATATTATTATTATTATTATTATCTTGAGATATTTGTCATCTCTGAGAACTCTATACCAAACGTTAAAACGTAAGTAGGAACGAACCCGAGCGGAGCGAGGTTGAGTCCCTATTTTTTATATGTATATACCTCAAGGGTGCTACATATAATATCAAGAATAATTTCCGCGCCAATAGGTTGGTTGTCACTTTTAAGAGAAGCTTAATAAAAGCATTAGTAAATCATTTTTTTTCTTAAACCAGTCAATTGCAAATACTTTGCGCATACTTGTATTTTGCCCTTAACATCTTTTAGAAACTTCTCAGCTTTCTGCCAATGTCAAGTATAAATATAAATTTTTATTCTATGTTTATTTTTTTATGTATTTTTTGTACGCGTAAAACTATCAAAATAATGACAAGTTAGTTTGACGCTCTTTTCACAATTTCCACAAAATATCAGAATAGCCCAGTCTGCGCCCTATTTTTCGCCCTTAACTCGGAAAATATCGATCGCATGAAAAATTGAACAAGAAATAAAACGTAGAGTATTGAATAATGAACAACATTAGTCCTTATGATTTTAATCGAAAAGTTGAAAATGGCCGAGAGATGGCGGCTAATGCACCGCTCGAATTTGGTCGCGATTTTTTTACATTTCCATTTTCCAGTGACCCCCGCTAAAGGCTGATGAAATAAAATTTTCTACAATTTTTTCAGGGTTACGCTCTTATTTTCGACAACCCGACTGGGCTATAACGATTTTCAAACTGAAGAGGTACACTGATATCAAAATTATCTTTAACGATTCACTCAAAAATATCTACTATCATATAAAAGAATCGCAATTAAAAATAAATAACATCATAAATGCAAGTCATCACGTAGTATGATAATGAGTTATTGTTTATGTATACAGTATACGAGGTTTTCGGAATTGGCGAAAACCATGGTTTTTATAGTAAATTACTATAAAAAGTACGTACGTAAAGAGGTTGATGTCAGCTTGATTGTTGTGGCTAACTTCATACATTATCTTTTGGACTTAAACCATATGATATTCAATAATTGCTAAGGCAAAAAAAACTGTATGGAAATGACATGTTTTGACGTCATTCCCATTATTTTTCTATTAGCGATATCATTTATAGAAAGTCTACTTGTCGAAACGACTGCTTTTATAACATATAGATACCTTGCGAGGTAGATTTAGTAAAGACACAAAAAGGTATCTCTGCGAACTCTATTTTTGATATATCAATTATAATTATAAATAAAAAAAGACTCTTTTGACAAATTATATTTATTAAGTACATTTTTTTTTTCAAAATTTTAAGACCTATGTAAACTAGGTTCTAAGACCAGAGACCTACACCTATGTCCTCGTTCGATAATAAAATGTAAAGCCTTCATGATTATTTGATAGTATATATCATAATACAGAAGATAAACTGAGCATTAAAATGTCGAATTTTAGAAAAAGTTTTATACACAAAATAATAATGTATTAATTTGCACATAACGTTCTATAAGCTAAAGAGCCTCAACAATAGAGACCAGATATTTTTAAAGTAAAATATTTTTACTTATTTTTTATTACTTTAACAGTAGCGTAACAGTTATAATATAGTGAACTTTTAATTAATTGGTGGTAGAGTAAAACAAGCGTGAAATGGTCACGTTACAACGTTCGTGTTGGATTATCGAAAGTGACATGAAGTTCGCACGAAGCTAGTGTAACGGATTGCATATAAAGAGTCGCAGCATGCAATATATAACGGAAAAAAAATATTTTTTGAAACTTATAGAGTATTATTGTCATTGTAAATAATATATGTAATGTGTCTATTATTTATATTCCCGATGAGATGGGATGTAGATTTTTTTTTTTACTTTTTATGAAGGTATTTATTTAGGGACGTATGTTACACGATGTTTTTAATTAATTAATTTAATAGTTAATAATTTTTAATTTTTAATTTTTTAATTAACCCTCAAGGGTTGTCTCATAGAAATATAAAATTCGAAAATAAGTGAAATAGTTACTCTTAAGTGAGACATCATGGAGAAAGACTAAGGATCCTTGTAAATCTTTGGTAATATAAATAAAAAACTGATAAACGAAGAAAAAATAACAAGGTAATAAAGGCAGTGGTGCGCTTGCTTGGAAAACCAAATGAAATAGGTTTGTCCGGATCTTGCACTTTTGATATTTTTATGAGCGAATCATTTACAACCAGATTACCACTTGCCTTAGAGTGTAGGAAAACATGGCGACGAAATCTTCACGTCTGAGAGAATCTCACAGGCTATCTAGTTTCCGAACATGTGAAGTCTCAACAAAAGGTCTGAATTATTGTATATATTGGACAATAATAATATTATATTGTTAAGTAGTTCTTAACTTCCTTATCGAAGGGAATTGAAAAGGGTCAAAGCAAAGCGAATAACAATAAGCTCACTGGGATTTGCCATCTGCTCCCTACCTATAGTGCATTAGTGTTTGCAGATATTATTCATATGTATATGGTATAGACTTTTAGGACGGGTTCGTAAAGAAACCGGGCGTAACCGACAGCTTTACTTGCTGAGATAAAAGAATTTTCGAACTGTACCTAACCGATCCTGAGGATTTTTTAACAGAAAAATAACTAGTTTGATCCGACACGGGACAAGACTAACAAGAACTATGGGCTGTGTGGTTTGCTAAAAATAGAACCTTATCAGATTTGTACATGTACAATAATAATTTGTTTTTTTTTGTATATACCTAATGTATACTTAGTATATAATAGAGTCGCTGTCTGCGTCTGTCTGTATCTTCGCTTACTTCTTCTAAGCCACACAACGGTTTTTGATACTGTTTTTACTTACAGAAAGAGCTATAAGCGAGGAAGGTTTATGTATATAATTTGTAAATATTTTATTTAAAATAGCTGAGTATAGACGGTGTTTTTCATAAAAAAAATATTTTCATACGATTACAATTAAGTAGTATAACACTGGCTAAATCTTTAGAGATACATTAAAACAATGTATGTACTAGGAAATTCTAGGTCTTAAAAAGGTCTACAGAAAGGTCCGCGATAGCATGTGTCTATCTCCTAAGCTATATTTATCTGCATAATATACTCGCCACTCACCCTCGCGTTTCTCGGGTTCGTCCCATGGTCGCATCCCCATATAAACTTTTATCCCCATTTTCACCACCTTAAAAGATGTTTTCCAGGATAAAAACTAGCCTATGTCCTTTTCCAGGGTCTCAAACTATCTTCTTACCTAATTTCATCTAAATCGGTTCAGAAGTTTCGGAGCTTATTCGGCACAAACAAATAAACAAACAAACAAAAATATCTTTCCTCTTTATAATATCAGTAGTAAGATAAAACGTACCCAAGGACACACCCAAGCGAAGCGAAGCTAAATCGTAAATAATACGTCTTATAAATAAATGTATGTATAAATATACCTTGCATTGCAGATATATTATGACGATTGTCAAACAACCGCAGTATGAGCCATAAGAAGTCGCCGAATGATAAATATTTCTTGTTCACAATAACGGGCATGATAAGGCCTGACGTTAGTCAACAATACGTGGTAAGCTGGTACTTTCCAACGTATCCATAAACTTTATTATCAGTTTACAAAGTTCGTTATTGTACAACGATTTTATTAGTTTATTTTTACACACCTTTATTGCTTCCATTATAAACTATTTTATTATTCATATTTAATATTACCTTGACATATTTATTTGATAGGTTTTTTTAAATATAATATTAAAATTTAGGTCACAGTGTCGAATTGGTAAAATGTTATTAAAATACTTATAGTTAGCCACCTGCTTTCACCATCATCCAAAAAACAAAAGAGTTAAAAAGAAAATATCTTCAGAGACTTCATAAAGTATATACCAAATTTTCGAATTTACTCGTACCTCTTCAATAAGTATTTTAAAGCAATTCAAATCATGTTGCAAACATAAGAAAATCGGTAATAGTTATTTATTTTTCAAATGGTTGAAGTAGCTGATTGCTGTTTGATGACTGGTTTTTAGATAAATAGATAAAAGTTTCTATATGTAAATAATTATAGATTAAATATCTATACATATAATAAAACTCTAACTGAGTCGAATCTGTACATTAAATATTTTTTGGAAATTCTTATTGAAATGTACATTATTATCGACACAGAGGCTGAATCTATAATTTTTAGAATTTTTGTCTGTCTGTGACCACATCATGATAAAAACCATTGGATGGATTTTGATAAAATTTGCTATGATGATAGCTAGTTATCCGGGTCTATATAAATGATACTTTTTACTGCGGGAAAATATCTCATCTCTGAGAAATCTATACTAAATGTTGAAACGTAAATACGGACGAATCCAAGCGGAGCGAGGTTGAGTCGCTAGTGTTTAATAAAAGCATGATTTATTAAATAACTTTTATAGCGATTGAAGAAGTACCTTTTGAATTATTCTTTTGAATAATTCCTTCTATTATGAAGTGTACAATGACTCATAAATGGCATTTTGGCCTCTACTTATTGTGTATGTATCATAGAAAATTACTGTAGTGACTGAGTTAACTGCCTCGGTAGTGTAGTGGCTGGCATATACGGCTGCACATCCGAAGGTCCTGTTATTCTTTTAAGAAAGTCCCAGTAACAGCCTGGAGTTGGGAAGTTGGCGGTGTTTCACCCCTGTACCTCGGACAGCACGTAAAACCGTCAGTCTTGTGCCTGATCTCTTACCGATCGTGTCGAATTATCGTCCCATCGGAATTTGAAAGTGAAAGAAATAAAGAGGGCGCTGGTGTTTACGCGTACACTTGTGCACTATAATATCTTCTGCGCAGTTGGCTAGTCTCGTTGAGATCTGCCGCCGTGGCCGAGATCGGTAAGGAGGATGTCACCATAGTGACGCTTGTCTTGGAAGTCATACAGCATTATAGATTGGGTCTCTGCGTGATGATACCGAGTCAAAAAAGGACGAGGTTTCTATTCGGGGGCATGTATTTTTTCTTTTTTTAAGGGAATTTTAAACGATATGTTCAGTTGTATAGTTTGTAGTTGTTTTTTTATAACGTAATGATGACAACCAAATATAATTGTTTAGTATTTTTTATATGGTATCATCTTAGGTCGGGTTTGTAATGACAGATGTCAATGGCATTCGGTATTCTTCGGTCGGTGTGACGAGAGCTCCCCCTTTGAATTGTGTCGGTTATAAAGCAGATTAAAGTATTTCGGTCGGATTGATTAATGGGCTTATATTAATATTCTACATACACACAAAACACCCCCTAGTGATCAGTGCCTACGCAGGATTAAGGATTCCGGGTCCGGCAACGCTTCCACAGCTAAGTCCACGTACAAGGTACACAATATATATTATAATTTATTAGCGTTAGTTTTTTATATTTTACTCCGCGTAACGCGGATCATACAATAATAGTCTGTCTAATGGCAACTTGTGGCTATACTAGTCGATGAATACTTGCAATACTATATCAGTCAGGCGTTTACTTGAGATAAAGGGTATGGAGGGTAGATTGGAGAGGGCTATCCTCCTAGGGAGGATATAGAGAGATATACATAGATATAGAGGATAGATGGAAAGATAGGATTTGGAAATATAGAGGAATTAGATGAATAGGTCTATCCTCTCCTCTCTCCCTTTGAAAATAAGCAGCTTAGAATAGTTTTTTAAATTGTTTGCCATTTCTAAACTCGCTATTGTATTCTAATAACACGAAAAATATATGGGAATGGCTTATTCCCATTAGTTAGTTTATTTCTATACATTTTTTGCCTTTATTTAGCGATATCGGTTGTTGAATGTCACCTAATTTAAAAACATACACTGATATTTTGTAAAACAGTAGTATCTTCCTAGTAGTTTCCACTTAAATAAACTAACAGATAAGACGAGGAAAAAAATAGTACATTTGCTTTTGCAAAAATATGATTATTTTCAACATTTTCTACTATACATAAACAAGTAAATAAATATATTTATGTATGTAAATGAGTTTGAGTAAATGTTTCCATGTAGAAGATTGTCCGATAATTCTTCCTATCTCGACATATGTACGCTACAATCATAGACTATTCTTAATATCGAACACTATTAGTATTGAGTGTATTGAGTGTATTATATATAAAAAATCTATTGTATTATATAGGTATAGAGCCTCAACCTTGCTTCGCTCGGGTTCCTTCGGGTGGGTATGGAATAGATAGATAGAATATATATTATATTACTGCTCTGCTCCTTTGGGTAGTAGCATGATGATATATAAAACCTATATAAGCTTTCCTCAATAAACGGGCTATCTAATGCAAAAAGAATTTTTCAAATCAAATCAAACGAATCATGATAATTCATTCATATTTGCAAAATATCGTGTAATAGACACAAAAAAAAACATTTACCCAAATTAAGTACCTCCTTTTTGTAATCGGTTTAAATAACATGAATAATACTTTTACACCCGGAAGCGGATGTTTACAACTCAAGGAAAAACCGTACATTGATTGACATAATTGTCAATCAATCTGACATCTTATTTAGAAATCTAAGACAACGTAGGTATTATAGTAATTATGCGAAATTACCGACGCACGCCTAAACGTTACAGTAATCAGTTAAGTTAAACAGCGGCCTTAACGATGGGAGTGAAGTAATCTGATACCCACTTGAGGGTGCGGGTTCGATATACAGGTTGAATTTTTCAAGTAAATAATGATAACGAAATTTGGATTTATTTTTATTCTTATTATTTTTACGTTACGTTGTAAAGTTTAGTATAGATTTCTCAGACAGGAGATATTTTCCCGCAGTAAAAGTATCCTATATGTTGACCCAGAAAACCAACTAGCACCATACCAAATTTCATCAAATTCAGTTGCGCGCGCGACTTTGTCGTGCACGGTACATTACAGTCGCACTGCTCGTTTGTTAAATTAATTAACCTCATAATATTACTCTTATTAAGATAAATGCGTATAATGTTAATTATTGTATGTATTTAAAGTTGAATGAAGGAGTTTGATGTGAATAAACAGTTTGTTTAAAAGTGAACCAGAAATTGGATTTTGATAATAAAAATATTAAATAAGGTGGGTAGCTGGAAGTTTGTTTAAGGCACAAGACTTAGACAGTATGGACCAAGAAGTACTCTGTGAAGACTAAGAAAGCAAGTTACAATTTTATACTGCAACATAACGAACGGCTTGGCCTTGTGCCTATCGTCTAAGATTACGAACGCGACGAAGCCGAGTTCGATCCCAGCCTACGGTAAAAAGATTTTTTCCAATTTAATGTTTTTAAGAATATAGGACAAAATATTAAAATCATGTCTTCAACAGTTATCAAGTGCCCTACTTGCGCAAATAAAGTATTAAAAAAGTCATCTCTTGCATGCGTCGATTGCAAAAATTATTTCCACCTTCAATGTGCTGGTCATAATGAGAGTCAATTATCCTCTCTGACAACTCAATTCAAATCAACTTGGAGATGTCCTATTTGTGTCAATCAACGTAAAAAGGTGGTAATAGTGCAAATGTACTTGTTCGAGGCCTATCGCAAACTTCGCCCAGCAGTTTCACGGAAACAAATACAGTAAATGCTAGTCCGCAAGCTGCATGTTCGAAGTGTTTGAATACAACAAAATTGGATGAAATAACTTTAGCATCGATCAAAAACGAAATAAATGAATCTGTCACTGAGGCAATTCACGCTGTTCATAACGTTCTTGAAGCTAAATTTACTGATCTAATAAATAAAGTAAGTGATTTGACTTCAACTGTTGAGTTTTTTTCAAATAAGTACGACGAACTGAAGAGCCGGCTGGATTCACGGGATAAGGAAGTCGTTGAACTGTTGACACAAGATAGAGTTCTTGAAGAAACTGTGAAGGATCTTGGATTTCGATTGTCTAGCTTAGAACAGCACTCACGCGAGTGTAATGTCGAAATAAATGGCTTGCCTGAGTTTAAATCGGAAAATTTGGTCCAAACTGTTTTACAGATTGGTAAAACTGTTTCTCACACCATCAATGATACAGATGTTATGTCTTGTTTTCGAGTTGCCAAGAAAGACAATAATAATAAGCGCCCCCGAGCGGCTATCGTTAAATTCCGAAGTCCTAGAAATCGCGATGCTTTTTTAACGGCATATTATAAGTACAACAGAGAAAATCGATTGGACAAACTCTCAACCCAGGCAATTGGAATTGGTGGCGATAGAGCGCCCATCTATTTGTCGGAACATCTGTCACCTCCAAATAAAATGCTACATGCCGCAACCAGAAAAAAAGCTAAGGAAATTTCATATAATTTTGTATGGGTCCGCAACGGTAAGATCTATGTTAGAAAGGATAAGAAATCATCAGCTAAAGTGATTAATAACATGACCGATTTAGATAAACTTAAGTAAATACTATATATGGTCGTTTTATAGTGGTTGTATTACGTTAAATTCAATCTGTATTATCAGAATATTCGTGGAATGAGAACTAAGACTGCCGATATTTATATGAACATACTGCAGAATGATTATTGTGTAATTGCACTCACAGAAACTTGGCTAAAATCTGATATAAGAACTTCTGAGTTTATAGATTCCAGATATATAGTTTATCGACGTGATCGCGATTGTATTCACAAACTTGACGGTGGGGGCATCCTGTTAGCTGTAAATAAGAATTTTACATCTTTCCGTATGCAAAGTTGGGAAAGCGAATTTGAAGACTTATGGATCATTGTAGAATTAAATATAAATAGTAAAATCAAACGTATAGGAATTTGCGTAGTATTTATGCCTCCTCCTGTGAAAATGAATGATCTTACGGAAACTTTGGATAATATTAATACTATTGTGCCAAGTGTCGATGAAGTATTGATAGTGGGTAATTTCAATCTCAGCTTTATTACCTGGGAAAATAAAGAAGACGCCTCATATGCATATCCTGGAAATTATAACTGCAACTTAGGTTATGCTTTAATTGATTTCTTATCTTTTAATGAGTTGTATCAATTTAACACAGTGAAAGGAGTTGATGGTAAGATTAGAGATTTAGTTTTAAGTACTATACATAATATTTCAGTAACTGAACCTCTTGAGTTTATAAGTAATCTTGACAAATTACATCCGCCTTTAGAAATAAGCATTAATATGAATTTACATTTAAAAACTGAGAGTGAGCAAAATAAACCTCGCTCGGACTACAACTTTTTTAAAGCAGATTACTCAAAAATTATTGCTTCAATGGAAGCCACTGACTGGTGTAAGTTATTGGGTAACATGATAGAGGTAGATGAAATGATATGTATATTTTACGACAAATTGTCTAGTATATTTGATTCCTATGTACCCAAGTATCAATGTAGGCCTTCTTCCCTCCCCGCATGGTTTAAGCGTCACACTCGCAAGCTCTTAGATGAAAAAAATAAAATTCGTGCAAGATATCGTACCTATAAAAACCCCCGTGATAAATATGAGTTTGAAATACTTCGTACGCGATGTAGAGTTGAACTTAATGATTGTTATCGCGAGCACTGTGTTCTTACTGAGGAGAACATTCAGCGTAATTCTAGGGCTTTCTGGAGGTTTCTTAAAGAAAAGAAACAGAATACTTCTATACCTAGTCTAGTCTATCGTAATAGCGAATCAGCATCAAGTAACATTGATATTGCAAATTTATTTGCTGAACAATTTGAATCTACGTTTAATACTTCAAACGATAGTATAGTTCGTGTATTTACAACTCCTTCACCGCTTTGTGACACTCTATCCAGGATAAATTTTGATGAAAAAATTATATTAAATAAATTAAAAAAACTGGATATATATAAAGCTTGTGGTCCAGATGGAATTCCAGGTGTATTTATAAAAAGGTGTGCGAAGGTTCTTGCTCTACCATTGAAATTGATTTTTAATCGATCTCTCGAAACGGGAACTTTTCCAACCGAATGGAAAAAAGCGAGGGTGGTTCCAGTTTACAAGAAGGAAGATGTTGCAAATGTTGCTAATTACAGACCAATATCAATGTTGTCAATTTTTGGGAAAGTATTTGAATCTTTAGTCTGTCCCATTTTGGTAGAACACACAAAGAATCTAGTTTCAGATAGACAACATGGTTTTCAAAGTAAAAAATCTGTAATCAGTAACATGTTAAATTACGTTACCAGGTTGAATAGTTCTCTTGATGAGGGGATTGAGGTCCATTCTGTGTATACGGACTTTAGTAATGCATTCGACAGGGTAAATCATAAAATTCTTCTCGTTAAATTACAATATTTGTATGGCATAAGTGGGCATATCTTATCATGGTTTAGTTCTTATTTAAAGGGGAGAGTTCAATATGTAGTGGTCAAGGGATATGAGTCACGTTGGTACAAAGCAGTATCGGGTGTGCCTCAAGGCTCTCACTTGGGACCGATTGTATTTATTCTATTTATTAATGATATCGTAGAATGTGTTATAAATAGCAACTGTCTCTTATTCGCGGACGATATGAAAATTTTTATGCCTATTAAAAGTTCTGTTGATATAGTTATGCTCCAAGAAGACCTAGATCGTGTGCAAGAATGGTGTACTCGTAACGGTATGATAATAAATGCTTCCAAATGTTGCTTTATAAAAATCACAAAAAGAAAAAAAAAATTGATGCTTCGTACCACATTAACGGAGTGTGTATTAGAGAAACCCCATTTGTCAGAGACCTGGGACTTATTATTGACAACAAGTTGAGTTTTACGAGACATTATGATCATATGATAGAGAAAGCATTAAAATCTTTTGGTTTTTTGAGGCGAACATGTAAAGACTTGCGTTCTCCAAAGACTAAGATAGTTATCTTTAATGCCTTAGTAAGAAGCATATTGGAATATGCAAGCGTCATTTGGAATCCCTACCAATCATTCCGAAAGAATCGAACGAATACAGCGTTCCTTTACCAAGTATCTTGTGTATAATAGCGATATAAGTAAGAGAGGCGATTATCAGGATAGGTTGACGACTTTTAAAATTGACACTTTATTTAATAGGAGACGTATAATTGATATTTGCACATTATTTAAGATACTAAATGGAATGTTGGATTGTCCACAAATATTAGAGAATATTTATTTCAGGATTCCGCGACCTGGGTCGCGCGCAATAAACAAAGGTCCGTTCGATATGCCTGTTTCTAGGACGGTATCTTGCTCGAACTCTCCTCTTCCTCGAATGCTTAAAGCATATAATGAACTGAGTACTCTGTCTTTCGGGTGTGACGTTGATCTATTTCATAACAATTTGCTCAAACTAAAGAATACCTTGGTCGAAAAAATCCGCGGAGAATTGTAAATCATTCTAAGTTAAGCGACATTATTTTATTGTATGTAGTTAATTATCTGTCCCTACCACTATTATTTTTAGCAAAGTTCTTAAGACATTTTGTGTTTACATTTTAGGAGTAAGTAATTTAAATATTTTTTACATATATCACCGTTTTTTTTTATATACATAAAATTAGTTAAGATAACTTAAACCCTATTTATAAATTTTAATGTTTTTCAAGTTTTTGCCCTTTTTTGTAGTCACTTTATCTTCTTTTATATTAGCAGTGCATATATGTAATTTGTTGGTCAGTGCTATGGACACCTGTAAGAGACTAACATACTAGAACTTATGTATTAGGAATGAATTTAAAATGTAATTGTGTGTTATGTTGTTGGTGTTCTTAATAAATTAAAAAAAAAAAAATCTGTCAGTGGTTTTCTCGTGATGCATTCCCAGACAGACAGTCTGACAAAAATTCTAAAAACTATAGATCCGGCCTCTATATCGATAATAATTACCATTTCCAAAGAATTTCCAAAAAAATATTTTGTTGTTTGTACAGATTCGACTCAGTTAGAATTTTATTATATGTATAGTAATAGATGATATTAGCTAGTGCAATAATGTTTCAGTCGCTGTACGTTCTTTTATAAGAAATAAAATAATGTTCATCTGATCGATTTCAGTCGAAACCAAACTCACTGAGATTTGCCATGCGTGCAGGGTATGTGCAAACACAGGTACAATTTCTAATTATTTTATTCTCAAATCCCGGTGGGACGATAATTTAAAACGACCGAGACGTTCTCTTTGAGGTTTGGGGTCCGCTAACTTTCCAATTTCACAATAAAACCCATTATATATAATTGACCCGATCTGGGTTTTGAACCCAGATGGGCCAGAACCTCTGGATTTTCAACTAAACTAACGATTTAGTCAGCAAAATACAGAGAAGCCAAAACATCAATTTCCACATACCGAATTCCTTTCACACAAACTTTCATCCTTTTGACCTACATAGTCTTACGATTTATAAGAAATATCATTCTCATCTTCTAGGTTCTGCGGCTGTACGATGACTAATTCACTCAGTATTAGAGTTGTATGAAATCTATCTCCTAGGCGTGGTTAATTGTTTCTGGTACACACCTGGAAGTCATAATTTTGTTTGAGTATTTGTTTGTACCAACGATACAGTTGTATTAGAAACGTTAACCTGTCACGCATATTTCTCTTACAAATAAGCGGAAAGTATGTAATGGTGCATGTTACTATATTTCATTTGCGTGTCTAATTTGTTTAAATATTGGTTTTATATTTAAAATTATTATCTTTACTCGTTTTTACTCGTACTTTCAGCTATGCACATACTACAACAGCTCCAGGTTATAAGTATTTCAAAAAAATAACTGACATTGTTAAAATTTTACAAGAATAAAAACACTCATTAAATTAAAATATTAAAACATTATCAACTATTAATATTTATTAATTTATTCATAACTTAATAATATTTAAAATATTTATTTTTGGAAAGAGAAGCATTCGTCATGAGGTACATTAATTCACACAAAAACTAATAGCATTTTAATTGATGACCACAGTTTATAAATAACGTGTCATTTTAAATAAGTCGTAGTTTGTAGGAGATTCGTGTGATTGTACTAGGAAATTTTAATTGCTTTGGTGGTTTGTGGCTTGTACGGTTGCAAATACGGAGGTCCTGGTTTCGAGATTCGGGTCCGGCCAAGTTTAGTGCCTCGGAGAGTACATAAAACCTTCTGACCGATTTCGGCCACGGCGGCCTAGCTCATGGTGACTAGTCATTTGTATTTTATTCAGCCATATGACAGGGCCCGACCCGGGACTCGAATTCAAGACCTCCGGATTTGCGGCGCTACGTTCTATTCATTAGACCACCGACTACCGAGGCGTTGGTGAGACCTTAAGGTATGTCAAACAAACATAAAGTGATGTGGTGGGGAAGTAAGGTGACGTTTTAAAAGGTGTATGTATATACGTTGTAAAAGTACATGGTCATGGACGTTCCATGGACATGTATGTAATTTCATTTTGAACTTTTACTACAGTAAATACTTGTTTGACCCCTTTTATATAAATGTCATTCTAAATTGTACTGAACTTGTCTTGCAAAATAATTACCCATATTTATACACCAATTCTGAGGCACATATATTTTTTAAATTTGCAACTTTACTTGAATAAAAAATATTAAACAAATATTTAAGTTACACGGTTTTATCGTAAAGAAACAATAATGATGCAGATAATGTACTAAAAGCTAAAAAATAAAAGGTAAGTACCATGTACAAGTCATCACACCACTCACCATTTGTTATTGATCAGGCTAAAACAGAATCGCGGGGCCCGTTTAAAAAGTCCCTTAGGAAAATATCTGAATTTAAAAAGATCTATTATACCACCTCTTAATAAGGACTTATTTTGCATCTCTCAGTTACATATGTGAAATGCCACCCTTACTTTTTTATTTTTTATATTGTCACTACGAATTTTTCTATCGGTTCACATGAGACCACTATCAACATTTTTCTATCTTACATACTTAAAGAGCAAACGTAGCAAATCGATGCAATAATAATCTATGTATAAAATAAAATTCTAATGGAGTAGAATCTGTACATTAAATATTTTTAGATTTTTTTTATTGAAATAATTATTACTAGGAAAACAAAAACAAACCTATCCCACGGGTACCCTACATTTTTCCGGAATAAAAATTAGCCTATGTGTTATTCTAGACTATAATCTATATTTATACCAAACTTCATCCAGATCCCTTCAGCCGTTCTGGCATGAAAGAGCCAAAAACATCTACACTCACAAACTTTCACATTTCTAATGTTAGTATAGATTATCGATACAGAGGCAAAATCTATAGATTTTAGAATTATTGTCTGTTTGAGAATTGGGAACGCATCACGAGAAAACCACTGGACAGATTTTGATAAAATTCGGTATGATGAGAGCTGGTTATCCGGGTCAACATCTATGTTTGGATACTATGGATATGTATCCTATGGGTATATGGATACTTTTTACTGCGGTAAAATATCTCATCTCTGAGAAATATATACTAAACCTTAAAACGTAAGTAGGCATGAGTAGCTACTTTATAATATGTTTAAAAGTAAGATTTCATTTATAGTTAGTTACAAGTAAAACTAATAAAAAAAATCCTTCTGACCGATTTCGGTCACACGGGTCAATCTGACTGGGACGAGCCAACCGCAGGAGATAATAGCAATAACCGAGTGCACTCTCTATTCCTTTGACTTTCAAATTTTGATGAGACTACAATTTGAGATGATCTGTTCGAGAACTGGCGCAAGACAGATGGATTAACGTGCTCTTCGAGGCATGGGGATGAAACACCGCCAACTTTCCAACCCCATGCTGTTTCTAAGATTTTTTTTAGTTTGATGGTTGATTGGGTTTTGATTTATACAACTGTCTAGTTTGTCTTTGTTTTTCAATAAAACTATCTTTTCGGTTTTTTTCGTGGATTTATTTAGATTTTTGGTTTCGAACGTTTCGACGGTCGAACGGTTTTGACGTTTCGAATGCTTTACAACAATCATAGTCATGGGAGAGAAATCGTCTCTCAACGTAAGGAACCAAAAAATCTTAATAAATCCACGAAAAACTCCGAAAAGATAATTTTATTTAAAACTAGCACTGTCCGTGGCTCCGCCCGCTATCAGATGACCAAAAACCAAATTCTTAGGTTTTATATACGAGTATTAATATACTCTTATATTGCAGTTTTTGTATTTTTTCTCAGAAATGAGATATTTTAGCAGGGTAAAATGTATCCTATATGTTGACCCGGATAACCAGCTATCACCATACCAAATTTCATCAAAATTCCTCCAGTGGTTTTTCTGTGATGCGGTAATAGACAGACAGACAGACAAAAATTTTAAAAACTAAAGCTTAGACCTCTGTATCGATAATAATGTTTATTTCAATAAAATTTTCCAAAAAATATTTACTGTACAGATTTGGCTTGGTTACAATTTTATTATATGTATAGATGTCAAATAATCGCGTTAATGTAAGAAAATCTATCTTTGTTTTTATTCTAGACATAACTGCCAAAAATATTTAAAAAAGTAATCCATTAACGTACATATGTAAGGATTATGATGCCTAGCACGTTAATAGTAATTTTTGGAAATAATTTATGTTGATCAAGTAGATTGATATTTTTAACAAATGCATTATTGATAGAATTTACAAATAAACTTTAGAAAGCGATGCAGGTATCTATTGTTAACCTGCATTCCACATTAAAATTAGTAAGTAACAAATATCTCCTGATGACTTTGTTTGTATGAATCGCACGTTTGCTGTTCTAACATCCTTTCAAACAATGTATTGTATCTATTATATTAGTATTAGTAAACTATATATTTGTATGGTTATTATGACTTCTGGTGATGTAAACGGTTTTCGTTTTATATTGTAAAAGATAAGAAACCTGTAGAATAAGGAAACCTTAAGCTGAATTTTTAAAAGACGATCATGTGCTGCTTATTGTACTTCGGGTATTCTGCACAAAGTTGGTAAACAACAGCATTCCCAAAGAGGGTTGATGCTAGGCAGGCGGCCGGTCGTAAAACTTGTGCCAAAACCGATTATCAGTCTGGTAGACGTACTGCGCCGACTCCAAGTAATTTGGGAAATGGGCAGGAAGATGATGATGATGATGAATCTGAATTTTTAAATGTCTAATAAAGGTTGATATAAGATAGAAATTAGAAAAAAAGACAGTGGTAGCCCAATGGTGATGCGCTCGTTTGGGAAACCGAGTGAAGCGGGTTCAAGCCCCGGATCTTGCACTTCTGATATTTTCATATGCGAAAAATTTTCCAATATGATTACCGCTTACCTTACGATAAAGGAAAACATCGTGGCTACTCTACTAGGAAAACTCGGGCCTGATGCCCTTCGTACTGAAGGGAGACGTTAAAAAGGCCTGAATACATACAATATAATCAAGAATTGTAAAAATAATTATTTACTACTAATGTTCACCCAGTGGTTGAAATTGAACTATAATCATTATTAAAAATTTGAGGAAAACATATAAGAATAGAATATAGCTATCTATATTAAAAATATAAAGTCTTTCCAATTTTTTTTTATTGATAACACTAAATCTCGTCAGTACGTACTGAACGAAAAAAAATACACCCATAACCGTCATCATTAATAGGCTATGAAATCCAATTTCTTTTATCAAACCGAAACTTGCGGAGATTAGCGAGTCCAAATAAACAAAAAAACAACATACAGTTGTTATAATATAGAGAATCTCTTTCACAGTTTTAATAAGTTGAATCAAACGCGGAAGTATAAGTCAAGTTTGTGATGCAACGCCATAATGGCATATAACAGACAATACATTTGTATTAGACTATTTAGTCTATACTATACATATAATAAAATTGTAACTAAGCCGAATCTGTATATTAAATATTTTTTGGAAAATCTTATTGAAATAAATATTATTATCGATACAGAGTCCGAATCTATAGTTTTTAGAATTTTTGTCTGTCTGTCTGTCTGTCTGTCTGTCTGTCTGTCTGTCTGTCTGTCTGTTACCGCATTACAGAAAAACCACTGGAGGAATTTTGATGAAATTTGGTATGGTGATAGCTGGTTATCCGGGTTAACATATAGGAGACTTTTTACCGCGGGAAAATATCTCATTTCTGAGAAAAAATGCAAAAACTTCAATGTAAGAGTATACTAATCTGTAAAACCAAAGAATTTGGTTTTTGGTCATTTGAACGCGGGTGGAGCCACGGGCAATGCTAGTATTCTATAAATCGTAAGGCTCATTACGCTCAGTTTTTGCTCAACGCTCAGCCCCGCATGTTTCTCGCGAGATGTACTTTCTTTAAATTCATCTGGTAAATGTCTCTTACATTAATTAACATTAAATAAATATTTATGATCTGATTGAGTTGATTTCCCATCGACAATATTAACAAAGACAATATAAACGGAACGATAATATAGAGAGCTCATAATTTCCCATATTTTTTACTTAAAAAATGACACGTTTCCATACAAACTTACATTCCCTAAAGGGATTTAATTTAATTAACCGACTTCTAAAAAGGAGGAGGTTGTCAATTCGTCGGAATCTTTTTTTTATGTATGTTCACCGATTATTCGAAGACGCCTGAACCGATTTGGATTTTTTTTTGTTTTGAAGGGTATACTTCTTAGGTGGTCCCATTTAAATTTTATCGAATTCAGACGAGCGGTTTTTAAAAAATCAACAATAAATATTTTTTTAAATAAATTGATTAATCGTATATGTTATTAAAAACTTTCTTCTTACAAATTACCGGCTTATTACGTCTACACTAAAAATGAAAAAATTATAACTTAAAAGAAAACCGACTTCCATGCACTAAAATAAAAAAAATAACTAAACGGGGGTTTTCATTTAGAATAGATACCAAATCAGATATTTTTGAAGTCGGTGCCAGTCGACAATATCTTCACACGGTTAATATCTATGCCATAGTATAATCGTAGCATATATGCAAGATAATTTTGTAATATTTGATTTTAGTTGGCTATTATTTTATGCATAAATTATTTTTAAATATTAAACCAACAAAATATGCAACTAATCGATGTAAAATAATTGTAGGTAGGTATGAGTAAATGTGATCTCATTGTTTGAGATCTGGATAGTGGAAGAAAAACTATAAAACGTTCAATGACTGATACATTACGGGAAACGTAAAAATTTCATGACCCGACTCAAATACTCTCTTATATAGAAAAACCTAATAAAATAATGATTACTGTTTTTCAGAGTTCCCTAGCTAAATGGTTATAACAGAACTCTTATAATTTTATGTAAAAGTATCTTTTTGGATTATTTCGTGGATTTATTTCGATTTTTGGTTTCCAACGTTTCGAATGCTTTAGAGCAATCGTGGTTACGGGACAGACTACGGTTTTAGAGAGGCCCTGGGAGCCTAAGACGTCGTGTGGGTCTTAATTAATTGACAATTAGTTTAATTAATTAGAATTAATCTAATTGTAATTTTCTCTTAAAAAAATACATTATGGTACGAGACGAAAATACGATAACGTTATTGTCTGGTTCTAGTTAATTGATCTCAAGGTTATTAGGCCAACCATTTATGGTCTTAATTTTTTTTTATTTTATAGATTCACAATATTATCCATTGTTAGCAACAAGGGGCCGTTATATCTTCCAGCCCAAAAAGTACTACATATAGATCCGCCACTGATCCCAGTGAACTGTTAGGTCCGATATATATTGCACTTCCGATATATACGGCACTATAGTGCCGCTGACGGTTCATTTGCGGTTCGATAATAGTCTGGTAAAGTATTTTATACAATAAACAATAAGTGCATTCACATCATAAGTAAGAGTCAAGTTCCGGTCGAATCACACTCCAGCAACGTTTCTTGTATAAAAATACTTTACCTGAACGATATCAGACCGAAAACGGACTATGATCGGCACGATAGTGTCGGTCGGGCCTTAGAGCGAGAAATAGCACCATTTTTGCTACCGCACTTGTGCACTATAATATTCTACCTCTAAAAATAAAGTAGTGTTTATCCTTGCATTAGAATTAGAACACACGATTTAATTTCCCATAAATAGTATTATAATTTGTCTGACATTATCACAGTAGTATGTTTGTTATTTTACGTTGCAAAGTCTCAATGGATTTGAATGAAGTTCGTAACTATGCGGACTATATTTCTATCGACGTATGTACCTACTATAAGCGAAGCCGCGTGCAAAAACTAATAATAAATAATGACGACCGTCTAAACCGTTGACGGAAACTCGACACTCGAACCTGCGACCTATGGTAAACTATATTTATAATTTAGAGCAATTGATATTTCAAACTGTAAATATGAACAAACAGTTTGTCCCTTTTAACTAGTTTCCATAATAATTAGGATAATTACGGTTATTACATTACATTGTGAAGGCGAACAATTATGACTGGTTCCGAGTCAACCGGGGTCAATAGCTACATAAGGATCTCTAATTCAATGTCGTTCATACATTATTATTACAAGTGCTCGCCCAGTGGTCGAAATTCGACAATAATCATTACTGAAAATTTGGGGAAAATATGTAGGTATTTAGATATTACCTATCTACATAAAAAAACAGTTTTTAATTTTTTTTATTGATACTAAAACTCGTCAATAGCTACTAAACAAATAAAGGCAAATCGGTTGACAAACAGACGGAAAAAGGTACTGAACTGTTTTGTTTTTGCCTATTTTATATATAGAGACTAGCTACTCAACTACCTACTAACTACCTACCTACTAACTAGTCGCTAGCGACTCAACCTCGCTCCGCTCGTGTTCGTCCCTACTTACGTTTTAACGTTTAGTGTAGATTTCTCAGAGATGACATATTTTCCCGCAGTAAAAAGTATCTTATATGTTGACCCGGATAACCAGCTATCATCATACCTACTCGTACTTTCATCAAAATATGTCCACTTATTTTTTCGTCATGTGGTAACAGACAGACAGATAGACAGACAAAAATTCTAAACTATAGATTCGGCCTCTTTATCGATAATAATGTCTATTTCAATAAGATTTTCCAAAAAATATTTAATGTACAGATTCGGCGTGGTTACAATTTTATTATATGTATAGATTATTATAATCGAAATGTTAGTACATAACAAGTTAACGGCATTGCTGATGCAATGTATACATATTATTTTTGATCAACTTAAAAAAACTCTATGGTACTCAATGTCAATGTCGGTGTACACTTTTAGTGTGAAAGTAAGTTATATTTGTATTAAATATATGTAGTACTATTTTTATTAGTACTGATAATACATACATATATTGTTATAATGTTGAAAGAAATAGGAATTATTTTATATTTTATCGCAAAAATTACATTTATCTCATATTATGAAAAAGTTAAAACCTCTGATATTTTTACGCCAAAATTAATTGTACATAGAAGGGAATCGAACATGTGACCTACATTGTATTCGATAATCGTTCATTACTTCATATTATATAGGTATGTTTAAGTGATTAGATTCACTTTGAATTCACTTGAAATTTTAATCATATACAATTTCTTCCCACGGAAGTAATCTACATGGGTTCCGTGTGAAGGGCCTGCCATTGTTTTAATTACAACTAATGTTCAAACATAATTTTACTCATAGGATTTTTATCTCGCTAAGATTTACCGTTGACTTTGTTTTATATTTTCTAAAGCATTACTTTCCTAACAAAATTTGTAATCGTTTTATGAATATAGAAAAGAATTTGTATGTCTACATCTACACATTTCTAAAAATAATACCTGTGAAGTCTTCTGACAATATTATTAACGTGCGATTATACGTAACTAGTGATGGCTTCATCTATTTAGCGGCGTAAATGATGAAATTTAGCGTCCTAAAAATGTTTGAATTGGTCATAAACGGACGGTAATTTTCAGTAATTGGTCAATACTTTGACACTAACTACAAAGAGTTGAAAATTTCAAAGTCATCAGAAAAAATTTAGTGACTCAAATGAATCCTAGAGATCGGAACTAAAATTATTTCAATTGGTCACGAAATGGTCATAATTGGTCAATTAATCTTGATAATTGCTCAACGTTATTCACGTATTACCTACCTAATTAGAAAAAAATAATCAAAGTTGACTTTTTCTGATAAAAAATAACAATTTTTCAATATCAAGCAAAGCTCCTGGAAAGTTCCGAAATACACACGATTGGTCAGAAGCTTAAAATAATTGATTAGCAGTATAATAATAATTACAAGGAGTTTAAAATTTCAAGGACATTCTCCGCCCTCTTATGAACTGCAAAGAGAAAACGCTTCGTTCCGATAAATATGCAAAAGGTAGGTTAAAATAGTAAAATAGGGTATTCCGGCAATTGGTCCGCGTTGAGTTGTTAGTTATTGGTATGATTGGTTTTTTCAAGGTCACAGTTATTCATTAGCACCTCGAATTTAGAATTAGGAATCTGTAAAAAAACATAAGAGGCTGAGAATAGATGTAATTGGTCAATACTTCTGGATAATTGGTCAACAAAATTCGAATAAGTGTAGGATGAGTGAAATTTCAGGACCATCTCAAAAAAAAAAGAAGTAATATAAAGATACCTAGCACCCCAATATTGACTTACACAGTTCTTTCAACGCTCATTTAATTGGTTACTCTCCGGTCATAACTGCTTACTAGCGAAATAAACGTTATGACCTATGACCAGATAACTTATGGTAGATTGATTGTTCATGTTTGACCAATTACTTTGACCTTTTCAAGATATATACAATTCTGTAGTACATTGTTTTGACATATCTCGTAAGGTTTAGCCAGCGTTAGCAATTTAAGCACCCAAAAAATATTTTATACCTCAGCTTTACAAATCTTTGAAAATACCAACTTTTCTCTACTATAATAAACATGTATTACATATGTAAACCTTCCATAAAAAAATCTCTAAATGATAGTGAAAACTATCAAAATCCGTTGTCTGGCTTAGAAGAAGTTACCGGAGAAACAGACAAACGAAAACAGCGACCTTGCTTAAGAAGAATAATTCTTAGTATTATTAATGCATGTGTTCGTGTCACCGTGCACCTGGACAAAGCCAGGGTGGGTGGTTAGGTTTATTTGTATGTGTATCTTATACACATAATTTATCGTTCTGACAACCTTGTTGGTTTTCTAATACCAACTGGTGTGGTCTACTTAGTAATAATACTTCATAAGTAATTTGGAAAGTTGTATTCTTACTTATAACTATTGTTTAATATATAGTTTATAATTTATGACCCTAGAGCGTTATTTTGAATCGGTATATTCTAATTTTTCTAGTAGAATTAAAAATAAAACTAAGGTGGCTATAAAAAATAAAAACATCATGAATAACCTTGTAAAATTCTCAGAATTATTCATGTGAGCTTGCCACCGCGTATTGGATAGTAACGGATTGAAAAGGAATTTGTTTCATGCAATAGTAAATTACCTAGGTATCTAGTAAAATGAGGGGTGACGAAACGGGGGGTGAGCCGCTAATACGAGAAATAAAATGGAAACGGGTTGATAGTTAAAATACAATTATTAATAAAATTATATTCTTTCTTACCCGATCACACATTTGCACTTTTACAAATATTTTTCGATACGACGTTTTATATTTGCATAACTGTATAAAAGTAAATATTTCTTTATGTCCTTCAAAAGAAGTGGAAGGTGCCACTTGATATATAATGCGTTTTTAAACATATTTTATATAATAACTTCTTATTTTTGAAAGAAATTGCCTGCTTTTCGGCTATTTGCCTCACTTTATATATTTGGATATATTCTACTGATCTGAACGTTTTTTAATTCTGATATACCTAATAAGGAAAATGTTTCATTCAAAATGTAGCAATCGACAAAAAAATCTCCCAAACATGAATTTCTCAAAAAAAGTCAATGAAGAACTTGTTATCCCTTACAGCCAGTACACGGTAGCTTAGGAAGATATAGGAATGAAGTGTTAAGAAATATTTGTATTGGCCCTTTCAGTATTAGTCCTGTATGTCTGGGAGTTGACTTTCATTTTATGAATTATATTGTGACCTGATTGATAACTTTATGTATTATGTTACCTATATTATGTTTATATTATATCGCCTCTACTGGTGAGAAGAGAGCTCGCCCCTTTTTTAGCCCAAATCGCTAGTATTCTTGCCACAGTACCACGCAGACATGACCTTTGTTTTGTATATATAAATAAGCCTTACATAGATATATATATATTTATTTATATATATATATATATTTTATATATATATATATATATATTTATTTCATATAAGTTTTTTTTTTCTTATAATAAGAGGTCGAATGGCAGTCACATAGGCTACTGTACCATTTTATTACGGTAGAATGAGTCGATTTAGCAATGGTGTGGCTTCTTTACCTTAAAATTAGCTTCTTCGTGTCTTCACCATTTTACGTGACATTGACGAAGTAGGTAACCTGTTTTCACCTGGCACGCTTTGAAGCCATTAACAAGAAAATTGATTGTCATTTGGATGGACTCTAAAGTCCACCCGACTCCATAGTTTTGCTCAGCTTACCTTTTTTGTTGTTCGCAAAATCTTTTGATTCTAGAATTATACACGCACGAATCCATCTCAAATAAAATAAAAATAACAACAAAATATAAAATGCTCAAAAAAAAGGCACGGACGTATGTCTGTGGGTTTTAGACTTACTCAATTAAAAAAAAAACAAGAAAATTGAATTGAAACTCAGCTGTGCAAGATTAATTATTTTTAATTACCAGAGAAAATACAATAACTTGGTACTATCTAGCTAGTAGCAAGCTAGTAGATTACGGAGGAGATAGAGAAGAGATAGCAGCGGAATTTTACTACAAGACCTTCGGCTTTAAGCTCATTCAGTTGATTGTGTTGACAACTACCATATATTGCACCAGGTGATAAGATGTGGCGATAGAACAAGGAGATGAATAATTTCTTTTCTTGATTTTTTAAACTAAAAATATAGTTTAAAAAAAATCAAATTAACAATAATTGGTTACAGTGCAAGCCCTAATCTTGTATTTCAGTTTATAATAAATAATATTAAAAACTTTTATTGCAAAAACCATTTATTAAATTTAAATTGAATTTTATGACATTAAAATTTTCAGTTCAATTCAATTCTCTTGTTAATGGCTTCTAAACGTGCCAGTGCATCAAAATTTTATTTTTCGCTCCAAATTGATTTGGCTTTGACATTTTGGCGCTCCTTGCAACAGCTACAGCGACTTGCACAACTACTTGCCTAGAGGGAATGCTCCTCTCGCTCTACCTCAGGGCTGGCGCTGATTATATATGTACAATTATATTACTATAGAAGGTAGCGCGATTAGCAATCAAGTGACGTGGTACAAATATAGTTATGTGTGCTCTAATAAAACCCATGATTTTTCATTTCATGTTTTAGTTACGTTAAATACCTAGGATATTTTATTTAACTGACGTATCTTATCAGTAGCATTCGTTTTTACAGTCTCTTTGTTGGAAAATCTGAATCATCTTCGTATTATCTGGAACAAATAAGATGAATTGTGATAACGCTTTCAACTCGTATTATATACATAGGTTTGAATAATAATGTTACATTTCTAGACGTTAGAAAATTATCTATGCATATTATATATTAAAATTCTAACTAATTCGAATATGTACATTAAATGTTTTTTGGAAAATCTTATTGAAATAGGTAGTTATTATTATTGATACAGAGGCCGAATGTATAGTTAATATTATATGAATATTTGTCTGTCTGGGAATGCATTACGAGAAAACCACTGGACAGATTTTGATGAAATTTGGTATCATGGTAGCTGGTTACCGGGTCAACATATAGGATACTTTTTACTGCGGGAAAATATCTCATCTTTGAGAAATCTATACTAACTGTTAAAATGTACCAAATGAACAAGAACGGATCGGATATATGAATGTGATTTTTAGTCTTCTTATACATTTATTTGTAAAATAAAAAAATAGCCAAGAAATTTAGAAAATAAGCGATTTTCTGCCATTACTCAGCTGATGTCCTCGATTGAATATAAATGAACCGTTTAATTACTATTTTACCCTTATTTTTATTAGCTTCAATTTTAACTAATTATATAATCAATTATTATTAATTCAACTATGAATCGATTTTAACTTCTGATGGTCTTATCGATTTGAATATTTTGATATTTTCTTGCACGAATCATTTCGAACATGATTAACACTTATGTAACGGTGAAGACCTGCATGTATTAGAGAATCTAAGAAGTTTTCGAGAGACACGTGAACTCCTGCTTGATCCCCCTTGTATTGAAGGGAGTCCCGTGCCCAGCATTGGAATGGTAATAAGGGGTGAATACAACTGAAAAAGTACGGTTTTAATCGAATGTATGAACATTATTTCAGTATTATAAAACTGTAGTTACTTGACAGTGATATATTAATCATTTGTACAAGTATTATTCTTACTGTTATTAAAAATGTAGATGTATTTCATTAACTGCTTACAAATTTGGTAAAGTAACACGTCATGTGGTATCCGGCACACACATAGGACGACACGTTAGGCTCAGTTAGTAGTGACCCTACTTGCTAGGCCAGCGGTCGCGGGTTCAAGTCCCGCTGGGGGCATTCATTTGTGTGATGAGCACGAATGTTTGTACTCCAGTCATGGGTGTTTATATTTATAATGTGTAAGTATTTAAAGTTATATATGTCATTTAAACTTATATAACACAGGCCTCGTAGCTTACCATGGAACTAGATGGTGATGTGTGTTAATGTCCCAACATATTTATAAATAACCTTGCATTCTTGAAACAGGTTCCTTTTAGTTCCGAAAACAATAGGAAAATCCCATTACTGTACGGAAACTTATTAATAGGTTTTGAAACAAATAACTCTTTGAAAGAAACAAATTATTCTCTCGCGATAGAACAATCGAGTCTTTTGAATGATGATGAATGATGTGTTTTGAATGATCACTTAAAATGTTTATATTCTTTAATTTTTTTACTGCCGTCGAAACTTCGAAAACTTTTTCAAATCATTTTCATGCGGCATTTACTCATGAATGTCAGTAGCTTTTTGCCATGGATTAATATCGCACATGAATTACTTGATTTATCAAAATAAAAAGTACTTCTTTATTTTGGTAACCCATACCTATCTTTAAATAATATTAAGGTATACAACTTTGCTCCCGCCGTTTTTTTAAATATGGCGCTAGCGACAATTAAACGTTCAGTACATACATTATGGATGAGTTAAAATACTCTTTAGTATCTTGTGAACATAACCTGATAGCAACAGTAGTTGATTTGTGTTTACATCATATAGTTATTTTCGAATAAAAATGTCAACTTATGAGCCTAATTGTCGTCATTTGCGGGAAGTGTTAATTTATTTTTTTAATATTAAAAAATCTGTGGCTGAGGCTCACCAAATGCTCTCAGACGCTTATGGTGAAATTCCTATAACTAAAAAAACATGTTGTGAGTGGTTTCTATGCTTCAAGAGTAGTGATTTTTGCGTAGAAAACCGGCATAGTGATGGAAGATCAAAAGTTTTTGAAGATGAGGAATTAAAGCATTTGCTCAATGAAGACTCGTGTCAAAGTCAAGTGGAGCTGGAAACATCATTGCAAGTGAGCCAAAAAATGCCTAAACAATCTGAAAATGATCCAGAAGCAAGGATATTGGGTGCCATACGAGTTGAAGCCTAGAGATGTTGAACGACGTTACTGTATTTGTGAACTTCTGCTTGAAAGTCAAAAACGAAAACAATTTTTGCATTGCATTGTGACTGGTGACGAAAAATGGGTTTTTACGATAACCCCAAGCGCCGAAAATCATGGGGATATCCCAGCCAAGCTTCTGCGATTACGGCTAAACCGAATGTTCACGGCTTCAAGGTCATGCTCTGTGTTTGGTGGGACCAGCTCGGTATAATATATTATAAGCTGCTAAAAACCATCTCAAACAATCACAGGAGATCTTTACCGAACGCAATTAATGCATTTCAGCCGAGTATTGAAAGAAAAACGACGGCAATCCTTTGAAAGACATGATAAAGTAATTTTGCAACATGACAATGCTCGGCCTCGTGTTGTAAAAGTTGTCAAAACATACTTAGAAAAGTTGAAATAGGAAGTCTTACCCCACCCGCCGTATTCTCCAGACGTTTTTCCCTCTGACAATCACCTATTCCGATGCATGGCACACGGCCTGACGGACTAGTACTTTCAGTCTTATGAAGAAGTCCAAAATTGGATCGATTCATGGATCGCTTCAAAAGATGACCAATTTTTTTCAACACGGGATCCGATTGTTGCCAGAAAAGTGGGCAAAAGTAGTGGAAAACAATGGATGATACTTTGAAACATAAATGTATAATCAGTTTTTTTACAATAAAGTTTTGAATTTTGAAAAAAAACGGCGGAAGCAAAGTTGTATACCTAATAATAATAGTATCCCGCCCTACCGTGTACCTCAATATGTAAAAATACATATAGTTAAAATTAAAATTCCTATCTTATTTATATAAATCCCACGGGAACCGTACATTTCTTCGGAATAAAGAGTATGTGCTATTCCAGACTATAATCTATCTCTGTGCCAAATTTCATCCAGATCCGTTCAGCCGTTCTGAGGTGATTGAGTAAGAAACATCCATCCATACAAACTTTCGCATTTATAATATTAATTAGATAAAATTTATGGTAATAACATTAGTAAGGATTTATTTCGTTCCTTTCCAAACAAAATCGAACTATGCGGAAAGTTCCATATATCTTTTTACATAGAAGGCGTCGGCCACATAAAGACAAGATAAAAATAAAGTGGCAGAAAATCTATATTAGATAAGACGAAATATCAATAAGAATATACACCTATTGATAAAACCATAAATATTTCATTTGGATGGCAATGAGTTCCGCCCTGTAACGCTCCCTTGTGTTTAGGGCATATACGAAGACATAATTGTTTAGGATGAGTCCCGCTGTGGGCATTCGTTTGTGTGATGAGCACGAATGTTTGTACTCCAGTCGTGGATATCATATCCGTCGGTCGACTCCAGTATATTAATAATATGTATGTACATTGTACGAACTTAAAGTTGTATATGTGTAGTGTATCAACTATCTGGTATCCATAACACAGGCCTCGTAGCTTACCATGGAACTAGATGGTGATGTGTGTTAATGTCCCAACATATTTATTTATTTATTCATAAAATTAATCTATTTAATTGCTAACGTTAATAGATTAATTGTAATAGAAACTAAAAAAAAATATGGGTATGATATATTTAAGCGTTATGTCAAATACTTAAGAAATTATGCCAATCCATACTTTTTTTAATATTATAAATGTGAAAGTGTGTTTGTTTGTTTGTTCTTTCACATCGGAACAAAGTTTGACGGATTGGCGTGATTTTTGTCTGGAGATAGTTGGAGGGCTGGAGAATAACAGGCTACTTTTTACGTGGGATATTATTTCATTCAAACGGGAAAACACCTTATAATACAACCTACAACAACTCATCATACCTATGTATATAATATATAATAGTCTATCTATTTCATATTAAACGTTAAAACGTACCTAGGGACGAACCCGAGTGAAGTGAGGGTGAGCCGTTAGTTTCATATTTTACTTTTTTATTAGCGTAAAGTATTGCAGAATGTCATTTTGTTTAAGTCGCAGAGGGCCTAATCGAGTTATTGATATATCGGTATATTGATATCGTTAATAGAAAGCTAATAAAAAATGTACTGGCATGACGTATCCAAACGTTATCACGTATTTAGAATATAACATGTTCTAATATATATTATGTATATATTATTTATTACTAGCGACTTACCCTCGCTCCTCTCAGGTCTCTAAGCTTGAAAGTTTTAGGAAGGTATAAAAGGCAAACGTTTAAAGACAAGTTCTTTTTTTGCACCAGGAACCTTCACAGGCGTATACAGAGAAGCAAACCAAAGTTTCATCACAATCGGATCAATGGATTACAAACGCATAGAGGACAAACATACGAATATTAATTTTTGTTTATATACATTGATATAAACTTAATGGATCAATATTATTTTTTAATGTTAAATAAGAATGTTTCTTTTAGCTTCTCTATCTATTCTCTATTTACCTATCTTGCTCGAAATATAGAAGGCATTTTCTTGAAAACAGTGTGTTGAATTTAATTACAGCGTGATAGAAAATCGACTGTCGCGTGTTTAATCGGTCACTATTCAGAACGGCTGGGCAACTTTCAACTGTTATTTTTACTTCAATTGGATTTTTCATTTACTTTAATCCCGAGAAATTATTTTTTGCGTTTGTAGATTAAATAAAAATATTGGCTATTAAATTAATAAAATAAGTCCTAGGTTATCAGATAAATAAAATTTTAAGGAGATGAATTCCGTTGCTAATACAAATTTATGTCGTATTTATATATGTAAATTAATTGAGTTACGAAAGAAATATGATTTAATGAATGTTTGATATTTTTTGGGAGTTTCGCTACATGATTATTTAATCAAAAACTATACAAAAATAAAACAAAATAAGGTTTTATTTAAAATCCATTCATATAAAAGTTTGTACCCCCAGTGGTCGGAATTCGATGATAATTAGCATTGATATTTTTTTCATTAAAGCTCGTCAATAGCTACTAAACAATAAATAAAGAAAATCGGTTGACACAGAGGAGAAAAAAGTACTAAGCTTTTGTCTTTGCCTGTTTATGTATGTATAGATATTATGTTATTTGTTCAATTTTATTTCATTTTCTTTATGTCCGCACTAAAGCAAGTCCTTACAATACTTATGTCTAGAGCTCTTGGCAATATTTAAGTTTTATTATTATAGAATTTTCTAGCATTTTTAGATAGATTTAAGTCATTGTGAGCTTAAAGATATTGTAAACTAGCAGTATTGTAGACTCACACCCGTTTCCCTCGGATTCGTCCTTAGTTATGTTTTAACGTTAAGTATAGATTTCTTAGAGATGAGATATTTTCCTGTAGTAAAAAGTATCCTATATGTTGACCCGGATACCTCCTTATCATCATCAAAATCCCTCCAGTTCGTTTTCCGTGATGCGGTCACAGACATACAGACACACAAATATTCAAAAACTAAAGATTCGTCCTCTATATAGATAATAATGCTTATTTCAATAAGATTTTCCAAAAAATATCTAATGTACAGATTCGACTTAGTTACAATTTTATTATATGTATAGATTATAAGGTCGATGATAATAAATACTGATTACAGTAGGCTTTCGACCTAAAACTAATTAGTTCATTTGACCACTAATTCTCGCAAACCACGCGATATTTGCCTGTTTACTGATCAAGGCCATCTGTTCTTCAGTAAGACCTGAACAGTAACTGTGTTTATTATTTTTCCTATATTAGGAAAAAGTATTTATCTCACTAGCGTCTCATGCTCTCGCTTGGGTTCGCCTCTCTGAAAACGAAAAGCCTATGTGTCATTCCGGACTATAATCTATCTCTGTGCCAAATTTCATCCAGATCCGTTCAGCCGTTCGGCGTGAAAGAGTAACAAACATCCATACTCACAAACTTTCACATTTATAATATTTATACAGATAGTAGCGGCAGTCGATGTATACCTACAGTATAAAGTAAGACTACCTATCTCTAGCTTGAATATTCGTTTTCTTGCTTGGATATTTCGAGTAAAACATTTTTTTTCCTATTCATATTTTATTAGTTGAAATATCGCAAATATTAATCGTGTGAGCCTATTTGTATGACACCTATCAGGGCCTTAGGCAAATTCTGAGAATGAATCTTTTGGAATTTATGCTTTTAGGGGTTAAAAGTTAAAACCTCATCTTACGGTAAAGGAAAACATCTTAAGGGAAGCTGCATGTCCGAAAAACGTGTTATGAACCAGCTAGTGGGGTAGAGCAGACTGATAAATTTAATGTCTATCCCACAGGAAGATTCCCATAAAATTTAAATGTTTTAACATCATTTTCTTTAATAATTCCCAGGCCATAACAAACAATAAGCTGTGTGAAAGTCAGCAAGCGATGGGAACGTAAGATGAGCGTCGGCGACGCACCGCGCGAGCGTGACGACTGTACTTGAATAATACAAGGTAATATTTTTTAACTGTTCACATTTCATTGCACTGAGATTTAGATTTTTTGTTGAGTTCAGTTTATTTTCAATGAAAACAATGAGATTTGATGTTAAAGTTTTATTTTATTAAACAGTTCTTAATTCTCAGTAAGTGTTTATACAAATTATAATAATAGCTACACTAAATAATATTATTAATTAGTAAAGTTTAAAAATTTTTTTAATAATTATAATAATAACAGCTAAAATTAAATAAATAATGTTGCCATATTTAAAAAAAATGTTTAGAATTAAAATTCACAAATATTGTAAGGTACTTCGGTGCCATTTTTGAGTTTTTGAAATCATTTTGTAAAATTGTGGATAGGCACTGACTGTAACCTTTGAGACGTCTAAAACCTTAGTCTCTGCCGTGACCATGATTACTGGAAAGCATTTGAAAAGCCGGAAACCAAAAATCAAAATAAATCCCCGAAAAAATCCGAAATGATAGTTCCATTTGAACAGTTCTTACTTAGAATATCAAAAGACGAAAGCTTGTTGCTTAATCTTCTTTCGCCAGTGCTTTTCAGGTCTGAGGCTTCTTCTTTCCGAACTGGTAGTAGACTTATGACGTTCAGTAAAAAAATTGTAATAATTTAATTCTGAATAAAATATTTTGAATTTATTCAGTAATGGAGCATCGTATTCAGGTAAATTGTTTTTAGCAAAGAGATTGAATATAGGATATTAGTTAAGGAGATAGTTTATTTCAATGTAAAGATTATTTCCATGTATTATATGAACACGAAAAGGCTGTTGATAGGTCATAAGTTTGAAGTTGGCTAATTATTTATTACTATAATTATAAATCAAAAATTAAAAAAAAACCATACGCAAATGATTTGTCATTTAACGATTACACTGTCACTTAATCGAGTAGACATACGGTTTCTCACATTTTGGAAAAGAGCTGATACTTTTACACTGCTGGACCGGTAAATAAATAATGATAAATAAATCTAAGTCCAGTGTCAGATATACCTACTGCCATATTAACTAGGTATAGGAAACACAAAACGTACCTATAGATAAATACTAAACCTAATGTTCTAACAACGTATTCAAAATGTTAGTCCTATAAAAAACTCGTTGTTAAAAAGTCAAATCTCTATTTAAAAAAAGAACATAACGTAACCTCATTTTCGTAAGTCGGTTAGAAATGAGATAAAGAAATATGAATCATTGCAATTGGTATGATAATGCTGTGCTCCACCTACACACTATACGTACGAGTAAATGTCACTTTACAATTTCACTTTTAACGAAGGTGAGCTTCAATTAGTAAGAGTGTATTGTAAATTAAAAATAAGTTAAGTTCAAATAATATATTATACAAGGGCAAGTCATCTTTTGTGATAGACAATTTTAAAAACAGTTTTAAAATAAAGAAAAATGTAGAGTATAAATAAATATTAATATAGTGAAGCGCGAGTCGGATTCAGACTTGCATACTTTAATTTTTTTAATTTCATATGTGATTTTATGTATGTTACGCGATTATTACGTCAATTTTGAATCCATTTACATAATATTAGTACTATTTAAAATATTTTTTCTAATATGAACTTATAACAATTTACATAAAACTATCTTTTCGAATTTTCTCTTGATTTTTTTTTGTCGTGGTCTCGGAGGGATTGCTGTAAAGCATTCAAAACATCGAGAACCAAATTCAAAATAAATCCGGGAAAAAATCGGAAAAATGTAGTTTTATTTAAAATGTCAAATATTCTCGTAAATCTTAGAAAGTATTATTAGTATCTTGCCTATTCCATCTTTTTCCGATTTTTTCCCTATTTATTTTAATATTTTTCTTAATACTATATATCGTTTTATAATATATGCTGTAGTGGTTACTCCACCTATATATGAAGTAATCGTATTTTAATCAAATAATGAATCTTACGTTAACTTCTTGAATGTTCTCAATTATTTAGTAATTGAGTCTAGCGTAACATTTGCATTATAACCAGAAAACACGCAGCTTTAATACTTTCTACATGTTAAATAATATCTGAAAGGTGATTGTCAAGATGTTTGTTCTGATAAAAAAAAACTAGTGTTGGCCAAATAGTTGTAATTCGATCATAATCATCGTTGAATAAATAATATTAAATTGCTTTGTCTTTACCTATCTATATGAAAAATGAAACTTATTGTTTCCAAATTTTTTTAATTCATACAGCTTGTCAATAACTTAATACTTTCTTAGATTTACGCGAATATTTGACATTTTAAATAAAACTATCTTTTCGGATTTTGTCGCGGATTTATTTGGATTTTTGTTTCTCTCCCGTGACCATGGATGCTGTAAAGCATTCGAAACGTCGGGAAACAAAAATCCAAATAAATCCGCGACAAAATCCGAAAAGATAGTTTTATTTAAATTGTCAATAACTTGTCAATTTTTCCGATTTTTTCCCGGATTTATTTTGATTTTTGGTTCTCGATGTTTTGAATGCTTTACAGCAATCTCTCCGAGACCACGACAAAAAAAAATCGCGATAAAATTCGAAAAGATAGTTTTATGTAAAGCTATAAAGAAAAAAAAACAACATGTCATAATATTAAAAACCTTTCTTGTTGAATGATAAAAAATATTTATAAGACTTTTTGGCTTCATAAAGAATGAGTCTTCCATACAACCTTGAAGGTATAGTACGTGTGTAAAAATTAGAAATATTTTATTAATTAAAAATATTAATGATTTTCCCAAAGAACAATATCCCATAAACTTCTCAGGACGTTCAGTAAAAATTATAATTTAATGCTGAATAAAGATTTTTGAATAACTAAACTAAAACTAAAGTTTCAAAATGCACAACACTATTTACCTCCGAAAAACTAAAGCTCTTAATGTCTATATATTTAATTGATAATGTTAATAGCTCTAAATCAGATAAGGATTATTCTTTTCCCTTATACACTACACGTTTTATTATAAAGTATTATTGGTATATCAAATAGCTAAACATTTTATTGTGAAGGACATGGGGTTCGATTTCTGGAGAGGATAAATGTTTATTGACCAATGGCCATATTACATTGATGTTCACTTCTGACTTAAATAAAATGGATCGCCACTTTGCACTGCCTTGTGAAATTGGTGGAAAACAATTAGTCTATAGGAAAATAGTTTTTGCCCGCGGCTTTGCTCGCAAGGCAGGGTGAAGGGTCTATGTCCGATCCCAGGATACAATTTATGTCCTAGTCAAATTTTATCGAAATTTGTTCAGTGGTTTAAGCGTGAAAAGGTAACAAACAGAGTTACTTTTAGATTTATCTACATATATCTTATACATACAATAAAATTCTAACTGAGTCGAATCTGTACATTATATATTTTTTTTGGAAAATCTTATTGAAATAGTCATTATTATCGATACAGAAATTTAGAGTTTTTAGATTTTTTGTCTGTCTGTCTGTTTGGGAACGCATCTCGGGAAAATCACTGGACAGATTTTTATGAAATTTGGTACGATGATAGCTGGTAATCCGGGTCAACATATTATAGGATATTTTTTACTGCGGGAAAATATCTCATCTCTGAGAAATCTATACTAACCGCTAAAACCTACCTAGGGACGAACCCGAGCGGAGCGAGGGGTGAGTTGCTACTATATAGTATATTAGTATATTGTATATAAATGCTATCTTGTTTTCTATAAACGGAAGGAGTTGATTTTTAATGACTGAATTTAAAAGACTATTTATACTATTATTTGTTATGTGGTGAATTCTGGTACATAATATCCTAACATATTAATATCTCAGCCATTAAAGATAATAAAGTCTCTTATACTTTCTGTCGTTAATATTTTTTATACCTACCATTTTAATTAATCGTATAGATATAACGAGTATATCAACTTAGCACAAAATTTCGATTAGCTATACAAGAATGCTCAATACACCTCAATCCTGTTATACCTAAATAGCCTGTTAGACGTATATATCGCCCACTCACTGAAAACGACTATAGTCAATAAATCTGATTCAGAATGACGCTTTTAGTAGTACTTTTTAGGTTTATCTAATTGCATAATATATAGTGTTTTTCATATCGGACATCATTGGTAATCAGAGGCGCTAATGTTAGTGTATCGGCAATAACGTGGAGTGCTGTCATATCAGATATAGTTAAAATACTCGTCACATTCTTGTTTATATGACTGGTGCTGGTAAGTTTTGTTTCAAGTTGGATAGTAGATTGACTGTAAAGTATTTTTAATATAGGGCTTGGGTCTAAAGCAACCTTATTATGATATATTCGTATAGAAAAAATCTTGAAAGATATGTACATAATTCGTTGGCTCACTATTACAAGGTTCTATGTTACAATTTTAGTACTTATTTAGTTATTAATGCTACAAGGCTCTATGTGTCATTAGCAACAGTTTTGCAAAAACAAACCACTAGATAGCGGCACTCATGAACGAATTTAATTCGTTCATGGCGGCACTATAACTACAAAATATTCAATGTTATATATACAGTCAGACATACAAAATTTAAAAAAATGTTTAATGTTCCTTATAAACAGACGCCTCAATATTTTTTAAGAGATTGTAAAGCTTTTAAAAACCTTAAACGCACTGTTTTCATAGTAAAGGTGATTTAATATCTTGTATTATTAAATGAGCAATTCTTGTATATACATAAATTTATTTTCTGTATCTCGGAAACGGCTCTAACAATTTGGACCAAGTTTTGTATTTAGATAAATATTTGCTTTTTAAGTTTATCTACACAGTTGTTTTTTCTGAAAGAACGCAATTTTTTTATCTTTTCTGAAAAAATGCCAAGCGAAGCTCGGTCGCTCAGGTACTATTCTTTATAGAGCAAGAAAATCATCATTTTAAATATGTCATCCTTTGGACTTTGTCATGGTATTTGTAATAAGATAATCTCGATATTCACGTAGAAAATAAGAAATTAGCCCTAGACTAACGTATATTGGAACACCAAGGGTTCCATACCATCTTACAATCTCGACACCTGCAAGTAATATCGTCCTAAACGATTCCGGTTACGGCTTCCAATCTCACTGAGGCAGAGCCAACTGCTGTTCTAATCATTATGTATGCATGAAGACCATTATTATAAATATTTACACTTTAGAACGCATGTTTTTCGCTATTGAGGGTGGCCATATTCTATATAGAATGTATGAAATATGGACATACAGAGTGGAATAAATCTATGGGACATGGAAGAAAAGTGCCATAAATATTGAAGTTTTCAAGATGTACTCAAAGGAAATCTTTATTTTTAAAAATAATAATAACTGCATTTAATTTTCATTAAAAATGCTTACCTGAACCGGGAGTAGAACCAAATAAAAATGCCAAAAAGGACTTTTAATTAGTTAAACAAAAAAATATCTACGCAGCTCAGCTATTCGATAGAAAGTTAGATTTCGATTTGACAATGCTTAGTGGTATTAATCGAAAATAGAATTTCAGTGTAGTTAAAATCGTTATATATTTCTTTTATATACAAAATATTCTCAAATGTAAGAAATTATAGTGTAATTCAACTCCTTTGTTTATGGTTTTGACGATACTCTATCTTATCTCTTTAGTTTTATATAAATATTACATTTCAACGACTTTAAATATAAAAATAAATATGTTGGGACATAGCACACAGCACCATCCAATTCCATGGTAAGCTACGAGGCTTGTGTTATGGACACCAGATAGCTGATACACTACATATATATAACTTTAAATACATGTAAAGATACTATAATATACTCCTAGATATTATAAATATAAACAACCATAACTGGAGTACAAGCATGTTATGTAATACAACAATATTTAATCAATATTTTTTTCCCATTTCAGATGAATCTGCAACTATGTCATCTTTTGAAAGCGACTCTTCTAGTTTTACTATGGATAGATGTCCTCGCGCAAAGTAAGGACTACAAGCCGACATGCCCTATCGGATTTTCACTTTTTTCCAGAAAAGACCATGGGCCACTGTGCTTCCGCAGAAAAGGTCCAGAAACCTTCGCAGATAAATACAAAGACTGCGTGGGCAACTTATACACATCGAAGTTATATCGGGAATATGATATGATTTCTAAACTTGATTATCTTGTGTGGACAGAGTACAAGTCGATGCATCCTGGAGGGCTGTTCGTCGACTGGTCCTATACAAAGAGTATTGGAGAAAAGTTTAACTCCGTCTACGATGTGATGATCGATCCTGCTCTAGATTTGGAGGAAGAATTGTGTCTTGTTATGGATCCAATCAGTAACTACACCGCTGTGAAATGCAACGAAAAACACTACAGCTTCTGTGTTGTCAAGCCGTATATTATAAATGTCAAAACTGCACCTAGTAAGAGGTGTGACGGTCTGAAGGATGCCGTAAAGTTTTGGAGTCCAGAATCAACGTGTTTAGCAGTACTATCAGGGGTAGGGGGTGGGAATGTAAGAGCAACATGGAATCAGGCCCAGGATTTGTGCTTAAAAAAGGGTGGTTCTTTACTCAACCGCGGCTGGAGATATATAAATCACCCAATTTATAGAGATATTGGAGTTAATCATATATATCCACTTGGCATCATAATGAATACTGATTACTCCATATTAAGGTACGACGCTATGAACGACCATTCAGAGGTAAGTTGTAATAATACCTAAAATGATACATTTCACTCTATTACATTTCATCAATGATTTTTTTTATTTCTTATATAAACATGCTATTATATTTCAGATACCTGTAGAAGATTGGTATTTTCAAAAAAGGAGTCACGATGTCGACACCTTGTTAGGTTCAGTACATGACAATTTTTGGGGTTTAGTAAATGGATCCTATATATTTTACGATGTCATTTGTGAGAAATCAGTCCCATTAAAAAATGTTACTATGGAAGTGGCTATAGATTTGTAAGTATTTTTTTATATGTAGATACACTTAATAAACCATGACATTGGAACGTATTGGGAAACTATAACTGAGGCAAATCTTAGGATCACTTGACTGGCCAAATGGTATTAGCTATGCTTTTTATTTAGAATACTATTTGTACAATAAAAAACGTCATTGAAATCCTTCAATCGAGCGATGCGCGTCCAAACGAATAAATAAACATTTAGAAATGTTTTTATTTTACCATTATTATACTCTGAATTGTTTGAAACCACAAAATTTAGGAAAAATTAAGGAAAAATATTTTTTATACAATTTTTTTGTGCCGGTTACTTTTATATGCCGCGACATTTTATATTGTGTGATAAATACATTATTTTATTAAGGATAGAACTGACCTCATATAGGAAGACCGAATCATTAGGACTTGACTTCTCCATCGAAAACGCTCACCAATAATTTTTTAACATACAGCGATTTTAAATGTGACTTGAAAAGATTTAATTTTTTGAATCTGCAGATTAAAGTTAAATTAATAATTAATTTCAGTTAATTAATGAATGAAAGATGATGAAAGAGCTACAGTACATAAATAGTGACCTGTTTTATAAAATTATTCAATTCAATTAGAAGACATGTTTTTTTATGATTAGTAAACCAATTTTATTGTTTTCACAAATTCTAAGACGGCTATTGTTCTATTGTTATAATGCCTTGCAATTTTAGCATTATTTGTGCCTATTACATTGGTATTATAATTTAAGAATTAAATACGTTTTTTAAACCATAATCTTTGACTTCAATAAGAAATACATATGTACACTTTTATAATATCACATATTAATAGCAATCGAAAAAGAAAAATATATAAAATATAAACTATTTATTATCTAATAATACACATACAAGCTTTATTATTATTTTATTATTTAAAATCACATTGCGTGCGGCTCCGCCCGCATTCAGATGAACAAAAACCAAATTCTTAGGTTTTACATATTAGTCTACTCTTACAATGCAGTTTTTGTATTTTATCTCAGAAATGAGATATTTTCCCGCGGTAAAAAGTATCCTATATGTTGACCCGGATAACCAGCTATCACCGTATTAAATTTCATCAAAATCCCTCCAGTAGTTTTTCTGTGATGCGGTAACAGACAGACAGACAGACAGACAAAAATTCTAAAAACTATAGATTCGGCCTGTGTATCGATAGTAATGTCTATTTCAATAATATTTTCCAAAAAATATTTGAGGGACAAGTTCGGCTTAGTTACAATTTTATTATATGTATAGATATATAAATAGGTATAGACATAACAGTTCAGTACCGTTTTCTCCTCTGTTTGTCAAGCGAATTTATTTTTTTGTTTAGTACCTATTGACAAATTTTAGTGTTATCAATAAAATGTTGGACATTGTTATTTTTTATATAATTAATTTCTATTTAAATATGTGTTTCTCAAATTTTCAATATAATGATTATGGTACAATTTCGACAACTGGACGAACAAGGTATAAATAATAAAAAAAAATATCTTATAGTGACTGAAGTAATAATTTCTGTTATCGCTTTATTGTATGTTAATGGACTTATTATTAATATTTAGATTATTTATTATTAATTTATGAAACTAGATCAAGACGTTTATAAAAGGTTAGTATAAAAGGTTGTTTAGAGTAATATTACTAATTAATATTACTGTATTCTTAAATAGCATGCCCTTGTATTGTTTACTCCTTAAGAGGGATTTACTTGCACAAAAGCATTTCTTAGTGCTCACCTACATTATAAAAGAAAGACTTGTGCATTTTACACAGGCTGTGCGCTGATATGTCAAATGTTTCAATGTAGTCGCGCTGTCATCTTAACCAAACTATATATCTTATCTATCTCGTGCAGGAATCGAACCTGGGAATTCTAATAGTATGCACGTTGTCATTTTGAACACCATATTTAAATAATAAACCTTAAAAAAATTAAAGTGACGATTCAAGACAGATTTAGAGATTGTATAAGTCTAAGTGGATAAAGCTTAATTTCTTTTAATGAATCGTCACAATTTTTCATTCAAAATGTTTTTTTTTTATTTCAGTGAAAATCAACTGACTCTAAAAGTTAACGATTCTCTGGACAAGGATGATATATACTGTTTCACAGATTCAGTAGAACGATATCCAGTCAAAATAAGTAAAAGCAAAATTGACGATACAAATACTTTTATTCTCATACCGAAGCTAGATGGGTATTATTGGTGTACACATACTGACACTAAAAACTATAAAGTAATTGAGACCAAAAAAGTACTATTTGTTAGAGAAAAACGATCTGTGATAAACAATTACGCAGTGAAATTACGACATCACGATTTATATAAATTGGATGATATAAAAGAGTTGTCAAAAATTTGGGAATACAAGCTTAAAGAGTATATTTATTATAAAAATAAATATGAGCGTGTCTATGGAGATTTGTATAATAATGCAACAGAAGATGTACTGAAAAACTTTAAAAATTCCAATCCAAGTTTTAATTTGGACCATGAGTCAATTATTTCGAAGATTAGACTAAAAAGGCTTTATATGGACAGACGTACAGTGCTGATTCATGTACAACTAAACCCCGTCATGAACATCGTGAGCCCTGGCCTCTGGGAGGATCTTGAGATTGTTTCAATGAAGCCGGTGTATTATTGCAAATCATTTGATTCAATACCTCAACTGCCTTTAGGTATTTTTTTTTAAATATCACGCAAGGATAAGTTCTCCTTTGAGGAATATCTACATGTTTTTTTTTGTTTTTTTTTTGCTGGATATGTGATTTCAAGTAATGATTCAGAGTTGAATTGGTTTAATTAGTTTCTTGCTAATTTTGACACCTGAGATCAAAAGTTAACCATGTCATTCTAATTTGTGTAAATTACGAAGAAATCTGGAAATAACATTGGCTAATTAATATACAGTTAAAACATAAATACATTTCATAAATATTTCAACTATATTTTTATATAGAATATTCTTATGGGTACTTTATAACGAATGTAGTTTAATGTAAAGTTTATATATAAAAAATAACCTATATTAAAAAAAATATTTTTTATTTCTTAAAATAAGTGACAAATAACACAACATTTCCAGGAAACTCAATAACAACAGCTGGGTGTCGAACACACACTTGCGTTGGTGATTTTAACGAAGGGGTTCAATGGGTTACAATAGTTGCAGACAATTGCACAATCAAACCAGACTTAGTTCTAAACAGAGCTCTAAGATTTGATGATTTTGAGGATAATATGCCCCAAAGGCCAACGCCACCACCAACCGTAAGATTTTTCACTTTTACATATTTCATGTGTCATTGTTTTTTAAATTATTTTTATTAATTTTTCTTTGTACAATTTTTTTCATTTTTTTCTAATTACACCTTATCGAACTGATTTACATTCTAATACATAATTTGATAAATTTCATCTATTTTTCATAATAGCATGTTATTTTTTCTTTTCGTTTTTATATGTTACAACTAACAAAAATATCCATTGCATGTGAATAACAAACTAACAAAATTTCCAACTAAATTGTAGAGTTCAACTGAGTTCCCAATAACTCACGATAGTCAAACTGATAGTTCAGAAGAGGACGATCGTTTGAAACCACCACCAACACCATCATTACCAACAACATCATTATCAACTAGCACAATATTTATAGTTGAAACTACATATAGTACAACCCCACGGTATGAGTCTACCACGATAGACTATGAGTCAACTACTGTAGAAATTGATTCAAGTACAGTAGAAAATGTATCGACAGTTATACCATCTACAACAACAACACCAATTGTAAGACCGGTAAGAGTTTTAATCAGGGCTCAAATTGGTTTCTGTTGTCTTTGACTTTTTCGCAAGTATTTGTATTTTAAGCTAACCATGACTAAGAGCTCAAGCTTTGTACATTTAACACGTTAACGCTCTAATACAAATTCTAAAAAATACTTCTGTTTCTATTATAGATCATTTTTTCCTTTTCTTTTTTTTTATTAATTTTTAATTCTATAGAGATAATTTTTTTCTTTTCTTTTTCTTAACTTTTTTTTTAATTTGAAGCATGCGTTTTTAGCGATAAGTTCACTGCTGTGTATCATTTTGTGTCTCGTGTTTTTTATGTTTCTTTAGACTTTATGGTGTGCAAAATAGTATGTTATTATTATCCCAAATATACTTCAAACATGAATTAAAAAGTATTTAAAATAGAACTTTGAACTTGTTTTCATTGTATTATATGGTAAATACAAATTATAATTTCCACAGCCAGAAGAACAACTACAGCAGGTGATGCAAAATTTGGATGAACTCGTTAACAACGGCTCTACAATAATGGTTGGTGATATCGGTGAAGTGTTTGATAGGGTAAGTTTGAAGTTGGCTTGTTTTTAAGTCTAAACTTATATTTTTAAATAAAACTATCTTTTCGGATTTTTTCGCGGATTTATTTGGATTTTTGACTTAAAGTTAAAAAATATTGTAAGGTAATTGGTGCAATTTTCATGTTTGTTCTTTGTGGGTAGGCTGTCTGTAACAACTATACCTTCGAGACATTTAACACCTCAGTCTCTCCCGTGACCATGATTGCTGTAAAGCATTCGAAACGTCAGGAACCAAAAATCCAAATAAATCCGCGAAAAAATCCGAAAAGATAGTTTTATTTAAAATGTCAAATATTCGCGTAAATCTAAGAAAGTATTATCTAAACTTATAAGTTTGATTTCCTTCGACAAAATTTATCAATATGGTCAACTTTGTTTAGCTTAAAATGACAGTTTTTAGGTAGTTACCAATGATAGTCGGAGTTACTATACTGGTCTGATAAATAATTTAATTTGATTATTTATAACACAATAAAAACTGTATACCATTCTACGTGACATTGGCGACGTAATCTGTGCTCAACTGGCACGCTTTGAAGCTATTAACAAGAAAATTGAATAGAAAACAATATATTCATGTCTCAATTCTAGGTGGACGATTTGCTCGAAGACAACGATAATTTAGAAATTCCGGGTAGATTACTACATTTATTGGACAAATTGGGTTCCGCCATAGAATTGAATGGTTCTCTTAGTGCGACTGCAGTTAGACCCAACATCGCTCTCCTTCTCGCAGATGCGGCACCAAGCAATCCAGTTCGAGGCTTGAAGATAGCTACGAGGATAAATGACACGTTCACTGATGACGCTTTTCAGATGCTTTCTGGTTAGTTTTATTTATATATCAGGGCTCTGAACCGGTTTAAAAAAGAACGGTTTATTTCGGTAATGTAATAACAATTCATCGCTCGTTCTTTAACTGGTTAATGAAAACGGACGGTTTAGTAAACCGAAATAATAATGGTTAACGATTATTCTTAGAGAAAGGTTGGATTTCGGATTTGATACCAAAATAAACCGGTTAATTCGTTCATAAGTAAGAAATGTGCTGCATCCTTCTACTAAGCCATTCATCGTTAGCAAAGACGCGCCAAATGTAAAAACATAAAAACTTAATTTAACCGGTTAATTTTGTTCATGGAACTTAAATTCGTCAAAAACCGCTTTCCCAGATTGAACCGGTTAAAGAACAAAACCGAAACCTTAACAGCCGCTTTTGGGTCAATGATCAAAACCGGTTTAAAAATTGAACGGGTTTCCGAGCACTGGTTTTAATATGTTTAGTAGTCACATTTTGTCAATTTGTTCGTTATTTGTCTAATAATTAATTTAGCATGACATCTATTAATTCTGCTGTACTAAGAATTAAAAAATTAAATTGACTTTCCAATTTCCAGGAGAACCGGACTCTACAGTTTTGGACGCAGAAATAAATGAGGTGGTGGTTCATCTACCGCAGTCATTGTCAGAGTCTTCCGAACGCATTAGTTTTGTTGTGTTCAGAAACGATAGAGCTTTCCAACCGAATGGTAAATTCTACTCTGTGAACAGTAGAGTATTAAGCATTAAAGTTGGAGAAGTCACGAAGTTTGATAATGGAGAAGTAAGTGAAGATCTGTATTAACAAAGTAAAAAAAATATCGCAAAAAATCTTGTTGGAATTAAATAAAAAATAGTTTACTATATATATAGGTTTACTTTTTTGTATGATTTTAGATTCAAATTATAAAAAATGATTACAATCGTATTTTTATTAATGTAAATATATACACACATAATATATGTCTCTAACATTTTAATAAATTCTCAGAAATATTAGAATACCGAAGAATGAAAATAGATTTTAATTTCAAACATTAGAGAGAATATAAAATAGAATTATTTAGCTTGATTCATTCGGATCTTCATTCGAATATTTATAATTTCAGGTAATAGACATACACTTGAGCCCTGTAACTACAAACCCGGAAAGAAACTTATCCCGAACATGCGCATACTGGGAGTTCTTGGAAGATGGTAGCGGGTTCTGGTCCCAGGAGGGTTGCAGACTTATAAAGACACAACCAGGACAGCTGGACATCTGCAGGTGTACTCATCTTACTCACTTTGCAGAAGTCTTATTCCCGAGGACTGTATTCTCACAAGATAATGAAGATGCACTCGAACTATTAACAATTATAGGTTGTTGTCTTTCAATTTTTGGTGTTATATTTGTCGGTATCACGTCAGCCATGTTTAGATCTTGGAGAAGAGAGTTCAACAATAAGATTTGGTTCCAGCTTTGCATATCTATACTGTTAGTAGCTCTATGTTTCTTAGTTATAATATTTGCAAAATTTGATCATTACAATGTGTTTTGTATGTTGTTAGGAATTGTCCTTCATTATTCTGTTTTATCCTCGTTTTGCTGGATGTTGGTTGCTGCAATCTTATCGTATAGGAGTTTGGTTCTGGTTTTCACTAGAGATGCTTCACATAAGTTACTTAGGGCTTCGGCCTTTTCCTGGGGGGCTCCTTTTGCTGTTATAGGAGTCTTACTTTCAATTGCCCCGCATTCTTATTCGGGACGTTTTGAAGAGAAATCCCCTAGTAGCTCATTTTGTTATCCTTCAGGCTTAGGTCTTTGGTTATCTGTTTACTTGCCTATTGCTGTAATTTTACTCGTGAACTGGACGCTATTTGGTTTAATAGTTCGTTCTGTGTTTGCTTCAAGAAGGATCCAAAGGCATGGAGATACGAATGAGGCATTACGATGTGCAACCGTCAGCTGTTTACTGGTATTCCTATTCGGTTTGCCGTGGGTTTTCGGCTTGTTCGCCTTCAACATCATCGCTGCGTATTTATTTACACTTACTGCTACGTTTCAAGGGTTCATTTTGTTTATATTTTTTGTACTTGGCAATAAGAAAACTAGAGATTTGTGGTTAAATAAGCTTAAGATCAAACAAACACGTAAAGTGCCTGTTACGTCATCAACATATTCTAACAGAAGCAACGCGTGGAGAGCGCCCTCTCAAAATGTGACTTTTGAAGCCAAAGCTTCCAAACCAAAATCTTTAAATCAAGATGATTCAAGATTTTCTTGACGAAGGACGACTAAATATTTAAAAAAAGCTGATATTTTACCTAAGTTTTAGATTGTAATGTACAAAAGGCAAGAATCATTGCTACGAGTCCATTATACTAATGGTAATGTGCCTATTATACTGCAAGTAATAGGCAAATCATGCATGTATGCAGAATTGGAGCGAACCGTACGAGCGTAAATCGCACAATTACGAAAACGCACTTTACATATAGAATTATAGTATATTTACTTTATACAGTTTCAAATTATGTTTGTCGAAACTTATGTATTATATTGTTGGCTGCTCTCCTTTGGAAAGAAAACGGAGAGAATATAGTGACTATTTCTTCGTTCTCTTCGGAAAACGTTCCGCAAGTGTTTGGGCACTGTGTGCAGAATTAAACTTTATGAGTTTATATTATTTGTTTTATTATTTCTAATGTCATAGTACTAAAAATCTAAAATATTTTTATCTGATTTACTTTTGATGTAGCAATCTAGTCGCATTTTTATACTTTTAAGTAATTCACACGATGGATGGGATAAGATTAGATATAGAAATAAGCATTGCTATCTATGTGGTATTCCATGGTCTAAGATGGGTTGATGTCATTTTTACGGTGTTAGATTTTTTGCGTGAATAATTCTCGCTTGATGCAAAAAATTGTTTTGGTATAAATGTTTTTAGTTTCAAGGACAACAAAGCATTTTCAACCTTTTTATTAACGAAACACATGCACATTAGCAAAATTTTCATTTGTATATAGACTAATTCATTATTATTGCATATTTAAGGATATATTTTTACAATAAAATGTTTTGTAAATATTTCCTAATAGGGATACCCTCAGCAAGGCAACGGGTTCATCGATAGAATGACGATTATTATATTAGTTTTATCTTTTAGCTGAATCAGTATTTAATTTTTATTTGTTTCTGGTAGTTTGTTTGAAGTGTAGTAATATGAATGTTTATTACAATAAAAATTAAGTTATTATTGATTTTATTATGTTGTTTGTTTAGAAGATAAGATATACATATGTAATAATATATATACAATATGAGGCTTTCTATTTAGTTTTTGTTTAATTATTTATTTAATTATTATGTAATTTAAATAGGAGTTAATGAGGATGAAACATTTAATAGAAATATCAAATTGTATGAAAATCAAGTTACATATAATATATCTTTAAAAATAAATTTACGTCTGAATTTGCTCTACTTATTTTCAGGCCAAAGTTTCCAAAATGTTTATTAAAAAATAATTAAAAATGAATAATACATAAATATCCTTCATCTATAATCGTTGAAACTTACCAAAAAAAACTCCTTTTGATTCATCAGTTTGCAATTGGGATACTATGGAGATACCTATATATTATATATATAGATATTATGCAGCTCTACAAAATCCTCTATTTTTAAGTTAAAACCGCATTAACGGTTGAGCCGTTTCAAAGATTACAGAAATACAGATAAAAATGTTAAAAAGGGTTATTTAGGTACTGATATCATATAAATATCTATGTACTTGAGAAAATAGTTATCTTGAAGTCACAGACAGGCACTTCAATTTTATTTATATATATGTATACATAGCTGTATAATTATAAAAATAATAGTAGGGTTTTCAATATAAAAAACCATTAGTATATTTAAAGTTAGTGTTATCTTTTTAAATAAAAAGTAAATGCTACTACCAAATATATCGAATTGTACATTTTAGCACTTCGTCTTAGATACTTAGTTCGTCGTATCATAAGTAGAGCTTGTCATGCCAAAATGCGAATTAAAATGTAATATTTTGAAACAAATCTCGTATATCGTACTATAAAGTGAAAGCGAGTATTCATATCCATTCCTGTAGCTATATTATCCCGAAGGAGGGTGGAGCATATTAAAAAAAAATTATAATATTTTTACGCATTCATTCATTCTAGTTTTTTTACGCATTTTGGCATAACAAAGTCAAATTGTTTATTCATATTATTGTAAAGTAGTATTGTAATTTGTATAGAACAAAATTTTACTTTAAGTATAGATATAATTGTGGCATTTATTATAAAATTGGTTAATACCAAATAAATACGTATTTATTGTTAATCTTTTTGTTTTATTCATTTTGGCATTTTTTACCATACATGCATGTACGCTTGTGTTGACGTCATATATTGTAGTAATATGGCAGGCCGCATATTGTAAGTTTTTCTGTCAGAAAATGTCTGATGTCCGCCAGTACCACCCCGCACACTCACCATAAACTTCGCTTCAGCGAGTCTGAAAATGAGTTTAGCGTCAGAAATTTTCTGACAGAAAAAATCTTATAATATGCAGCCGGCCTAAAATAATACACATGATATGATACAAATGTTAAATACAAAAAAAGAAAACAAGTGTCAAATAATTTTATCGATCGCTAGTAATTTACCACTTCCAGTTTTAAAATTTCATTACTATTATTTTATTCTGCGTTCTATATTTATTGGAAGATCTAAGACAAGAATAGTTTGTCTTTGGTAAGGGCACACGGTCATTTCATTTATGAAGCGTAGTTTTAAAAAAATAGTTAAATGTCAGCATACATAAAAAGAAACGGTACTGTTAGGACCGTAAAAAAGAATAATGAGAATTTTAAAAGTAAAATTTTCTCTTTTTAATAAACTCTTTAAAATACTTTGATCTCAGCGCTTAGCACTTGGGAAGCCGGATCTAATTAACTCCAATTGTTATGGATCAATTAAAATTGAGAAGCATCAAATTAATACTTTCTTATAGGTATTTACGCGGATATTTGACATCTTAAACAAAACCAATTTTAAATAAGTCTAAAACCTTTATCTCTCCCGTGACCATGACAGCTGTAAGCATTTGAAAAACATCGGGAACCAAAATGAATTCGCGAAAAAAGAAAAGAGATAGTTTTATTTAAGAGCATTAAATTATATATCAGATTTTAGGTTAACTTTAAATTATATTATAAATAAAATAAATATATGATTTTGATATATATGTACATTAGCTTATCTCATATCTATTTATTAAAACAAGTATTAAACATTCCCCTCGCTTATTATGTAGGGTAGTTCACGTTCCATTATCAGATCCACTCGCCCGTCCTTTTAATAATAATAATAAGTATTTATTTCAGATCAATATACAAACTATAGTAATTAGATGTTAATATTATAATTCTTTATTATTATACAAATTGCCGAGTTAGGTCACTTCTGGCTTCCCTTTTTCTTTTAAAATCAATAAAACGACGATAGGCAATTCCTTCAGGCCAAAATTCATAATGCATGTTCCTGGTGTATTATGTAAGATTACGTAGACAGACACACAGCTTTATACTGTTAACATTGTGTTGATTCTCCAAATATCTTCTATTCAGAATTTTTCAAAATTACAAGGGGTTTCGAAATTGTGACGAATAAAAAATAAAACTGTTATCTCGTAAAATAATGCTTTTTTTACCTTGACTTGCTTTTTATATTGTGAAAAAAAATGAAGTCTCCGCTCAGAAGATTTGGAGAAAATTCGCTATGATAGGACGGCCAAACATACAACCAAATTTAAGGCATTCCATATATACACTTAATATATGAAATTGTAAAAAAATACTCACTTCATCTGTTCTTCTCAAAAATATTGCTCAAAATATTAGATAACGAATATAAATATTAAATAATACTTTTTTTGTTCATATATTTTTGTTAATTGCCAAGAGATTTTTTTTTATTCATTACACGTCACCAACATATGTTATCACTTGAAGGGTTATCTAGGACACATTATATTTAATTAGAGACGCTTTGAGCAGGTATCAGTAATAGACAGTTGCTATGGCAACGCCCTAACGACACGCTCCATCACTACGTATCCAAGGTGTCAATTCTGCATTCATTTGACTTGCAAACTGTAAGTTAAAATGTTCTGGGGAATAAGTCCAGCTCTAGATTTGCAAAAGGAATATCTAAAGCATGGAGATAAAAGTGCTTACGAACTTAATTTTTTGGTCATCGGAGGCTGTGATGCGAGACATCTTATCAAAACTTTGGCTCAAGCATATCAACATACAAGACGATATATGAACATATTTGTGATTGATGGCTGTCCGGAACTCGTTGCTCGTCAAATATTTCTGCTATCTTTAGCTTTAGAAAGGACGACTCGATGTGGTTTATTGGAGAAAACTCGCCGGTTTCTGGAAGTTTATGGAAATTTACTTCTCCGCACCCCTACTTCAAGGTATTTAATTGCGAAAGCCCGTGAATTAGTTGGCATGATTACTAACCCTGAGTACATGAGTTATCTGCTCCCTTGTATATCTGTCGACCAAATGAAATATCGAGAAAGAGATTATATGGAAAATCTTTTTAATTTTTGGACTACTGGCAATACAAACCAGTTCAACGCTTGCGAGTTGTGGGATCATCGTTTGCGACAGAGTCTTGGGATGAGATATGATAACAGGGTTGGAATATACGACTGGGACTATCATATGCGCCTTAAAGAAGTAGCGAGTCAGATTTGCTTTCAAGAATACAAGCATTTTAGAGAACATGGTGTCGCTTTTACTTGGTTAGAAACTGAGGTATGCCGACCAAATGTTTCTCTAGCAGCTGGAGTCTACAAATGTGGAGATAGGTTCTTGCACCGAGGTTATCTTGGAGATTTGGTGACTTCGCCACTCATCGCATATGGTCTCGATTGCGAAGATAAAGACATGCTAAAATCATCTCATGGAGTGAATTACAAGCGCGCAACAGATGTATCCGAAAGAAATGTTATGCGGATGCTATATGAGCTTGAGAATCGTAAGCCATTTGATGTAAATATTTTTAACATAGATAGTCATCAGAATTTAGGCATGGCTGTGCTAAGTGAATTCGACGCAAAAATGTCTGAAAGTGGCCCTGAGGTACCATTACTTTTACGTGAAGATCGCGATACTTACATTGAAGTTGACTATGGAAAAGTGCATTTTCTGTCCCTCTCTGCTCTGGAACACTATCCACATAAGCCGCAGTTCCAAGGCTTGTTCCACGGTGTCTTTGTTGGACACAATGTACTGCCGCGGGTCAAGCCAAGTCTCTGGTCCATGGCACGTGATGACGCCATTGTTATAATGGAATCCAGGAAATATATGGTGGAGCTAAAGAGAGATGACGTAAAAGCTTACGGAGAACAGATTCAACAAGCAGCCACGACCGCTCAGTGCGAGAAAATTGGTTCTTTTAATGCTGAGAAAGATGACTACGCCAGGTTTCTGATAAGGCGTAAGAGCGAGAGTACCGATCCTGCTGTATAAAAATAAAAAAAATATGATGACAATAAAAATATAAAAAAATATAAAATATAATTTAATTTTTCATTTTTACCTCCAGAAGGATTAAATTAGTACACACTCGTAATTTAGTAGGTAATTATGGCAAAGTAATTTCAACTTTTTTTTATTACCATAATATTACCATAGAACTATTAAGGTTTTTTATAGAAACGCATGATGATACATTGCTTTTTGTTTCTATGGTTTTTCAATTTATATTATGTTTTGTATAAGTTATATATGGCATCTATGAAATTAACACGCAATAAATGTTACGTAAGTATACTAAAGTTTTTTTTTTAATTCATAATAATGAAAAGATAGTTATTTATATCTGTTGTTAAAGATTTATTAACAAAGAACTGCTTGCATTTAAAAGTCAATATGTCAATCGTAGGTTTGATTCTGATTCTATCCATTTGCATTGAGGAGAGGCTCAAGCCCAGCAAGGGAACGTTAAAAGAACTAAATTATATAGTGCTGTCAAAAAAAAAATCTAAAGGCCATGGGCGGCGGCAGAATTATTTTCAGGAGGTGCATTTATTTCTTCACATTGAACTACTAACTAATCTTTAAATGATTAAGCTTTTATTTTTATTCATAAATCTAATATTTTTCTAAATGTTTGTAAAAAATATTTTTTATCTTTTTTAGCTGATATTTAAATTTAAATAGAGATGTTACTAATAATTAATTTTATTTTTTTAACTTTTTCTATTTATTTTCCTTCATGGCAAGGAGATGTAAATGCATCTAGCGCCCATGCTAAATAGGCTCATATGAACAAAAAGTCGACATATCGTAAGGCAAATTCAATAAAACATCCAAAAAAATTTGTGTCATCTATTTTCTTTCATTAATAATATGTTACATTCATTTAGTAAATAATATAGCAAATATATTTACAAGGACAAAATCAAACTGAAAAACCCAACGTCTTAACGTTTCTTCGTTAAAATTCGTATTTTCACATAATATCACTTAACTTTAACAATACTATAATCAGTATAGTAGTTCGGTAGTGATAGTGAATGCTGTTGTCACTTTTTATCTAACTTTGCTTAATAAATTTTTCTATTAAAACATACATACAAGGTCGTACCCATCTAAAACTTAAAATTTGACATATTTATATATGTATATATTTGCACTAATATTGCAATACAATGCAATAAACAAATATAAATAACCTACATAAAAATATAGTTGATAGATATATATATCCTACCCTACACCCATTTTATGAGTGCTATCAAATATATTTATTTATAAATTGATTTAAAACGCAAGATTTATTATTTAAAAAAAAAGTTTATACATGTGTATAAACATGTTTATAATAAACAAATATTAGTATAGATAAAAAAGACAAACGGCAGAACACCAGAGCACTACCGTGAGCAATGGCCGTCACCGGCGCCGTCAATTGACGAATTAGGCCTGCGCGTAACACTGCCGTGCGGTAAACTAGACCTGTTTATTACTTTTTTCTATATAAAACTAGCGGCTCACCCTCGCTTCGCTCGGGTTCGTCGCTAGGTACGTTTTAAATAGATATAAAAAGAAAAAATCTTTCTTTCTCACATTTTAATTATATGTTTTAATACTTACCTATTCCGGACTAAGAGAAATCCAAAAATTAAAATATCATAAAAATTGGAACGCGGTCGAACGGGATAAAAAGTATCCTATGTCCTTCTCCTGGCTCTAAACTACCTCCCTGCCAATTTTCAGCTAAATCGGTTCAGCCGTTCTTGAGTTATAAGCGAAGTAACTAACACGACTTTCTTTTATATATATAGATGCTAGCCGTGAATACCATGCCATCTTATTTTTTGGACACATTTACTTGGGGTTGGGTTTTTAATTCATTTTCGCAGCGATAACATAAAAATAATAATATTTTTTTAAGTTGAAAAAATTAATGTTTTAGTAGTCAAGTTATTCACGACTTAAGTAAAATAATATTAAATTGTTTTGTTTCTAAAGTAAATAAATTATTCTAGAAAAGAATATTAAATATAAATTATCATCTAGATAATTTATAAGGCAATGTCTACATATTTTACTTTTTTTGATTATATAATTTAAGTCACTTATAATTAACTCAGTTATTTAAATTAAAATAAGTAATTATTATAAAAATTGTGTTTACGGGTCATCACGTGAATGCTTTAAATGGTAAATAAAAAATATTCATAACCAATTGTGTACAACAATACTAATAAGTAAATGGTAATGATTACATATAATAGTTACATATAAAAATGTGATTAAACTATAAGTAAGGTCTTGTTTACCGCACAAGTGTATAGGGTAGTATTCGTATTATAGATTTACTGATCTGACATTAGTCTTATCGGAATCGATCGAGCCAAAACATGATATTCGGCATGTAAATTATTTATTTAATAGCAACATTGACTCCCACGCAACGATCTGCGTACCTACTTCAAATCTGTATAGTTATAATACGAATACTGTATGTAACGCGCCACGCGACGCCTCCTGGGCTCGACACTCACATTCACGCGCCCATATAAAACAAATGTTCATCAGCACACTATGGACTACACAATCTTTGTATAAAGACATTTATTGAACATTGTTACCGATAACAAGTCTATAACAATCTGACACACTCATTTGACTTTGACACCTGTCAAACACTCGACACACTTGACACGCATGACATCAGCCCCGCGGGGGCGGCGCGGAGGGCGGTGGCGCGGGTGCGGTGCGGGGCGCGGGGCCCCCGGGCGGGGGCCGGGGGGCCTCGGCTCGACTTGTGCTCGCTCATACACGTTCGTATTTCCGTCGTGATTACACAACTTGCATTTTAAAGCAAATGCAAATTAAACACACTTAAAACTACTTATCGATCGATCGTTACACATTAATCGACGTAGGAGATGGCAGTCAAAACATTCCTTTACACATATCACATATTATAAAAGTGCTTATTATGTGAACTAGAATATTTGTGCTGATGTATTGAGACACTATTTACATCGATTCCATTCTACTTATAAAGCAATGCTGTTATTGTGCGAAAAATCATTAAACGTCCTTAACCTAGCCTATTCTAATACATAACCACGTAAGAGCTACGAATTGATACACATACCTACTGAGTACCGAGTGCTCGCCGGAGCCGCACTGAGTCGCACGGAGTCGCGCAGAGTCGCACGAATTCGCAAAGAGCCGCAGTGAGTCGCACACAGTCACGCGCCTCCGCACCGCGAGTGCCGCCCAGTACAGAGTATAAGAGAAACGACTACCCTGTACGCGTAATTAGTTACCTATCTTACCTTACCTACGACATTACCTAAAGATTGATTATCATAAACGCGGCCACACGGCCGGAGTGCGGTCGTGGTCTAAGTTACTTGTTCTATAATATTATAACTTTAAGTTCTATTAGTAATATCGTGGCGTCGCCACCTAGCCTAGCGTAAATCCGAAACTATAAGTTCTAAATTGTCGTAATAAAATAAACAAAAACTGTAACATCCGAGGACGGCTCGCGGCGCGACCCGACGCCGTATCGGCGGCGCATTAACTAGGGCTATACGATCGGACACGACCACCGATACTCACCGACACCTAATATCTAAGCTATGTCGTCTAAATAACCGCGTTCTCTCGCCGCGAGCGTCCTCCACTCCAGCGTAAATTCGTTTTAATTATACATATTATACATACATATCTGATAAAATTCCGAAGTAACTTATATTCACATTAATGTAACTATTTTAGAATATGTTATTTTATGAATCTAGATACAAAAACATTAGTACGAGTACGGGTCGAGATCTCCGAGCGTGACGTCAACGGAAAAATGGATCCTAAATCGCGCACTCTGGTTTGGTGTTATCGTTATCTACCCGACTCGACTCGACAAGGCCGAGCGAGTCGAGTCGCTCCGAAGTCGGGCGCAAGTCGGAGAGGTGATTGTATGACGAGTCTCTCCTTGGACGGTTGCGATGCGCCGTCGGTCCCGCTGCCGCCTGTGTCTGTCTCGCCGGACATCGGTCGCGTCTCCGAGCGACCGCTCGATTAAATTTTTTTTTTTTTTTTTTTTTTTATTTATTTATTTATTTCAGGCAATATTTACATAGGGATCTTAAATATGTAAACAGCGGCCCATAGCATATATACCTTAAAACTAACATATATATTAATTATAAAAAACTTAAAAATTTCTTTATCATAATTTGTTAAACGCCTATCTAAATCGTAAGTAACTCGAGCGTCGAAGGCCGAGCGCGAGCGCCGGAGCCTGAGCCCGTCGCCGCACGGAGCGCTGGGGCGCCGCCGCCCGCCGCGGCCGCCGAACAGAGATAAGAGTTATATAAAGCGTATCGATTTAAAACGAATATAAACATTTAACACAACGCGGTCTCGCGGCGGCGCGGCGACGTGGCCTTTTATATTTAACGCTAAATCTATAAATATTTCAGTCATATCGTTAAAGTCACTGTGCATTCAGTATTTACATTTGATGTCTAACGATTACGTATTCACATGCTACATGTTTTAGGGCGCGGGAGGCCCGAGGTGCGCTCGAGGGGCCCTGGGGATTTCCTGGGGCGCGGCGGGGGGCGCCAGGGCGTCAGTGGGTATACTCCGGGAAGGCAGCGGGGCGCTCGCTGCCGGAGCTACCCGTCGGAGAGCGCGGAGAGCGCGGGGAGACCGGCGAGCGCGGAGAGTGCGGGGAGCGCGGAGAGTGCGGAGAGGTCGGCGACGGGAAGTAGTCGCGCGCTGGCACTGCCTCTTCACTCGCCCACCGGGCTAACTGTTGTTGAGCTTGAATAAATTCATCACTAGAAAATGATAGAGAAGAGGAACGGAGAGTCGAGGCGCGTCGCTGCGGCGCTGCGGCGGGCTCGCGAGTCTGACTCACTGGCTAGTTCACTACTGTACTACTAAGCTATGTACTAATGTGCCAATAGAAGAGTTTTTGAATGTATATGAATATCTTGCAAATAAATTCAATATCATATATGAGACATAGAAAATTTTATGAAAAAATTTGATGTTAGATCATGATGAAATAGTTATTTTGAACTCATATAATAAAATTTTGAAAATTTTGAAAATAAAACTAATTATGGGATCTAAGTGAGACCCATGGAGCCCGCCAGTGAGTTATGACGAGTGTTGTTTTGTGTGATGCTGTAAAATAAATGTTAAAACAAAATACAAAATCATATCAAACACTGTATCTGTTCCTGTTTTTGTGTGAATATTACGTAATTCTGGCTCAAGAGTTTCTCTCCAAACATCTAATTTGTGCAATGATTTTCATTGAGTAAAACTACGAACTCTTTCTTAGAAAATTTATAAAATGTGTAGAAATAATAATAATTAAATTAAAAAACGAATATAAATAACCCAAACTGAACCATGAAGCGTCTCACCTCTCGCTGTCGGGAGCGTCACGCAGTCTCTCCGCATCCGCAGTCTCATAAAGCGCATCATCATCAGGGGGTGCGCGATGGGCTCCATGGGCACCATGTGCCACATGAGCTCCATGAGCCCCGACCGCCAGGGCATGCCCCGGGAGAGCACCATGGGCCAACAATGCCGGAGACGTGCTCGGGGCAAACATGCCAGGGTGGTGGCGCGCGCTGCCTCGGAAGCGTGGGTAGCCGAAGCGGGACTCTTCTTCACCGGGGCCTATGCGACCGCGGCAACGACTGATGAGAAAATGTGGGGTTAATGTTACAAGCCATGGGAATGTTGTCTAACAGCCGAACTATATAATCAAAAACAGAAAGATTTCTGTGCTATTTCTTACTAGAGATAGAAAGTTGATAATAACTAGCTTATAATAATAACCTATCTATAACTTAAGGATCTACCCTATTTGTTTTATTTCTTAGTTGTGGCTATAGAGAGAGTATCACTTCGACCATATCTGGTCTATTATGATCGCTGCATTTTGAACTAGTACTGTAAAAAACTGCAGGATTTCCTTAGGGGTACAATCCATAATTTCACCTGGGCCTAGAAATTGTTGCCCAAAATGAATATTGCGCTTGTCCATGAGAGGTCCACGCTCTCCCAGAAGATGGAGTGGTGTTTGATCTACCTGTTCCACAGGTTTATGTGCCATTCAACCTGAGATTGAACATGTAGGATCCTCTCTAAGTGACTCCATCAGGAATAATAAGAAAAGAAAAATGTATTTTTTTAATTAAATTTTTGCTATATAGTAATTCTAATGGATTAAATCAATAAAATACTAATTTATAATATAAGTCTGTTTATAAGAATAAATATAAAATGTGATAATTTAAAAATGCTCTCTAATAGTTAATTTAAATAAGATATTCAATTCGAGTTTGAACTAGTAATATACTCACGGTGGTACTTCCCCATCAATCCTATAGTGTCTATCCGCCTCTGTCTCTGACATCCTGATATCCTCAGAGCCAGAGGGACTCATGTGCCGGCTGGAATGGTGCTCTAGCTGCCGGATCAGATCCTCTAAGTTCCTGATCCTGATGGGACCACATGGGGGAGCCTCATCCTCTTCCTCATCACCCCTCTGCCTCCTAAGCTCTGCCTCGTGAATCTTTTCAGCGCTTGGCGCTCGTTCTCGCTTGTATTCATATTCTTGCAAAGCTCTAAGGTCCCCAGAGCCGACAGCGGCCCCGGCGCTCGCTCGCTGTGCGGCGGCAGTTTTAAGTGCTACGATTATGTTTTCGTGGTAGCCGTTTAGGTCCTGGAAAGAGGTAAGAAAAAATGTCAGATTATATATTATTTAATTATTTGATTGGGTATAAATAACGTAGGCAAAGATGGGCTTATTTATCTTATCTGTCTAGAAGAGATTTCTTCCAGGCAACTCACATCTATACGTGGAAATGTTATCACACAAAATTGATATTTTATTATTATTTATATATATTTTTTTATAAACTTATACGAATACATATAATCTTAGTAATATTCCGTTAAGTTAATCATATTTACTAATTATCTACTATTACTCTAATATTGACATGATTCTAAAGTATTATCTTAGGTTGATATCAGTAAGTCATGAGTTAATATCAGTTTAAAGTACCTTAAATTTATATTCCATGTCGGCAACAGCTCCTGAAGGTTCCTGCCCGTCCGATTGGGAACCAGCTTCCAATTGCTCGGATTGCGAGTCTTCAGCCCACTTGTCCTTACCGTCGACTGCGCCATAGCCGTGTTTCTTCAGAATACCCTTCTCGGGTAACTTCGCCATGGAGTTGGGTGCGACGTCTATGAAGGCTATATCTTCTTCTCCTGGAATTCAATTTTATATTTTTTATTTTCTGATAGAGATTTGTTTTGGCATAAAAAAATTACTGATTTTAAAAAACGAGGACTCAAACCGGATCTCTCTCATATATAAGAGTCTAATTATAACATTTAATTTGATTTCGATTTCGTTCTAACTTTTAAGTTAAAGTTATTGTCAATAAATTACTTAACTTGTGAAAAGTTGAATGATATAACTAGTTTTTACTATAATCACTGTAATAAACAAGTTTTACGTACCAGAATGTGTTGGTTCGTCCTCACTGCCGGAATGTACACGTTTCATTTGTTTGTGATCTCTGCAAAAAAGTTGAAATTTAATTATCTTGATTCATTTACGAGACGAGACAAAGCAAAAATGATCTGCGCATGCCGATGGTAAAAACGTGATTTTAGTGAAATTTTGTCGTACAATAGTTTCCGATTTTGGGAACTATGTTTTACGCAAAAAGAGTAACGTAAGAAAGTATTAAGAGTAACGTAAGTTTAAAGAATATTACAAAAAAACGAAGGACGTCAAATTAACTCACTTCAGTTCAAAAAATAACAACTAAAATTACAAATAGCTATCTAAGACATAAGCAACTAAACTAAAACCTAAGGGGTAAAGGGATCTACAGAACATACTTTTATAATAAGTATATAAAAATAAGTATAATAATAATAGCCTAAGAAGATAGACCCCATGAAGTTACAAATTTGTCTCTCTGTGATTGGCAACTCACGGATATCTGCTAGTGTTGCCAGCTCCCGACATGTGATTCCCGTGTCTGAAGATCACGCGCTGGGAGTCCCCGCGGCTGAGGAATTTGGAATCGTTTAAATTTTGTTCCTTTTTCGAATTTTCGAACCAGACCGTTATAAGCTGCAATAATCGTCTGAAGGAATACTTGGACTTTCCTACCTTGTGTCGTATCGATTCGTCTAACTGGCTTTTCAAATTTTAAATTCTAATTAAAAATCACTTTGCTTTACTAAGATCTACTTTACTTCTATATATTATATTCTATTCAGTGCTATATAATCTATGTGCATTTTTACCACCTCACAGAAATCATTATATACTAGAAAGAAATTATTAAAAAGCGTGTATTTTAACGCATGTGTGTGATTGTGCTTGGTCACACTAGAACACGCCAAACGATTGGGATTGTTCCGAAGCAAAACCTTAAGCCGTATGTAAAAAGCGGAAATCGTGTGAAAACTGTAAGAGCGGTGAGACTTGAAACTTAGACGTACCTGAGAAGGTTTCTGTTACACCAGTTCCGATAGGAAGAGGAAAAAAAAGTTTAATTTTGAAATAATCAAGGGTATTCGCAACGTGCTCTAGACTTCTTCGTTGATTCCATTTTGTTATCATATTTGCTTATATTATTTAATATTATAAAAAAAAGAACCAAACAAAATTGTGTTATGAGTTCCTGAATGATTTTTTACTTAATTTTCGTACTTTCCTTTGAGTCATATATTGCTGGAAATTGTATACTCTTTATATGATTAAAGAATAAATGTGTCATATTAGAAAAAGGAAGAATCTGTTTCGTTTTAGTGATTGAATATAATAATTTCTGCTTTGTAGCCATTTTTTTCGGCAAATTTATAAAAAGTACCTAAGTATAATTTTTACAACATAATGCTAAGTTTTTCAGCACCTACATGAAGATATAAAGACCCTTTTTCTCCCCAATTAAGAAGTAATTATAACCTAATGTAGCTTTTTGTACACATTTTGCGAGCAAATTATTACATCTAGAGCACGTTTAAATTATACAATTTTTAATAACTTAATGGGACCTAAATTATATTTAACGTATAAAATATAAATATAGCACACAAACATTAGGAATAAAGTTTAAGATGTGAAAATAATGTGTCAGAAAGGGGGTAGTTAAAAATAAATTTTAAAATACATGTATATCATAGTTATCAGTATAGTCGTAGAAACTGATTTGTAGTGTAGGGTCATCTTAAACGAGAGAACAGAGTGAGTGGAGAGTGCGGAGAGTTGTTACCCAAGTTACCTGATACTTACCTAAATGTGTTATTAAAAGCGTGCATCTTTCCTCCATCCATAGAGATGTCTTCTTGCGAATTGTTCGATGTAGTGGATCCGGCTGCGAAGCTTTTGGCTATTGGTTTCTTCACGTAGGGAGGGTCGTACTTCGGTAGCGTACTCTTTTTCCTGATGCAGGCGTGGCGTGGAAACGCACACTCAGATCAATCGATTAAGTTTAAAAAATCGAGTCATTCGGTATCGAAACGGAATCGAGAACACCTCAGGGGTCAATTTTGTAATCGTGTTTTCGTTTCCGGACAAAATTTTGATCGTGATAGAGGCTGACAAGAGACTGCTCACGTTATATTTTTTTGAAGTTTAAGTAATAAAATTATAACATAGGCCTAAAATTTGTTTCCTTTGTCAAATAACAGTTTCCTATCAGCTTCTACTTGTCACGTCTTTGAATCTATTATCAATGTCAAAGCGGCAAATTGGGAATGATAACAGTTATTTCAAAAATTATGGATTTTCAAATCCCAAAACTAGTTCGACTTCAATTGATCCAATTATTATTTTAAAGACTGGTGCTTTTGGATATTACAATAATAAAAGTTAATTCAGAAATTTATATTTACTTTATCAAAAAACTTCAATTTTTCGTTTCATTCCTCATGGGAATTAATGTTTATGGGAACATAATCAAAATATTGACCTTAGCTTAAGTGATGATCTTTCCACTAAAAATGTCTTACGAAAAGAAATATTCTCTTATATCACATTGAAACGAGTCGAATGAATAAGAAGCAGTCTATATAAATTTGTTACGCAAATATGATTTGAAAGTAGCAAATATTTTTATTGGAAAGATGTAATTTACTTAAATATAACATAGGCGTTTCTAACTAGATAGACAGCTGCTTGAAAGAAGAATCCGTGCATCGCACATTCGCTTTCGTGCAAAAGTTTAGATATAATTTAGTGATAGTGGTATGATCGGTGAGAGTCGAGCGTGCTATATCTTCGCATGAGTTCATAATTTATAATAATCGGTCATATGGCGATTCTAGCGCGATAATAAAAAAATCTACTTAAATATTTGATGAGATACTTAAAAACGGCTACGATGATCTCTATCGATAGTGAATGTAGGAAGATATAGACGCGATCGCACCGTCGGGCAGCAGTCTGCGGCGCCCGGCGACACGGTCCGACCAAGAAAGGAAACGAAAACGAGTCACATTTCACATAAGCCAATGCATACATCCAAGAGCCCAGAATCTTAAGGGTTTGAATCGAGGTGTCGCTCGAGTACAACGTGGAAAGCCTCGTCGGCATGCAGCGCGGAGGCGGGCGCGCGACGGCTGCGGCTCGCCGCGGGCCCGCCGCCGCGCGACCACAGCCACAGAACCACAGATCAAATGCAGTTGGGCCAGCTAGCTCTACGACGACAACGTAAACGACACAAAAAATCTTCAAACAATCAAAAGAACGAAAAACCAATCGTCGACTTTAAAAACGGAAACACCAACGCTAACGTCTAAATAAACATACAAGTATACGAAGGTGACGATTTAAATTTCTCCTTAAAGACTACCTTTGGTCTGTTTTCTGCTCACTAACCTTAGGCACAGGGAGAAGTTTTTGTGTACTACGACTGACCTGTAGCAGAGAGCGCTCAGGGCAAATACTATGAATACCCCCCCTACCACAGACATGAGCACCGCCACGAGGAATACCGTGTTCGAGCCGTGGTAGTTCTCTGCGCCCAAAGAGAAGAGTAAGTCACGCGCGGGCCGGCACGCGCTCACGGTCCCGGCGCGTCGCGTGACGTGACGTCGCGTGACGTGACGTGGCGTGACGCGAGGCGGCGGGACGGCGAGGGCGCGCGAGCGGCGCCGGCGGGACCCGTTCGGCATACACACGACATTGCAGGCACGAGCGACGGACAGTGCGACAACACCGAGTTACCGGCGGTTACCTGAAGCAGTACGCCATCCAGGCGAAACCCACGAACACGGACAGCACGACCGCGAGTAATAATAACACCATGTTCACGGTGCTCATCTTATTGCCCTCGGTGAGATCTGCAAGAGAGGGGTCCCGCGCGTTAGTGCGCCGGCGCCGCCCGCGCTGTCACCACGCTCCGAGCATTGCTCCCCGGACGTTTACCACCCATCGATAATACGTAACGGCTATTTTTTTGCCAAAGTATCTGAGTTCTTAAAGTATATATTGTCTATATTTAAGCCAGATTGTACAATCGCGATTACGAAGAGCAGTGCTCGGTTGATTTTGGCCAATTATACAGTTTATACATCAATAGCAACGGAAAATATGGGGAACATTAAGAGGTAGAAAGGCACCTGAAATCATAAATCAGCGATACATTAATATGTATTCATAATAGTGTATGTAGTAGACACCAGATAAAGGAACTGTAAGAATAAAGCGAGAACTGTAAATTAAAAAACATAACACACTTTTACAACATTTAAATAAATCACAACACACACATGAAAAGAAAAACATCCATTAATATCGATATGTACATATTGTTATGTATTCTATAGTAACCCGTCTTCTTCACAATGTTTAAGAGTCGGGGATGTTTCAAAGGTCCGACAAAATTAGATACAAATTTTTAAATGACTATTGAAGTTTCAAAATTGAAGTTTAAGACTTTGTGAATGCCAACATGCTTTTACTTTACATGAATCAAAATATATTCCAAATAAAATACGTAATTTTAATAGGAGATACAAATAAATTTATATTTAGTATTTTTAATTGAAGCTGAAGAGTTACTGTAGTATTAAATGCATTTAAAATATTTTCTCCAAATTAAAGATATATTTTAACAATATTGTTCTTTTAAAATATTAAATCAAACTATTTCATTACACTTTCTGGTTTTAAAAAAGAATTTGACCATTAGCAATGTATTAAAAAGTCAAGTAGATAGAATAAATAAAAGAAATAATGATAAATAATAATTATAAAACATCTGCAAAATAGTACAGTGGAGTTGTCAGATACTTATTCGATCAGATCGGATTGGATAATATGATTAGATTTTTTTTTAATATAAATAATGATTTATTACAGAGTTACGTTTTAATGTTTAGTATAGATTTTTCAGAAATGATATATTTTCCCGCAGTAAAAAGTAATCTACCCGAATAACAAGCTATCATCATACCAAATTTCATCAAAATCTGTCCATTGGTTTTCTCGTGATGCGGTTACAGACAGACAGACGAAAATTCTAAAAACAATAGATTTGGCCTCTGTATCGATAGTAATGACTATCAATAAGATTTTCCAAAAAAATTTTTAATGTACATACAGATTCAACTCAGAATTTTATTATAGGTATAGATAAATAGAATATAAACCTACTAAAACCTTTCTTATAAACGTATATAAAAAAAATGTATTGTTGTGTAACGAATCAATTATAATATCACAATTACTTATTAAGTAATAAAATATCTAAAGATACATTATGATAATATGATAATCGACAATAGTCCGTGCAGTAAAAGGACAAATATCTTTGAATAAAACGGGGTATTCATCCTCCCAAGCCGTGTACAATATTCTACGGAGATAAAGTTAGTGGATGGACAATAAATCCAAGATTATTTTGTATTTTTTTGTCGGGTTTTTCCCTATCTTGCAAGTTGTAAAGAATAGTTTATTTTTCTGTACGGATCAAAAGTGTGTTGGGGCACATTAAGCTTTTTCTGAAACTTCAATCAAATATCTGACAACTCTTTCTGACTTTTAGTTTTTTAAGAGCTTCAGCCAGGATTACATTTTGAATTGGTCGCTTTGAAATATATGGTTTAAAAATGTTTAGTAAAACTTCATTTATCGTATAAGAATGTCTGGAAAGATAGATCCATTACAGCCATCAAAAGTAATATAATCTATGTATATGTGAGTACGTAGGAGTTTGATTTGATATGTTTGTAATAATCTTGATAAGTTATGTACATAGGTATGTATTTATCTTAATTTCATATAGAATAATCTCTGGCTAAAGTCTTAAATCTATTATACAAAACAAGTACACGACACATATATACACATCTGATACTGGATTCGACTCACCATACGGTGTTTCCTTCTTAGTCATGTTGTAGGCAGCTTTTGTGGCATTCTCCGGTACCCAGGGCGTGGGTGACGGTGGCAAAGCGTCTGGTTGAGAGCAGTCTGGTCCTGTCCAGCCACGGTTGCACACGCACTTGTTCAGATTTGAACATGTCTGAAATAAGGTTCAAGTAAACTATTATGATATTATACTTTCTTAGATTTACGCGAATATTTGACATTTTAAATAAAACTATCTTTTCGGATTTTGTCGCGGATTTATTTTTATGATATTGTTTTTTTAGAAATATATTTTTTAATATTCTATTATCGTGCCACTTCCAAACGCTGCATAGGCTGTGTGCTTATTATATTCAGCTACAATGTAAGCTTACCTTAAAATAAGAATAGCAAAAAATAGGTCATCGGTTTCCATCGAGTATAATTCGCTAGCTTTTGTGGATATTTTATCTACTCGTACATTGATTTCTTTTCAAAATGGCTAATAGAGTTATTGTTAGTCAATAAATGCATGATAAAATTGGAAAATATATGATGAATCGATTGAAATAGACTCCACGGAGCCAATTAAGCAATACATGCTACTTCAAAATTCTTTATACACGAACCACAATTTTGTAAGCTCCATTTGAATCAAACTTAGTTATTCGAGTTTTTGAATGCAAAAAGGAATTAACAATTCTGACTGACATCAAAGCCAAAAGTTCAGATCAGAATGACTTTCAACCTGAATTTTGAGTGGTTAAATGCCGTAAAATCAAATGTAAGACGTCAAAACTCTGGAAGTTGTTGAAGGATGAATTTCTAGGGAAGTTTTCTATACCATCCATATTATAAAATAACTTTTATAGGAAGTCCATGTTGGCTTACAAAACTTTGTTGGGTGGGAGCGCTTAGATTTCTGAGATATTGATAAAAAGGTCATGTTTCTGTTGGCAATTCTAATACAAATATGTTGCTAGTAATATAAAGATTTCACATGTATATCTACATCAGATTTGAAGCAGTGGTTGCCTAGTGGTAACGCGCTCGCTTGGGAAATCAAGTGACGCAGGTTTAAATCCCAGGTCTCGCACCTCTGATATTTTCATGTGCGAATCATTTTCAACATGATTACCACTTGTCTTACGGTGAAGGAAAACATTGTAAGGAAACCTGCATGTCTGAGAGAACCTAGCAAGTTTTCAAAACACATGTGAAGTCCGCCAACCCGCACTTGGCTAGCATGGTGGACTATGGCCTGATCCCCCTCGTATTGAAGGGAGTTATGAGTCCAGCAGTGGGACGTAAAAAAGGGCTGAATTCATCTACTTTAGATTTACTCCTATTATAAAAGGGTTAGTGAAATTAATCATGGTTCTTAGTCTAGGATCGTGGATTCACCCCCCCAACGTGCGTTCACCTTGTCGTGGTGGGGGGGCTCAGTAGTGCCCGGCAACCCAACCGGGTGCGAAGCCAAGAAACGCACAGGGAGGTGGCCCACTTCGGTGGGCGGTGGGAGGTGGCCCTCTTCGGAGGGCGGTGTACCATGCGGGTTGCTCCTGGTACTTCTCTGATAGCAGAGTGGACCTTGGAGCAACCCCATGGTTGTGGTGGTCTGCTTCGGCAGACCTGCCGTCGAGGCGTCGTAGTTGAATGCGTAAGCGATCCTGCGACGCCCCATTAAGACGGGGGAATGGTTTTGTTGGGTTTTAGTGGGTAGTACTGTCTTCGCCGGTGAGTCCCACACCTCGTGCGTAAATGCATTTCCCAACGTTAAAAAAATAGGATCGTGGATTCAAATTCATGTTTCCATATTATATACAAATATTACTAGCGTGGTGGGTGTCGAGCGTTTGATTCCCCGGGTCTTGTTAACACTATGGGTGGTACCTACCTGTAGCTATAAATAGAAGACTGAATGCGAAAATAGGCAGTTGCCATCCATTTTATGGAAATATTTTTTACTAGCGGCTCAATTCCATTTTATCAGATATTTATTTACAGTACAGATCAAAGAGATTGATTAGAATAAATTAGGGTCTGTTCAGTAGTCGAAAACATTTTCATTACTCGAATAACATCATTTGGAGCGTAAAAACGTCTGCTACGTCGACATACCAATTAAATGCCATGGTTTTTTGGGTTTGAACTTGAGGCCTTTCCGCAAAATCGCATGAACAATTTTGAATTATTTTCATTCAAATTTAGTATGAGTGAATTTATTTATATCAAGAGTTATTTTGTAGCTAGTATTCTAACTTTAATATAGTTGTTGATAAGTAACTATAAATTACGAAGAAAACTAATGTTCACATGTCTTATATTTATAACGTCTCATTTATCTCTTTTATGTCCAAGAGTAAAAAATAACAGAAGTTTGGCCATAAAATGTATTAAAGAGGGCCAATATTATCGCATTTATAATATTTGTAAAGTTATGTAGCATACACATGACCCTGTTAAATCACGCGATGGGTTGCTTTTCAGTTATCTGATTGTAAACGAGTGTACATACGACTGACAAACTCGATCCGAATGCACACAGTGCGAAGATTCGTCCGAGCGTGAACGTATCACGGCTCGGCAATCAATCGTGATGATTGTCAGAGTACAATTTGTGCTTAGCAATATGGTAATGTCAATACGTTGTTATTGTCAACATTATATCTATATTTAATTAAACACGCTTCACTTATATGCAAACTAACAAAGTATTTAGCCAAATCTAGGACGTATTAATTTCATTCTGATGGTAATGTAACATCTATACTTATTATAAAAATAAGTCCCCCGGCCGCGTCTTTCTGTCCTCCTGTCTGTCTGAACGCGATAAACTCGAAAACTACTGAACGGATTTTTATACGGTTTTCAACAATAGAAAGAGTAATTCTTGAGGAAGGTTTAGGTATATAATTTATTATGCTTTTATGTAAATTAGCTGAAATACGGCGACAAATGTTGAAGAGGTCGCAAAAAATCTCGCCAAATGGGAACTTTCCACGCGAACGCCGCGTAAACTAGCAAAGATACAGTTAAGTAATGTACTAGAGAATTCAAAATCTATAAAAATGCTACAAAAAAGTCCGCGATAGCATATCTCTATCTCTTACGGTTGACTTACAATAACCACTTTTATGTTAACATTTTTAATTAAAAACATTACGTTATTTTCAAAGTTATTTTCTTTAGTTCGGTATTAATCCTTATCCAAATGAATATTTTAGTTAGCTTAGTCATTTAATGCAGATTAAAATTGCTCTTTACACTAAATCAATCAGATGAATAGTTTTTGAGATATCGTTGTTAGAAGTAATTAGTAGCGAAACATTTTTAATGCTTGGCGAGCATTGAGATGCCTACGGCGAGTCCATCCCCTCTGCCCCGCATCGCTCGACCGCCTGCTCAAGCTATATAAACCGGGCGATGTAGCGCGCGATCCTAGGATACTTTTTACCGCGGGAAAATATCTTATTTCTGAGGAAAAATACAAAAACTGCAATGTAAGAGTATACTAATATGTAACACCTAAGAATTTAGTTTTTGGTCATCTGAACGCGGGCGGAGCCGCGGGCAATGCTAGTGTCAAATAAAAATGTATACCATCAAGCTGATGATGGCGCTAGGAGGTTCATATAATTCTTCAACAGGTTCAAATAAACCCATGGAATTTGGGTTTTATACATTAGATTTTGGATTCGAATATGAGTATTAGATAACAAAAAGTTAAACGTGCTTGTTTGTCCATATTATAATCATAAAATGAATACTAGTTTTTGAGCTATTTTTAGACTATTACACCAAATATAGGTTTTAAATGATCTGGTAAAAGGCAAATCATAGCAAAGTATGGTTCCTGTGGGATAGATTTTTTTATGTTTTTCTAGAGGAGAACCCGCGTGAAGCGAGGGTGAGCCGCTAGTAACTTATGATATGAGTAAATGTTATAGGTAAACTAAACTACTGTTACTAAGAACATCGATATCGATTTGCTTCTGAGAAGAGAGTGGATAGAGTATATTAATTAATAAAGCAATCAAGCAAGATACGAACTACAAAATACAATCATTACGTCCAACTTTGTAACGTGAAACTAATTAAAACTTGATCCTGCATTTAATGATATAGTTAACTGTACTGACAATATTGCACTGAGTATCGTTTGAACAACAAATCTATATTCTATATATATAAATAAAATTATAATGATTGTCTGTGTATATTATAGGAACAAAATCACTGTATTCTAGTATTGTACACAAGTTTTTTTAGAGCAACAGTTAAATCATACGCTTTTCTCAGAAAAACTGTCTACTGAGATAACTATATCTTTCATGATATCTTTTTCTAAAAATTACCGTATTCTAGTTGTAGTATTTGCAGTGTTATTCTATTAGTTTAATTGTTACAATTAACTATATGGGATAAACCAAATACTAAAATCTATACCGGTTAAAAATGATGCCAGACAGACTGGCGAATAGAAATTTCGGTTGAGAGAACATACAAGTATTAAGCTGCGTTGTATATTGGGCAAGAGTGTCCATGACGTAAAATAGAAAGAATTTTAGGTCAATAGTAGCACAAATTAGCAAGTAACTAATAGCACAGTCTAATTGGTAACAATGTATTGATAAATAGGATATTTTTGAATATTCCAAACTTGTGTGATTGTTACATATTGAAAAATTAAAGTTACAGTTAATTTTAACTAAAAGTCCTTAGGAATATTATATCTATACTTTGAATTCTAATAACTTAGATATTTTCCCATTGGATGTGTTCCATTATTTAAAAAAAAAATATCTTTTTGGATTTTTTTGTGAATTTATTAGACATTTGTTTCTGGACTTGACGTTTCGAAGACTTTATAGCAAACATGGTCACAGGAGAGACTAAGCTTCAAAGGTCCATTATATAGTTGTTAGAGACGTATCTATCCACAAAATTATACAGTGATTTAAAAAATGCAAAAATAGCACAGAATTCTATTGTAATAAATCACTTGGATCAGTATAAAAATTTTTATCACAATAATAATAATGTAAAAAAAAAATATAGAAAAAGGTATGCACATGCCCTTATCTACATTAACCTTAAATTATTAGGCAACGAGCAAACTTTCCATAAATCCATTATTAGTTAAGGCGAAATTGTCAAAAGCACACATAATGAATACACAAATTTCGCAAATCTCGTATATTGTTAAAACACAAACACTGTTAAACTTAGCACAACTTGTTGACACCTGTACCGTGGATGATTCGTTTTGCCCCCAACTCTCCGGGACCAAACAATTTAACTTGTTAAAAACTTAAATCTTTGCAACTTACATATTCTTGCGTTCGAAGCAAAGTTTATTGTGTGGTTAAAGTATTCGTAGATTCTATTTATTGTTTCGATATTTTCATATCATTGGTATTCTGTTGTGTTGAAAATATTGTAAATATTACTGATGTTAGTTTTCTTGTAATATATCTTTCAGATGTGGAATATCTATATATGTGTAAATAGGCAAAGACAAAACAGTTCAGTACCTTTTTCTCCTCTGTCTATCAGTTGATTTGTTTTTTTTTGTTTAGTATTTATTAGCGAATGTAGTGTTATTAATAAAAAATATGAATATGGTCGAATTTCGCCCGTTGGATGGAGAGCACTTTCTTTAGTTTTGCTACAATTTAAAGCTTTAACAGTTAAAAGATATGAGATATAGAAAATTGAGTATCCTTCCATCTTCAAAGAGACATATTGGGTTTTAAAATATAGAGTCTGATTCATACTTTAAGTTAGTAATATACATTTTAATGGTTTAAATTGTATAAAATATCAATTTGGTATGGTTGATTTTGAGTTGGAGGTACTCAATTACCATATAAAATACATATGTATGATCAATGAAAAAAATAAATGCTTCAGTATATCGAACCCGTGATTTTATTCACAATGTTTAAATTCAATTAGACCTAATTGTTTCTAAATATAACAATATTCCAACAAATTCATCGCAATGAAAGTCCAGAAACCAATGTCGAAGTTATGAAATAATTCGGATTCGCTTCAGGCTAGTATCAAAGTTCACCCACAGAATATAATAGAGTGAGTGTAGCAATTTGACGATATAGTTATGAAACTACCGAAGCGTGCATCTTTATGTACTATTTGTTTATTTCATTGTTAGTTCGTCCTGGTTTCACGTCATAACGAGATTTGAACACATGAATAGTTTGTAACGCGTGTTATGTGTGTACTTTATGATAGATATTGTATCGTATCACAGTATCGTATACCTATGTATGTATAATAAATACAAGACGATATAATGTGAAAATCAAATCAATATCTATTTGGTCAATATAATTTGTTTGTGAGTCTACTTTGCTATATTTTTCGGCTGAAATTCATCGAAAGGAAGTTAGACGGCATGAAAATGTAAAAAATACTAACCATCCCCTGTCTTTCTCTTACATCTCCTTTTCCCGTTTGCCTCTCTTTACATCAGGTGGTCGCATGTGAGTAATGCTGTTAATATTGCAAAGGGGAATAGGCTGTGAGTTTTGTTTACAATCCATACATCCATACCAAATCACTTTCATCATCCATACATAGATGTAAGATTTAATATAAATATTTTATATGAGATCATTCTTGAGGTATAACGTATTGATTAAAAAAAATTAAGAAAACCAATTCACAATTGCGAAGATATAGTTAGTTATAGTTCATACCCACAAAAAATACAGACGGATTGAGTACCTCTTTCTTTTGAAGTCAGTAAAAATAACGCATAATAAAAGCAGTAATTGAAAGGAGTAATCGTCGTATTATAATTCCGATTCTATATGCAAAGTAATCCTGTTGAAAGCAATCAAAGTCCGAACAGTATGTTCGTGAAATCCGAGTATTCAGCTCGCAACTGGTATAAAACTTAATCTAGGCACAATGGCAGGGTGAGGCTATCTAACTACTACAAATTGGTAGAACCGTTCAAGTTAGGCGCGAATTGACGTTGTTGGGATAAAGTTAAGTTAAAATGATGCGAATTTAAACCATAAGCATTGTTTACTAAGCTGGTGGATGCAGATTTGATTTCTGCTGAAGCATTTATAGCGAGAGGATAAGTTAAAGCGAAATTGTTTTAACAGAGGCACTTATATTTATTGAGAACTAAATATAAAATTTTATAAACAAAAATCATACAAGTAATTAATTACATTATTGAGTTATAACGAAGTTTATATAATAATAACAAGAGGATGAAAACCGATTTTCAGCCACAGCAAATATTAACAAAATTATACTTCAAAATCCTTAGGACTTTACCGTGATATTTTCTTAGATTTATGCGAATATTTGAAATCTATATATATACAAGTATATATAGAAATCGATGTATGTGCATGTATGGTCCCTATGGACTCAAAAACTGCTGGAGCGATTTTGATGATTTTTTCAGGTAATCTTCAGATTAGCCCTGCGGAAGATTCTGTTAAGTTTTGTAGCGATTGAAAGATTTTTGGTTCCTGTTTGATCTTTTCCCGTAATTCAAAAAAATTTCGTTAAAATATAAGAGAAACTATTGAGCAAAATTGTATTTTACCCAATTTCTATTGTATCCTTCTGTACTCTGCGGCTTAGGTTGTATCTTGTCTCTCAGTGGTTGGTAGTTATACATTAAAATCAAATCTATCTTTATTTGTTATTCAGTTATTTTAAATCATTTGTAATATCTGGCGAGTAGACACAGATTAGAAACAAAGTTAGTTTAATTAGAATTTCTAACTATTACAAATTAGACTCGGACTGCTCAAATCGAAGTTGGACGGCAATTATTGAGATCTTCTTGGAATATTAACTGACTGAATTAATCGACACGTTAAAATTTGAAAAAAAAAAAACATTATTACTAATTATAAAAATACGAAAGAGTATTTTCTAGTATGTCCTAATTTTATACGATAACAAAGGATATATTTTTACAGCCGACGTGATTTTTATATAACTTTTTTTGTGTTGTGTTTATTATTGTTAGTATTCAGTGTGTTCCAAAAAATCATCAAAATTGATGATATTTTAAAAGCTTCTCTAAAATGAGCTTTGAAAATGTTACGATAAAAAATACTTTGTAAAACAAAATTTTTCCTATTGCGTCATTACTATCGAAAGAAAATAAAACAATGTCACTGGTCCATACAAAAGATTATTCTATTATATGTATCTGTTTAATTAAATTGATTGATTAACATACCAACTAATAGCGCAAAACTTCAACCATTGGATTTAGAAGTAAGAAATTTTGCTTAAGAGCTTTTTACATAACATTCGTTATATGAAAAGCTCTTAATGCCTACACTCAGAATACTTAGGAAGGTTAAATAGGAGATGAAGATTTTGGAAGTTCATTTATGAAGTTATATTATGGAAATTCATGTTCATATAAGCTTTTGTTTATATTGTCGATGGGAATTCCTACCATAATCACTGTTCTTACTATCGTTGTTTATTAAGATTTACATAGATACATATAATTTTTGTGTTCGGCCTTTTTTAACGTTCCTTTATAACTGCTAGGCAAGGGTTTGCCTTCAATGCAAGGAGGATCAGACCATAGTCTACCAAGCTGGCTAAGTGCGGGTTGGCGGATTTCCCATGAAATTCTTAAACTTGTTAGGTTCTCTCAGACATGCAGGTTTACTTACGATGTTTTCCTTCACTAACTACAAGTGGTAATCATGTTGGAAATGATTTATGTACATATCAAAATATGAGAAATGCGAGGCCTGGGGAATTGTACCCGCCTCATTCGGCTTCCCATGCGAACGCGTTACCACTGGGCTACCACTGCCTTTTTGTTATAAATATATAATTTTTAGAAACACGATATTCCATACTCTATCCTAAACACCACATACACGATAGATCTACTGTATTCTGTTACAAACGCGATCTCTACTTTGCGGTGACATTACACTCGTAGCTCGTATTCGTATAAAGCCACGAAACGTTCGAAATAACAATGCGTACTCGTAACGTGTATATTGTGAGCAAATACTGACGGCGAATATATTTTATTTAACTATTAGAATTGCTGTACATTAATGATATACTAACACTGCTAACATCGAAATAGATAAACAATCAATTTTATCTTCAAAACCAATTGAAAACAGATTATTTTACCTTTAATGCTATTTGTACTTGAGTTATTATTCATTTATGTAAAAACATACGAAAATAACTCCTTTTATTTGGAGTCAGTCAAAATGGAACAACACGACACATATTAACAAAATATTATATAAGTTTCCTCCACGTACATCCCACGTGCCTCATGCAGATTGTATTTGTCACTGCACAGCGTTTTGTTTGCCGCGGGATCAAGTTTTAATCAGTTCCGTGTAGTTCCAGCTTAATTATTGTGGGTAGAGTTGGGCCACTATTGTAGTGGGACAAAGCACGAGTGGTAATAACCTAAAAATTGTTCTCGCATATTATTTTGACAGATTTTAAAGAGGTTCTCACTCGTCATATTATTTCCTTTGTGCCATGCTTTTGTGTTGTATTGATATTGTGATTTAAATCTGCTACGTGTTGTAGGGTGACGTTTATTAATACAGGTGTGGTCAGTTTGATTCTTGATTGACACAATAGTGTAAGTATATTTTAACATTGTAGATACAATTTAGTTTGATCTAGTTTAGACTGGCTGAGTTTGGCCATTCGGCCAGTCTGACATTCGATTCAAAATAAATATCAAAAATTCTTCATTCAATATTGCTATAAAACTGTCTTAGATTTACACGCTTTTTTAAGATTTTTTATAAAAAATATATTTTCAGATATTTTTTACAAGCCTGCTTGCTACTAGTTAACCTTAGTTGAATTATAATAGTAGATAGCTGAACTGAGTTTAAAGAATCTATTTTGTGTGCAGTGTTGTTACATATCTTTATCTCGCACTATCTTGGTGCGGTTGTAAACGCATCTGCTTTCCAATTTCGTTACTGCAACATTTGGCTATCTTCAGTTTGAATTTCACTTAGATTTTGTTTTAATGTTTAGATATTTGTAGTAACTGGCTCTGAAATATATTATTATATTGGTGGAACAAAAGCTTAATTTTTTTGCTACTCGCTTAAAAATATCTGTATGTACAATTAAAGGTGGTGGTGCCCAGTGGTAGCGCGCTCGCTTGGGAAACCGAGTGAAGCGGGTTCGAATCCCGTGTCTCGCACTGATATTGGCTTGGCGACTTGGCAAGCGTGGAGGACTATAGCCTAACTCTCCTCGTATTGAAGGGAAACCCGAGCCTAGAAGTAGGACGTTAAAAAAGGGCTAAATACGTGTATAATTAAAAGATTAGTAAAGGTTTCACACATGTATTTAAAACGCAACAATCTATACTAATATTATAAATACTATTTAAGGAAAGATTTTTTTGTTTGTTTGTACCGAATAGGCTCCGAAACTACTGAACCGATTTAGATTAAATTTGGTAAGAAGATAGTTTGAGACCCTGGGAAGGACATAAGATAGTTTTTATCTCGGAAATCATCCCTTAAGAGAGTGAAAATAGGGATGAAAGTTTGTATGGGAAAGCAACCTGGGGTCGAACCCGAGCGAAGCACGGGTGAGTGACTACGAGTAGAATTTTATAATAAAGTATAGCCAAGATGTCACTATACATTCTACAACCGAAATAAATATTTTGAATATAAGACATCACTAATAATTTCGTATTTCGTAACTTTACTGATATTATAAATGTAAAAGTTTAGATGTTTCGATGTTTGGATGTTTATTACTCAATCACGCCGGAACGGCTGAACAGATCTGGATGAAATTTGGCACAAAGATAGATTATAGTCTGGAATGGCATATAGAGTATAGACTATTTTCTATTCCGGAAAAATGTACGGTTCCTGTGGGATAGGTTTGTTATTGTTTTTCTAGAGGCGAATACCAGCGAAGCGACGGTAAGCCGCTATTAATATCATAAATGTAATTTATTTCTAAAGCTTTGAATAATATGATACCGTAAAAGAATTAATTTTTAGGGAAAATGTTCAGATGCGTCACCGATTTTGTTTACTTATCCCTTATTCATAACAGCAGCGGCACAAACAACGAGGACTTTATAACAAAGTAGCACGGCGTATGTAATTCTATGCGTCAGTATTTTTGTTCGTCTAAAAATAACATAAATGTATAAAGCAGGGAGCTTGTATAAACATTGTGATAGCTGAGATATTTAAACATTAAGTAACATGTTCTGAAAATTAATTGACGATATCTGCTTTATGTATATTTTTCCTAGGTACGATGACTAACAAGGTATTTTATTAAAAATATATGATTATTAGGAAAATGTATGTACCAGTTCGCCAAATTTTTACTCATACTTGATTTTGATTAAAAAATATCGACTTTCATTTAATTTATCTAAGTATAATATCACGTATATATATTATATACTCTTCCAGAGTAAGTTATCTGTCCGTATTAAACCATTTCGCAGCTTAGAAGAACTAAGGGTATAAACAGACATATACTATACTAGCGACTCACTATTACTATCCTATGTCCTTCCCAGGGTCTCAAACTATCTTCTTACAAAATTTTGTCTAAATCGGCTAGTAGATCCAGAGATTACCCCCCTACAACGTCACAAACTTACAGACTTTACCTCTTTATAATATTAGTATAGATAGAAATACACAAAAAGCTTTCCATAGCATAGACTTAATTAGTTAAATTGAAGTAGAACAGTGTTGACCAACGCAGCAAACGATTTCTAACTCAGTAACATGCGGTTCCAAAGCTATAAACACCACGAGCCGGACCCAAACTTTACTTAATTCTGAACGAGGTGCTAATTACAGAAGTATAAGTTCGTATGAGATTAGCTGAGAGCGAGCTTTCGTGCCAAATGACTAAAGTTTTGAAATATCTGTCCGTTTGTCTTTCCACTTTTTAACGATAAAGAGCATTCTGCATAGAAATGTAATTCATATAATATAATATATTAATTATAAATTAAAATAAAATATTAATTATAAAAATCCAACCTCCGAACTTTTTAGACGCTTATGGATAAATACAATAGAATAAACTGCCTCGGTCGTGTAGTGGCTAGCATGTACGGCTGCACACCCGGAGGTCCTGGGTTCGAGTCCCGGGTTGGGCCAAGTTTAGTTATTGATTTTTTCTGTATAGTAAGTCTCAGTAACAGCTTGGAGTTGGGAAGTTGCCGGTGTTTCACCCCCGTGCCTCGGAGAGCACGTAAAGCCGTCGGTCCTACGCTTTAACTCTCACCGGTCGTGTCGAGTGGTCGTCCTACCGGAGTATGAGAGTGATAGGAATAGAGAGTGCACTTGTACCTGCGCGTACACTTGAGCACTATAATATCTCTTGCGCAGTTGGCTAATCTCAATGAGATTGGCCGCCGTAGCCGGAATCGGCTAGGAGAACATCATCATCACAATAGAATAATTTGAGTATTGAATTTTCACGTTTCTGAATGATAATTCAGCCATTCAGGTCTTTAGAGTTACTGATTCGTTGGTCTAGTAGTTCTGTCAGACAACGCAACTCGAAGTTAAGAAATTGGCGGTATGTTGCATCCCCCATTCTTATCTCCGGTATCGTTAAATTGGGGACCTAGCGAAATATGAGAGTAGAAGCAGTTGAGTGTACTTGTGTTTGTGCACATATATGTACTCTATATTATCTCCCTCGCAGTTGTCCAGTCGGCTAGAGTTGGACCATTGTAACTGAAATTGATAACGAGGAGAACGATATAAATAAAACTATCTTTTCAGATTTTTTCGCGGATTTATTTTGATTTTTAGTTCCCGACGTTTCGAATGTTTTATAGCAATCATGGTCACGAGGAAGACTGGTGTTAGACGTCTCAAAGGCTTTATATAGTTGTTACAGACAGTCTACACACAAAATAACAAAATCCAAAAAATACAAAAATGGCACTAAAGTACCTTACAATATTTGTTAATTTTAATTTTAAACATTTTTATAATTTTAATAAGTTTTATAATTGAATATGGAATGTTATTTATTTAATTTAAGCCGTTATTATTTAAAATGTCAAATATGCGCGTAAATCCAAGAAAGTATTACGAGAAGAACACTAATGAAAGTAAATGAAAGAATGATATAGAACAGATGTGATGATGGAGCTCTGATGAGATGGAGGATAGAATATTTCAAAACCTTACTAGAAGGTTACCTTCAAGTTTCATTCATGTTAACAGAAGCTTTAAGTTTGTATGATTATATACTTATTTTTAAAATAAGAAATGTGAAAATTTCTGTGGGTCGCAAAACGCCATTACGTGCTCATTTGTATAAAATTATGTCAGCATATTTCTACTACCTACCTCGCATTAAAAACCTTTCATATTGAAAATTTCATTTCATTTAAAAAAATACGAATTTTAGACAAAGTTAAGCTAAATTTAAATACTTGGTTTTATATTAGAAAACAGTAACAACATAATAATATTTAGAAAAATATTTTGTACTTATAAAATTTTGTTATTTTGCCTTTAGCGCTTTTCATATTTGAATTAATCTATTTTCATAAATCACAGTGAAAAATAGATTGTAGGATCAAACGTGTTTTACATTAACTTTAGAATAAAAGAGGATCACAGAAAAAATAAAAAAACGAATCTAAAAAATATAAATCGACATTAGACATATTTTTGTTATTTTTACGAAAATTTTAAAATCCCATTTTATCTATTCATAATATAATAAAGTTCTGATTCGAATCTGTACATTATTTTTTGGAAAAGCTTATTCAAATAGTCAATATTATCAATACAGAGGCAGAATCTAAAGTTTTTAAAAATTTTCTCTGTCTGTCTGCGAACGCATCACGAGAAAACCATTTGATGAAATTTTCTATGAAGATAGCTGGATATCCGGACTTTTTAATGCGGGAAAATATCTCATCTCTGAGATATCTATACTAAACGTCAAAACGTGGGTGAGTCGCTATCTAGTGAAATATCTATTATTATAATCATATCTATTATTATAATTTATTGATTTGACAAAAACTTAAGACATTATTTCATCCACGAACCTTAAGCCACAACAACACTTGCTAATACGGTGAAGGAAAATATCACTGAGAAAACCTACATGTTTGAGAGAACCTAACTGTTTTTCGACAGACTTGATATGGTACTGGTATTCGAAGGTGGGAAGGCATAGCTATATGATATGAGAATATGACAATTCGCATTAAGGGATTAATATTATTACTGAGTATATATTATGGAACTGGCTAATGATATATATATATATATAAAACCTCGTCTTATCGCTTCTACTGCTAACAGGAGAGCTGACTCATTTTTCAGCGGGGGAATGCGGCTAGCATTCTTGCCACTATTCCACGCAGAAATAACTTGTACAAAAACGATTAAGTGTACATTTGTTTTTTTTACATAATTAAGTATATTTATATTTTCTTTATTACATACATACTCTCGAAACATCTCCCTTTCTGGGGTAAATTTTATACAAAAGTAACTGCTATGCGCAAGTTATAATTAATAGGGGCCGAGCTAGCAGCGGGCCGATTAAATGATATTGAATTAAAACTAGCTAGCGCTTCACTAACTGCGTTGAATGGAGGTACTTACTTGGTAAAGCTGGGCATGTTAAAAAGTTACGGGGTATATTTTATAGTAGTATTTTACCGCGGCTTGTATACTTTACTTTTTATACTTTGTATAGACGCTCTTAGGGGTCGCAGGGTGATATTGTACGGTGTGTATGTTCGTACATATACAATTTACTGTCGTCATTAAATGCTTATATATAGCAAGAATATTATTACTAAAATTTATACTATATCCATACAAAATTAGTTCCTAGATTACGATTAATATATAATAACATATACCACTAAAAACAAGTTTTAAATGAATAACAAAAACACCACTTCTACATACATTCAATGAAAAGAGAAAAACATAATCAAATTGAAAACCAAAAACTTTTATAGAAGACGCCGTCAACAAAAGTTGTAAAAGTATACTAAAAAGTTATATCAGTAATAATACTTTAACAGAACTGTTATTTTGATGTATGGGGCACTTTGTGTTTAAAACATACACAGCATGTGAAGTTTAAAAACTAAGGAAAGTAAAATAGAATGTCTTTATATTTTGAACATAATGCTATTATTTTTGAAGTTATACTTCTTTTGACACGTTTGGAAAAAATATTAGAGTAAAATTTTTACGATGCGCGCGCACACCGCCATGTAGCTAAAAAGCGACATGATGAAGTTAGTTGCATCCCTTTTACAAACAGAGAGAGAGAGTTGTGACGTACGGGATGAAATCTTTATCTGGGCATAGGCCTCCCATCAGTACGAGGGGGATCAGGCCATAGTCTACCACGCTGGCCAAGCGCGTGTTGGCGGATTTCACATATGTTTTGAAAACTTGCTAGGTTCTCTCAGACATGCAGGTTTCCTCACGATTTTTTTCCTTTGCCGTTAAGAGAAGTGGTAATCATGTGGGGAAAAAACCCAAAAAGCACAGATAAAAAGTCATGTAGTTTTTTATATTAATCCCTCAAAGTCCGCGAACACGCCGGCGTTACAGTTAACAATAGATTTCTTAGAAATTTATTTAATTTATTCGAAATTTACCTGGAGGTGGTAATAAATAAAAAACTTACCCCTTTAGCAGAACATTCATTGTTGTTGTGGTCGGTGGGGCACTTAGTGTGGTCAATGTACGGGAAGATGGAGGTGCAGGTCTGGTTGACGCACACGAGGTTGTCGCCGCACGGCGTGCCGTCCCGCACGAGCCCCAACCGACCTATCTCCGAGTACTCTGGTAGCCCTGTGGTTGCTCTGTGGATGTTTTAACATGTTTTAACAATACATTCTTAGTTATATGCGAATATTTGACTATTATTTTTACAGCAGTAAATGCGCGGCTGGGAAGCAAAAATCAAATAAAACCTCGAACATGTGGGAAGAAATTGTTTTATTTAAAATGTTTTCCTTTTAAGTAACTATGTAATTAGATTTTAGAAGTCAAATTTAAACTTCTAATAATATCGTAGCGATTTTAATCTTTATAAGCATGTAAATTCGGATGAGAATATAATAATTGGACTTATTGATTCGTTCTGACGAATGGCATATATGTTATATAGATATGTATATTGTATATTATGTATGTAATAAGAATACATATATGTATGTACAATCATCACAGTTGTAAAACTGTAATGATTATTGAATTGCAGAAAGGTTATAATTTTCGTTCTTTTTCTACAAAATAAAAGAAAGTAAATAAGAAAAATGGTATGAGGGTCTCTATTTAAATATGAAAAGTGACCACAACGAGTGCTTTATAAGACGTCTTAACGCTCTGTTGGAATATTGTAGCTTTGTGTTGAGTTGTTATGGGATATTTAAATAAATAAGTTTTGATTGACGTGAGAATTGAACTCGTTATCAGCGATGTAGAAATAGTTGTCTACGTACCATTAAACTGAGGAAATAAAACAATTCGAAGTAGAACTTACATATGGAGCTATAGAAAATTAAGATTTGTATATATTAATATACAAATCTTAATGCTATATATATATATATATATATATATATATATATATATATAATATTTTGTTATAATATTTATATATAATATATTTTTTTTATATATATAATATAATATAATATTTTATTGCTAGCTCTTCTAAGATTTTATATTTTATTAAAAAAAAATCTTTTTTAATATCATTGCATCACTCAAGAGTTAAGTATATTAACTAAATACTATATTCAGTTCAGAACACTTTACCGAGTTTAAACTTTAAATACACCTTAAATACGCACTTGCAATCGTATTCGTTCCCCTTGATAGTAATAACGGTCCGCGTGTAGTATTCGTCCATTCCCGGGACCACTGGGTATCTGTTGCCCGACTGACATTGTAGGGAGCCGCATCGTACATTCCTGTAAAATTTTTTGATAACTTAGAATTTATCTAAGTGTATAGAGACATTGTAATAGTGTCGATGTTATACATTTATTGAACAAATAATTTTATTATGGATATAGCACATATGTATATGTATTAATGAAATTTAACCAAATGGTTTTTGAGACTGACTGTACGTTTATTTATTACGTTATTTATGTATATCAATTTAATAGCGTGTGATTTGAGAACAGTTGGACGCAATTTAATGATTTTTTGTTGTATAAATCGAGTGCCTTAACAAAAGAAATTAGCAGGGCTTTATATAGATCGGTCGAATAGATCCAAAAATGGTATAAGCTCATGCTACATGCAATATATTAATTACCAAAAAACTATTACTTACTCAGTGTCACACTTCATATAATTTCCATTATTGTCTTGCCCGCAGTGCCCTGTAACGGATCCTTTGGAATTGAACTGTTCGAAACATTCCTTGTCTGCCCCATTGGACCCTGTGCCCCATATTTTTTCACATTGAGCAGATAATGTAGGGCACTGTCCAGCAAAGCAATACCCCTTCCCAGACTCGCACGCTTCACCGTTCTTCCTATATGCATCAGTGGGGCAGGAACCAGAGAGGCCAGTACAGGTTTCTTCTAAATCGCATTCATTCGTTGCTTCTCGACATGTAACCCCGCGGGGCTTGAGCTGGAATAGAATTGATAATGTTTGTGGACATACATATTAAGACAGAAATGCTATAGCGCAGCTCGACAGGGACGTAGCCGAAATAAAGCTACAACACCACTAAATGCGTGACCAAGTAGTGATATAACATATGACCGTTACCGTACCCAAGTTTTTTTTTCTAGGGTTTAGTTTCATGTTTCAATTATAACAGAATAAAAAATTAAAGTTATTAAAACGGAAAAATATATAGAGTATTATCATTTTCTTGCATATGATTTTCAAAAGTAGCATCTTCTAACTTGAATTACTTATTAAGATTTGTATGTATATAAGCATGTTGATTTTCTTTTTTTACTTAATTTAAAGCAATAATGTTAACTCTTCTGCCATTTGAAAGTTATAATTAATAAAAAGTTTTTAGTGGCTAAATTACCTGACATCGTTCACAACACTCTCCCTCCGCGCACTGTGCCTCCTTGGTCAGTCTGCAAGTGAAAGGATCACAGCACGGGTTGAGGTGTTGGCACTCGGAGATGGTTCCACAGTCGCACTCCTCGCCTTCATCCAGACGACCGTTACCGCATTGACGATGTACGACCAACTGTGCGGAAAGAAACAAAATATGTATTTTATTGAAATAAACTGAAATTTCTGTGTTTAACTGGAGAGACCGTAAGGAAGCTATCGCAGACTTGGAAGATAGCTCTGAATTCTGATAGATGTAAAATTCATCTTAATCTGGAGAAAAATAGTATTTAAAGAAAATTAAAGAAACAGATCCAAATCCCGGGTCTCGCACCCTTGATATTCTTATGTGTCAATCATTTCCAACATGATTACCATTTGCTTTACGATAAAGGAAAACATCGTGAGGAAACCTGCATGCCTGAGAAAACCTAGCAAGTTTTCGAAAGATATATGAAGTCCGCCAACCCGCACTCGGCCAGCGTGGTGACTATAACCTGATCCCCATCGTATTAATTGGAAGCCAGTGTCCAGCAGTAGAATTTTAACGAGGACTGTATACATATATACTCGTACATATCCAAAAGCTAGTAGCTACTTCGCCATTTTATTTATAAAAAAAATATGAAAGCATTATTATAAATACTAATTAATAAGACTTTCTAAATAAAAAATGGCTGTTATATCCACCCGTGCGACATGAGGGTTCGTTTAGATTAGGCTCTTATAATATTTGCATTAATCTCTTGCAGTAAAAAGCTTAACAGTCACCGTTGAGATATTAAATGGGTCACAGAAAATGGACTGAGTTAAAGAATAAAACATCGTAATTTAACTTCCATTCTTCGCAGTTCCCGCTTTTGTTTCGTAATTAACTTAATTCTATTGAATATAGCTGGCATAAGAGGTTTAGAGACCTTGAAATTGTATGCAAAAATTATACAGGTGTATTTAAAACACGCGTGTAATAATAATTATACGTCTATTTAATGTTGTTAGATTTAGGTGTATGTACATTGTATATACTATATATATTATACATAAATAATTTATACATATAATAAAATTGTGACTAAGTCGAATCTGTACATTTGATACTTTTTGGAAAATCTTATTGATATAGACATTATTACCGATACACAGGTTGAATCTATAGTTTTTAGAATTTTTGTCTCTCTGTCTGTCTGTCTGTTACCGCATCACGGGAATACCACTGGAGGGATTTTCATGAAATTTGGTATGGTGATAGCTCGTTATTCGGGTCAACATATAGGATACTTTTTACCGCGGGAAATTGTCTCATTTCTAAGAAAAATTACAAAACTGCAATTTAAGAGTATACTAATATGTAAAACCTAAGAATTTGGTTTCTGGTCATCTGAACGCGGGCGGAGCCGCGGGCAATGCTAGTATGTATATAAAATCCAAATAATACCACCACAAAGATAGGACTTTTTTGAAAAAACATTTAATTAACAGTCTTAAGGGAAAAGGGAGGTTAAACTTTGTATGACGCTTATTTTATAACTTGTTATTATTAATCTACGTGAAAAAAACGGTATTTGGCTAGATTTTACATTTACATACAACGAAATGGATCCGATTATGTAGAAATGAATACAGATATAGCTGTTTTTTTATTAATTAAGTAGAATGTTAACAGTATTAAAACTTAAAATTATAATACAAATAATAATATAAAAACTACGTTAAAACCTGTTTAATATGTGATAAAAACATATCTTAAGATAGTCTCAATTAAAGCGGAATCTCAAAAGAAAAATCCAGCTCACAAACGAAGCAGTCACTTAAAAGCTCTAGAAAAATTTTACAACCAGAAACAATGGAACATAAAAAGCTCCAAACCGATAAATATGTAACGCAAATCGATAGCCTCGTAGCACCGTAGCCGCTATGTAAATTTATTCCAATATGAACGGTCTACGGTCTCTGTTCGTATTATATATTCGCGAACGATGAGATAATTCCGAGGGAGGCCGGTATTACCATAACTTTTATTAAAGGAGTGGGCAAGACAAACAATACTGCCATTAATTTTCGACCTAGATATCTGTTTTGCATTCGAATGGCTGGTGGTATTTCGATTGTCGTTTTGTGGGTGCTTGGACGATTATAGATGGGTTTAAAAAAGAAATGAGGTTTATGAATGATGTCGGAGAGCATGGTCATTACCATTGAGTAGAAGGATATTTCCATAATGATAATAGAACACATACACTATTATATAGCAGTATTTTAGATGCTTCTCTGATGATAACAATAGCTCCATTGACGTAAATATTTTTTGGAAAATTTAGTATGTTGGAGTTATTATATTAGACAACTGCCTCAGTAGTGTAGTGGCTAGCATGTACGGCTGCACACCCGGAGGTCCTGGGTTCGAGTCCCGGGTCGGGCCAAGTTTAGTTATTGAGTCTTTCTGTATAGTAAGTCTCAGTAACAGTCTGGAGTTGGGAAGTTGGCGGTGTTTCACCCCGTGCCTCGGAGAGCACGTAAAGCCGTCGGTCATGCGCCTTAACTCTCACCGGTCGTGTCGAGTGGTCGTCCCACCGGAGTATGAGAGTGATAGGAATAGAGAGTGCACTTGTGTCTGCGCGTACACTTGAGCACTATAATATCTCCTGCGCAGTTGGCTAATCTCAATGAGATTGGCCGCCATGGCCGGAATCGACTAGGAGAACATCATATTAGACGTCAGCATGGATTGTACTTTTTAATATTTTTGAGAATATTTTTTATATAATACTAGCATTGATTTTTCAAAAAATATTTCATGTACAGATTCGACTTAGTTAGAATTTTATTATATGTATAGATGAATGAAGGTAAAGCGAAGAAGCTAAAAAGGTTAAAAGCTAGAAATCTATTTAGCATCCGAAGGCCCGTGATAATGGCCGGTAGCAATGTCGACGTTGAAAAGTTGTAGGAAGTTTGGATCGTGGTTTAGAGGTGTCGTCGGGAAACTTTTACTTGTTCAATTATAAATGTGAAGTACATTGAAGAGGTTAAGTGTGGTGTTTGATGAAAAATCTCAGCCATTAATAAAAGAACTGCTTACATAAAATATGAGAAAAAAAGCATTCATGAGGACTGCCGACAGAAGTGAATACTTAAAACTATAAACAAACAGTTGTTATTTTTGGATATTCAAATTAATTGTTAGATCTTAAAATGTGTAAATTAAAACTGTTAACATATTTTATCTGGCTTTGACATCTATCGGCACTATGAGTCTTAGCGTTAACACATCACGTGACCATGTCGATGACGACTTACATGAATTTACTATCCATCCAAACCTGCCTATAGATGTTTTCACTTCCAAAAGTATTGCTTTATTAATAACGCTATAATTAATATATATATATATATATATATATATATATATATATATATATATATATATAAAAAAATTTTGGGATCCCATTTCTAATACTTGACATGATAGCAAAAATAAGTTTTAAAAACATACTGTAATTTTTATAGACGAAAAGATAAAATTTACATAAAATAACCATTACAAAACTTATATTATCAGCTTAAAAAAGCCGCTCAAAGGGAAAACTTCCGAATCTAAACTTTTCAACTACAAAGTTTAATTGATTCAAAAATTTATTACGAACTAGCAAAATATTCTCAAAGAGCTTTAACAGAACTCTAACTCATGAGCTTGGTAATAGACCTAAGCTTCATTTGAACGGTAAGCCGTCGCATAGTTTACATCGTTAGGAATTTTACCAGTGCCAACAATTCTCAATACGGATATTTTCACTCGCCTTTCAACGATGCCTGATATTAGGCTTGGACTGTGTTTGCTTCAAATACCTTTATATAATTTTGTATATTTAGTGCCTCGATTCCTGACTCAAATAGATATTGGAAAGGATAAGTATTATTATAAGGGTAGGATCAAGTTACTACCATCGATTCTTATTTAATGAAGATACTTTAGAGTCAAGAATGTCTGCGAGTTGGTTGTAAAAGGAAATCTCATTACTTTATAAATATATGTACGAGTCTAGTAAAAACATCAGAAATGTCCATTACATATTAAAATTGCCCAATATCCAATAATATCCTTGGAGCGAACAAAATTACGCAACCATATAAATTCGAGGAACATCCTATAATGTAATACAAATTAAACTCACCTCATTAGGTTTATTGAGCAAGCATAACCCTTGTCCGATGCGCAGTTCGTTGATGTAGTCGTTTTTGGAGCACTCTGAGAACTTGTATGGTTGAACGTTTTCCAATCCAACGATAGACTGTGCCATGATGCAGCCATGCCAGTCTCGGCAAAAGCAGTTCTCTCTGCCATCATCGTGACCCATTCCTGGTGGAAATTTTAGATAGAAACATTGAAAAAGATTACTTATCAATGGATTGTGGATTTTTAATAAGATGAAAAGTATAGAAATAGGTTATACTTATATATTTTATTGCAGCATAAATAATTTCAACAGGCAGTATATATAAAATAAATAAATATGTTGGTACATTAAAACACAGAACCATCTAATTCCATGGTAAGCTACGAGGCTTGTGTTATGGATACCAGATAGTTGATACACTGCACATATATAACTTTTAAATACATACATATTATAAATATAAACTGCCCATGACTGGAGTGCAAACATTCGTGCTAATCACACAAATGGATGCATCTGTCGGGACTCGAACCCGCGACCGTTGGGCTGGCACAGCAAGTAGGGTCACTACAAACATGTCGTCAATATAATTATGTATATTTGTACAGAATTAGATGGGCAAAGGTGAACTCATCTTTAAAAGAGACATCTTACAGTCTTTGCTAATTCTTTGGCGTGTTGTGATATAGTGTTATAAAGCAGGTTAATTTAGAAGGCACAAACGTTTAAAAAGATATACGTAATAGATATGACTAGTATATATTGAATGAAAAAATCTATTTAATAGAAATGCTTCATTAGATTGCTTTTAGTTTTATTATAACTAAATTTAATGTACCACTTTTTAACTCGTATATTGAATTTCAATGTTTTTTTGAAAAAAAAAATACATAAGAGATGCCATTTGCCTATCAATGAGTATCGTGCATCACATTTGAAAACATGAATCGAGTACAATACATCTGAAGCATTTGATACGAAGAAGTTCTTAGAATACTTTACAGTACAAGTTTTATATCACTACTAATATTTCTATTTTCATTTCTATTCCTAGAACATATAAGATGATTTAATATTAAAATTGTATAAAGTATGCAGATAAAAATGTAGCAAAACTCGTTTTAGCCATAGAGAGTCTTTGGAAACGAAAACGTTACCTATATGACAGTAAATAATTTATAAATGTAATTTGTAATATCTCGTTAAATTACACATTATGAACTGTATAGTGTATGTAGTAGTTAATTAATCAAGAAAATTATAAAGTTTATGAACATTGTTTGGTCTATTCACGAGCAAATCGTATAATGCCTTATTAAAAAAAAGTTAAGATGATAATTCTTGGGATAGCATTATAATACTTTTATGTTGGTAATACGTTTCCTATCAATAACAGTTAAATTAAAACACTAAGTCGAAATTCATACTTTTCAGAAATAGCTGAAGAGTTAAGAATATCCTTAATTCATAATAAATTATAGTTTCATCATAATTAGAAATATAATATTACCAATATTGTGCCCGATCATGTGCGCCATCGTTCCAGCCAGTAGGTGAGGCTCGTAGCTATTGCTGTCCACAGAGATGCCCACAGATTTTGGAGTGCACATGGTATCTGGTACTGAAATACCAATTTCTCCACTAAGAAAATTATGGCCACTGTAAAAGAAAAAAAATGTTATATTTATAAATTATTATTATTTATAAATGTATTAATATTTATATTTATTTATGTATGTATTAATTTATATTCAGCTCTTAATAATGTCTCGCTGCTAGGCACGACCTAACTTCATTACGAGGGGATCAGGACATAGTCCACCACGCTGGCCAAGTGCGGGTTGGCGGACTTCACACGTCTTTCGAAAACTTGCTAGGTTTTCTCAGACATGCAGGTTTCCTCACTATGTTGTCCTTCTCCATAAGAGAAGTAATAACCATGTTGGAAATGATTCGCACTATGAAAATATCAGAGTTGCGAGATCCAGGATTTCGCTAATGAACTCACTTCACTCGGTTTCCCAAGTGAGTTAAAACTGGGCTACCACTGACTATGTATTAATTTAAATCTATACTAATATTATAAATGTGAAAGTTTGTGAGTATGAATGTATAGATGCATGTTTGTTTTTTCTTTCACGTAAAAATTACTGAACGAACTTTGATGAAACTTTACAATAATGTAGCTCATACATTAGAATAACACATTGACTACTTTTTATCCCGGAAAAGTGTACGCTTCCCGTGGGATAGATTTGTTTTTGTTTTTCTAGAGGCGAACCTGAACGAAGCGAGGGTGAGCCGCTAGTGTACAAATAAAGAGAATATAGATCCTTTCTTCATTACTTTCTTTTCTAGTTTCATATATAATTATCATGCTAAACTAGGCCATGACCACTGAATAATAATCGAACTCGCAATCATCAGAGTAGAGGACCGTGCCAGCCAAACGCTTCACTGCATTACGAGATGAACATAACGTTTTTAAATGATAATAAAATGAATTTGATTCTTAACGAATCAAAATTTCTAAGAAGTTGGGACGTTTTTGTTTTAAAGAAGTAAGAGCATCCCCCACTATCCAATTTATTGGATCAGTTATTTAAATTAATTGCTCTTAAAATCTCCGTTTTCCTCAATTTACGAAATTATTGGATCAAACAAATCAAATTTGAAGATGACATTCGATATTTTGAATAATTATATTTTTAACTTTTAAAAGAAATGATAATATTGAACTGTACATTTATAACCCCGGATTGTATTGAATATTTCGCATATTACATAGATTTTATTTCAATTTGATTTTCATAAAGAAGAAAATATCCGTACTAATATTATAAAGGTGAAAGTTTGTGAGGATGGATGGATGTTTGTTACTCTTTCACGCCAGAACGACTGAACGGACCTGGATGAAATTTGGCACAGTGATAGAATATAGTCTGGAATAACACATAGATTACTTTTTATCCCGGAAATGTATATGGTTTCCTTGGGATAGATTTGTTTTTGTTTTTCACTAGGGACGAACCCGCAGCGAAGCGAGGGTGATTCATCAGTTATACATATGCATGTATATTTAACCTTAATGTTTTAAATTTTAATTATTTATAATGAAACTAACATTTATCGTCTGTACGAGTAGTTTAATAATAACGCATTTTCAGACAAATTTTCACCTCCTTATCACTCATTTGGGGGTCGAATTTACAAAAAACCCAATCTTAATGGATACCTCTATTCTATCAGAAAACTGCTAGCCATTTTTTATATTTATTTTAATGCTATAAAAGCATTTATATTGTCAGAGATTTCGTGATTAATCAGTAATAGTGTATTTCGCTCTTAAATATTTTAGATCCACCATCCTAGAGACTAACGAGTGGAGTATGACAATATTTTCATTTATTTTCTCTGTAAACACTAAGGATAAGCATATAAGGGTTAGCACGAAGCCACGATATATTTATACCAAAAGCAATTTACTTTTGAGGTCAACAGCAAATATATCTTAAGAGCCATGAAAAAAGCTTGTAACGTTCTTGGATTAATGTTTCCGGATTTTATAGATACTTAACCCTAACCTAGCTAGCTGTCTCACTGAGAAACTGACAGATTTGGGTTATGCGGCACAATAGAACAAAAAATAGGTATGGGCTTGACGAAGCCCTCTCGAGAGTGACTTATATCTAGCATTTGTATGATTCATTTTATTACAAAGGTTCTAGTTCGTGTGTTAAGTGTTAAGTTTGAAAAGCTTTTTGTTTCTTGTTTGAGCTTTGGTGGTTATAATTTGTTTTTTTATTATATGAAACTTAATTTTTAAAACTTAAGATTTCCTTAAATTTTAAATATCTTGTTTAATAAATATACATAATATACTCGTAGGGTTATAGTTTGGCTTAGTTTGTAATTTTAAAATAAACCACTTCGTGTAAATTTCGTATAGAATATGTTTCATGTTTATTAACATAATGTGATGAGATGAAAAACAGTGTTCATTCTGTACTCATATTTAAACTGGAGTACGTATCGCAATTATTAAACAAAAAACTTCTTTCATAATGTAGCTATATAACTAATGTCGATGAGTTTCGCTTAAAAAGTATTGCTTAGTCACTCGTTAGTTTCTGTTATGTGTAATTGCTTCTCTCTTATAACATATTTTTTCTTTATATAATAAAAACAAAAATTTCAAAATAATTGTCTTTAAAACCATCTACCATTGCCAGAATATAATAAATAATAATTATGTTGGGACATTAGCACTCAGCACCATCTAGTTCCATGGTAAGCTACGAGGCTTGCATTATGAATTGATACCAGATAGCTGACACACTATACATATATCATTTAAAATACATACATATTATAAATATAAACATCCATGATTGGAGAACAAACATTCGTACTCATCACACAAATGAATGTTCCCAGCGGGACTCGAACCGCGACCGCTGGCACAGCATGTAGGGTCACTATAAACTGAGCCAAACGTGTCGTCAAATGGTCACATTATGGTCATAATTCAGCTCTCTAAACATCCCACAGCTGGGCGTGGGCCTCTCAATAATGCCATAGACATTCAATTTTTTTTTTCAAATTCAAAATTATTTTTAGTAGTCTACCGCCCTGGTTTGCGTGGGATTCTAGATGTCTTTCAAAAACTAGTTAGGTAGGTGCTCTTAGATACACTAACGATATTTTTCTTCACCATATCTCAAATGGTAATTACATGGAAATATCAGAGGTACAACTGGGATGTGAACCCGCTTTACTTGGTTCTCCAACTGAGCGTGTTTCCACTGAGCTAATAATGCCTTCATACATTATATCTTAAATATATAATACAATATTATATTCAAACGATAAAAAACGTGCTTTTGCTATATAAGTTTCTTACTTCAATCAGTCAAATTAATGACGTTCCGCCAAGAAATGTAATATCTCGACAACAATAAGCTTACGTGAACTAAAGATATTATATACATTTTTATGTGAAAAACCGTATTTTCGACTTAACGTACATACATTGTACAACTACGTTATAATATATTTTTTGACTAGCACTGCCCGCGGCTCCGCCCGCGTTCAGATGACCAAAAACTAAATTTTTAGGTTTTACATGTTAGTATACTTTTACAATGCAAGTTTTGTATTTTTTCTCAGAAATGAGATATTTTCCCGTAGTAAAAAGTATCCTATACGTTGACTCGGATAACCAGCTATCATCATACCAAATTTCATCAAAATCAGTCCAGTGGTTTTCTCGTGATGTGGTAACAGACAGACAGACAGACAGACAGACAGACAGACAAAAATTCTAAAAACTATTGATTCGGACTCTGTATCGATAATAATGTCTATTTCAATTAGATTTTCCAAAAAATATTTAATGTACAGATTCGGCATAGTTACAATTTTATTATATGTATAGATGTTCATATCATCTACTTTTATTTGATCTTGCCCTTTATATTTTACGTACTTTGCTATTACTTACAATATACCTTAACGGAGTAAGTAGGCGTGGTGCCAAGCGCTACATTGCCGCATTTATTACACCATCGTCCTTTCCACTTCTTATTTGATTTACGACTATTAGGGTTTTAGGCGAAATTTCTAAATTCTGACTATACCGAAAATTACAGATTCGATGCTTGGTTGAATTAATATTAAAATTAATATTAATATATTACCATACAGATGATAAGATAATGTATGCGAATTTGGTGGAGGGTAAAAAGAATAAGGGCTTATACACTCCATGTTAAAAAACGCGCCGTATCATGAAACTAAATAAGCAAGTGATAAACTTAAATAATTCAGATTATATGCGTTCAAATACAATATATCAATACAAATGCTCGCAATGAACATTGCGCTTCAAACGCGCTGTTATATATATGTTATGTATATAATGGCGCCTAGTAGCCCTATTCCTTCTCCTTGGTCAGCACTTTTGATGGTTCATAATTATTAAATATTAATTATAGTTCAGTTCGATTCCAACATCCGCGCGTGACACTTGTCCTAATAAAATCGGGTCCAATCTATTAAATAAAACTGTGTTTTATGTAATCCCAAGTTATTTTCTTTTTTTTAAAAACCAATTAGTGAAAAGTGCTATAACAATTTGGTGGCAGCGGTGGGATACCGATGGTGAAGGTATCCCTGGTACGTCTCCGTTTGGACTCGATGAATCTATAGTATAACTTATTTTCCTAATTTCGAGAAAGTGTCAAAAGTGTCAAAGGTGTCAAAAGGTGAAAATAAAAGAAAATCGAACTCATAAAATAACTATCGCGAGTGTTCCTGCTCTGCTCCTGAACTACTTGGAAAACTTCAACTCTCTGAGACGCCGCATCCTGAGGTGGCAATGTTCCTGCACATTTTCTACGTCTTCCTGTGAGTTTTTAAACATATTTTCCTGTGAAAGTGTACTTCAATGGCAAATTTCAAAACAAGTGCGTAATTGTGGTAATCGTGATCCTAGTGGAAGAAAAAAATCGTGATCCTAGTGAAATTATTTTATTATTAAGGACTAATAATATTAATTGATTTTATTTGCATGTAAATTTTATTGTAACTTTCACATAGATATTATTTGTCATAAATCTATTCTCGGAATTATCAGGATATTCAATACCATATTTGCGCTTATCTTAGACCACACAGTAGTGAACTTATTGGCCGTCTGTTACACCGAATCATATTTATTTAATCGTTATTCTTTGTTAACGTATTTTTTTTTCCATTTCTATTAAAATGTCTCTTAGGGAAACGCAAGTCAAACAAGAAAAGAATGAAGGCATTCAAATCGGAACATTATTCAAATTCATAAAACCATTCGATGGTTCACGCGAAAAATTAAATTCCTTTATAACTAACTGTGATAATGCCATTGACCTTGCTTCTGATGCCCAAAAATTGATACTATTTAAATTCATTTTATCACAATTGGAAGGAAAGGCCGAGGTAGCTTGCTCTATTAAAGAATTCGATTCTTGGGATCAATTGAGTCAATTCCTAAAGACACAGTTTGGTGAGAGAAAACATTACGCTCATCTTATGACGGAATTACAGGAATGTCGACAATTAAATGAACCGGTTAATCAATTTGCATTACGCGTTGAAACCTGCCTTTCAAAACTTTTAACGGAGGTCACATTGTCTAATAAAAAGAAAACAGAACTAGTTGGTCGTACAGCGGCTATGGAAGACTTAGCTCTACACACATTTTTGACTGGCCTCAAGCCCGATATTTCTAATTTAGTCCGTGGTCGGAATCCATCCACCCTTAACGATGCCATAAATTTTGCAGTGTCAGAGGAGAAAATAATAAATTCATATAACAGACGTAATCCTCACAGTTCAACATCACATCGCATTTTTTCAAAACCTCAGTATAACTTTCACTCAAATGATCATAACGCTATCTCTAAGCCACAAATGCCAAAACAATATGACCGAAATAATCAAAGTCTCTTTTGTCGTTATTGTAGGAAAAGCGGTCATACTATAGAAATGTGTAGGAAACGCGAATACAACAATAATCGGTTCAAATCTAACCCTTCTTCCCAATTTCAAAGGCAATCTAACCAGGTTAGTTCTAGGCCTCAACCCTCTCGCGTTAATTGTGTAATCAATAAGGATGATTATTATAACCTAGATTATAACCTTGAGACACAACCTAATACAAATTCGAATGACGCCCAACCTTATGAAGATAACCATTTAAACGAATAATGGGCTCACGGAGGTGTCTCGTGAGGCCCGATATCCGACCTTTCACAGAACTCTTCAAAACCAATGACACCTATACTTCTAAATCTAAGGACCACAAGGGTAACCAGCCCCAAATAAGTGTCCATATTTCTAATTCTAGGGACCACAAGGGTAACCAGCCCCAAACAAGTGCCCATATTTCCAATTCTAGGGACCACAAGGGTAACCAGCCCCAAACAAGTGCCCATATTTCCAAATCTAAGGACCACAAGGGTAACCAGCCCCAAACAAGTGTCCATATTTCCAATTCTAGGGACCACAAGGGTAATCAGCCCCAAACAAGTGCCCATATTTCCAAATCTAAGGACCACAAGGGTAACCAGCCCCAAACAAGTGTCCATATTTCGAATTCTAAGGACCACAAGGGTAACCAGCCCCAAACAAGTGTCCATATTTCCAATTCTAAGGACCACACAAGTGTCCATATCTCCAAATCTAAGGGTCACAAGGGTATCCAGCCCCAAACAAGAACCCAAAATTATTCAAATCTTAATAGAATCCTTAATAATAACGCCTTAGAAGAAAATAAGGTGTATGAGATATCCTGCAAACATAATATATCTTTACCTCACGTTTATATCCACACATCCGTTTCTAAGAAACCACTAACACTATTAGTAGATACTGGATCTTCGATATGTCTTCTTCAAAAAAGTTCCGTCCAATCATATTTTGATCTAAAACTTAATAAAAATATCATAAAATTAAAAGGTATAGATAGCCGTGAGGAAGCTGTACCTACCCTTGGTAATTTCGATATGAACCTTATATTTGGTAAGGAATCAATATCTTACAAATTTCACGTCGTAGATGCAATTGACTTTCCCTATGATGGTATCATAGGAAACGATTTACTTACCAAATATGAGTGCTCCATTGATTATAATCGTAAAATTCTTAACCTAGGAATAAATAAAATAAAATTAAACTTTACTGACCCAATTTATCAAATACCACCCCGTTCCGAAATCACTGTAGAATGCTCTGTCCTTAACCCCGAATTAAAGGAAGGCCTCATTCTTGATCAACATGTCAGTGATACGCTATTTATCGCGAATTGCTTAGTTAAGGTTAAAAAGAACAATAGAATTAATCTTACAGTTTTAAATACCTCTGAAAAACCAGTTTCCTTAAATTCTAACCTTCAACTTACCTTACATCCAATCGATTATGAGGCTTACCAATCACAGGATAAAAGTCAATCATGTCTTAATAGAACTAACGAGGTCATTAAACTTCTTCGAGTTTCGCATTTAAATTCTGAGGAAAGTGAAGCTCTATACGATCTGTGCTCAAAATATTCGGATATATTTCATTTGCCAAATGATTTACTTACCTCAACCGATGCAATTCAACATGAAATTCGTACTTCCTCTGATCAGCCTATTAATGTGAAATCCTATCGCTTTCCTGAAATACATAAGCAAGAAGTCAATTCTCAAATACAAAAGATGATGGATCAGAATATTATCAAGCCTTCCACATCTCCCTGGTCTTCTCCAATATGGATTGTTCCCAAAAAGATAGATGCTTCTGGCCAAAAGAAATGGCGCATAGTAATTGACTATAGAAAGTTAAATGATATCACAATAGGTGAAATCTATCCCATCCCTAACATTGTCGAAATTTTAGATCAATTAGGTAACTCAAAATATTTTTCAACACTAGATCTTGCTTCCGGGTTTCATCAAATCAAAATGGCTCCACAAGACGCCTGTAAGACTGCTTTCAGTGTTCCCCAAGGACATTTCGAGTTCACTAGAATGCCCTTCGGCTTAAAAAATGCACCAGCCACTTTCCAACGCTTAATGAATAATGTTCTAACAGGGCTCCAAGGTGAAAGATGCTTTGTATATTTAGATGATATTGTTGTTTATTCATATGATTTAAATCGCCACATTGACAATTTAACTGCAGTCTTTCAAAAGCTTCGTAACTTTAATTTAAAATTACAGCCCGACAAATGTGAATTTTTAAGGAAAGAAGTAGGCTATCTTGGGCACATTATTACAGAAAATGGCTTAAAACCAGATCCGAACAAAGTTAAATCCGTTCAGAATTTTCCAGTTCCAAAATGTCCAAAGGATATAAAATCATTTTTAGGCCTCATATCTTATTATAGACGTTTCATACCCGATTTTTCAAAATTATCTAAATCTCTTACATCACTCTTAAAGAAAAATGTTCCGTTTGTCTGGACAAACGAACAACAATTAGCTTTTGAAATGCTGAAAGACAAACTCGTTACTGCCCCAGTTTTAATTTACCCAGATTTTACAAAATCTTTTAACCTTACTTGTGATGCAAGTAACTACGCGATATCTGCTATCTTATCTCAAGGCCCAGTCGGAAAAGACCAACCCGTAGCTTACGCGTCTAGAACTTTAAACAAGTGTGAAATCAACTATAGTACAACGGAAAAGGAATTGTTAGCCATAGTATGGGGTTGTAAAACTTTCAGGCCATACCTGTTTGGTCGCAAATTTATTATTATAACTGATCATCGCCCTTTAAAGTGGCTTTTTAACCACACAGACCCAAGTAGTAAGTTGCAACGATGGCGTCTTCAGCTTCAGGAATTTGAATACGAAATTGTTTACCGTAAAGGTAAATTAAATTCAGCAGCTGATGCTCTTTCGCGGTATCCTGTTAACCCTGCATATCCTGTAAACTTACCTGAAACTGAGCTTATAGAACTTGGCCCATTAGATATTAGTCCTTTTAATGCAGAAGTAGGTGATTTCAGTCCTTTTAATATTCCAAGCCCAGTGAATTTACCAGATCCTTTTCTTCCCATAGAAGAAGTACCACATTGTGATATTCCCAATCCTTCTGATTCTTCCAATCCTTTGGAAACTTTAGATAAAAACCTAAATCCTGAACAAGAAAACGAACAGTTTTCCTCTAGTAATCAACCTCCTGAAATAATCCCTTCCCCTACTCTGAATTCACCTGATTCTTCAGATACTTATTCAAAGTTCTTGAAAGTGCCTTCTACAGTAACATTTGATACAGTAATTTCCGAACATAACGATAGTATATTAAAGAGTCAAAATAAAATTATAGTAATACCTACATCGCTTGATTTAGATGAATCTATTCCGTATGTCCAGGAAATTCTATCAAATTCACCGGATTGTGAACCATTTACGAATTCAGAGAGAACTCTATTTTCCTATAAATCACTGATAATTAATGATAAAGCTTATTACTTCCTATTTATTAAAGTTCATCACTTTGACAACTGTTCTTATAGTGACATATTCGAAACTTTAAAGAATTTTCGTAATCACCTTATATCTTTAGAAGAACCCATTGACAAAATTAGTATTACCGATTTTAAAAATCCCTTCGATAAACATATATACATCAAAATCTATAATATGTTAGCATACTTATTTAATAACACAGGAATTGAAATTCATGTTTATCGTAATAAAATATATTATCCTAACCCAAGTGAAGTCAAAAAGATCCTTAAAGAAAACCATGATATACCCGTAGCAGGTCATCTTGGTTCAAATCGAATGTTTAATAGAATCCGTGAACAATTTTACTGGAAAAACATGCGTAGTGACATTGAAAATTATGTAAAAGAATGCTCATCCTGTCAAACCAATAAAGCACTTCGCAAAGTGAATAGAGCTCCCATGCAAATTACAAGTACTTCAACTGCTCCTTTTGAACGAGTCTCTTTAGATATTGTTGGTCCACTCCCAGAATCTGGAACTGCCAAACTTAAATATATTTTAACTATCCAAGATGATCTCACAAAGTTTTCCGCCGCTTATCCTATCAGAAGTACAACTGCCGAAGAAACTAGTGATTGTCTCCTTCATTTTATTTCTCAATTTGGTATTCCTAAAACCATCCTAACTGATCAAGGTACTAATTTTACAGCTGAACTCTTCAAAGAAACCTGTTCCTTTTTAAAGATTAAACAATTGTGGTCTTCTCCCTATCACCCTCAGACACAAGGCGCCTTAGAACGGAGCCACTCTACTTTAAAAGAATATTTAAAATCCTATGTAGATGAATCTCAAACTAACTGGCCTCGATATGTGTATACTGCCATGTTAGCTTATAACACTGCTATACATTCCACTACTAATTATTCTCCTCACGAACTTCTCTTTGGTAATAAGCCATATCTTCCAAATTCCATTTATGAGCCCTCTTCTTCTGATGCTACATATTCCGATTATGTACAAATGCTTAAACACCGTCTCCAATTCACTCGCGCAAAAGCAGTAGAAAATATTCAAAAATCAAAAGAGTCGTCAAAAACGTATTACGATTCACGTTCAAAGCCTGTTAGCTACAAAGTGGGTGATTACGTATTCTTAAAAAACCACCTTAGACTCCGTAAAGCATTATCTCCAATTTGGAAAGGACCCTATAAAGTCGTTAAAATTAATGGGAGAAATACATTAACTCTTTTAATTAACAGACGTCATGTAATTCATCATTTTGATGAAGTAAAACTTGCGCGTCGCAACAGCGACCAATAAAAATAATTTTATTTAGGTATCTATTTTATTATATCTAAATATTCTATTTCAGCTTTGCAATTTTGGTAAGAGGAAACTTCATCCAGCCTGTCAGGAAAAATCCTGGTATATATTTCGACCCCATTGGTTCCTTAAAAATTATAGACGGACATCTTAGTGTAGTAATTCCGACTGATATTTCATTTATTAAACCTCATATAGAAAACTTGAACGGTGTGATAGGCACCTCGCGATATCTATGTAAACAAAGTAGCGCTTTCACTGAGCTCGAATGTCATAATATGTTACAACCATTATCTGTTCGATACTACGACATAATTAGAGACTTTGAATCTATTTCTCATTTCATTGAGCCAAGATCCAAAAGATCAGCCTGGTTTGGTGGCATAGGCACCGCATTTAAGCATTTGTTTGGAACTATGAATGAAGACGATGCAATTATGTATAGCAGCGCCATTAAATCAGTAGAGAATGATCAATTAAAATTATCGGAATTAATGAAAGAAAATATTTTGATAACTAAATCTACACTTTCTTCTTATAAAAATATTATAGATGACATTAGTAATAATGAACAAAGATTAAATAGCGCTGTTGAAAGCATATCCAATAATATAAGGAACTTAACTTTGTTAACCGATAATTTAATTATAAAATCTAATTTTAACGAAATGCTAAATATGTTGGAAAGTAGTTTACTTACTTTATCATTTAAATTAGAGGACATAATTAATGGAATAATGTTTAGTAAATCTAATATTTTACATCCGTCAATTATTACCCCGAAACAGTTGTTTTCTGAATTGGTAAATAATTATCGATTTTTACCAAATTATAGACATTTTCCTGTAAATCTTTCATTGGACAAAATGTATGTGTTATTAGATATATCCGAATTAGCTAGTTTCTATAGTCAGTATAAAATTGTGTTTGTTCTTAAGGTCCCACTTGTGACCTCCAACGAATTTAGTTTATATAACTGTATTTCATTTCCAGTTTTAAACGAATTTGAAAATAAAACTTATACAACTATTATTCCATCGACAAAATATATAGGCATAACTAGAGATAGATCTTTATATTGTAAGTTAGATAATTTAGATAGCTGTAAAACTCTATATAATATGTTTTTTATTTGTAACCTACTTAATGTTTATTCTAGCTCTGTAAATCCGATTTGTGAATCTGAAATAATTTCTAAGTCCTTGAACTCTGTTCCAAATCTATGTGAAATTAAATTTTTTCAAGGTCATGTCGAAATTTGGCAAAGGTTAAATAATAATAAGTGGATTTATATTATTTCAGAGAAATCTAAGCTTTCTATTTCCTGTGAAAAATCTGTTGACAGTGAGTTAAGTATTTTTGGTACTGGATTCTTTAATCTTCCTATTAATTGTATTGCTTATTATAAAGACTTGATATTCATTCCTAAATCTATAAAAGAAATTGAAATTCCATTTTTTAATTCCACATTCGATTTATTAAATGATAAATGTTGTGATTTAAATGTTTTACAAAATCAAGAGAAGAGTATCCCTAATTTAACTCTGAAAAACATAGAACTCGATTCAATTTCATATGAGCATGACAAGGCCACGAGCCAAATTGTTAATGATTTAGATAAGATAATTAATAAACCCCATATTATTCTATACGGTGAATATTATTCCTGTACAACAATAATTATTAGTATTATTATTATTATTTCATTATGTATACTTTCATTTAAATGTATCAAATCGGGCAAATGTCACGGTTTATTTAAGAAAAATAATTCTAAATTTCATATTAAAGAAGCCGAAGAGCTTACAGAAGTTGCTACCAATTCCTCTGACATTCCATCACCCAAAATCCGCACTACTATTTCATAAACTTACCCCCTTTAAGGGTAAGTTTAGTCAAAACCCTGGGGGCTGTTATATATATGTTATGTATATAATGGCGCCTAGTAGCCCTATTCCTTCTCCTTGGTCAGCACTTTTGATGGTTCATAATTATTAAATATTAATTATAGTTCAGTTCGATTCCAACATCCGCGCGTGACACTTGTCCTAATAAAATCGGGTCCAATCTATTAAATAAAACTGTGTTTTATGTAATCCCAAGTTATTTTCTTTTTTTAAAAACCAATTAGTGAAAAGTGCTATAACAGCGCGTAGTTAAAAGTCTTCGTATGTGTAAGTCCTAAAACGTCTCTACATTCTTTGTCTACGTCGAAAGGGAATATATAAAGATGAGCTATATCAAAACCCGCAGTATGTTTAATACTATGTATATATAAATAAATGAAAATGCTTCGTAACCAAACGTTCATAGCAGATTTTCATCACTCCGCATAATCGTCGATCTAAAACGGTGACAGGCAAATTATGACAGGACATCCGCTTGTTATCACGTATCTATCGGCTTTTGGAAATTAGCGGTCTCAAATTTGATCTAAAATATGCTTTATATGTTCCCTATAAAGTTCATTTTTACTTAAACACAAAGGATTTCGAGATACACTGAAAAATGGAGACATTAATAAAACATGAAGAGTATAAAAAGCGTTGTAGGGTTTGCTATTGCATTTCGAAGGAATTCATACAATTCTGGAGAGAGCGGGATATATGTATGTATGAATGTATATGGTTGTAATAAAATTAAATTGTAAATTTTATACCTATTTTCTGTTAAAAAATTCAAATCCAATAAAAGGTTTCTCCAAACATAGTTATGTAACCTCTAATAAATAGTTTCACAAACCACTCGGCACAAAGTATCACGTTTTGTGTAAGTCAAAGTTTAAAAGTAAACAAACAAACGATAATATTTAGCTAAAACGAACATGACAAACAAACAGTAGGAAACTTTTACATTATTATTACTCAATCTACATTATTAGTCTATTATAAGTCCGAAGGAAAATGCCGATAATCGCTGATAGAAATTTTGAAAGTACGTAATATATTGGAGTAACATATTTTGATCATATGACATAATGCTTAGATATTATGTCAATTCCATAATAAATTTTGTAGTTGTCTATTAGCGATAGCCATTGTAGAAACTTATCTTGCCTCTTGAGAAGATCTGGTTCAGTAAGTAGTATTCAGCCCTTTTTAACGTCCTCCCTTCAATACGAGGGGGATCAGGCCATAGTCCACCACGCTGGCTAAGTGCAGGTTGGCGGACTTCACATGTCTTTCGAAAACTTGCTAGGTTCTCTCAGACATGCAGATTTCATCACGATGTTTTCCTTCACCGTAAGGCAAGTGGTAATCATGTTAGAAATGATGAAATGATTGCACGTGAAATTATCAGACGTGCGAGACACGGGATTTGAACCCGCTTTTCTCAGTTTCCCAAGCGAGTTCATTACCACTGGGTTACCACTGCCTTCTGATTCAATAAAGGTGTACTAAATAGGAAAACACGCGGACATATCCATATGCTAACGATAGTATCTAAAAAGGTACATTAATATTAAAAATTAATTTCACCCAAGTATTTAACAACATTGCATGTATAAATCCGCAATAAGCTTTTGAAGTGCAAAGCATAGCAGAGCTTAACGTCCTCTTATTTTAATTATGTCCTCGATCTCGTTAGCATTTCTATGCAAAGCTTAAGATATCACGTCTTGGGCCTAAATCTGCTTATTCGTCTTTGATACTGAGTTAAATGTTGCTGAGACTGCGTGAAACGATGTAATTTAGACAAATTTGCTTCGTGCTGCCCTTTTTGCCTTTTTAATCTACTTGAGAATGGAGGTACTCAATTTTAATGTTAGTTTCTTTGTCTGTATTTCTGAACACTATTAGGTTTGCATTAAAATATATATATATATATATTTTAATGCAAACCTAATAGTGTTCAGAATATATATATATATATATATATATATATATATATATATATATATATATATATATATATATATTTGTTTTTAATTAAGTGAATGTTGAAAAATATGTATATTTTATGTAAATATATTCTGGATTTGACAGTTGACATATTTAATAATGGATATATGTACATATATTATCTATGCTCGTAAAGTCATGGCGGGATTATCTTGATAGAAAATATAATTAGAGGAAGTTTAAAATGGACATTTGTAGTGATAATCATTTTATTTCTTTTTTTTAATAATTAGTTAAAAAGTGTTTAATTAATATCCCAGAATGAATTCTGATATAAACTTTAAATATCTGTTAATACTCGTAATATCTGTATTAACTATAAAAAGGGGTAAGAAAATCTATTTATAGAAGACATGGCCACATCCTTTGTTAATATTTTATTATTGATAACTCTATAACCGTTAAAACGTATTTAGGGACGAACCCGAGCAAAGCGAGGATGAGTTGCTAGTACTATAACAAATGTATAATGGAGATAATTTACATCTAGAATTAACAAAAGGTTACTTTTTAAACACTTCTTAAATGAGCGGAACTTACGGCAAAATCAATACTTCCATCTATTCTCTATAATATAAAAATGAATCGCTGAATGTGTTGGTAAGCGCAAATCTCGAGAGCAGCTGAACCGATTTCGCTAATTCTTTTTTTAGAATATTCCTTGAAGTACGAGGATGGTTCTTACGGAGAGAAAAATTTAAAAAATTGCCTGAAAAAGTTTAAAAACAACACTTTTCTATACTTCCATACAAAAGATTCGTAATAATACTTAAAAGTCAATTTGAACTTTAATACCATACCATAAAGTTTAAGTGTTAGTGGAGAGGTTCCGGGAAGGCAAACAATTGAGTGACGTTAGTATCGTATAAATATTATTGCCAATATTTGTCAATATTATAAACAAAAAAAATATATGGCTAACGCTGGCCAATAACTATTTATATCTATTTAAAACGTACCTAGCGATAAACCCGAGCGAAGAGAGGGTGAGTCGCTAGTATTAATATAAGAATAAGAAAATAACTCTGTTACTTGTTCACGCTTAAGCCGCTGAACAGATTTCGATAAAATTTGGCAAAAACATAGATTGAATCCTGGGATGAGGCATAGCCTATCCTTAATCCCCACCCCACTTATCAGCAAGCGAAGCCGCGGGCAAAAACTAATTATATATATATATATATGTATATATATAAAAGTAACTTACGTCAACAGCTGCGTAGTGTCCTTCTCAATCTTGAACAACTTTCTAGCGGAGTAGTCGCTGAACTTTTGTATGGCGCGATCTATATCCTGTTTCCGTTCTATGTTCGCTTGGTCCGCACTCTGCCATGATTCGATGTAAACTACCGACACTCGGGTGTTGAGAGTGCGAAAATACTGCGAAAAAAAATTATTTATTTATTTTGTAAACAAAATATACATATAAGATCATAAGGGAAAAATATTCATGTCAATATTCGATTGGGGGTCGTAGTTCACATTTTGTGTGATGACAAATATTGCTTTTAAAAGATTGAGGATTTTTTGTGAATGAGGTTGTTTACGTAATTAATTAGTCTAACAAGATAGTTTTATTTAAAATGTCAAATATTTGCGTAAATTTAAGAAAGTATTAAGTTCTAGGTTTTCTTGGAAACAACACTATATGGGATAAATGGGTATTATAAATTGAAAATATGCAAATACACCAGTATATGGGCCGTTATCTCCTTGCAGCCTTGGGAACACGTGTAACCTCCCCATTAAACTTAAGAACTTCTGACGATAAGTCCGTAGAAGCATTTCAAATTTCAAGCGTATAATGTACTACTAATGCAAGAACTCTCACTCGTTAGTAGATACTAAGGGCCAAGTTTGCGAAGCCCGCATCAAGCTTTAGAAGAATTTTTCTTCATTGGAATAGCAAATGCGAGTTTCCATCTCTTTAAAATGCTGCATTTCTTGGGTTTGATCAATTATTCATGGTCTCGAATCGAGTAATCGTCTGACGATTATATTTTTTCTCGATATACAACGTGCTTTGTTATAAATTAATTTGTTATTGTCTTGATAGAAATGGAACGCAACCTACCTAGTTAAATCTTTTTGCCACTTGGTGGCGCTTCGGTCTATATAATATATATCCTTACTTGTACGTGTATCGCTCTTAAATAATTATGATAAAACTATTTATCTATAATATAAAAATGAATCGCTGAATGTGTTGATAAGCGCAAATCTCGAGAGCAACTAAACTGACTTCGCTAAATCTTTTTTTAGAATATTCCTTGAAGTACGAGGATGGTTCTTACGCAGAGAAAAATTTAAAAAATTGCCTGAAAAAGTCTTAAAACAACACTTTTCTATACTCCTATACAAAAGATTCGTAATAACTTAAAAGTCAATTTGAACTTTAATACCATAGTGGAGATGTTCCGGGAAGGCAAAACAATTGAGTGATGTTAGTATTGTATAAATATTAACAAAAAAATTACAATTTATATGGCTAACGCTGGCTAATAACTATTTATATCTATTTAAAACGTACCTAACCCGAGCGAAGCGACGGTGAGCCGCTAGTTTCTTATAAATATTTTTCTTTTGTTAAAAATCCTACAGTTTTTACGAACAGTTTAAAAAAAAATGGATTCTCATGAAATCATGTACATAATGTTGGTAACGCTGTAAGTTGTTAGGAAAAACCGGTAAAATAAATAGCCGGCACTAAATAGTCTATGCATAGACGGATACCGCAAAGTAAATGTTGGGGGTACTGCCATAAAGGCACTTGTGCATTGCGAGGGGTGGCTTATGGGGTCTCTTTGTATGAGAACGCGTGTTTGTTGAAAGGGGTTTAGAGATTGGTAAAGTTGGTTCCATTTTCATCAGAAATATTGTGATAGTTGCAGGTATTTTGCTCGTAGCTTTCAATAGTGTCTAACATTGAATGTTAATAAATACTATAGGAAATTATTAAAAATTGTCTGACATTATAAAGAAGGTAATATTTTTAGAGTATATTTAGACATTTTCAGTAGTTTTAAGAGGCTTGATGAATTTTAAAACTTGAGACTTAGTAAGATAAATTAAATTGACGTTTACAAAATTAAAAGACGATAAATAATTATGTATATAAAAATGCCAGTCAATTTCAAATTGTAATGCTGGAGTTTAGTACAAACTAAAAGCAAGTAGGTACGTTCATATTTAACCAGCCTACAATATTTTAAGATATGAATATCTAATAGGTAAATATGTATTTTATGTATCGAAATGTATTAGATTTGCTTTGCATCGGCTGGCACCGACTTCGAAAATATCTAATTAGGTATCTATTCTAGATGAAAACCTCCGTTTAGTTATTTTTTACATTTTAGTGCCTGGAAGTCGTTTTTTTTTAAGTTTTTATTGTTATCTTTCTTTTCATCTTGTGCACTTTTCTATTGTGCGTGCAATAATAAATATATTGGAACATTTACACACAGCACCATCTAGTTCCATGGTAAGCTACAAGGTTTGTGTTACGGACACCAGATAGTTGATACATTATACATAATATATAACTTTAAATACATACATATTATAAATGTAAACATCCATGACTGGAGTACAAACTTTCGTGCTTGTTACACAAATGAATGCTCTCAGCGAGACTCGAACCCCACTACAAACTGAGCCAAACGTAAAGTATTTATCTATCAATCTTTATCATTTTGAAAATAAAATGTATATATTAAAGGTGAACCCACTAGATTTAGTAATAGCACTACCAAACGGCAAAGAGAATTAACTTACCAAATCAGCGATGTTAGCAACTTGTATTCCGTCGTGGATGACTTCAGACCTCGTGCTGCCATTCCTTCTTTCAAACATAGCTCGATCTATTACAACCGCTGTTTCTATATACTTGGTTGTTTCTCGCACGTCCCTCTTGTATCTTTCTAGGGCTTCCTCGCTGAGACCGGACTGCCACCAATCTACTGCCCGGCCACTGTGAAATACATAAAATTAAAGTTTTCATTTTACCGTCTAGAAAAGAGATGGTGGCTTGTGAATGGCTGATCGAATTTACTTGGTTTATAGCTAAGAACACTTTCGATCAAGTCACTTTTCATATAAAAAAGTTTAAATTAAAATCGGTCCATCCGTTTGGGTGCTACGATGACACAGACAGATACACAGATACACACTCAAACTTATAATTCCCCTCCTTTTGCGTCAGGGGTTAAAGATATGCTTTTAGAGCACAATTATTAATAGAGGAAGAGCCCGTGAACGCCAGACCTTCGTCATTTTATAAAGGCTGAAAGTTTGTCAGCGCATGCTCCCAACACAGATAAGAACGATGGACCATTATGAAGTTCAGGCTATGGTGGCTTTGGCAGGTGCACGGTACTAAAGGTGTGTAAAATACCGATCTAAATTCGTCAAATAATAAAGTGTGATTTTTTGGTATTACCTTCAGAATATTATTAAAAATCACGTCATTCAATGCCAGACACTTAACATCGTAGCAAACCCTTGCCAGCACCCTTTTCATGAAATCATAATTCTACTTACATTATAGTATAAAAGCTGATTTTTATATATACAAATATATATTTTTATAAATACTTGGGTAATAATTAGATGATTTATAAGACTGCTAGCATAGCATTTATTACACAACATCAAAAATAAAGTCAATTCTTAGCGCTTCAAATTTGGTGACCATTTGCAACATTTTCTTAGAAATGCCTCCCAACTTGTTTGGAACATTTTTCATAATGGTCCATCGTTCTTATCTGTGTTGGGAGCATGCGCTGACAAACTTTCAGCTTTTATAAAATGACGAAGGTCTGGCGTTCACAGGCTCTTAGGCCATTAGGCCATAAGAAATATGTTTGATAGTTAAGATTTTAATACTCCCAAGGATCTAGTTCTGCAATTAACCAGTCATATATCATAAGTTCTAAATATATTGTTGTTAAATGTCACTTTATTTATTTTGTTAATGTTTAAAATATAATTTGTTAAATTAATGAAGTATGAAATAAAACTCAGAAAATACTGACATCATTCAAAATTATATTCCATTTGTAGTTTTTAAATTTATCTTATTTGGAAATGGCAAAGATAATTTACTATACAGCCTATCTAACTATAATTAGTTAATTATCGTATGAGTTATTTGTTTTGGTACAGTATATTAAAATTTACAGGGTCATGAAATTATGATAATAATTTTTAAATAAAAATTAATCAAAAAGGTTTTCTTTGAGGGTGTAATATTAGTTAAAGTCACGTTAAATACTAGTCATACAGCCTACTCGTGTGAAGTAAATTAAAATATATACATATAGTTAATTACAGAAGATAGAAAGTAAGTCAAATTGTTACGCAATACTTACATATTCAAAAGCTATTATTAAAAAAATAAAATCATTAATTATCTATATTAATCAATGTACTCGTAGACAGTTTCCCAAATACATGGTATATACGCGAAAAACAAGTACTTACTATCAATATTATGTTTACATATAATTATTAGTTATGGAGTTACTATTAAATAGTGTTTGTACAGTGGTCGAAAAGTAGTTCGACTATTATTATTATTGAAGTAAAACATATATTATGTATTTACAAAACTTTTATATTAATAACATTAAAACTCGTCAATATTTACTTAACAAAAAAAAAATCATTTACTAACAGAGGAAAAAGGCACTGAAACGTTTTGTATTTGTCTACATATATGTATATATGTAGATGACTATATTTGATCTTATAAGATATAAATGCCAATTCTGGTACGTTTTCCTTTCAATACTTAAACAGTCTATTAGACTTTTTCATAAGTCTGCTTTACCCACCAAATAATTATGAAATTGGCGAAAAGGCTTTAAATTCTAAGGTTACGTCCTTAATTTTGGTCCTTAATCGACTTTATCTTCAGTCCGTCAAGTACCTCATTATCGGAACAAGGAAATTTGAACGCATTTCGAGAGCCTTCGAGATTTTCTATTGAACCAATTCGTAGTAGAATCGTCTGAATATATGATTTTGTTTAAATGATTGGACCAATAAGGGTAAGCCGTGCAAATTAAATATTAAATATTTTCATATAATATTTTAAAACTTCATTAAAATACTTTAATAAAGTTTTTTGGAAAATTGTAATATTTATAATAAAATCAGCTAAGACATTACTGTATTTAATTATAATACTTATTAAAAAATGTTTAGAATTAAAATCAACAAAAATTGTAAGGTACTTTAGTGCCATTTTTGAATTTTAAAAATCATTTTTGTAAAATTGTGGGTAGGCACTGTCTGTAACAAGTATATAACGCCTTTGAGATGTCTAAAACCTTAGTTTCTCCCGTGATCATGATTGCTGTAAAGCATACGAAACGTCGGAAACCAAAAATCTAAATAAATAAAAAATAAAAGATTTAGTTTATTTGTTCATTGGGTTTTGTAAAATACATGCATACATTTTAAGTCCTGTACCATTTCCACGTTTCTATTTTTTTTCTAATATTAGAAATTTCTATCGTGATTTTTTCCCATATTAACTCTTTGATGTGATAATATATTTAAAAAAATCCTTTTCTAGTTCTCATCTTTCTTATAAGCAGCTCTTGTAATTTTTCAACCGACTTCAAAAAAGAGGAGGTTCTCAATTCGACTGTATGTTTTTTTGTTTGTTTTTTTTTTTTTTTTTTTTTTTTTTTTTTTTTTTTTTTTTTTTATGTTTGTTACTTCAGAACTCCGTCATTTATTAACCGATTTGGACAATTTTTGTTTTGTTTGAAAGGGTATACTTCCAGATTGGTCCCATTTAAATTTCAAAAAAAAATACCACCCCTAAGGGTGGAAAAACAACGAATGATGAATTTAACCTACTTCTAATTGTCATATTGACTTGAAACTTTGCAAGTATTTCTATTTCCGTTGATAGTACAGTGGTTCAGTGTTGTTGACCTGATCTGATGGCAAGGCCAGAAGGTGGTTAGGTGGAACTCTTCAACGGCTAATAGTAGATACTTTGAGTTTGGGCTTAGTTTGTTTGATTTGACAAGCCTAACACGTTAGAATCCTTACTTTGCTACTACTGTCTACACTAAAAAGGGAAAAATAAAAACTTTTTAACAAAAAAATAAAAACCGACTTCAAACAAAAGCACTAAAAAGTGAAAAATAACTGATTGGTAGTTTTCATTTACTATACATACCTAATCAAATATTTTCGAAGTCGGTGTGCTTTGGCTAAGTAATTAAAGCCTACCTATTAAATACATACCTAATCAAATATTTTCGAAATCGGTGCCAGCCCATACAAAGCAAAGCACACCGACTTCGAAAATATTTGATTAGGTATGTATAGTAAATGAAAACTACCAATCAGTTATTTTTCACTTTTTAGTGCTTTTGTTTGAAGTCGGTTTTTATTTTTTTGTTAAAAAGTTTTTATTCATTGTGTGTCAATCAGTTAGTGGAACTGTTTTATTAAAAAAGGTCAGAGTTCAAAACAAAATCTCATATTATTTCATCAAAACATAACAAATACAATATACGATTTCCAATATCATTGAGGCCTGAGAAAAAAAAGGTAGGCGTGTAATACATTTCGATGTTTATTTTAGATTTACACAACCACATCAATATTATATGCATTACAAAATACATTACCAAGGGATCAAAAATAGATGTTAATACACGTTGAAATAACGCTGAGAGGACGAAAAATTTTCCTCTTCAATTTTTGGAATAACAAAAATTTTATAAAATATGCCTATGATAAAGCAATAATGTGAACGTTACTCAATCAAACTGGCTCCTTACGTATTTGCATATTACGTTTTTTTGATATCAAACTTGAGTTCATTAAATTTTATTGTTTGCAAGCCTTTATTTATTATAATTATTATTGATGTGGGTACTTGGGTTTTTTTTATTATTTACGCGCGAATTACTCTCACTTCGCTTTGGGATCTCTGGGTGCTGAACTGTAGCCTGTGCTACTCCAGGTCATAGACTGTGTATTATCTAATCTTAATAAATCGTCCAGTTCTTTCACTGTCAAGGGTTAAAAAACATACACACACGCACAGCTACATGCAGACTTCAAAAAGTACACTAACTTCAAAATCACTCAAAAAACTACAAACTAATTATTGTACCCTGAGGGGGTGTATTTTTAATATTTTATTGGGTTTAATGTACCTTTTAAAAACAGAATATGAAAAAAGGTAAAGGTTGGCGAAGATACTACGAAAGATATACTTAAAAAATACCATTCACACTGAGTACTTTATCTTTTGAAGTCGGTCAATTAAAGAACCTATATAAGAGCAAGTACCCAGTTATTTAGCCTCCAATGTATCAACACAATTGTAGGAAGCGAGTATTTTAATGGGGAGAATTAATTCCCAGGGCTGTACCGGGGCGGGTGCGTGACCTATGTGATTTGTCATGCCCGCTCGTTTCCTTGCGAAAATGTTTTCGGATGTTCCGTTTACGCCATTGTATTTTCAAAAAGCCTTTTGGGAATTTAATTTCGCTTACGATGTGTAGCGTTCACATGTGGGTGGCGCTTGCTTTGAAGAGTTATTTAAAAAATTACTTTTGAAATTGCTGTTATTCTTGATTGTACTTTTAGAATTACTGTTTTTCATTAACATTTCGCTTAGAACTAAATTATAATTAGCGATCTAGCTATTTGAAATTATTTATTTCATGTTTTTACCACGAAACTTTTAGAGACCACTAACACCAGTGGGGCTTAGAAAAGAGGTCATTCATTATACATTTTTTAAGTTAGAAACTTTAAAAATTGTATTGAAATGACTTGTTACGCCATGGTATCATACAATAATATGTTATTCAAATATATTTTTTATTTACCTTCGGTGGGACGATAATTGATATAAACGGTGAGAGGTCAGGCGCAGGACCGACAGCTTGCTCTCCATGGCATGGCAGTAAAACATCGCCAACTTCCCATGTTCAGAATCTTACTGAGATTTTTTTACAATAAAAATCAATAACTATACTTGGCTCGACTTGGGACCCAATCCATGACCTCCGAAACTACAGCTATACGTACAATCCACTATACAAACGAGGCAGTTATCCACTTGTAACCATTAACAAAAATATTCAATAAAATATTTAATTAAATCTTTTGATATTCTTCCAACGTGAATCCAATAAGTCTGGGGCCACCTCGGTCGTTATACTTTAAGCCAAATCGAGCCGAATCGAAATGTCAAAGGTATCATTAAAATGTTCTAGGGAACGTTATCACGAGGACTCATCAGATAAACTGAGATTTAACCTCGAATTTCCAATAACCGTGAGTACTTTATACCTTATAGCAGTGAGATTTTCAACTGGAGTTTCTAAAAATCACAGACTTTGATGTAAAGATTCTTGGAAGTCTTAAAAGTTTGCTTTATCATTGTTTCAAATAATTATTATTAAAAAATAATTGGTTTGATACAAATGTCAAATTGAATAAGGTGAAAAATATTTCTAATTATGAGTATTTCAAAATTGATGACAATTCGGCCGAAATGCTTAGCAAGTGCAGGTCTACTTTAGACGGTACTAATTACCATAGTTGAGATCGTAAGTGTATCCACTGTATGAATGATGATTCATTAATTATATTACAGACTTGCAAAATGTAAAATATTGATTAGATACTTTAATTTTTCATCCCACCATAATCTTGAACTACTTTTTTGTAACTTATAGTTGACGTTTTTTCCCGTTTTATACGATACATGCTTATTTTTCGTAACTGTCGTAGCAAATACCCCGATATACCCACACCCTACAGTTTAATAATCTATTAACTAGCATCATTATACTCGTAGCACTATTAAAATCTAACTAAACATTTCGTCCTTACCTACGAAAAATAGTCTAACCTAGAAAAAAGTATTTAGAGATCGTTCGCCAAATAAAAGGTTTTGTGCTAACAAATTGGACTTTCAAATGATTTATGTGGCGTAAGCTGCTTGAATCGCACGCACAATGGACCCTAGTTATAGCGCTGTATCGAAATATCGGATATTTCAATTGGATTCGGAGTGCGAGGTCAGAAACGGTTTCAGGGAGTGCGAACTGACAAAAGGGCAGCAGCACGTGACGTCACAATCCATCTTTAACACCCCTATTAGCGTTGTTTTCCAAATGTCACGAATATACTGTGTGACTGGACGTGATACGTTTTTATAGATAAAGTACTTATTTGTTATATGTATATATGTGGTGTTTATTTCGAAGGCTTTTTATGGGAGAACTTATATTTCTATACATATCCATCTGTGATGAGGTACAAAATTATGTAATAACTAACGACACATTTTCGCTTCGCTCCAGTTCGTCCCTAGATAGGTTTTAAGTGTTAGTATGGAATATGTAGACTAAACATTCTTTGATATATAGCCTATAGCCTTCCTCAATAAACGGGCTATCTAATGCGATAAGAATTTTTCAAATTGGATTAGTAGTTTCTGAGATTAGCGCGTTCAAACAAACAAACTATTAGTATAAATAAGCCACTTTTTCTCGCTTTGATCTAGGTGCCTATCAGTAGCCTGTATGTAACTCTACTCCATTGTCTGTCTATATACTAAAATTCTAAATCAATTCACAAAATCCAGAGAGAAGGAATGGAGAGACAAACATACACAAAATTTCACATTTACAATTGTAGTCAGATGTTCGTTAAAGTTTCTGTTATAATAAAATTTATGAAAAGACCTTCATTTGTTGATTAGTGCTAAATATAACAGGCACAATTCGTATGAGCAATGCACATATTATTATGTCTTGCACCACTTAGAAATCTAGGGCATATCTCCATATAACTAAAAGTCTTATTTTATAATTTAAAGTTAACATAAATCTAAGTAACAGCGATGAACAGATTTTCTATACAGACAGAATTCATCAAGAACTTGGAGTACATTCATTCGGACAAGGGAAACTGAAAAAAACTAGTTTGGAACTCGTTCCTCATTGCATTATAAATTATTCCGTGTTGCCTCCCTATATTTTTTATTGAGTTTTTAGATTGCCAAAAACGAGATTCGAATATTGTTTTATAAAAGTTTTAGTATATCGATATTCATTAAATTAAAAGTAAAATCTATATATAAATAGGCAAAGGCAAAACAGTTAAGTACCTTTTTCTTCAGCGTTAATCTACCAATTTTTTTTTCAGTAGCTATTGACTAGCTTTAGTGTTATTAATTAAAAAAGTGCGGAGATAGTTAATTTTTTTTAAATGATTAAGGTCTAATTTTGATTACTTGGCGAACGCTACAAATATCAAATTTAATAATAATAAGTTCTTTATTTCCAAAAGGTAGTAAGTACATCCAGATATCTGCTTAACACTTAATAAATCTAATTTGGTACATACAAATATTTAAAACATAGCATCTGCAGCCGAACTAGGAGACCTGTGCATCAGCTGTCAGCGCCATATCCCCACGGTTAGGTGACATAAATATTACCAAAAAATAAAGAATTACATATAAACTAAAGATATTAATTAATATTACTACTTGAGAGAGATCAAATTTTGTTAGATGAACAATATAAATCAGAAATAAAATTAATGTTTAAAATATGAAGGTAAAAACTTTTAAAACAAACTATTAACTTATTTTTCTGCATCAATGTGAGGATAGATGGATGTTTGTTTTGTTGACCCTTTCATGCCAGAATGGCTGAAAGAATATGAATGAAATTTGGCACAGAGGTAGATTATAGTCTGAAATAGCATACAAGCTACTTACTATCCTGGAATAATGTATGGTTCCCGAGGGATAGATTAGTTTTTATAAATGCGAAAGTTTGGATGAATTTTTGTTAATCACGAACAGCAGAACGGATCTGGATATAATTTGGCACAGAGATACATTATAGCCTAGAATAGCATATACATTTCATCCCGGAAAAAAATACCGTAAAGGTGTTCCCGTGGGATAGATTTGGTTTTGTTTTTAACTAAGGACGAACCCAAGCAAAGCGAGGGTGAGTTGCTAGTATGGTATAAAATATATGGTTGATGCCGGTGTTGCAAAAAACATTGAATTGTTATATGAATTTTCTTAATGGTATCCACCTGGTTCCTAAAACTAACGTCCAGAACGAATTATGTTTGTGGCTTGACCTTTATACGTGACTTTTCAGTCATTTGTTTTTACACTTGCTGTTCTTATTTTGCATATGGAAAATATCAGACTAGTAATCTGCCATGATTTTTCCCATGTCTTAAGTGACACATATATCTACATACATAAGCAAATGCTTTCATGAGGATTATACCTATTGACTGTTATATTATTGAATGTGTTTTTAATATTTCCATTTGAGATCACTCAGAGAGTTTTAAAGGTAACAAAATACTTGAGAATAAGCTTCTTTATAATTTCCAAACTTGCAAGTAAAAACTGAATAACTTAAAATTATATCTATTATATATATCCAATATTTTTGACTAAGAAAGTACACTGACTAAACAATCAATTAAAATATGTAATTATTATTCATATTTTTTTTAAATTAATATACATATAACCTAGTTGTATTCATTAAAAAACATGAATATCCGTTGGAAAAAATGCACCCGAATTGAGAACCTCCAATTTTTCATATCGGTCAAAAAAGATATATTTTTATCTAAAAATATGTTACTCACGTGTACTCCGGGGCTTCAGCGAGCATGGTTCGTACGTATGAGATGTGCTTGACGCGTCGTTGTTTCGATCTGTCCAGCTTGTTGCCGCACCCCTTGTTCAGTTTTGTCCGCGCTTCAAAGATAACATGTGGATGCTTCTGCTGAAACAAACCGACCGACATATTAGTACTTGGGAAAGATAATTTGTTTATATTTTTTATAACTATTTTAAGAACCATATATATATATATATATATATATATATATATATATATATATATATATAAATATATATTTTTTTCTAAATTCAGCTAAGATATGTTTAGGTATCGTTAATGTATAGAATAGTTCTGAAAGCCTGAGACAAGTCAAAAATATTTTATTAGTCATCCAAAACTTTACATATGTTGTAACTTATTATTTCAGTACAGTACAGAAAATTACAGATTAGAGGATCATCCTCGATAACCAAGCTAAGCCTTCATACCCGTATTTTCCTTTTTACTTGAGGTTGATCAATCAATTGGTTTTATAAGGGTTTTAGTGGGTAGTACTGACTATTCTAACCGGTGAGTCTCACATAACCACCTGTACGAGTATGTCGGCAGATGGTACGCGTAAATGCATTTCCCAACATTAAAAAAAATGGTCAAAGCTATTTTTGTAAATAATTAATATTCTTACTATTCAATAAGTGCTTTAATTTAATTTTTTAACGTTTTTTATCTTAAAATTTGTACTAGACCATAAATCTTGTTAAATACATCTAAGCAGATAAAACTTTAAAAAAAACACAGCAAACAATGTAATATCTTTCATTTGAAATAATTCTGTCTGTAAATACAGCTCGATTTAAACGTTAAATGCAAGGAAGACAAGCTTCGAAGAGAAACTGATACTTTTTGAAGTAATAAACAGGGCGTACGGACGTGCACTAGGAGACGAATGGGTATCAAATATAGGTCAGGTCGAACTTTTGATACAGGTGTGTTTAAATACAAAGTTATATTGGAACATTGGTAAATACTTTAACCAATTAAGTTAAATGGTAAAGGTGTGAATGATTGCTTAAACTGATTAATTGAATTGTTGTTTTAAATATTTTTTGTTTTATAATGTTGGAATTATTTATACATACTTAATACTAGCGACTCACCCTCGCTTCCCTCGGCTTTGTCCCTAGGTACGTGTTGACGGTTAGTATGGAATAGACTATATACTATATTATATGTACTATATCATATATAGCCTATAACCTTCCTCAATAAACGGGCTATCTAATGCAAGAAGAATTTTTCAAATCGAATTAGTAGTTCCTGAGATTAGCGCGTTCAAACAAACAAACTCTGCCTCTCAATAATATTACTATAATTAGTATAGATATATGGCTGAGGTCAAACGTCAGTAAGTTTTATAACAGGGATAATATCTGAAGGTACTGATCGGATTCTAAAAATGGGAAGATATATAAGTGTTGAGTACTATAGGCTATTATTTATTCCGATAAACATTTTTTTACTGTCAGAAATCATATTATTTTAAAAGAATACGAAAAAATGGCCGTTGCGTTATTTTATGCGCTATTGTTAGGCATCTAGGAACTCGAAGCGAGTGTAAGTCGTTAGTTAGATTTAAAATAAAAAGGTTGTATCGCGATTTTACTTATAAAACTAGTGACTCACCCTCGCTTCCGCTCGGGTTCGTCCCTTGATACGTTTTAAGGGTTAGTATAGATTTCTCAGAGATGAGATATTTTCCCGCAGTCTAATATTGACCCGGAACCAACTATCGTCATACCCAACCAGCTATTGTCATACCAAATTTCATCAAAATCTGTCCAGTGGTTTTTTGTGATGCATTCTCAGACAGATAGACAGACAGACAAAAAATCTAAACATTATTGAATCGGCCTCTGTATCGATAATAATTATTATTTCAATACGATTTTCCAAAAAAATATTTAACTTACAGATTTGACTCAGAATTTTATTATATGTGTAGATAAAAAAAGGTATAGATATTCAGCTTGTGCGAATAGATTTTTAAAAATAAATTCATCCATACTCATCAACGCTCGAGTTTTTCCGGTTGTCGACTCTATAGTTTTATAACTGCCTCGGTGGTGTAGTGGCTAGCATGTACGGCTGCACACCCGGAGGTCCTGGGTTCGAGTCCCGGGTCGGGCCAAGTTTAGTTATTGAGTAGTCTCAGTAACAGCCCGGAGTTGGGAAGTTGGCGGTGTTTCACCCCCGTGCCTCGGAGAGCACGTAAAGCCGTCGGTCCTGCGCCTTAACTCTCACCGGTCGTGTCGAGTGGTCGTCCCACCGGAGTATGAGAGTGATAGGAATAGAGAGTGCACTTGTGTCTGCGCGTACACTTGAGCACTATAATATCTCCTGCGCAGTTGGCTAATCTCATTGAGATTGGCCGCCGTGGCCGGAATCGGCTAGGAGAACATCATCATCATCATCATCATCAGTTTTATTAACCGATTTTATAAGGTACTCAATTGGTCCCTATTGACTTTTACTTCAATGCATGTTTTTTTAATATTATGTAATGTTTTCGACATTTTGTTAATTAGTTTTTATAATTATTTTTAATGAATAGTCTATTCAAGCCTCGTGAAAGGTATTTTGAAGAAATAATTTTCCTTTTCTAAAGGTATAATTACTTTTAAGGTGATTTTAAATTTAATATTTCTGTTGAAAATTATTAGTACTGATAATAACAAAAAGAAGAAGAATAAGAAGAATAAGAGGGTTCAATGTTATCCGCGACGTATTTATTCTTCTACCTCATATTATAGTGCTTTACAAAAAAATAAAACTTTTATTAGGTTATCCTCCTTTTCTATTAGGTTACCATGGGACTAACCATAGGGTAACCTAATAAAAGCTCCGCTTCAAATCTTACTAATCCTACCATTACACTGTTAGACATTTTATTTATCAAACAAAATCAGACTTTTAAGGCGAAACGAAGATTTACAATATTATTTTTATTGATTGAATTTAAAATATTATATCTCGTATATAATGTCAAATGAAAAAAGTTTTTTTTTTATTATTTTATTAGGGAAACAAACAGTCTTTACAAATATTTATACAATAGTATATATAAAGACAGACCATAAAGTTTCCACTGATACGTGGTGTCACCATATCGAGCGGTGAAGTAAACAAAAAAAAAACATATTAAACGTAACAAAACCTAAGAATTTACAAAACCTAACCAAAACTATATGACGCAAAACATAATAAAATTAATCAACAAAAAGTCTAGTCAAGTTCGGGTTTGCAGACTTCCCATGTCCTTTGAAAAATTCATGTTCACAATGATTCGCAAGAGACTATCAGAGATGCGAGACCCGGGATTCGAACCCGCTTCACTTATTTTCCCAAGCAAGCACGCTACCACTAGACTACCTGCCTTGCAATCATAATATTCGCTAAAATATACCAAAATACAATATATAAAAAAGAAAATGATCGGTAAACATGTAATCATTGAATATATCTACCATCTACGTTCTACATATCCCTATAGTCTGTGCGAATCTGAATTCGGCAAGACAATTTGATTTTCTCCGTGTACCATGTAAGTGCCTGCGTATTGAATAAAATATTGGTGTGAGTGATGAGAGCCTGAACACGAATTCACTTTCCATTCGCCGCCGTTGCCAGGTGAGGTAATACATAAATTGAATTAAAGGTCCAATCACGTTCGATTTTGTGCGAGAAGGTTCAAAATGAAAGGTTTTAGACTACTGGGTTTACGATGCGGTTTTAAGATTTCATTTACTCGCTTTTTTAGTACAGTATGGATGGGGTTTTTAAGTTATTGTATCACTTTCTTTAACAACACTGTGTATTATGTTAAAGGTCACGAGATCGTTTCCTGCAAAAGTCAGATTTTGGTGATATTATTACTGAAGTATTTTTGTAGGAGAAGAATATAGAAGATGAAAAGAAAAAGTAAGATTACAAAAGGGCATGCAAAGTTCGATTGCTGTGAACATTCTCTTCCAGACAACCTTTGGTGAAAATATTAGTGTTAGTTATACAAGCTCAAAAACATATACATACATAGTAAAAATATATATAAATGTATAATATACATATGTATACACATATAAATATATAGCGTGAGTACCAAAAAGTACGTAGATATTTTATTTTCGCTATCAGGTATATAGACTTATATAATATACTCTATCTAGATAAAAGATATGTATCTTGAATAAAAAATTAAGGCCTTTTTTCTATTTGACTTTTTTGTATAAAACAATATGCCTATAATCAAGTCGTAATTAACAATGACTATCCTTTTTTGTCCGCGTCGTTTCTAACAAAGGACCAATTTTCGCGTCGTACCTGGACATTTGCATTGATTAAAATGAAATATTGAATTAATTAACGCCTTAAATAAACGTCTGTATATTTTGGCATCTTTGTTTTATGGATGTTACTTGCTATTTCAATATTTGTTATTTATATATAGCTACGATTTTTGTTAGCTATTATACCTAACATTTTTCAAAAAAAAAGCTCTAAAAAACAATCGACTCCCAGACACTGAAAAGAAATACAATAACTGAAAGGGTTTTCATTTACTATAGATATAAAATACTATAGATATAAATATTTATTTAAGAGAATCCCAAAATTGATGTATCTCAATTTTTAAAATTTTAATCTCCATATTAGCAATGATTATCAATACTTTAGAATTATAAGACCAATTTGTATTGAATATTCGTTTATTTAAAAATCCTACTTACATTTCTATTACATATATAAAACCTTTTCAAAAACCTAGATGGAGTTTGGTCTATGCCTACATCATTAAATCACCTGCCGCATTTATATATAGATAAACTGTCACACCATTGCAAGATGGCGGTCATCCCAATGAAACATGGCGGCAATTTGCCGAGTAAACGCGGCAAATTGGATATTTCTCGCACCTCGCGTTTGCTACACTTTTTTGCCGGACCACTGCTCTTTACTTCACTTTTTTTCAGCTTATATGGGTTAATGGCACATCATAACACGCATATATTGTTTTAGATTGCCAGTTTGTTTGTGTAACGCCCTGAAAATGGCTGTGGAATAGAAATATTCAGTTTTGTTTAAATGTTCTATATTGTTTGTTGATTTTTAGAGCTTTGGGGCTTAGTTGAATTGGAAATAGCTAAAGTGAAATATTATGGTATCTATATATCATATTGTTTAGTATTTATACTAATATTATAAACACGAAAATAATTTCATCTGTCTGACTAAATAGCTTAACTAATTTTGATGAAATCAGTTATATATAAGAATACTTTTATGTACTGAGTGTCTTTCGGCAGTTCTTCGAGCTTTTTTCCGAACTGCTGTTAAGAATTTTAGACAAAAAATAATTATGTGTCTGATATACTAATCTATACTAATATTATAAAGAGGTAAAGTTTGTGAATTGTGAGTTTGTGACGTTGTAGGGGTTAATCTCTGTATCGACTGAACCGATTTAGATGAAGTTTTGTAAGAAAATAGTTTGAGATCCTGGGAAGGACATAAGATACTTTTTATCCCGAAAATTATTCCTTAAAGCGGTGAAAATGGGGATGAAAGTTTGTATGGGGAATCAAGTATTGAATAACGAGTTTTGAAATAGTTTTGTGTGAATATAATAATCATAATAAGAATAATAAATTATATTAATACAATATAAAAGATCACCACGATTTAGTTGAAATTAGAAAATTGCCTTTTTGTCCTGTATTTGTCATTCTATTTTTTTTTTAGTACTTAAGGACGAGCTTTAGTGTTATAAATAAAAAAAAATAATGATAATGATCGAGTTTCGACCACTACGCCAATAGTAGTAAGAAGTAAATCGTTCTTAATTTTCCGCTACTTTTAACATATAGTCTGGCATATCGTATTCCTACACTAGCGATTCACCCTCGCTCCGTTCGAGTTCGTCCCTAGTTACGTTTTAATGTTTAGTGTACATTTCTCAAAGATGAGATATTTTTCCGCAGTAAAAAATATCCTATATGTTGACACGGACAGCTAGCTATAATCATACCAAATTTCATCAAAATCTGTGTAGTGGTTTTCTCGTAATGCCCTTCCAAACAGACAGATAGACAACAGACAGAAAAAAATCTAAAATCTATAGATTCGGTCTATGTATCGATAATAATAACTATTTCACTAAGATTTTCCAAAAAATATTTAATGTAAGGATTCAACTCAATTAGAATCTTATTATATGTATAGATGGATATAAATAAAGAAACAGTTTTTGAAATTTTCTTTTAGTTTCCAGCAGTGTCGTTAATATTATTTATTTCCTTTTATACATCACTTTAACGCAATATCGGGAAATGAATCACTATCACGAAGCTTTTCTAAAGCGCTCACAAATTTCAAATGCCTTGGAAAATGTTGGCAACATTTAATGCGTGTCGTGTAAGCGAAAATAGTACCTATCTACAATATGATAAGAGTCATGTGAACTACACGTGTACATTTGTAAAGCCTGTTTCTCATGAAATACAATATTGGGGTATCTTATATATCTTTATACATCGTTGGGCTGTGACATAGAGTTTTGTGCTCTAAAGCAAAGGCATGAGTCTCAAAATAGCTTAATTTTCTTAATAAATTGTCATTAAAATAAAAAAATCCAAAGAAAAGTACGTCTGTTATTAAGTTACGTTCTGTAAATGTTATAAAATATGAAATGTTATGTGCCTTAAAAATTATGAATCAAAGCGTTGATTTTTTAAATTTAGTTGGCCATTATTTTATACTAGCATTGCCCGCGGCTTTTTTATTATTACCAAATTCTTAGGTTTTACATATTGTATACTCTTACATTGAAGTTTTGTATTTTTTCTCAGAAATGAGACATTTTCCCGCGTTAAAAAGTAACCTATATGTTGACCTGGATAACCAGCTATCACCATACCAAATTTTATCAAAATCCCTCCAGTAGTTTTTCTGTGATGCGGTAACAGACATACAGACAAAAACTCTAAAAACTATATATTCGGCGTCTGTATCGATAATAATGACTATTTCAATAAGATTTTCGAAAAAATATTTAATGTACAGATTCGACTCGGTTAAAATTTTATTATGTGTATAGATGTATAGACAATGAAATTATTGCTATTTATTTTAAATCTTCCAAAATCTTCCAAAACTGAAAGAATTTGTGATAATGAGTTAAATTTTACTGTACCAGTATTATACTACGAGTACTTATTAGCGGCTCATTGTCGTTAAATATCCCCAAATTTTTTTTATACCTATCTTCTCTTTATATTTTAGAAATATATCTTCACTAGGGCTTTCATTAACATAAACGTACTAGCGGCTCACTCTCGCTTTGTTCAGGTTTGTCCCTACGTTTTAATGGTTAGTATGGTATAAATAGACTATATTTTATTATATTACTGCTCCGCGCAGTTGGGTAATAGCATGATGATATATAGCCTAGCATATATAGCCTTCCGCAATAAGCGGGCTGTCAAATGCAAAAATAATTTTTCATATCGGGTTAGTAGTTCCTGAGATTAGCACGATCAAACAGACAAACAAACTCTCCTTTTAATAATATTAATATAGATTGTGTGGATCCTTAGTGCACAAACCCGACTAGCACTTGACTCTTTATAGATTTTAATTGGGTCAGATTTGTAAGTTTTTACATGAATATACATCAAGAGAAGCCATGTTTTGTATAATGGATAACGTGTGCTTCGCATTCTGCGAAGTTTAATTTAGTTTCGGAGTAAAATTGCAATTTAGCTTTTGAGAGGACAGTTTTTAATGAGTGGTAAACTAGTCGTCTCCCCCTGCTTTACATATATATTGTGCATTGCATACTTCTTTTACAATTTGACGACACGTTTGGCTCAGTTGGTAGTGACCCTACTTGCCACGCCAGCGGTCGCGGGTTCGAGTCCCGCTAGGGGCATTCATTTGTGTGATGAGCACGAATGTTTGTACTCCAGTCATGGTTGTTTATATTTATAATATGTATGTATTCAAAGTTATATATGTATGGTGCTGTGTGTTAATGTCTTAACATATTTATTTATTATTATTTATTCTTTTATAATAGGAACGTAATAACTTAAATAAACACGCACTAGAATATCCATAACGTAATGTACTATAAATTATAGATGTAGAGGTGTCAGGAGAAAATCTTACAAAGAAAGTTATTTGTGATTTTGAAATTAGTTATTTACTGCACAGATTGTTGTATTCAACCCTTTTTTAATGTACCTCTGCTGGGTACGGGCCACCTTACAATGCGAGGGGATCAAGCCATAGTCCACCACACTGGTTAGCCAAATGCAAATTGGCGGACTTTATGTCTTTTGAAAACTTGCTAGGTTCTTTTAGACAAGCTGGTTGCCTCACGATGTTTTCCTTCACCGTAAGACAAGTGGTAATCATGTTGGAAATAATTCGCACATGAAAATATCAAAGGTGCGAGACCCGGGATTTGAACCCGCTTCACTCGGGTTTCACAGAATATTGTTTAGCTTATATTTTTCCTCTCCAACTTCTTGCACTATATGAATTCAAATAGACAGACATACCTATATATAAATAAAATGTATACATTTAACTTGCTTTCTACTAATAAAACATAGTGTAAATTTAATTGTTATTTTAATAATTAAGAAGTTTGGCTGGCATTTATATATCGACCGACCTCTATCTAACACAAACTAACTAGTGCATTAAGAAGATATGATGGTGCATAATCAAGTTCCTAAATCCACTTACTGAGTGTAAGTTAATATTTTGAATATAAGGACTAGGTATTAAATTTTTATCTTTATATTAATTAGTATGAAATGAACGAAATCGTGTGAATTTGCAGTATATTTTAAAATCGTCGTTTCAAACAGTATTATAGGAGTTATTTTAAAAATAATCTGATTATTTAAAAGATTGACAAAACTGAAGTTATATTTAAGTTTAAATTAAATCTATATAAAGCATGTTTAAAACTATTTTGTATCCATAACTAGTGATCACCTTGTGGTCAAAATTTGACCATTATATTTTCTTTATTCTGTCTTCTAGTTCTTTTTTTATCTGTTTTGATATCAAAGAAGAACAAACAAATAAAAAAAAAACAAACACATTTTCACACAGAGAATAATGAGAAACCTACGAATAAATAATAAGTATTTATTCTTAGTGAGAAACAAATATATTTAAAATAGTTGCTATTTTGTTCTATTTGATGAACAAATAAAAGAATTTTTTTCTCTAAAGTCGTTTAGAATTTAAGAATTATGAATTCATTCACGTAATATAGCTAAGAGCCCTGTGTCAGCTCCCTGCAGATTTCAACATCACATTCTTTTGGTTATCTGATTATTTATTAGCAGCTCCCAAGTGGACGAATTTACAATTTTGGGTTAGAATTTATAGCTATATATTTAGTGTTCAATGAAGTAAAGATATTATAAGGCATTGGTAACCCAGTGGTAAAGTTGTCGCTTGGGAAACAGAGTGAAGCGAGTTCGAGTACCCGTCTTTGATATTTTCATGTGCAATACATTCTGAACTTCATTACCCATCGTGTGGAAACCTGTATATTGAGAGAACCTAGCAAGTTTTCAAAAGACATGTGGAGTCCACCAACCCGCACTAAGCCAGGGTGCCAACTTGGTGGACTATGACCTGATCTTATAAACATAGACGTACACACACATACAAAGCTATCATATTTTTTGTTTTAATCAAATGTTACCACCCTAGAAACCTCTTTTTATTTTAGAATTTTTCAACCATTATCTGTAAAGCTCTAAATGCATTTTTTTAAGTTAAGAATAACTATTTCACATAATTCATAAATATTATTAACAAGCTCGTGAATAGTTTTGCGGTTTTAACTTTACATTTCTTCCTTTAAGTACTTTTTAATGTGTGATAATAAAAATATTTTTTTAAATGCATATATCGTGTTTTAAGATATTTAGTTAGGACAATATTATTTACAAGACAAAATACTATATACTGTACGTATATATTGCATATATATAGTATCAATAAGAGAATTCTCAATGCATCATAGTAAATTTGAGAAATTTCATAGCAATCAAGCTATTTTAATACGATGGGGAACAGGCCATAGTCCACCATGATATACCATAGATCTATCATACACCATAGTGTACCATCTTAAAATGATGTACATTAGCACTTTAAAAATATAGTTAAGTTGCGTCCCAATACAAACTTTTATCCTCATTTTATCCCTTTAAAGGATGATTTTCGGGATAAAAAGTATCCTATATCCTTGCCAAGATTTCAATCTATTTTCTTACCAAATTTCATCTAATTCAGTGTAGTAGATCCAGAGATTACCTCCTAGAACGTCACAAACTCACAATTCACAAACTCACAAATTTTACCTCTTTATAATATTAGTATAGATTAGTATAGATAACATATTTCCCATATTTCCATGCATATACAATATGCGGAACTAAATATATTTGGATGCAAATTACACAAACTAACCACGTAACTGTCACTAGAGTGTAGAGTTCTGGTATTTTACTTGGTCTCCAAACTTAAACGTGTTTGATTTAACAGTGTGGATGTACTCGTATATACGTTGGCTGGTTCGGGTTAGTATGTAGATTTGGAGAGGATTTTGTGCTTTGGAAAGAAGATTTAAAAGAAAATTTACAAAAATATTTATATATATTGTATGTATTAATAATAATTGTAATGTATAGTGTTTGTCTATTCGAAATTCGACTATAATCGTAATTGAAAATTGAAGAAAAACACATTATATACAATATACGTATAAATAGAATTTATCTGTCTATATATAAAAAAATATATTTGCTAAAAAATTATTGATAAAACTTAAGCTCGTCAATAGCTACTAAGCAAAAGAAAAAAGAAAAGCAGTTGACAAATAGAGGAGAAAAAGGTATTAAGCTGGATTACCTTTGCCTATTTATATATAGATACTAAATATCTGATCAAATTTAGGCCATGGTGACATTACGCTAATCTAGATTAAGTATTTGTGCGGGAGCTAATAGTGCAAGCGTGTATACTCAAGACAACGTGCACTCTTTACTTAAAGTTCAATAGAACAATAATAACTTTTTAACAAAAAAATAAAAACCGACTTCAAACAAAAGCACTAAAAAGTAAAAGTAAGTAAAAAGTATTTTCGAAGTCGGTGTGCTTTGGCTAAGTAATTAAAGCCTACCTATTAAATACGTACCTAATCAAATATTTTCGAAATCGGTGCCAGCCCATACAAAGCAAAGCACACACGACTTCGAAAATATTTGATTAGGTATGTATAGTAAATGAAAACTACCAATCAGTTATTTTTTACTTTTTAGTGCTTTTGTTTAGGGTCGGTTTTTATTTTTTTGTTAAAAAGTTATTATTTTACTCTTTTTAGTGTAGACAGGAGTAGCAAAGTAAGAATTCTAACGTGTTAGGCTTGTCGAATCAAACAAAATAAGCCCAAACTCAAAGTATCTACTATTAGCCGTTGAAGAGTTCCACCTATCCACCTTCTGGCCTTACCATCAGATCAGGTCAACAATACCGAACCACTGTACTATCAACGGAAATAGAAACACTTGCAAAGTTTCAAGTCAATATGACAATTAGAAGTAGGTTAAATCCATCATTAGCTATTTTTCCACCCTTAGGGGTGGTATTTTTTTTTTGAAATTTAAATGGGACTAATCTGGAAGTATACCCTTTCAAACAAAACAAAAATTGTCCAAATCGGTTAATAAATGACGAAGTTCTGAGGTAACAAACATTAAAAAAAAAAATACAGTCGATTTGAGAACCTCCTCCTTTTTGAAGTCGGTTGAAAAATCGACAATTTCGATGAGAAACCAGCCACAGGACCGACGACTTAGCGCTTTTCGTGTTATAGGTAATTTATTTGATTAAAAAACCTTATTAACAATTTCTTATATTTACGCGAATATTTGACATTTTTAAAAAAAATCATTTAGTTTTTTTTCACGGATTAATTTTGAGTATTTTGTTAAAGATTGGGTCATGCCTGTATATTGCCTGTATATTTAGCTGTCTGCTTGTACATGCATCAATACTTAGAAGACTTATGTGGAATTTTCACTACTGAACCTCTTATAGTACCTAGGTTTCATTCTTAAATATTTTAATCTAACATGGCAGATGTAGCGTTATTAAAATTGCTTATTACAATCTATTCATAATTATAAGCCGTGTATAAAGATATATTTGATGTGATTTACCAGATACCAGAAACCCTCATAAATACTGCAGAGGTTACCAGTTTGATACTTCCTTAGAGCACATCCAAGAAGACAAAGCGTCACGAAAAATTGCTACTAAATACATGTCAAGCAAAACAAGGAAAAAGAGAGTTAAGTGGTAACACTATTATTTTTATTTATCTTCCCTTTCTTATTTTGTACTAGCAATTTACTTTCACACGAGTGCGGCCTTAGGTGCCTTTTGTATATTACTAGCAGAACCACCGACTTCGCTCGCGCTAAAACTACATTTTTTTTTGAAAACTTAGGTTTCATACAAACTTTCATCCCCTATTTTCCCCCCTCGTGGGATGAATTTTGAAGAATGCTACGACACGTATTTATTTAATTATATTGAATAGCATTAATATCAATTTCAAGTAATTCTGATCATAAATTTTTTTGGGACGTATTATAACGTGTTTTTGCCGTGGGAATGAGATAATCTCCCGCGGTAAAAAGTAGCCTATGTCACTCTCCACCCCTCCAAGTATCTCCCCATGAAAAATCACGCCAATCCGTCATTCCGTTTCCACGTGAAAGAAGGACAAACAAACCAACAAACACACTTTTACATTTATAATATTAAAGTGTGAATATACAAGTAGCGCCATCTTTGGGAAAATTTTGTGGATAACTAATACAATTATAATTATCTCAAAAACGCGTTGATATCTCATAACTTACACATAAAAAAGTCGAACTAGAATGCAACTGTGCTCGGTTGCATCTCTAACGTCTAGCTAACTAGCTTATGTGTCATAAACTATCTGCTTACCAAATTATATCCAAATCTGTTTAGCTATATACACGCAAGTATCTTAACATTATTATAAATATAATAAGATTTCTTTGAACGTACTTTAGAAGCATACATTTTAAAAAAGCCTATCTTACTAATTTCTATAGTATGCCAACCTGCACTTGGCCAGCGTAGTGGACTATGACCTGATCTCCCTTGTATTGCAGGGGCCCACACCCACCAGTGGGATGTTAAATTGGGAGGGCTGAATATATATATATATATATATATATATATATATATATATATATATATATATATATATATATATATATATATATATATATATATATGTATGTATGATGTTATATACATTTTACCAATTTCTATAAGAAATCCACTCGTAAAAGAAGTTCGAACTACTGAAGAAAATCATATATCAGTATAAATATATTAAAAATCATTCTTAAATATATCTATCTGTACGTAGGTCGATGCCCTTTTGACTAACCGCGTTACTGTGTGCTCAACTCATCCTACCATTCACTGTCGGGCATCTAAACTAATTTCGTTCCAACGTTCAGACGCTCTATATAGCTATAATAGCTTGAGGCTATCGCTTTTAAAACATACAAGCTTTTGAAACTTTATATATTCTAACGTTATAGATTATTCGATGCTATTTTTAGATTTGGATTTCAGAGCTTAAAAGGAAAAGACCAAACAATTATACGATCACCCTTACGTCTTATTTGTCGGGGCACACCTTTTTTTCCAAATCTACTAGATGAAGTATGTCGATTTGGTATATTATACTATATAAAATTACATCATTTTTATTTCAATGATATACATACATACATAATAAATGAATTTTAATTTTCAGGGCTATCTTTATAGTAATACTATCAGAACCCGCGGCTACGCCCGCGTTCAATCTACAAAAAAAACTCTTTAGCTTTATGTTATAATATATATATATATATATATATATATATATGATTATCTTAATAATCTTTTTTTCTAATTCATTTTTTACAAATAAAATAAATATATCTATAATGTATACAGTCTTCACTTATACTTAATAAGAAAACGCAGTGTTTAAATTTTTTTTTAATTTGATTATGTACGTAAATCTTATTATCTGCGTGAAGGATCACGCAATTCCATCTTACAGCTGACCAATTTTTGTAGAATGTCATCCTATAATTGGGATAATATATTGGTATCAATTTTTGATAGTGTTTGAGCACTTTTTATGATTAATATTAAAAATTAAGCAATATAACTATTTTTAAACTTGCTATTCACCATCGCTTCTCTCTCTCGTGAAAAACAAAACAAATCTACCCCACGGGAACCGTAAATTTTTTCGGCTTAAGAGTAACCTAAGTGCTATTCCAGACTATAATCTATTTCTGTGTCAAATTTCATCCAGATCCGTTCCGTTTTGTCGAGATTTCATACAAAACAAACATCCATCCAAACTTTCGCATTTACAATTTTAGTATAGATTACGATATTGTATACAGTGAAACTGCGAGCGAAAATAATAATATTTAAGCGTCTAGTAATAAGTTCTCCAAAAATTTGCATGAAAGTCGATAATTTCCATCGATTCATTGCCACCAGTTTAAAACTCCTTAGTTATCGGTATACGATATCAAGTTGGCTTCTAACTCTGCCTCTCACCTCAATTCCTGATATATGACTCATTGATCGACCAAATTTGGCGTAATACGTCTTCGCTATCTTATTAAATCTTTGCGGTGATAGATTTATGTACTTGGAAAGGAAGGCACGTTTAATCCTAGGAATTAAATTGCAGTAATGTGGGCGTGCAAGAAAAAATATATAGGATGATAATAAGTCTGTTATGTAAATAGTAAGTATATGAATCCCTCCACGACCGCGGACACGCCGGCGTTACAGTTAACAGATTTCTTAGAATTTTAATTAATTTCTTAGAAATTTACCTGGAGGTGTTAAGCATTTAAATTTACATATAAGAAGTAAAATAATAAAATATATAAATCAATATATTTTGGGACATTAACACACAGCGCCATCTAGTTCCATGGTAAGCTTGTGTTATGGATACCAGATAGTGTTATGGATATCATTTAAATTCAATTTAAATTATTAAGAATGATAATTTCATTGGCAGGGCTTATTTCATTATTTTATCTGAGTGATGATTTTGGACCAAATCATGTCTATGTTAAATATGTTCTATAGAAATGCAAATATTTGTATATGTGTTTTTATGTATTATACCCCAATTCACGTTGTAATGGCTGAACGGATTTGGATGAAATTTAGACTATTACCTGGACTAATATTATATGCTACTGTTTATAATACAATTTAATAATCTATACATATAATAAAATACTGAATCGAATTTGTACATTAAATATTTTTTGGAAAATCTTATTGAAATAGATATTATTATCGCTACAGAGGCGGAATCTGTGGTTTTTAGAATTTTTGTCTGTCTCTCTGTCTGTGACCGCATCACGGAAAAACCACTGGAGGGATTTTGATGAAATTTGGTATGATAATAGCTGGTTATCCAGGTCAACTTATGGGATACTTTTTACTGCGGGAAAATATCTCATCTCTGAGAAGTCTATACTAACCGTTAAAACGTGTCTAGAGACGAATCCGAGCGAAGCGATGGTGAGTAGCTAGTATATGTATAAAGAAATAATATATAGAGAAAACTTGATGATTTTTATCAAGTCGCAAGAGGAAACAAGGTCCCCGAGCAAAACAAGGTAAGTAAAGTAAATTACTAGTGGAAAGTATATAATGAGAATTCGTATAAGTACCTTTTAGTTGGGCACTTGCTTAATTCCACAAACGGATACTATTAAATTAAATTTCTCTCACAAAATCAAGAGCTAAGCCCGGGGAAGACGGAAGTAATTCATAATTTTGGGAGTTAATTTACGAGGCCCTTATCAGCAGTTTAAAATTCGCCATATTTTGCCTCATATTTATCTGAGACGAGGAAAACTTTGAGAAATGCTTTTGATTTTCTAGTTTCTTTAATCTATTTTATTTAGTAATTTTGAGAGATTTCTTTACAGGAGACACTTAATTCGTGTGTAGGTATATTTTTTATGTGTACTAGTGTTCACTCAGTGGTCGAAATACGACGATAATCATTATTGAAAATTTGAGATAGACATGTATGAATATAATTTATGTATCTATATAATATATCTATATAAAAAAGTGTTTAGAAAATATTATATTGTTCGTAAATAGTTACTAAAAAATGACTAACAAAGAAGGCAATTTATGGGACTGTTTTCCCATTTATATACATGTAGATATTAAGCACAACTGAAAACTATTTTTTATAAATGTCTGTTGGTCATTGTATCTTTTTAGTTAAAAATATTAATTGAAGAACAAAATGAAAATGTTGAATCGTGAGTGTACTTGTAACTAAACCTCGCCCAAACTCTGCTCTTGTGGTATAACTTTGGTGGTGAACTTTTCTATTTGTTTTATTTTACTAAATCAAAAACCTTGATATAAAAGTTTAAAATATAATAATTTTGCTTAGATGTAAACAGTTAGTTCATACAAATTAAAGTCTAAAATTATTTAAAAGGGGTGGAGCCTTAATACGAATATACGAAGATGACGTACATTCTGTAGCTTCTAGTACCTTTGTTACTCAGTTTTACCTTCTAATTCAATTACATTTGGGACAACCTATTATTCTCGACGTTTAGGAAAATTTAAATCAACTAATCAATTTTGATAAGACTTCACTGCAAAGGTAGTCTGAAGTTCAAGTAAAAAACGAATTTGCAGAAAAATGCATAGGTATAGATATTTGACAAATAGTGGATATGATAGATATGCTAAAACATCTAATCGTTCAATCGACATTTATACGACCGACGATTTGCAATTTTAATCTCCAAATAGTATGGGATATTACAGTCGTAAAACTATCGGCAGAGATAAATCGAGGGCATATTTCAAGCTATTTGGAATCACTTTTCAGCCATGCAGTTATATATCTCAGAATGTTAAAATGAATATAGGAGAGCCTTTCTCTAGCCTTGCAGTTATCTTCATTCAGCTGAAAATAATAAAAACATACGCTACCTATACTACTTTTTCAGACAACTTCAAATTTAAAATTAATATCGCTTATAGAAAAAGATAAATATACCTATGTAAATAACATATATTGTCCACGTGACATTTCCATATATTTTTAATTTTTTGTTAGCAATAAGTTATGTAAAATGTCATTTTATTTTCACCTATAAACGCAGATAAAAATCTAAAAATCATTGTTTTGGGTTCCATTGCATTTATAACCCCCAATAATAGTTTTTCTAAAATATCTTCCATATACAGGCAGCGATCAGTTACACTTTTATTTTATGTATAGATATCAAATATTCTTGTAATTCTAAAAAGTAGTATAAGTATAATGAAATCTGTACTTTTTTAAGTATTTATATTTCATGAAAGTTCTATAAACCAATTCGTTAGTTCCTCTTAGCCAAAGCTAAAACGCAGAGTGCCGAAAGGTCCGCGCAAATGAGCTAAATTCGTCATAGTGACAGTGATAGAGCGGGAGAGGAATAGGCTATCGGCCAAATGGAACCTTCGATATTCAATCATTGTACTTCACTTTTAGTTACATTTTCACCTTTAAGCTGAAACTTTGTGGAAGTTCTCAAAAATATTGCATACTAGCATTGCCCGCGGCTCCGCCCGCGTTCAGATGACCAAAAACCCAATTCTTAGGTTTTATATATTAGTATACTCTTACATTGCATTTTTTGCATTTTTCTCAGAAATGAGATATTTTCCCGCGGTAAAAAGTTGACCCGGATAACCAGCTATCATCATACCAAATTTCATCAAAATTTGTCCAGTGGTTTTCTCGTGATGCGGTAACAGTCAGACAGACAAAAATTCTAAAAACTATAGATTCGGACTCTGTATCGATAATAATGTCTATTTCAATTAGATTTTCCAAAAAATATTTAATGTACAGATTCAGCTTAGTTACAATTTTATTATATGTTTAGATAGATTTCCATTTGAACAATACTTTCGAGCCTAATATTAATGTAGCTGTAAGTAATTCTGTAGTTATTACGATCCATTACTATGATCCAATCCAGCAATATATAACACAAAAGATATTCCCCATATACAATACCCATGAGTCACTAATTTTCATCGTGATTAATGGAATTTGATACGCTGCAGCACCATCTAAAGGCGAGTTAAACTAACTGTACAGCAAATATCTTTCTATATAAAAATCTATTAAAAGGAAATGCTCAGAGAGAAACACTTTTCAACACAAACTATTTATTTTAATATTCAATTCTTTAATATTCAATTCAATTTGTCTGTCTGTCCGTCTGTTTGGGAACGCATCACGAGAAAACCACTGGACAGATTTTGATGAAATTTTGTATGATAATAGCTGGTTGTCTGGGTCAATATATAGGATACTTTTCACTGAGGGAAAATATCTCATCTCTGAGAAATCTATACTAATCATTAAAGCGTACCAAGGAACGAACCTGAGTGGAGCGAGGGTGATGCTGAGAACTTTTCACCTTGCCCTCGTATAATTAACAAGCGACTCACCCTCCCTTCCCTAGGGTTCGTCCCTAGCTTGATTCCCAATACAAACTTTCATCCCCATTTTCAACACCTTAAGGGATGATTTTCGGGATAAAAAGTATTCTATGTCCTTCCCAGGTTCTCAAACTACCTTCTTACCAAATTTCATCAAAATTGGTTCAGTAGATCCAGAGATTACCCCCCACAAAGTCACAAACTCACAAACTTTACCTCTTTATAATATTAGTATAGATATGTAAATATTTTAAAGCAATTGATTAAGCAACTTTTGGTACGGTTTTACTCAAACGAACATTTACATTTTTTATCTACAATACAAATATATGCAAAGTATAAACATTTTTCATTTTCACACAGCAAACATCTGGGATAGCAAAACGTTTCCAGTTAATGGAAAACAAACAAACTATTAAAGCGGTTAGTAATCGATGAGTTGTATTAACAAGCCCCTCGAGATTCGCATTAATTTGTATGGGTAAATATAGATAGTTTGGTATAAAAAAATGATATTCTGAACCAAATGAAACCAAAGATCAACTATAAACTGTACATATCAAAAAGTAAATATCAAAATTCATTTAACATGTAGTGACAAAAGGATAGAAAGACGAATGCTTTTTTTATTTTACAGTACCTGGGCCACCGATCTTCTCTCGGGGTTTTTGGTCAAAAGTACAATTTTCTTTAAAAAAAAAACAAAAAACTTGAATAAATACAAAAACAAAAATTAATTATACCTATGTATCTGATCGGGATTCGAACCCGGACACTTATTCAATCTTGCGCCTTGGCCGCTTGACCATGATGCTTATGCCCGAGCATGCAAAATTATCGAACATAATATTTTGCGTGGAATAATGCAAAAGAAAACCTAATGAAAATTCGAAAACAAGCGTTTTCCCAGACATAAGACTAATCTAGATCAATTTTACGCCCCCGAAACCCCCGTGTACTAAATTTCATGAAAATCGTTGGAGCCGTTTCCGAGATTCAGATTATATAGACATATAATACAAGAATTGCTTGTTTAAATATATTAGATAAAACTATGTTTTCGGTTGTTTTCACAGGTTTAGTTGTTAGATTTTTGGTTTCAGACGTTTGAATGCTTTACAGCAATCATAGCTACGGAAGAGATTAAGATTTTAGATGTCTAAAAGCTTATCATATAGTTGTTACAGATAGCATCTACGCATAAAATTATGCAATGATTTATTCTAATTTTTTATGTTTACATTATAAATTCTTTGAGATCTGTTTACTGGGGAATTAGATAATATGTTATTTTACAATCGATTATTACTAATAGAAAGAACCACGTATCCGAGTGCATTGAAATCATTAAAGCAAATTAAACAAGCCCGTAGAATTTAGAATGACTTCAATATTACCAGATCACCTTGATGATACAAAGTTAATTTTAAGTATATTTACGGATGTAAATAAATATGTGACGTATTTGTTTACATACTTAGTTTGTTAAGTCAGTAAAGCTTTATAAATAAAGCTCTTAAACTAAAAAACGAACACTAATTCAAAGATCCCCTTAACGGGGATAATATTATTCCACGTAGAGTTTGATTTTTTTTAAATTTATATTGAATTACTTGTAAGGTATATATGCTTATTCATTTAATAAAGGCCTGCATTAATTGGCGATACGTTTGGCTCAGTTTGTAGTGACCTTATTTGCTATGCAAGCGGTCGTGCGTTCGAGTCTCGTTGGGGGCATTCATTTGTGTGATGAGCGCGAATGTTCGTACTCCAGTCATGGGTGTTTATATTTATAATATGTATGTATTTAAAGTTATATATGTGTAGTGTATTAACTATCTGGTATCCGTAACACAAGCCTCGTAGCTTACCATGGAACTAGATGGTGTTGTGTGATAATGTCCCAACATATTTATTTATTTATTTAAGGGATTTATTCACGAAACACGAAGATATCACATAACTTATACACAAAAGGACGAACTGGTGTGTAGGTCCAAGTCATAATCTATCAGTGTAGTAAATTCCATGCATATCCGTCGAGCCGTTTCGGTGTGATGAAGTAACAAACATACACAAATACAAATTTCGAAATTAGATAGTATTTCGATAGTAGTCCAATTAAATTCCTCCATTTCTTAGCAGTCGGTAAAAAGTTACAATGTTAACTATTAAAAGCTTGTTATAACAATCGATCGCACGATATTTGCTTGTTCAGAATATTACCGCCGCGCCTCGGGGAGTGTAGATTAACAAGTATGATATTCTATCAGACGGGATAATTCTGGTATCATAAACCAACGTAGCTACAAGTTTGTTTGTTGGTTCTTGATCCTAAGAACAACAAATCGATTTTTGATAATATTAGTTAAAAGATTCAGCTATGTTTGATGTAGTAAAAAAGAAGAACTTATATTTGGGTTTATGTTTTGTTCTGTGTATTTTGATTTTTTTTTTAATAAATAGGTTATTTCTGAAAGAATGGGATGGGGGATTCCCATTAAAATTAAAAGAAAACCCCAATATAGATATAGATTAATCGTACTATTTAAAGTCATTTTGAAGTCATTTTAGTTGAAAAAATTAAATTTATAAAAAAATAATGGCGGAAATAAAACATACATAATATTATATATAAGGTTTTCGAAATATAAAATTAGTAATACTAATACATATAAAAAAAGGTGTGTGTGTACTTATGTACGCATGTAAGAAGTTATATACTTCTTTGGCGTAACAGAACAAAAATAGCTAAAGATTTCATCCCGTATGTCACAACTCACTGTTTGTAAAAGGAATGCAGCTAACTTCATTATGTCACTTTTTTTCTGTCAGTGTTCGCGCGCATCGTAAAAATTTTACTCTCGTATTTTTTCAAAAATTGCCAAAAGAAGTATAAATTCTGTAATGTAAGCAAAATACTTCAGCTTACGGAAATTGAACCCACTGCCTTGTGTCATTTATATTTATTTACCGATTTTTCGAGTTTCAAGTATCAAGACATTCCTGCGCCTGGGAGCGCTATAAATCTCCATACGAATAGGGGTAAATGTTTGCGCTTTGCGTGGCTCATAACTCAACCCTGGTCCGGTTAGTAATAAATGTCAGTTGCCCAATGGAGTGCTTGCACGTGTTATTTTGGCGTGAAAATTTAGGACGTATGCCTCATCTTCATATTTATCTAACATTTATATAGTCTATACATATAATAAAATTGTAAGTAAGCCGAATCTGTACATTAAATATTTTTTGATTTTTTTTATTGAAATAGTCAATTATTATCGATACAGTGGCCGAATATATAGTTTTTAGAATTTTTGTCTATCTGTCTGTCTGTGACCGCATCACAGAAAAACCACTGATGGGATTTTGATGAAATTTGGTACGATCATAGCTAGTTATCCGGGTCAACATATAGTATATTTTTTACTGTGAGAAAATATCTTATCTCTGAGAAATCCGAACGTTAAAACTTAATGTTATAATAATAAAATTGAATATTTTGAACTTATCCATTAAATAGTAATTATTACAATTATGTACATTAAACGTGTTACCGTGTTGGTCACTTGTACATGATATAATTGAGTGTTAATGCATATCTCGAATCTCCAGAGCATTGAATTTAGTTTCAATTAATACGACAAACATCTCAGTTAATGACATGAATTGTAATAATATTATTCTCGACTGATGCCATTAAATGTGTTAGTTTGATTTAAATTGCTAAAATTGCTACTTGTTAAACACATATATTCATACATGGTCTATATATAAATAGGCAAAGGCATAACCATTCAGTACCTTTTTCTCTGATTATCAATCGATTTTCTTTTTTTTTAATTAATTGATATTAACAAATTTCAGTGATATAAAAAAAAACATTATAGTCAAATTTTTTCCTATGGGAGAACAAAAGTATATATAAAAAAATCAATTAACTCCAGTCAAAAACGTGTAGTTCTTCGTTCTTTATATTTTTTTTTATGGAACTTAGTCTACTTATATGTCAAGCTTATGTAAGGAAAATTGAAAATTGGTTTATAGAGGAACTGTTTTTATTTATATATACACTAGCGGCTCACTCTAGCTTCGCTCGGGTTTGTCCCTAGTTTAGGTTATAGTGTGTTCTTTCTGTGGGAATGAAATAATCTCCCGCGGTAAAGATATCCATCTATGTCCAGCCCTCCAACTATCTCCACACAAAAAACCAGGCCAATCCGTCACTCTGTTTCGACGTGAAAAAGGGACAAACAAACAAACACACTTTCATACTTATAATATTATTATGGATATTTTTAGGTGGCTGTAGATTTTGTTATCAATATATATTTTTTTACAGGATCTACTGCACGTTAGTTAGTTATAGAAACAGTTTTACATTTATAGCAATATTTGTGATGTATATTCAATGATGTGAAGTTTCCAGATCGAAACTTTATCCAACATCAAGAGCGCAAAAGTTATCTTAACGGAACAACAAACTATGTTCAAATTTATAACTTATTAAAATATACGCTTGGTTTTATCGGAAATATTTTTTATATATTTATAAAATTAAAAAAAAATGAGAATTTATTACAAGAAAAATGAAATAATAAATATATGTCTTTGCTAATTAATTTAGCCTTTTTTATTTAATGCTTAAATATATAAGAGAATAATATATAAGAGAATAATTATTGAGCACGGGACTCCCTCTAATGCGATGGGACCAGGCCATAGTCCACCACGCTGTCCCACCATTTAGTTACTTCACATATCCGAAACTTGCTAGTTGCTATTACCCAGTGGCAATCATATTGGTTATTATTATTGATCAGATGTGCAAGACTCGGGATTCGAACCTGCTTCACTTGGTTTCCCAAGCTAGCGTATCACCACAGGTCTACCTTTGCCATAATTGTTATAAAAAAATATGTATATTTGAATATTTAAATAAATATTGGTTAATTATACGAGGTTTTTAACAAAGTTTGTTGATTTTGAATGTTATACGTTGTTTACTGAAGAGTAAATATATAAAAAAACTGCGTTTGGTAAAAAATTGACTTCCCCACCGATATTTATATATTGAAAGAGGCCAGCCTAATGATCCAAATCGGTTTGTAAACAAAATAAAAACGGGGCAAAAAAAACATAAGCTGTTACTGAAATAACAAAGTTATATACGACATTTCCATACATGAATTCTGAGACCAAATGCTTTGGCAATGTAAAAATGTGCACGCGACACATCGAATATATTAGGGCGTGCTTCAAGAAACTAGCCTTTTAGAACTATATTTACATGAAAGGAAGACTTCATGTCATATATGGTATGTTACTTTACATTCACTAGTAATGTAATGAAAAATATGCTTTTGTAAATTTTGCAACTTATTGTTAGGTATATTTATATCCAAGCCATCCAAGTGAGTGGAGACCAGATATATACAATAAAACATAACCCTTCTTTGGCAGTCAGGTAAAAATACAGATTATACATGAATAAAATGAAATGAATGAAAGATGAATGAATAAAATGAATGAACGAATTTATTTGGTTTAATATATTTATATCTTAGACTAAAACGAAAATAAAAACTTTTTAACAAAAAAATAAAAACCGACTTCAAACAAAAGCACTAAAAAGTAAAAAATAACTGATTGGTAGTTTTCATTTACTATACATACCTAATCAAATATTTTCGAAGTCGGTGTGCTTTGCTTTATATGGGCTGGCACCGATTTCGAAAATATTTGATTAGGTATGTATTTAATAGGTAGGCTTTAATTACTTAGCCAAAGCACACCGACTTCGAAAATATTTGATTAGGTATGTATAGTAAATGAAAACTACCAATCAGTTATTTTTTACTTTTTAGTGCTTTTGTTTGAAGTCGGTTTTTATTTTTTTGTTAAAAAGTTTTTATTTTTCCCTTTTTAGTGTAGACAGTAGTAGCTAGTCACAATTCTAACGTGTTAGGCTTGTCAAATCAAACAAAATAAGCCCAAACTCAAAGTATCTACTATTAGCCGTTGAAGAGTTGCACCTATCCACCTTCTGGCCTTGCCATCAGATCAGGTCAACAACACCGAACCACTGTACTATCAACGGAAATAGAAATACTTGCAAAGTTTCAAGTCAATATGACAATTAGAAGTAGGTTAAATTCATCATTAGTTGTTTTTCCACCCTTAGGGGTGGTATTTTTTTTTGAAATTTAAATGGGACCAATCTGGAAGTATACCCTTTCATACAAAACAAAAATTGTCCAAATCGGTTAATAAATGACGGAGTTCTGAGGTAACAAACATAAAAAAAAAAACATACAGTCGAATTGAGAACCTCCTCCTTTTTGAAGTCGGTTGAAAAATCTTTGACTGATTCGATAAAATATTTCACGATTATTGTAAATGCAAAGTTTGTATGAATATGTATGTTTGTTTCTCCTTCACACGAACAAAACAAGGGTCAGTTAGTAAACTATAAAAAAAACAAAAAGCAAAGGAATGTGATTTTTCAATTACCGTTGCAATACAAAATACATGATATTTACAAGTCATAAAAAGGGGGATATCGGATAGCGTGGGCCATTAACGTCGACTTCAAAAAAACATCATATAAATTTGTTAGCAGGTCAGCGATATAAGTTACGTGACATTGTTTATTTTTATTGTTGTTGTACGAGTTTGTAAATTGAAATATTGTTTGTCCTTTTTTAATGATTTAGTGCTTTATATAATAACGAATTGTCCTCAGCCATGTTCGAATACGTCAATAAAGCGTGCATAAAGCGTAATAAGATATTTGAATTCATTGACCATTCTATATTTAACTGCAAAAGAGCAAACTTATTACATAAAAGTATATAGCGTAAAGTTTTAAAATAATAACTCAGAACTTTCTAACATCTCACTGCTGGGTCTTATTGTCCACCACGCCGCCCAATGCTAATTGAGGGTTTTAGAATAAGTTATGAAACTTGATAATTTACTTGAGCCCACAACTTAGTTTTATAAGAGAGTGCCTCACCTATGAAATACCATAGTTAGAACTTATATCTATATATAAATAAGCAAAGACAAAACAGTTCAGTACATTTTTCTCCTCTGTTTGTCATCCATTTTTCTTTTCTGTTTGTTTAGTAGCCATTCATCAGTAAAAACATTTTGGAAACAGATAGTTTTTTATAAGTAAACTAGTAACTCACCCTCGCTTCGGTTCGGGTTCGTCCCTAGAAAAAAAATCTATCCCACGTGAACCGTACATTTTTCCGGGATGATATATAGCCTATAGCTTTCCTCAATAAACGGGCTATCTAATGCAAAAAGAATTTTTTAAATCGGATTAGTAGTTCTTAAGATTAGCGCGTTCAAACAAACAAACAAACTCTGCCTCTTTATAATATTAGTATAGATTCTATTCATATATGTTTTCCTCAAATTTTCAATAATAATTATAGTCCACAGGGTGGAACATTGGTGTTATTAAAGGTTTTTCTAATCTCCTCCTGAATGCAGTCAGCAAGTATTTTGTTCATTTCTATACTAATATTATAAAGAGGAAATATTTTTTTCTTTATTTGTTTGTACCAAATAAGCTCCGAAACTAGTGACCATAGGATAATTTTATCCCGGAAATCATCCCTTTAGGGGGTGAAAATGGGGATGAAAGTTTGTATGGGGAATCAACCCAGTGACGAACCCCAGCGAAGCGAGGATGAGTCGCTAGTATTATATAAATGTGATGATGTTCTCCTAGCCGATTCCGGCTACGGCGGCCAATCTGATCTGATTGAAACCAGCCAACTGCGCAGGAGATATTATAGTGCACAGGTGTACGCGCAGACACAAGTGCACTCTCTATTCCTATCACTCTCATACTCCGGTAGGACGACTACTCGACACGACCAGTGAGAGTTAAGGCTTTACGTGCTCTCCGAGGCACGGCGGTGAAACACCATCAACTTCCTAACTCCGGGCTGTTATTGAGGCTTACTTATACAGAAAGACTCAATAACTAAACTTGGCCCGACCCGGGACTCGAACCCAGGACCTCCGGGTGTGCAGCCGTACATGCTAGCCACTACACCACCGAGGCAGTTATATGTACTACAATTATGTACAAAAACTAAGTTTAATATAATAAATGAATTAAATTTTATGTAAAAAAACCACAATGAATTCATTGAGACCACTTTCGTAGCGCACTTGTTCGTAGAGTATCGCTACGTGCTACGCAATATTGAATGAATACATAAAAACAGTCATTTATATTCGAAAGTTTATATGTAGTTAACATATTTAATAAATGTTTTTATTTGATGTTTTGTAATGTAACAACAAAATACTTGCAACTGTATGGAAGTTATAGGTACTCGTAATAATAGTCTATTTTTTTTCAAAAATAATAATTATAATTAAGTATATTCATTTTTCGTTTTAGAAAGATATACTATTTTCTACTAATATTATATATGTGAAAGTTTGTGAGGATGTCTGGGTGTATGGATGTATGGATATTTGTTACTCTTCCACGTAAAAACTACTGAATGGCTTTTAATGAAACTTTACAATAATATAGCGCATACATCAAAATAACACTTAAGCTACTTTTATTCCGAAAAAATGTACAGTTCCCGTAGGATAGATTTGTTTTTATTTTTATTATTAATTTTCTTTCTAATTTTATATATTATTAAGGAGAAGATTAGTTTGCTTTATTGTTAACAATAATATTGCTAACATTTAAACTAATAAAAACTGTCAAAACCGTATACAAATGTTAGTATCATTTCTTTTACCGTAACAGTTGGACACTGAATATAGGTTTCCAAATTTTCTCATAAGCATATATAAAAACTATTTTTGTTATTTCAACAATGTACAACATAAGCTTACACATATGAAAAGGAAAAATCAGTAGACATTTTTGGCAATATCCAGGTCACGGCGCTAGAATAAATTACCAAAAAGCATATCTGATCTAAAAGGAGAGCTAAAACACTGTTATCGCGACGTTTCTATCTTTTCAAATAAATCTTACAAAAAAACCGGCAGAAGAGCACCGCGTTATGCGCGAAATTACTCTTGCCTTTGGTCGAAATCGTTCGAAATGGGCTCAATTGATAGCAAATGGACTCAAATGGGACCACGATTATATAACAACTATTCTATGTAGATACGCTGGTCATGCCACTCGTTATGTTATATTTAATGGTTATTTGAAGTTTCTATATTGGAGTCAATAGCCAATCATTTTTCACGATCTTTTATACTTATTCCTGCTATTCAATTTGTCGAGTATATGTTTCTACGTTCAAAGTAATGGAAATTTCTCAATAGCATTCTATAGTTCGTACGTGTATATTTTAATGTTTTGAATACTCCGTTTCGGTGGCTATGAAAATGGATAGGGAAGTGTATGTAATACAAGTGACTTCAAATGTATGACATATATATTTACATATAATAGTCCTTATAAAAATATTCAAGGCAGACAATACACTGCTATTTCTACATCGGTGATTTGTGGAGACCATAAAACCGGGGCAACCTATAAATAAAATTAAATAGCAATAAATACAGCGGCCATCGGCATAATGACTGAGTGCCTTGAAAAAACACCTGCTTCTTATAAAATATTATGTTTACCTCCTTTTGGCAATAATTCACGGGGTACTTATATTTTTTAATCGTTAATGTTTTTATAGTTTGCTTTTTGTAGCACTAGTTTAAATATGTTGGAACATTAACACACAACACCATCCAGTCCCATGGTAAGCTACGAGGCTTGTGTTGTGGATACCAGATAGTTGATACACTACATATATATATATATATATATATATATATAAAACTTTAAAATACCTACATATTATAAATATAAACACCCATGACTGGAGTACAAACATTCGTGCTCATCACTCAAATGAATACCCCCAGCGGGACTTGAATTTTTGAAGTAGCTAAGCGACTTTAACGAGACTTACTAATAATATAATAAAAATAAAAATAATTCGACCCCTTTAGCTTCCCACTGCTGGGCATAGACCTTCCCTCAATACAAGGGGTACATGGTCCACTACGCTGGTCTAGTGCAAGGTGTACTTCACTCGACTATCGAAATGTCTTCTCAAACATGAAGGTATCCTTACATTTTTCCTCTAAATACTAAAGGCGTCACACACATACGGATGATGGTCGCTCGTTAAATATAAATTTATGTACCTTTATTTATAAGTAAGATATATTGTATTCCGTTTTGCATTAATATTTACAAACTTTTACCGTATTAACTTGGCAATTAACCCGTGAGGTACTTCCCAACATTCTTATTCATGATTAACGTATGGGGTCAACGAAATTGTACTAAGTTACATATCATTAAATATAACTCTGCGCTTCACTTTAAATACTTTATAAATAATAGAAATAATCAAGCTTAACCTGTAAATATATTCACTATTTTAGATAAACTAGTGTTGGCCTATTGGTCGAAATTCGATTATATGAATAGAATATGTAAAAAAAATCTTTTTTTTTATTGATAACACTAAAACTCATTAGTCAATAGCTTATTAATCAAAAAGATATTAATGAAAATCATAGGAAAGGGTACTGAATTTTTAGTCTTTGCCCATTTAACATATTATATAGAATAAATACGTTTATTATTATACAAATATTTATCATACCTTTGAATCACTAAGCATAGACATTGTGTATAATTATAATCTATAACATTTATATTTCCCGAGAAAGGTCGCGGGTTCAAATTCTATTGACGACAATACCTTATTTTTAAAAGGTCTAATATCCACATGTTTTGTTGTCCAAAATATGTTTTTCATATGTCATAAGTTTTATATTATACCACTGACGTAGAAATATCTCATTGGGGTCGTTAAATAAATATTAAGGCATTTTTAGGGTTATGTATATACAATGATAATATATATCTACCATTGAATCATTTACGTTAATCTGTCGATTTGTATAGCCTATTTTTATTTTTTCAGCATACAAATGGTCCAAGTAGAAAATCGTAGAAAGGCTAAATTATTTAGAGCAAAGTCGCAGGCAACAGCAAAATTTTAAGGTAATTTACTAACAAATTTTCTTGGTAGTAGAAAATAGGAACTTCATAACGTAACGTGTTATATGGTCTAATGTTGCCTCGAAAGTTGTTAGAACCGGACGTGGGTAACGAGCCGGTTAAATTTTTCGACCCAAACTGGGTATTGTTTTTGTCCCCGGATTTTAAAGTTGGTTTGTGAGGAAAGTTTGTAACAAAGTTTTAGCAAATTGATTTCTCAATTAGTTAATGTAAATGGGTTTGTAGATTTCAGAATATATTGTAGCTAGCGATTTACCCTTGCTTTGCTCAAGTCCCTAGAGATGAATGGTTTAGAAATGTATAGAAAACAAACTTAAAAAGAAGATTTATTTTTTGAGACGAAAACGTTCGCGGGCATAACTTTCTTCCTCACTCACTCACCAAAGTTTCATCACAATAATTTAGGTGCACCAGCTTTTAGCACAATTACTAACTTTGTGCCTTTGCGTTACTCCAGGTTATCTGTATGCTAAAAATTGTCTACACAAACATACACACACTCACTTTCGCATTTATAATAGTAGTTTGATGTAAGTAATATTAAATCTTAAGGATATTCGAAAATTTGACGATACGTTTGGCTCAGTTTGTAGGGACTTGCTGTGCCAGCGCGCCCGCTGGGGGCATTTATTTGTGTGATGAGCACGCCTGTGGTCTAGTCATGGGTCATATTTATGATATATATGTATTTAAAGTTATGTATGTGTAACTATCTTGTATCCATAACACAGGCCTCGTAGCTTACCACAGAACTAGATAGTGCTGTGTTTTTATATCCCAACATGTTTATATTTATTTATTTAACTAGAATTTCATATACATTTAGTATTATTAAAAAATGAATCTATTACAATTGGTACAGTAGTTAATACCATCCAGCTCTTCGAATTAATTTTTTTATTCAATCAAAAACCTACAAATTTACTTTCACATCAATCATACATCTCAAACATACCTGTAATTGAACAGTACTACAATATAATTAAAATGCTAATATTAGCGCGATTTGCTCTCTGTAATGCAAATCAAACATAACACAACACTGATTCCAATCTAATTTCCCTTCCGACGATATTTCATTAACGTGGTAAACATTTCTCCCCATGTGCCTCTATAATGAAATCCTTCAAGTGCCATCTGTATAAGAAAGAACACAAATTCAATATTTGTATACATACTAGCGGCTTACCCTTGATTTGCTCGGGTGTCCCTTGAATGGTTAAAAAACGTATACAGTTCAAATAAAGAAACATTTATTTTTATTATCATAGATATTATGTATTATTTGTAATATAATTTTAACAACGCTTAAGTTAAATGTTATTTGGAAATAATGCGTATTTTTGGAAAATTTGGAAAAACACAACAAACAAGAAGAAGCAAAGATGAGTGCACTCTCTATGCCTACAACTCTTAAAATCCGGTGGCAAAACAATTTGACTTAATCGGCAAAAAGAGCTGTAAGCAAAGCTTCACTTGCTCTCCGAGGCACTTCCGGGGATGTAACAACACTTACATACCAACTCCATGCTGCTACTGAGAATCACTTCATAGAAAAACCCGATAACTGTATTAAGACCGACCCAGGAATCAAACCTAGGACTTCTGGATATGCAGCCACACATGTTATCTACTAGATCACCGAGGCAGTTGTTTTAACGCTATCTTAATCATAACCGTTATAATAGACATATAAAAAAAATTAATAGACATATAAAACATTTTACATTTAAAGTAAGCGAGGCAATCCATACTAATATAAATGTGAAAGCAACTCTGTTCGTTACCTTTTGACGTCACCACCGAATATATTTAGATAAAATTTGGCAAGGACATAAATTGCATCCTGGACACGGACATAAGCTTCCATTGATCTCCGTATCACAACGCGAGCGAAGTCGCGGGCAAAACCAGGCTATATATATTAAATAGAATTACGCGAGCAAAGCCACGAACAAACGTATAATTGTGGATCAATAATGGAAAATAAATCATAACATTGTAGAAAATGTATGTATGTATGTAAATTACATTCTATTACGCAATACGCAAATGAGATGGAAAATACAAAATGAGAGGAAAAGAGGTATGTCGCACAGTAAATGTACTGTAATCGAGTAACATTGCGAGTTACCAGATACGTACGTGATTAGGTAAGTACTTATAGAAAAAATATCTGCTCCATTTAAAATTCTATTTAACGTTGCTTAACTTCAAACGAAGATATGTATATCCTATGAGCATAGCTTCGAGTGGTATGGTGACGACACATTTGGCTCAGTTTGTAGTGACCCTACTTACTGTGCTAGCGGTCGCGTGTTCGAATCCCGCTGGGGGTATTCACTTGTGTGATGAGCATGAATGCTTGTGCTCCATGAAAATAGATGGCGCTGTGTGTTAATGTACCAACATATGTATTTATTTATATGTATTTTATTATTTATGATAAAAAAGTTCTAAATAAAATATATAATTTGATATACAAAAGAAAGGCTTTTTTTAAAAGTTTAGCTTATAATTCATCAAATAACTCATCTACACACATAAAATTGAAGTGTATGTTTGTAATGTCAAAATAACAGCTTTTTCCTAAATGCATAATGAATATTTAAATGATATTTATAAGAAAAACACAATTTTTAAAATTTTGATCTGTCTCTCTCTCTCTCTCTCTCTCTCTCTGTCTGTTTGTGAGCTTTGAAATTGTGAACAAAATCTGACGTCCTTATATACTAAAAACTGATTTAAGCTTGCATTAACTGAATTTTGGTGTAGACCGCTGGTCTGCGTTGCTGACAAGGTTTTCGTCTACTGACATTTACGAGTAGATGAAAGTGTTTTTTTTTTTATTTCATCCTTAACATATTATATTTAAAAAAGTTCGTAGAGATTATAAATAAGCAAAATAAGAAAATAAAGTGAAATAAACTCTCGCGAGTAATCCCATATTTTCATAATTAAAAGGTGAAATAATAAGTTTTAAGTGATTTTGAAGTAGATGTATGTATGATGTGAATTATTATTTAGTATCTCTCGGTTCGTTAACAGTACAAAAACACAAACAAACCTTTAAATTGTATATTCGGATATATAATAAAAAAGATAGAGCAAACCTCTGTTTTTATGTCACAAATGAATTAAACGGCTTACTGAAATCTTTTAAGCTATTTTTGTAAATTATGTAAAAATACAGACTCCATTTTTTGGTTTCAACTCCATTTTTATAGTCTTTTGAACACATATTTTATAAAATATTCGATATATAAGCTTAACTTTTCCACTATGTTTTATATCTTGATAATAAATAAAAGTGTTCTCTATATTTTTGCAATTCTATTGAATAACCGCATACCAAAATATTTTATTCGCTGTAAGAGAAAGGTTTCTGCTCTCGAAATTTCACTTTGAAAAATCTGACGTTCGTTATCCATCTGGGAATTTTTAAACCATTTTTCGTATTTGGTGAAGTTTTAGTGAGAAATTTTTATATAATAGTTTTTAAAGTATTTGCATCTTGTTAGAACTAGAATTTTTATTCAGTTAATGGAAATTTGGAAATTTTCTGCTATTACTATACATATTTATGATCAATCTATATGGGTTGATGGATGGATGTTCGTTACGCAAAAACTACTAAACGGATTTTCATAAAACTTTACAGTAATATAGCTTATATGTACATCAAAGTAACACGAAGGACAAACAGTCATTAAAGATATAATAATACAAAACTAAAGTAGGTGTCTACGCAGAGCCGCGGGAAAACGTTAGTACCTAGATCATAGGTATAAAATAGAAGGTGTCATGTAACTAGGTGCTTTTAAAAATTATATATATATATTCTTTAATGTACAAATAAGTTATAAAAGAACTAGAAGAGATCTCCTCTTCTAGTCAACCCATGCATGTGGGAAATAGAGTTAAATAGCGGGACAGAATAATATATACTATTGATCGATCTGTTTTGCCTCGCTCAGAAACCTAACTATCGAATCAACATATATAAAAAGCAGATAACCTACGGGAACTACTCGTAGTACATTTCTGGGATATAAAGTAAGCGAAATCTCTTTCCACTCTATAAATACTACCTACGTTGAAAATAACATTGAATTCTAGTACGTGAAAGAAAGGCAAATTGATAAGCGATAATTTTTTTTGGAATTGTAAATAATTTTCGGATTTTTCTATTTCTTACGAATTATTATAAATATTATTTTGTTGGTGCATATCGTCTATAACAACTGTATAATAACTGTTGAGATGTCTAAAACCTTTGTCTCTCCCGTGACCGTGATTGCTGTAAAGCCGAAACCTCAGGAACCAATAATCAAAATAAATTCTCGTATATAACCGAAAAGATTTTTTTGATAATGTCAAATATTCGCGTAAATCTAAGAAAGTATTAATATTTCTAAGAAACAAATCGTCACTAAGTAAAATAAATATCAATTTTAAAACCAAAAATTACGCAATCTCCATAATCTACCCTGCTTGCTGGCCGTAAGATATACTTAAAAAACTTTCTTCAGCGATATTCGAAAAGATGACTTGCAAAGTCTTCACGAGACCGATCGCCCTTTTTCAGGCATTAAATAAATTGGTTTGGAAACAAATGTAAGCTGCACTCACCGTAATGAATATGCCACAGGATTACGCACGACGAAACTCTGCGCGATTTTTAAAAAGATAACAGAATACAATAATATCTGACAGCTATACGCAATTTAATTGATTACTGATATTGATACTGATTGGCAATGAAATGTAGGTCGCAAGTTCATTCTCGTGTGAAGCTAATATTTTTATAATATTCATATATTGAAATAAAGTATCCAAATGCATACATATATTTATATGAATATATAATCGTATATGTACATGTTTTAGGATACTTTATTTTAGTTTAGTTTAGTCCTGACACTGGCTACTGTCTAACCTAAATGCGGAAAAGAAAATAAAATATCGTTGTATTCTTTATATTTATCATGTACTAGCATTACCCGCGGCTCCGCCCGCGTTTAGATGACCAAAAATCAAATTCTTAGGTTTTACATATTAGTATACTCTTACAATGCAGTTTTTGTATTTTTTCCCAGAAATGAGATATTTTCCCGCGGTAAAAAGTATTCTATATGTTGACCCGGATAACCAGCTGTTATCATACCAAATTTCATCGAAATCCCTCCAGTGGTTTTTCCGTGATGCGGTAACAGACAGACAGACAAAAATTCTAAAAACTATAGATTCGGCCTCTGTATCGATAATAACGTCTATTTCAATAAGATTTTCCAAAAAATATTTAATGTAGAGATTTGGCTTAGTTAGAATTTTATTATATGTATAGATGTAGTAGAAATACTGAGATTACAATTTTTTTTATAAAACACGCCTTTTTTACTAGCAAATGTATCTTATTATTGTAAATTAAAAATAAAAACTTATTAAGTTTCTAAGTATTCCTTTCGTTACAACATAACTGAGTTCTGTCACCTGACTTTTCTAAGTTGACAATTTAAAAGCTCTATTCAAGTCTTCGAGTTGTTATGAGCTTAGCAATAACAAGCTACGTAAAAGATTAAAGAGGAAAGCTACTTATTCAAATGAGTAAATAAGCAAACAGGACTTATAACATAATTTTCCAAAATGTGGAAAAGAGCACACGTGTTCCAGTTTAAACCAATTTCCGCATTATACTCTTAGAAGTCATTAAGAGTCTAGTCACCTGTCGTCAGTTATCTAAGACAGTGCGAAAGTAATTATAAGTTTTGTACAACTTTGACACGTACATAAATTACTTGGTGATCGCATTTTCCGAGGCGTGGTAGGAATGAAGCTTTATAAGGGCTTGTGTTCGCTGAGTGGTCGAAGATCACCTATAAACATTATTGAAAATTTGTGGAAATCATATATCAATAGAATTTACCTATCTATAAAAAAAATCTGTTTTTAAGACTTTTTAATTGATAACACTCAAGTTCTTCAATAGCTATTAAACAAAACGAAAATCGGTTGACAAACATAGGAGAAAAAAGTACTGGGCTGTTTTATCTTTGCCTATTTATTTATAGATACTGGTAACCCGTTATGGTACCTTTTTAAACCCTGAATGCATATCACGTGTTCCTTGGCAACCTTTATTTTTAAGATCTTTTTTAAATAACACTATACTAGCCCTCTAGATTGGGTCTTGCCTGAGAGTGATACAAATAACATATAGACATACACACAGATCTTGACGAATATAAGCCTTCACTAGTGGTTATTTAAGAGTTTTTTTATGCAATATTCGATTTTATTATTGGATCTTATTAATAGTAAGTAGCTCTCCCGTCACCATGATTGCTGTAAAGCATTTGAAACTTCACCAAAAATCAAAATAAATTCGCGAAAAAATCCGAATAGATAGTTTTATATAAAATGATTGTAGTGGCATATTATTGTATTTTCATCTGGATTTCGAATTACAATTAAAATGTTTCAAATTGATTCAATTATAAATTAAAACCGACATTTAATTTAAATTACATAGCTAGCTAAAAAGAGCGGTTTATCAGATACGTTTTTATTGATAAAAATGTAGGATCATTTTTATTTATATGCATTTACTGACATACTGTCGAAAAGAACGCATATACAATGATTACAAAGCAAAAAAATACATAGTTCTCGAAGCGATTAATCTAGCCGGTTTTAAAATAAAATGCACGAATGCGAATGTGAAAAGCAGTGTCATCACAGTAATGAACGCGGATAAAATATATCCTCCGATCGAAATTAAATTCCACGGGTTCCATGGATCGATCCCGTATCATAATCCCGGGTTCACGGTGTAGGTAAAAATGAAAGTAACGAGTGTGGTAAGGGTGTCAAAAATATAGACCAGGAGGCAACAGTGAAACAATGTCTCCCGTATATATTTTTTTAAAGTGAAAATATTATTTGGCAATGAATGTATTATAATAAAATATGCAAGTTGTATAAAACAATTTTTTCATCCCTTAGTTCTATAATAAAAGCTACGATATAACTTATAAATGAAACCTAACTACGCCTATGAAATGAAGTATAAGCTCGTACCGCCCGTTAATATATAATATAATTACAAGCGAATTATTTTATCTTCACTCGGATTCATCCCTATATAACTTACAGTCATCTACATACTAATCTTTTAAATTCATTTAGGGGTTTCAGCGTGAAGGAGCAATAAACACATACAAAATATAACATTTAGGTAGTCCGATTAAAAAAATAATAACAAGTAACATCAAAGAATGTGTATTTAGTTTGATTCCCCATACAAATTTTCATCCTAAATTGCACCTCCTTAGGGATGATTTCCGGGATAAAAACTATCCTATGTCCTTTCCAGGGTCTCAAATGATCTTCTTACCACATTTCATCTAAATCGGTTCAGTAATTCCAGAGAGTACTTATTACAAACAAACTAACAAACTTACAAACAATACCTCTTTATAATATTAGTATAAGATTAATTATTATAATTAATCAAGTTATTAGGAAACGCTTACTTCATGTACTATTTTCGTACGGGTACATATGATATTTTATTTTTTATTTTATTCGTACATTTTTAATGTCCCACTGCTGGGCACAGGCTTCCCTTCAATGTAAGGTGGGGTAAAAACATAGTCCATGTTGACCAAAGGTGGGTTGCTAAACTTCACATATCCTAGGAAAACTGGTTAGATTCGCTCAGACAGGCTGAAAGACGCTTAATTTTACAAGATAGCGCATTTGGCTGGGTCACAACAGTCTTTTTGAGTAAAGATACATAAAAAATAATAATAAAATGCCAATTTTTAGGGTCATCCAAAAGGTGCCAACGGAACCCTATTACTAAACCTCCACTTTCCGTCTGTCCGTCTGTCAGAGGGCTGTATCTCTGTACATGAATCGTAATAGGTAGAAAATTAAAATTTTCACAGAGTGTGTTTTTCTATTGCCGTTATAACAATAAATAATAAAAAACCAACATGGCGAATTTAAAAAAAGGTGCTATGCAAATTTAAAAAAATCGATTATGGTACGGAACCCTTTGCGTGTGAGTCCATCTCGCACTTGTTAAATTAAAACATTACTTAGAAAAATTGGTAAATAATTTATTAACGTGAGTATATTATACGAATTTTCAAGTACAAAAAGTTTACAGAACTTGATTCTCAGTCTATACGGAAATGAAAAGTCAACGAAGCAAATTTGCAAAAATTGCTTCGGGACCGCGGGACTTGTATCACAGCTGCATACTCTTTACAAATTGCTAACGTTACTGTAAAATTAATATGGGAATTTTAGACTTTTGTTCTTTTCTCCAAAGTTTTGCTTGTCTTTTAGTTTATACCTTTTGTAAATAGTTAAATAAGGTTAATACTTTTTGATAACATTATATGTATAGAATACTAGCAAAACCCGCGGCTTCGCTTGCGCCAAAACTGTAAAAAATCTCTACGAAGGTAGTTTCATACAAACTTACATCCCCCATTGAATCCCCTTATACGATGAATTTGGAGAATGCTAAAACACGTATTTATTTAATTTTATTGAACAGTATTAATACCAAGTTTCAAGTAATTCTGATCATAACATTTTTTTGAATTGTATTATAACGTGTTTTCTCGTGGGAATGAGATAACTTCCCGCGATAAAAAGTAGCCTATATCACTTTCCAGCCCTCCAACTATCTCCACACAAAAAATCACGCCAATCCGTCACTCTGTTTTGACGTGAAAGAGGGGCAAACAAACAAATACACTATCACACATTATATTAGTATGGATGATGGAAAGAAGATAATTTGCAATTAGACCGTCACTACCCTCTTTAGTTGAGACTAATCGTCTAAAGAACACAAGTTTGAGTCCCGCTTTAGTCAACTATTAATATAAATATTTGTCGTAACTCCAGATTAAAGATGCCATGAAACGCCAAAAGATTACAGGGAAAAGAGAAGACCACTACATAAGTCAGATAGCAAAGGACTGAAATCTCAATGTCAATCGAAAGCGCAATCGTTTCAAGCAAACATAGCAGCATATTGTGTTCGCAAATATGATAATAAATAAATAAATATGATACACAAGACAAGTTAATGGAAAACTAACAACCCCTTAAGCGTAAATTTAGAATCCTACATTATGATATAAATATCTTGTTTATCTTATTGTAATATTAATATTCTCATAAAATAGTGTCACAGGAATGATTATTCATAACTTATAAATTTAACTTCATTATTTAATCAGTAGATATGTTGGGACATTATTTTTTTTGGATCTACTACTAATAATTACATTAAAACATTTTTAAATTGAAGACACAATGCAAATTAGACCTAAATGCATTACCTTTTAAAGTGGATACAGCATGCATTAATTTTAATTCACAATTTTAAAATTATTTGGAATCGTTAAACTTCGATATATATATATATATATATATATATCGAATACAAAAGGAGGCAAAAGCCAGCATGCATAGAGCTAAAATCCAAGGCAGAACTCATTGGCTCTCACGAAAAATGAGGACCCTACAGGACTCATTGCAAGAAATGCCGCTACTTGGTATGACGACTGATGCCATGCTAATTCGGCACTCATTTGTAAAGTATTATACAATTGAATTTCCGTCAAGAGAAGACTGGACTAAAAGCCAGGTAATCCATAAAAACGGATCTCTTATCTGGTTTACAGATGGCTCAAAAATAGAAGCAAAGGTTGGCTGTGGGATATATGGATAGCGACCAAGGTTTATCAAAAGCATACACCTCGGACAATTTGCCTCTATTTTCCAAGCAGAAGTCTATGCTATTCTAGAATGTGTAGAAGCTAATTTGTCTAAGCACTACACAAATCAAACTATCTATATACATTCAGATAGTTAAGCTGCACTACTAGCGCTGGACTCAAACACAGTCTCATCAAAGTTAGTGGAGCAGTGCATGGACCGACTAAACCTCTTAGCAAGAAGTAACAAAGTAGTGTTAAGATGGGTACCGGGTCATGCAGGTGTAATTGGCAACGAGTGTGCCGATAAGCTCGCTAGAGGGGGAGCTCTTGGCATACAGCAGGGCCCTGAACCCTTCTGTGGGATACCTAAGAGCCTAGCTCAAAGAACCCTAATGATAGCATGTCTTAAGACTGCGAACAAGACCTGGACTGAATCAAATGGAATGAATCACTCCAAGGCATTAATTAGAGCCTACGACAAAAGGTTTAACAATCTTATGCTAGGGCTAAACAGAAAAACCTTACGAATACTGGTAAGGGCCTTTACTGGACACTGCTGCTTAAATAAGCACATGTTCAACCTGGGGCTGAGCGAAACGCGAACCTGCAGAATTTGCAGGGAGGCAGACGAAACGCCACTGCATCTTCTGTGGGAATGTGGACCGCTCATGCACAAACGTAGTATTCATCTAGGAAAACAATTTCCAAGCCTAGATGAAACAAAAGAGTGTAACCCTAAGAAAATCCTGCAGTTCTTAACATCAGCAGGGTTTAGTGGTTCACTCTAGTACAAAATAGCGGCGATCACAATAGACCAGAAATGGTCGCAGTGATACATAAATAGCCGCCTAACAGAAATAAATATATATATATATATATATATATTAAATTATTTGCACAATATTAATTAAAACACTTAAAATATCTAAAATGATTAAATTGTATAATAAATCGTGGAGTTAAGTCTAAAGCTAAACTGTACAGAATTATTTGATTAAAATACAAAAGAACACTTTATTACGATACTTTTGCAATGAGTCCCCAAATTGTGTGTATGTGACATTAACACACAGCACCGTCTAGTTCCATGATAAGCTACGAGGCTTGTGTTATGGATAACCTCATAGTTGATACACTCGAATATATAACTACATACATATTATAAATATAAACACCCATGACTGGAGTACAAACATTCGTGCTTATCACACAAATGAATGCCCACAACGGGACTCGAACCCGCGACACAGCAAGTAGGGTCACTAGAAATTGAGCTAAACGTATCGTTAATAAGGAGTTTATGGAGTGAAATAAAGCTTGATACTACTTGATTGCATAGAGAGATAAATATATTTTGCCTATACCTAGTACAATAAAGAAAAAAATATAATGTAACTTATATAGAAATATCACGCTCTGAGTGTATGTTCCGTGTACGTTTCAAGGACAATGTAACGAGGCAATTTAACACTAGAAAGGCGGAAAAATCAACTTACCAAGAAAGACGGCGACGGGTCATTTGACCCCTTGCTTTATAAATAATTTTTATATAGTAAAATGTCCCAAAAACTGTTAACAAATAAGCGAAAAAGACATTAAAGCTTCTATTTGACTTATATTCATTATGTTAATATGATTTGGTGTTACTGAGTTGACTAAATATTTCTTGTTTTTCGCTGTTTTTTGATAATATCTAATCTATACATATGATAAAATTCTGAGTC